>CM029470.1:51326035-51926035 GCA_017140325.1 Eucalyptus leucophloia subsp. euroa
TGAGATAAATTTGACAACTACCCCAATATAAGAAGAGATTGTCACAAACAATAGATGGCAATTATTGCCACCTTTTTACTAGACCTAAAATTGGTTAGAAATCCATATCATTTAACTAGATGCTATATATCATAAAATGCAATTATTCACCTTTTTACTAGACCTAAAAATTGGTAAGAAATCCATATCATTCAACTAGATGATATATATCATTAAATGAAAAGGATAATCTTTCTCCTTTGCATACCTTTCTAGTCACCAACTCATTCAACAAATTGAATAAATCTTTTAGTATAAAGGTGATGCATTCGTTCATCTCAACACATCACTGTACTAGGTCCCAAAGCTATCAAGATTCATTGAGAAAGAGAGAGAGCGGCTAAAAGTAGTTTAGGTGGGAATAGCCATGGTAGTAATTGCATCCAATAGAATGGGGTCAACGATACTCGTGGTGGCTCTAATACTCTGGTCATCCATCGGTGCCAATGCTGACGCTAATGCACGCATACTTCTATCAAAGTGGACGTGTATAAAGGAATGTTTCTTTGAAATTGACCCATTTGGATGCTATCGCTCTTGCCGTAGGCAGCCTCATGGAGAGTCCTCGACGGTCATGCCATTAGAGCATTGCAACGTTGGTTGTGTATTGTCTACTTGTCTTGGCCACCATCTAGGTAATAATCTTCACATCGAGATAAAAAAAAATAACATAACTTCTTCTTAGATCCTTAAAATCAAGAAATTCATTGTATCATCTTGTTTTGTTTATCAGTGTTTCATTGATATATTTTAATTGTGAAAGAAGTGTTGCATACTAAATCATTTCATTTCCTTATACTTTGATATATATGCCCTTGTTGAAAAAAAATTCAATTTCAATTTTGGTGTAACTTTTATAATCTCCTGTTTTATATTTGACCTCATGTAGAAACCAATAAAGTTGGAGTGGATAAGAACAAGGTTGGAGCTTGTGCGGATTCATGCTCTCAAAGTTGCCAGAAGACTTATTCTTTGCACTGAAGTCATTAAACTTATGTAATGCCTTTGTGGTTTTATTGCTCAACTAATAAAAGGTGCCAAGACAAGTAGATGTTGAGATATAAATACAAAAAAGAAAGGTAAACTTTACAATTGTGGTCAAATAAAGATAGCATGTTCTTTATTGCAAGATAGCCATCAATAATAGAATAGAGTTTGCTATGGTTTTTTTTTATATTAAATCCAGTTCCCTACGGGTACAACAAAATTTTTTAATGTGGAACATCATTTGAACAGTTGATTCGTCCGAAAATTTTCATGCTCGCAATAAGTTGAGTGTACAGTGTTGTCGATCAACATAACTTTACTTGCTTAACAGACATAAACAGAAAGAGTCGATGTGTCGATCAACATAACTTTTGTTGTATGGAGTTTCATCTTGTGGCTATGCACAATTTATCTGATTCTATAAACCACAGTGTCGTATGGAAGAGACGTATGCTTTGCTACAATTTGAGGAAAGCTTAACACTCACCAACATTACGAGCGATCCTCTCGCTTATCCAAAGACTAACCTAGAAACCAAATCGGGATTGCTGCTTATGGGATGGCGTAGAGTGTGATGAGAACACTGGCTATGCAACTGTTCTTGACCAAGGAAGTACTCTTATCTATGGTTCTATCAATATGGGTGACGACATTCCCTTGGGACACTTACCGGACTTTATCTCAAGTAGTCCTGCTACATCGCAACTAGCTACTACACGTTTTCCAGGGAGTTACCACCATCAATTGGAAACGTTTGACGGAAAAGTATCAAAAAAGTCCTAAACCTAATGAATTAGTATCAATTCGGTCTTAAATCTTTCAATTGGATTAATTTATTCCTAAAATTTTTTGCATTTGTACTAATTCAGTTCATCTGACTAATTTAATCTAGAAATTATCGACATGGACATTGACCATCCAATGTGACCTGACCGATGCTAATGTGGATATTTTTAATAAATTGTTTATTTTTTCTCTTTTTTAAATTCTTTTCCTTTTTTCTTTCTTTTTTTTTTGTCCTTTTCTTTTCCTTTTTGGATTTTGGCTAGTACCGGATCAACATGGTTGGCGACTGGCCACAAGTGAGGGTCAGCGAGAACATCACAGCACTTGTGGCCTCAGATGAGGGAGACCCTCGCTAAATATTTAGACATGAGTGTTTCTACTATAAAAGTAAATGAAGACAACCTTTCGAAAGAAAATGCATTTTTAAAAAATGACATCAAATATTTCCAAAAGATTTTCTATATGATCTAAGAAACTTGAGAAAATTCTTTCAGTACAAAGACCTTATTTCAATAAATCTAGTTTAGGAATGACTGTGGAAACCATTCCTTTAATTAATTTTCCTAAAGTGAAGGAAAGAATTAAGCAAAAACTCACAAGAGATGCTTACAAAAATCATTTTCAATTTTTTTTTGTAAAACCATTAAGTCGCAATGCTCTCAGATGTTCTAAGTGCAATAGTTCAGATCATTTTGAGAAAGAAGGTCCTATGGTTTGGAAATATGTTAAGAAAGTATAGGCAAAGACAGCATATCATATTAACACCAATGGACCCAAGAAAATATGGGTACCAAAGAAAGTTTGAGTCTCTTTTTTAAATGCAGGTCACTATCAAGAAGAAGGTAAAATGGTATCTGAATAGTGGATGCTCAAGACATATGACAGGAGATTCATATTGCTCCATAAAGCTCGTTCAAGTAAATGGTAGAAAAGTTTCATTTGGAGGAAAGAGCAAAGGAAGAATTGTGAGATTCAGAACTGTAAAAATTTGAAGCCTCACAATCAGTAATATTTCCTTAGTGGAATGACTCAACTACAATTTGCTTAGTATCAATCAGCTGTGCGATACTAGTTTCAAAATCAACTTTCAAGAGGGAATATGTTCAAGAACTAGTAAAGATTCCACTCAGTCATTCATGGGTCGAAGACATAGAAATATCTATCTCTTGAATGTTAAACTAGATGAAACCCAATGTCTAATCTCAATTTAAGATGAAGCAAACTTATGGCACAAAAAACTTGGGTACATCAATATGAAGCAAATAGCCAAAATTTCCGCAAAAAAGCTTGTTCGTGGTCTATCCAATCTGTCATACCAAAAGACTAATTTATGTACACCATGTGTATTGGGAAAGCATGTAAGAAACTCCTTTAAACCAATAAATCAAGTTTCTGAGAGTGTTAGTATGAACAAAATAAAAGAGTTAGGGAAGATAATAAGAACACAAGATTTATAGTGGTTCGGCTTAATCCAAGCCTACGTCCACTCTCCCACGCTAACAGCCTTCTTGTCTGGATTCCACTATGCAATCAATAAGAGATTACAACTTTGAGTGCAAACACTTAGTAGTAGATCACACTATCTCACTAAGACACTCTTTTGGTATTTCTCTCACGATTACAAACGTTTAAGCTCTCCAAAGACACGTGTATAATCAAAGGTCGCTCAGACTTTGGAATTATAAATTCTACGCTCCGTCTCTTTCTTGCTCATCGGTCCATGATCTCCTTAAATACTCATCCACTTCCAAACTAGCTGTTGGACAGTATCTCGGAGAATCGTCTTCCAATATACCCATTGGACAGCTCTGTATCTAGAAGATTTGGTAGCCGTTGAGTGACAAAGGTAAAATCCCAAATTGATTCCGATCACCCATACAAACGAAATCTTGGTTTCCATAAGTAAAGCTTCTTCGTATAGAAAGTTCTTGTCTTCAATATCCAATCATCAATCAAATCAATCTTGATGTGGAATCCAAACCAGATCACTAGCCGTTATATGATTGGGCTTGAGTTACGATTCATCGAATCTGGATGTAAAGTCTGAGTCTATAGACTTTACAATATGAGTCTGTAGACTTTACAATCTGAGTCTGAACATATCTGCTTCTGAACAGATTTAGCTTTAAGATCTGTACCCAGTTCAGCTTCAACATAGAGTCTGTCTTCTGGTTTAGCTTCAGTCTCAGTCTGGAATTAGTCAGAATTGACAAACTTCTGATGTAGAACAGACTTTGACACTAAAGTCTGGCAGTCTTCAGACTTTGAGTCTTCAGTTTGGCAGTCTTCAGACTTTGACACAGAAGTCTGGAAATCTTCATAATATGTGTTACGTTCAGTCTTCTGGTCGTCTTCGCACTTTGACAATATCATTTACATATTCTATCATCTGCATGGTCTATTACTCAACCATCAAACATGTTAGTAGCCTTTGATTTATTTTGTCATCTTTAAAACATCATAAGGGATTTCCCTAACAATCTTCCCCTTTTTGATGATGACAAAACAATCTCTGAATATGCAAATTTGTAAACATACTTTTAAATCAAATGATATCAGAAGATAGCAAATAGATTGAGCATAAGAATATATAGAAAAATAATTGCAGCTCAATATTATGCAATAATAATATCAACCAATTAGCACATATGCATATTTATATCTTCTCCCCCTTTTTGTCATAATCAAAAAGCGATAACAATGGATTCACGTAGAGAATAATAACAAATATTTTGCATGAATCATAATTTCCAAAAATCAGCTTTTATAAAGTAAGTCGAATATTAAAGATATGCAATATAGCTCACTTCGATCATATATATCAGCAAATATCCAATAAAAATCATGGGTGCATCATAATTTGCACGTACCATTTTTGTCATAATAAAATGATAATATCAGTAAGAGATTTGTTAATGACAAAAGGTAATAAAAGATGCACTAACCGGATTTTTTGAACAAATTCTGACACATTTACCTTTCCTTCCATTCATAATAAGATACGATCGATTCAAAAAGATTTTTCCAAAATTGATCAAAGCTCCCCCTCAATTTGTTGCCTTTTTTGAGATGATCATGATTCTTTCCCTTTTATTTTGGATTTGATTTCTCCCCTTGTGATCATGACAATATTTGCGAATAGAAACAATTGTTGCAATTGTCGCAGGAGATATTTTCTGATTGCACCAAAATTTGCGTAGATTCGCAATCATCCTTCCCTTAAAGAATTTCCTGTAATCAACTCATTTCCCTTTTTGGTATCCATCAATTTGGATCCTTTCTTGACGTTAGAGTAAAATAGAAAATCTCCATAAACAAATATTCTTTCTTAATTCATCCTAACAAAGTATTCAAAGAAAGAATATTGTGCACAATGATATTTTGAAAAATAAATTCTCACTTAGTCATAGTACAATAAAATCAGGGAGAATGAAATATTTGAATATCTAAGAATATCTTGCATCATCACGTAAAACAGATTTTCACTTTGCAAAATATGATTAAATTTAAGAGTATAAAATTAGACAAAGTAATCTGAATTATCTCAAATAATCACACGTACTAAATCAAATCTTAACTCACAAATCACAAAAATAAATCATACGATTCTTTCTTCCATAAAGCAAAATATGATCATTATAAAATCTCAATCAACCAAGGATATATCAAATATCAAGCATAATGAGAATTATTGCCCAAATCAAATTGAGAATAAAAAATTCCTTACCAAATCCTCTTTCTTCTTTCTTCTTTATATCCTACAAAAATAACTTATCTTTTCTTTGGTACCCATTTTTTCTTGGGTCCATGAGAGTTAGCAGAATATGTTGCTTTTATCCAATTTTTCTTAATAGGTCTCCAGACTTGAGAAAGATCTTGTTGCCTAAGTCGAGAATTCTCCTTTTTAAGTTCGAAAATCCTTTTAAGAGAAGATTTGAGATTTGAACAAAGCTCATTTATATACTTTGAAACTTTGAGAGGAATTTTTGAATTGCTTACCTCGATTTCCTCATCGGATTCTGAGTCTGTATCCGAGTCAGACTTTGATTCTGAGTCTGTGTCTAAATCAGACTTTGATTATGAGTCTGTGTCTAAATCAGACTCAGATTTTGAATGTGCCGTCAAGCATATATTTTCTTGATCATCATCTTCTTTCATGATTCTTTTATGGCCATTATGCTTGTATTGACTTCTTCCATCGAATTTCTTTCATTTTCTGCTCAGTTTTTTAAATTTCTCGACCATAAAGGCAAGTTCTTCATCGTCCATGTCATTTTCTGAGTCTGTTTCATCAAAAACAGCATTAGATATTAAAGCAATGGACTTCTTACCTTCGGGATCTTCGTCATTAAGTTGTTCCACTTCATAGGATTGAAGAGTGCCGATCAATTCATCAACAGAGAGTGGCATAATCCTCTGAGTCTCCCGAATTGAGGTCTTGACATGATTCCAATCTTTTGAGAGACCTCGCAAGAGTTTGTTGACCTTCATCGGGGTAGAAATTTGCTGACCTTGATATGCTAAACCATTTACAATTTCTGTAAAACGGCTAAACATATCTCCAATTGATTCTCCTTGCTTCATCTTAAAGGATTCATATTGGCCAAGCAAGAAGTTTACTTTTGTCTCTTTTACACGATCGGTCCCTTCATATGTAACATGAAGTTTATCCCAAACTTCTTTTGCTGTTTCACATGAAGAGATTCTGTTATATTCAGTAAGAGATAAAGCGCAATATAAAGAATAAATTGCTTTTGCATCAAGCGCTTCTCTTTTGGACAACTCCGTCCGAGACATAAGAGCGGGGGGTTTGGTTTCTTTGTCTTTGCCATTCTTATTTGATGTAGACGCAGCAATGGGATTGATTCCTCTTTCCACAACATCCCATTGTAAGAGATCTCTAGATCTTGGACAGCTCTGTATCTAGAAGATTTGGTAGCCGTTGAGTGACAAAGGTAAAATCCCAAATTGATTCCGATCGCCCATACAAACGAAATCTTGGTTTCCATAAGTAAAGCTTCTTCATAGAGGAAGTTCTTGTCTTCAATATCCAATCATCAATCAAATCAATCTTGATGTGGAATCCAAACCAGATCACTAGCTGTTATATGATTAGGCTTGAGTTACGATTTATCGAATCTGGATGTAAAGTCTGAGTCTGTAGACTTTACAATATGAGTCTGTAGACTTTACAATCCGAGTCCGAACATATACGCTTCGAACAGATTTAGCTTTAAGGTCCGTACCTAGTTCGGCTTCGTATAGAGTGCATCTTCGGTTCAGCAAAGATAGAGTCTCGTCTTCTACGGTTCATCATTCACGTTCGATCCTGGAATTAGTCAAAATTGACAAACTTCGATGTAGAACAGACTTTAACACTAAAGTATGGCAGTCTTCAGACTTTGAGTCTTCAGTTTAGCAGTCTTCAGACTTTGACACAGAAGTCTGGAAATCTTCATAATATGTGTTACGTTCAGTCTTCTGGTCGTCTTCGCACTTTAACAATATCATTTACATATTCTATCATCTGCATGGTCTATTACTCAACTATCAAACATGTTAGTAGCCTTTGATTTATTTTGTCATCTTCAAAACATCATAAGGGATTTCCCTAACAGTTTCTACTAATCGTGTACTGCAGCTTCTGCATATGGATCTCTTTGAACTAACCAGAACTCAGAGCATTGGAGTTTGAAGAAAAATCAGATGAAGGCATCTTCCTTGGATATTCAACCACAAGCAAAGCTTACAGAGTCTACAACAAGAAGACTCAATCTATGGAGGAATCAATAAATATCAAATTCCAAGATTCTATGCAAAATGAATCTATTCAAACTCATCTTGAAGAATTTGAACTTGCTTCAGACTCTACAAAGTCTAAATCTCAAGAAGCAGCTCAAACTTCAAAAGACCAGCAACAAATGATTGTCGAAGATTCAAATGAAGAAAAAGATCAACAATCTAACAAATCAACTAACAACTGGAAGTATAAGTTCAGTCATCCCAACGATCTCATTATTGGCGACATTAATGAAAGAATTCGCACAAGATCTAAAAGGCGCGAAGAGTCTAATGCTGTGGCTCTTATTTCTGAAATAAAACCCAAAAGAATATAAGAAGCTTTATTTGATGAAAACTAGATTCAAGCTATGCAAGAAGAACTCAAGCAATTAAGTATTAATGATGTCTGGGAATTGACTCCTAAACCAAAAGGTAAATCTATTATTGCAGCTAAATGGAATTTCAGGAACAAGATGAACGAGAAAGGAAAGGTTGTAAGAAACAAAGCAAACTCATGGCCAAGGGATATATGCAAGAAGAAGGGATAGACTATGATGAGACTTACACACCAGTAGCGAGATTAGAAGCAATTAGATTATTACTTGCTTTTGCTAGTTATAAGACTTTCAGATTATTCCAAATGGAAGTCAAAAGTGCTTTCCTGAATGGATTTATCCATGAGGAAGTCTATGTGGAACAACCACCTAGGTTTGAAGACCCAAGGAAACCAAACTCAGTATTCAGACTGAAAAAAACTTTATATGGTTTAAAGTAAGCACCTCGAGCTTGGTACGACAAGCTGAGTAAGTTTTTAATATAAAACGGCTTTGTCAAAAGTAAAGTAGACACTACACTGTTTTTCAAAAGAGAAAGCAAAAGTTTTTTACTTGTTCAAATATATGTTGATGATATTATTTTTGGATCCTCTAGTGAAAGTCTGTGCAAGAAATTCTCTAAGTCTATGCATAATGAATTTGAAATGAGCATGATGAGTGAACTAACATTTTTTCTCGGGCTTCAAGTGAAACAATTGAAGGAATGAACTTTTATTCATCAAGAAAAATATGCTAATGATCTTGTCAAAAAGTTTGGACTGGAAAATTGCAAAAAGATTAATATACCAATGTCAAGTTCCTTAAAGGTAGACAAAGATGAAGGACGAAAGAAAGTTGACCAGAAGTTATACAGGAGTATCATTAGTTCACTTTTTGATCTTACTGCTTCTAGACCTGACATTTTATTTAGTATTTGCATTTGTGCCAGATTTCAAGCAAACCCTAAAGAATCTCATCTAAGTGCTGCAAAGCGTATTATCAAATACATTGCATCAACTTCAAACTTTGGTCTTTAGTATCCTAAAAATGGAGACTTTACTCTTCTTGGATACTCAGATGCAGACCTAATCGGATGCAGAGTTGATAGAAAGAGTACCTTGGGTACCCATCTACTACTTGGAAGTAGGACAATATTTTGGTTTTCAAGTAAGTAAAATACAGTAGCTCTTTCTACAGCAGAAGCAGAGTATGTAGCTCTTGGAAGTTGTTGTTCACAAATTCTGTGGATGAAACAACAGCTAAGAGACTTTGGAATTGAAGATTCATGCACAGAGATTAAGTGTGACAGCACCAGCACAATCAATCTCACCAAGAATCCAATTCTTCACTCAAGAGCAAAACATATAGTGATTCGACATCACTTCATTAGAGATCATGTTCAAAATGGAGAGGTTTCGATTTAGTTTGTTGACTCAAAGAATCAACGGCGGATATATTTACAAAGCCTTTGGAGAAAAATCAATTTGAAGTTATCCGTTCCAGACTCAACATCTTGAGGTCTGAAGAAGTAAAAGTCTAGAGACTCTCAAACTCAAACAATCAAGATTTTTGACTGTAAGTTATTTTATTCTCTCTCAGATTAAATCTCGAAAAGGCACGATCATCTATCCATAATTGATTTTTGTTATTTTCAATTTTCGTGATTATTGCAATCTTTCTTTTTCAAAAATGGAGTTATTTTTAAATGACAGTTATCTAATTTTTTAAGAAGTCAATTATTTTTTAAAAGGCATCGTTATACTTTCCTTTACAACGTTTTGTATGCCTCTCTTCGACTGTCCTATATAATGTCGGTTCCTCTTCGTTTTACTCCAAAAATCCTAAAAAGCATCGATCTTCCACTTCTGTCTTCTTCTCTTGTTTAATCTTCGAAAAGTTGTCATCTTTCTTGGAAAAAACAAGTTTGGAATCTTTCAAAGACTGTGAAAGATGTCATCTCAAAGGAAGTCTTCGAGGATCGTGAACAGGGGACCGCAGCAAATGCGTGAGAGGCCTACGCACTTTGATCTCACCGAGGAAGAAGAGTCTCCTAGTCAGCAGCAGAGCTCACAACATTCTCAGCAGCATCCATCTCCTCCATCTAGACCACAGGATGTTGCTCATCGAGAATAAGAAGAAATAATCGAAGATGTAGAACCCGTAAGAACTTTTAAGCCCTTTTTTACCTACAAGCTTTATCATGCTTTGAAAAGAGGAGGAACTCCTTTGAACTACATTGATGAATTTCTGAAAGACAAAGGGTATAAAAATGAAACCTTCTTTTTATGCACAATGGAACGGTTGGGAATTGTCCCTGCTAGGTTGGCGGAAGAGGCAATAGCAAATATCCAAAGCGATCCACGTGTTAGAAGGCTGAATCAACCATATGGGAATGATGATGACAAGTTGTACATTTAGTTTAAACCGAGAATGGGTGTTGCGGCAAAAATTCGGAGCAAAATGACGTACTTGTTTCGATCGGAGGAACACAAGCATCTATACTCTAAGTTGTTGAAGCGTGGGGTGATAACCCTAGAAGTGTGGATTTTGATTTTCTTGACTCTGTGAACGTTAATTTGCGAGAAAAATTCAGTCTTCTTCAACTTGAACAATTTTGTTCTGAATCTACATAAGCCTACGCTGAACTCACTGCTTATTTCTATTCGAATCTCAGTTTCTTGGATGCAAATAGATTTTCTTTTAGTGTCCGAGATCAGGACTTTGTGGTGGATGTAGATATGTTGGCTGATGTGATTGGGTTGAAAGAGAGAGATATCAACCTATCAATGTGTCTATTGCTCGTGCTACGTTGGAACTTGTTAAGGATAGAAGGACAGAGGGAAAGATTTCCTACTTGAGGATGAGTGCGTTCAACATTCTGCTTCGCAAGATTTTGATTAACTGCCTCATATCAAAATCTACTTCAAAGACTGATGTTTCAAACTTAGAGGCAAAGCTAATGTATGCCATCAATGCTGGGAAAAAATTCTCTCTTCCTCATACTAGTATGTTCCATATGTACAGAGCAGTGGTGAAGGACAAGGGTCAACTTCTTTATCCAGCTCTTATGACCAAGTTATTCAGACATTTGAATGTTTAGCCTCCTCAGATTCTCTATGTTAGAACTTGTGATCAAATGGTAGTGGGATTGAAAGTGGTGTATAAAATGCGTCTAAAGGAACTCAACAAGGCATTGGAGAAATTCAAGGAGAAAACCCCTGTTAAGACTCATCAAATCTCTTTTGCTGCAAAAAGAAAATGGAAGGAGCCCATGGTTGCTCCATCCAAAAAAAAAAGAGCTCTCATCGTTGAGGATGAAGAAGATGGGGATAACATCACCATTTCTGCAATGGCATTGAAGAACCTGCGTCATTCTGTTCCAGAATCAACGGAACGACAAGAGAAAGACACAGATGAGACAAAACAGAGGACTAGAGAAAGAGAAAATTTGGAAGCAGACGAGAGAGAAACATAGGAGAGAGAAGCAAAAGAAAGAGATGCAGAGGAGGAAAGAATTGAAGAAGAAGAAGAAGAAGAGGAGAGAGGAGATCAAGTGGAAGCAGAACATGAGGAACACTCTTCTCAACCTGAAGGCATGGAAACAGGGGGGGATCATGAGAAAAGAGGAATGTCCTCATACCCTGCCACCAGTGAAGGAGTAAGCTGCTCTCCAGCAGATCTAGAGGACATCTATGCCTCTTAATTTCCTGAGGAGGGACATGATTGATATGGCTAGTATAAGTACCTAGAGGGGGGTGAATAGGTATAAAAAATGTTTCTCGAGATATAAGCGCAATACTAAGCAGACAATAGAAAGGAGATACTTCTTTCATTAACAAAGCAAACGATGATCAAAATAAAACAGAGAGTAGGGAAGAGAAAATTGAACACAAGGATTATAGTGGTTCGACTTATTTCAAGCCTACGTCCACTCTTCTGCACTGACAGCCAACTGGCTGGATTTCACTATGAACAAAGGAGATGTTACAGCAATGTTTTTCCTTGATTCCATAGTGTAGATATTCTACCACACTTCCTCAATGTATCACTAAGTATAGACTCTCTTTTGTCTATACGATTTTGCTCAATAAACGAATTGACTCAAAATCAAGGAGCTTCAGACTCTGGAAATTTTCTATCGTGCACGCGCTCGAACAACTGGAATGTCTTCCTTTTATACTCCTTTATGCCATCATACCCATTGGCACTTACCAAAGGAATTCTTCCAATTTTCCCGCTGGACAAAATCAATTAAGAAGATCATTCGAGCTATTAAAGGAACATGTCGATAGCCTATCAATCATGTTCACCCATACAATCAGGATCTTAGTTTCCCAGAATAGAACCTTCCAAGAATATCTCATCAATCATTGGATCTTTAAACGATATTGATTTCGAAGAAAAGAATTCGTTATATCATATCCAGCCAAGAGATCTTCTCCAGTCAATAAGGCCAAATCCTTAACCAAGCACTTTAGCTCTGGATAGCCTTCTTCAACAGATTAAAAACTGTCAATGAGAATAGTCTTGAGTCTTGAGTCTTGAGTCTGGCAGTCCGGAGGTCTTCAAACTCTAAATAGAAGGGTCTACAAAACTTCAGACTAGATTGATAGAAACGTTTTGTCAACTTCAAAATATTCTAGAAAGATTTCTCCAACAATCTCCCCCTTTCTTATGGTGACAAAAATTTCCTGTAGATTTAAACAACTTTGACCTGCAAAACATTACTCAAGCAATATGGATATCTCATAAAGATTAATAGCTTAACGACAACACTAGAATCTGCATCCATAGAAAATAAGTTAGTCTTTCATGAGAGTAAAGCCATTCAATAATACTTGATATAAAAGCAGCAGTCAAATTCAAATCCACATCAATCAAATCCAGACACTCAAGTCACACCCAAGTCAAATATCTAAACAAACTAAAGTTGAACAAGTCAAGTTCAAAAAAATAATTTCAAAGTCAAAGTTCAAAGAAGTTCAAAGCTTGCATTTCTCCCCATTTTTGTCATCATAAAAAAGGTTGAGAAGAAGTCAAATTTGCTTGGGAATGTGAACAAGCTGGAAATCTCCCATAGACTGAACAATGCCTTCCAGCATTTCCAAATCTTCCCTTAGATGAGCCACCTCCTTCCCCTTTAGCATTGACTTAAATTTGAAGAGCGAGGTCTTGAATCTGATCAGACAGGGTAACGGAAGAAGCTTGTCCTGCATTCTTCAAGATTTGAATTTCGCACTCCAAAGCATACATGTGACCTTGCATTTCCAGAAGAACATCTAGTATTCTGTGAAAATCTGCTGTATTGTCAGTCTGCGTACTAACGTCGACATGATTGGATGAAGTAAATGCAGACGATGGAATCTCAGCATAATCATGCAGATTTGGCGATGAAGCAACATAACCTTCCTCAGGCATTTGAGAAGTATGAATGACCTTTGGATCTTCTGGAGAGCGACTTACACCTTCACTGGTGACAAGATATGATGTAGTTCCTCTTTGCTCCCCAACTCCCCCTGTTTCTATGGCATCAGTTGGAGAAGAGTGTTTTTCATGCTCTTCTTCTTCTTGATTGTCTCTCTCTCCTTCTTCATCTTCAGACTTTTCTTTCTTTGCTTCTTCTTCTTCAGCTTCTTTCTCCTCTTCTTCTTTTTCTTTTGTTTCTTTCTCCTGGCCTTCTCTGTTCTCTTCTTCTTTTTCCTCTTCTTCTCTCTCTTCTTTTTCCTCTGCTTCTTTTTCTTTCTCCTGTCGTTCCATTGATTTTGGAACGGAACAATTAAGCTTCTTCAAAGCTAAAGTAGAAATGGTGAGATCATCCTTATCATCTTCATCCTCTAAGATAAGAGTTCTTCTCTTTTTGGATGGAGCACCCATGGGCTCCTTCCCTTTTCTTTTCGATGCAGAAGAGACTTGGATGAGATTTGACCAGAGTTTTCTCTTTAAACTTTTCCAATGCCTTGTCAAGTTCTTTCAAACACATTTTGGTCACCATTTTCAATCCTACCACCATTTTGTCGCACGATCGAACACAAAGAATTTGTGGCGGCTGAATATTCAAGTGTTTGAAGATCTTTGACACAAGACCTGGGTAAGGCAATTGGCCCTTGTCTTTCACCATTAGTCTGTACATGTGGAAGAGAATGGTGTGAGGGAGAGAGAACTTTTTCCCTGCATTGATCACGTACATCAATTTTGCCTCAGAGTTAGACACATCAGTCTTGGAGGTTGATTTCGATCTGAGACAGTTGATCACAATTTTGTGAAGCAAGATGTTGTTCGCACGCATCCTTGAGTAGCTAATCCTCCCTTTTGTGCTTCTGTCTTTAACAAGCTCCAGTGTGGCACAAGCAATTAAAACTTTGATGGGTTGATATCTTCCTCTTTCAACCTCAATCACATCTGCCAGCATATCCACATCAACCACAAAGTCCTGGTCTCGGACACTGAAAGATATTCTATTCGCATCCAAGAAACTAAGATTTGAATAGAAATATGCAGTCAATTGAGGATAGCCTTTTGTGGTATCAGAGCAAAATTGCTAAAGTTGAAGTAGACCGAACTTTTCTCTCAAGTTCACATTCACAGTATCCAAGAAGTCGAAGTCCACACTCATAGGGTTTATCACCTCGCGTATCAACAATTTGGAGTATAGATCCTTCTGTTCCTTTGATCTAAACAACTCCATTTTTTTTTTTCCTCGAACTTTCGGCAACACCCATCCTAGGTTGAAATTCGCTAAACAATTTATCATCATCATTTCCATCTATCAGATTAAATCCCCCGACGCGCAGGTCACTCAGAATGTTCGCGAGAGCTTCCTCTACCTTCCCCTTGGGAGCAATTCCCAAATTCTCCATTTTTCGCAAAAAGATATACTCATTTCCATATCCCTTGTCTTTAAGAAAATCATCTACATAGTTCAACGGAGTACCGGTGCTCTTCAAGGCACGATAAAGCTTGTAAATAAAATAGGGCTTTTGGACTCTTACAGGGTCTACGTCCTCAATGATTTCTTCATCCAGTTGATGACCCACACCCTGAGGAGTAGATGGTGGGGAATGACGCGGTTGAGAATGTTGCAGACTCTGTTGCTAACTCGATAACTCCTCTTCCTCGGTGAGATCAAAATGAGTAGGCCCCTCACTCATTCTCTGTGGTCCCCTGCTTCCGATTCTTGAGGACTTTCTTGAAGAAAACATCTTTCTTTGTCATTGAAAGATTCCTTGCCTCACTTTCCCAATGAAAAATGACAACTTTTTCGAAGATGAACAATCGAGACAATAGTGGAAGGAGAATGCTTTTTAGGGTTTTGGAGTTAAGCGAATAAAAAACCGACTATATATATAGCCCAGTCAAAAGAGGAAAAAGCCAATCGTCACAAAGGAAAGTGAAAAGACGCCTTTTTTAAACAGTAATTGCATTTTTAAATAAATAATTGCCATTTTAAATAGAGGTTAACTCTTTTAAAAAGGTAAGATTGTGTTTTTCACGGAAATTGAACATAAATCAATTATAAATAAATGAATGGTCATACCTTTTCAAGATTTAATATTAAAATAACTTATAATCTATAGTCATGAATGTCTGAGTCTAAGAGTTTCTAGACTTTAACTTCTTCAAGCTTCAAAATGTTGTGTCTGGAACGGATGATATCAAATTGATTTTCTCCAAAGGCTTTGTAAATATATCCGCCAGTTGGTTCTTTGAGTCAACAAATTGAATCAAAATTTCTCCATTTTGAACATGATCTCTAATGAAGTGATGTCGAATCTCCATATACTTTGCTCTTGAGTGAAGAATTGGATTTTTGGTGAGATTGATTGCACTGGTGTTGTCACAGTTAATCTCTGTGCATGAGTCTTCAATTTCAAAGTTTCATAGCTGTTGTTTTATCCACATAATTTGTGAACAACAACTTCTAAGAGCTACATACTCTGCATTTGTTGTAGAGAGAGCTACTGTGTTTTGCTTCCTTGAAAACCAAGACACTATCCTGCTTCCAAGTAATTGGCAAGTTCCCGAGGTGCTCTTTCTATCAACTCTGCAACCAGCTAGATCTGCATCTGAGTATCCAATAAGATTAAAGTCTCCCTTCTTAGGATACCAAAGACCGATGCTTGAAGATGAAGCAATGTTTTTAATAATACGCTTCGCAGCACTTAGATGAGATTCTCTAGGATCTGCTTAAAATCTAGCACAGATGCAAACACTCAACAAAATGTCAGGTCTAGAAGCAGTAAGATAAAGAAGTGAGCCGATGATACTCCTGTATAGCTTCTGGTCAACTTTCTTCCCTTCTTCATCTTTGCCTATCTTCAAGGAACTTGACATAGGTATATTAGTCTTTTAGCATTTTTCCAGTCCAAACTTTTTGACAAGATCATTAGCATATTTTTCTTGATGAATAAAAGTCCATTCCTTCAATTGTTTCACTTGAAGTCCGAGAAAGAAGGTTAACTCTCCCATCATACTCATTTCAAACTCATCATGCATAGACTTAGAGAATTTCTTGCACAAACTTTCATTAGAGGATCCAAAAATAATATCATCAACATATATTTGAACAAATAAAAAACATTTGCTTTCCTTTTTGATAAATAGAATAGTATCTACTTTATCTTTGACAAAATCATTTTGTATTAAAAACTTATTTAGTCTGTCGTATCAAGCTCAAGATGCTTGCTTTAAACCATACAAGGCCTTTTTCAGTCAGAATACTGAGTCTAGCTTCCTTGGGTCTTCAAACCCAGGTGGTTGTTCTACATAAACTTCCTCATGGATAAATCCATTTAGGAAAACACTTTTGACGTCTATTTGGAATAACCTGAAATTCTTATAACAGGCAAAAGCAAGTAATAATCGAATTGCTTCTAATCTTGCTATTGGTGCATAAGTCTTATCATAGTCTATCCCTTCTTCTTGCGTATATCCCTTGGCCACGAGTCTTGCTTTGTTTCTCACGACTTTTCCTTTCTCATTCATCTTGTTCCTGAAAACCCATTTAGCTCCAATAATAGTTTTACCTTTTGGTTTAGATGTCAATTCCCAGACATCATTAATGCTGAATTGTCTGAGTTCTTCTTGCATAGCTTCAATCCAGCTTTCATCATATAAAGCTTCTTCTATGCTTTTGGTTTTATTTAAGAAATGAGAGCCCAAGCACTAGACTCTTCGCGCCTTTTGGATCTTGTGTGAATTCATTCATTAATGTCACCAATAATGAGATCTTTGGGATGGCTGGACTTATGCTTTCAGTTACTGGTTGATTTGTCGGGTTGATGATCACTTCCTTCATTTGAATCTTCAATAACCACTTGTTGCTGGTCTCCAAAGTCTGAGTTGCTTTTTGAGTTGTAAGCTTTGAAGAGTCTGGAGCAGGTTCAGATTCTTCATGATGAGTCTGACTAGATTCATTTTGCATAGAATCTTGGAATTTGACATTCATTGATTCCTCCATAGATTGACTCTTCTTGTTGTAGACTCTGTAGGCTTTACTTGAGGTAGAATATCCAAGGAAGATGCCTTCGTCTGATCTTTCTTCAAACTTACCAACACGATCTTTTGCATTTTTCAATATAAAGCATTTGCATCCGAACACATGAAAATATGAAACAATAGGCTTCTTTCCTTTGAATAACTCATAAGGGGTTTTTTCTAGAATAGGCCTTAGAAAAACTCTATTGATGATATAACATGCTGTTGAAACAGCTTCAGCTCAAAATCGTGAAAAAATCTTATTTTCAATTAAAAGAGTTCTAGTCATTTCTTGAAGAGATCTATTCTTTCTTTCCACAACTCCATTTTGCTCTGGAGTATATGGAGAGGAGAACACATGTTGAAAGCTAGATTCATCACAAAATTTTGTAAAATCTTGATTTTCAAATTCACCTCCATGGTCTGTTCTTATGTTTGAGATAACATATCCTTTTTCATTTTGAACCTTTTTAGCAAATTTTTCAAAATACAAGAAGGTTTCAAACTTACTTGCTAAGAAATATACCCAAGTAAATCGTGATTAGTCATCCACAATTACTCGGCAATATTTCTTACCTCCAATGCTCTAAGTTCTGGTTGGTATGAAGAGATCCATATGCAGGAGCTGCAGTATATGATTAGTGGAAACTTGATTTATTGGCTTAAATGAATTTCTTACCTACTTTCCCAATATGCATGGTGTGCATAGATCAGACTTTTGGTATGATAAATTGGGTAGACCACGAACAAGCTTCTTTGTTGAAATTTTGACTATTTGCTTCATATTGATATGACCAAGCTTTCTGGGCCATAAGCTTGCTTCGTCTTGAATTGAGATTAGACATTGCGATTCATCCGGTTTCACATCCAAGAGGTAGATATTTCCATGTCTTCGACCCATGAAAGACTGAATAGAGTCTTTACTGGTTCCAAAACATATTCCCCCTTGAAAGTATATTTTAAAACCAGTATCACACAGTTGGTTGATGCTGAGCAGATTGTAATTGAGTCTTTCCACTAGGGAAACATTACTTATTGTGAGATTTCCAATTTTCACAGTTCCAAATCCCACAATTCTCCCTTTGCTGCTTCCTCCAAATGAGACTTTTCCACCATTTACTTGAACGAGCTTTATGAAACAATTTGAATCTCCTATCATATGTCTTAAACATCCACTGTCCAGATACCACTTTACCTTTTTCTTGATAGAGACCTGCATTTAAAAAAGAGTCTTAAGCTTTCTTTGGTACCCATATTTTCTTGGGTCCATTGGTGTTAGTATAATAAGCAGTATTAGCCCATACTTTCTTAACAGGTTTCCAAATCATAGAACATTCTTTTTCAAAATGATCCGCACTATTGCACTTTGAACATCTTAGAGCATTTCAACCTACTAGTTTTATAAAAACCTTTTTGAAATGATTTTTGTAAGCATCTCTTGTGGGTCTTTGCTTAATTCTTTCTTTTACTTTAGGAAAATTAATTAACGGAATAGTTTCTGCTATCATTCCCAAACCAGATTTATTGAAATAAGGTCTTTGTGTTGAAAGAATTTTCTCAAGTTTTATAGATCCTATTGAAAATTTCTTTGAAATATTTGATGAGTCAATCTTTAAAAAAGCATTTTTTTTAAAAGATTATCTTCACTTTCTTTAAGAGTGGAAACATTCATGTCTAAACATTTAACTCTTTCTTTCAAAACGTTTTTCTGTTGTTTTAGAGCAGAGTTTTTTTTTTTTTTTTTTTTTTAAGTTCGGAAATCCTTTTAAGAGAAGTCTTAAAACTAAAACATAGCTCATCAATGTACTTAGAAACTTTGACAGGGATTTTAAAATTACTTACCTCAAATTCGCTGTCTGAGTCTGATTGTGCCATCAGACATAAATTGGCATAATCATCATCACTTTCTTCACACTCTGTATCACTCCAGGTTTCGACTTTGAGAGGCTTTCGAGACTTTTTAGCTTTTCCTTTCTTCTTCCTTAGAAGAGGACAGTTGGGTCTGATGTGTCCATTTTTCTTACATTCAAAGCAAACTACATCTTTATTTGATTCATCATCATCAACAGACTTGGTCTGTTGCCTTTGAAAACTTTGTTTCTTTGAATTAAACCTTCTTCCTTTTCTATTCAGCTTTCTGAATCTTCTTATCATGAGAGCAAGTTCCTCATCGTCCATATTGTCTTCAGAATCTGTAACATCAGAGTTATCATTTGATTTTAATGCAATGGATTTCTTACCTTTTGGATCTTCATCTTCATTGATTCGTTCCACTTCATAAGACTGAAGAGTTCCAACCAACTCATCGACAGATAGTGGCATGATTCTTTGCGTCTCTCTTATTGAGGTCTTTATGTGATTCCAATCATTGGAGAGTCCACGCAGTAGCTTGTTTACCTTCATGGGATCAAAAATTGGTTGACCTTGATTTTTAAGACCATTTACGATTTTTGTAAAATGGCTAAACATGTCAGTTATAGATTCTCCTGATTTCATTTTGAAGGCTTCATATTGACCGAGAAGAATGTTGATTCTGGTCTCTTTCACTCGATCAGTTCCTTCATAAGTGATATGTAACCTATCCTAGACTTCTTTTGCTGTAACACATGAAGATATTCTGTTATATTCAGTAGGTGACAAGGCACAATATAAAGAATAAATAAGCTTTTGCATCAAGAGCTTGTCTCTTGAGCTTATCTCAACTTTAGGAGTGATTCCTTTTTCTACAACGTCCCATTCCAGAGGATCCTTTGATCGAAGGAACGCTTTTATTTTATTTTTCCAAATGTTGTAATCATTTCCATCAAAGTAAGGAGGTCTTCCACCAGCCCCGGAGTAGCATTAGCCATGGACTATGAAGCTCGGACACGTTGTCCATGCTTCCGTGTCGTGTCCGACACGTGTCGGAGCGTGTCGGACACGTTCGGACACGCGGTCAACGCGTGTCGAGTTTTTCGTCTCGACACGCGTGTCGATGGAAGCGAGGGCGGGAGAGGAGAGACGAGGCCGCGAGCGACGGCGAGAAATCGCCATAGAAAGAGTAGAGATTGAGGCGCCAGAGAAAGAGTCGAGACCAAGGCAAGGGCGGCTGTAGAGACTGAGGTGAGGGCGGCCGCGGTGATGCTGCGGGATCGGCGACGAGGCTGCAACCGCAAGTGAGGAAGGGCCGAAGGCGAGGCGGAGGAGGAGGAGAAGGATGGAGGTCGTCCGGCGAGGAGATGGAGATGGATCGAGAGGAAGACAACAGCGAGGGGAAAAAAGTGAGGAGAGGAAGGGGTTGCGAGGTCGTGCGGCTAGGGAAAAAAGTGAGAAGAGGAAGGGGTTCGAGGTTTTTCGATACAGCGTTTTGGAAACTCAATGGGGTGACATGTCACATGGGTGGGGGAGGGGAAAAAGTGAAATAAATTTGGGGTGGGGGGGAAATAGTCGACATGGGAAGGTAGGGAAAAAAATTGAAATAAATTTAGGAGTGGGGTGGGGAGGGGAATAGTCTCTAGTGGGGGAGGGAGGGAAAAAAGTGAAATAAATTTGGGAGTGGGAAGAAACTTTGCTTTAATCGGAAAAAATAAATAAATAATTTTAAAAAATAAAAATATTGAATTTTAGATGATAATAAATTTTGATCATTGTAAAAAAATCATAGATTTATTTAAATAAGTTGATTCTAATTTCCAAACATGGATACGTATTAATTATGAATGTCTTTCGAATTTTCAATGAATTAATTTATTAATATTATTAGTGTAAATTCATTGTAGGTTCTTTTTTTTTATTAATTAATTATTTATGAATTTAAATCAAATTAAATATAAATATAAATACTTATTTAATATTTTCCCTTCCTCACTTTTTGAGAAATGACATATCGCGTGTCGTGTCGTGTCGTGTCGTGTCGCGTGTCGCGTGTCGGTGCTACATAGGCCATGGATCTTTAACTCTGAAGTAAAACACTTCAAACAAAGTGAGTACACAAGCTCTGATACCAATTGATATGGCTAGTATAAGTACTTAGAGGGGGTGAATAGGTATAAAAAAGGTTTCTCGAGATATAAGCGCAATACTAAGCAAACAATGGAAAGAAGACACTTCTTTCGTTAACAAAGCAAACGATGATCAAAGTAAAACAGAGAGTAGGGAAGAGAAAATTGAACACAAGGATTATAGTGATTCGGCTTATTTCAAGCCTAAGTCCACTCTTCTGCACTGACAGCCCACTAGCTGGATTTCACTATGAACAAAAGAGATGTTTCAACAATGCTTTTCCTTGATTCCATAGTGTAGATGTTCTACCACACTTCCTCAAGGTATCACTAAATATAGACTCTCTTTTGTGTATAAGATTTCGCTCAATAAACGAATTGACTCAAAATCAATGAGCTTCAGACTTTGGAATTTTTCTATCATTCACGCACTCGAACAACTGGAACATCTTCCTTTTATACTCCTTTATGCCATCATACCCGTTGGCACTTACCAAATGAATTCTTTCAATTTTCCCGTTGGACAGAATCAATTAAGAAAATCATTCGAGCTATTAAAGGAACATGTCGATAGCCCATCAATCATGTTCGCCCATACAATCAGGATCTTGGTTTCCAAAAGTAAAACCTTCCAAGAATATTTCATCAATCATCGGATCTTCAATCGATCTTGATTTAGAGTAAAATAATCCGTTATATCATATCCAGCCAAGAGATCTTCTCTAGTCGATAAGGCCAAATCCTCAACCAAGCACTTAGTTCTGGATAGCCTTCTTCAACAGATTAGAAACTGTCGATGAGAATAGTCTTGAGTCTTGAGTCTGGTAGTCCAAAGGTCTTCAGACTCTAAATAGAAGGGTCTGCAAAACTTCAGACTGATAGAAATGTTTTGTTAGCTTTAAAATATTCTAGAAAGATTTCTCCAACAATGATGTTTCATCGCCCAATCTGCGTGACTATGCTGATTTGTCATCGTCTGACTTTACTCCATCTGATCATGCAAAAGCCAGTACGCTGACTGATAATTCAGCAGACTTTCGCAGAATTCTTGATGTTCTTTTAGAGATATGGGGTCAAATATATGCTCTGGGATACGAAGTACAGAATTTGCATATTGCAGGTCAAGCTTTTTCAATTTCTTTGAATGATCAAATCCAAACCCTTGCTCTTCAGGTTCAATCAAATGCTAATGGTGAAGATGTGGCTCAACTGAAGGAAGAATTGAAAAAACTGGAAGGCATTGTTCAGTCAATGGATTATTTCCAATTTGTTTGTGTTCCTAAGTAATATTAATTCCATTCTCTTTCCATCTCTACCTTTTTTAATGATGACAAAAAGGGGGAGAGATGTGATGCAGATTTGAACTTTGAACTTTTTAAACTCTTGATTTATTTTTTATGTTTGTTTTGACTTGACTTTTGTGTTTGGCTGTTGGGATTTGGACTGGATTTGGGTTTGACTGTTTGAAAATTTGTTTTTTTTTTTTTGATAAAGACTGTTTGAACATTTGTTTATCTTAAGTAATATTGATATCTTATGGCTTTACTAATCTACAAGACTAACCTATTTTATGTTGTTGCAGATTCTAGTATTATCACTAAGCTACTTATCTTTATGAGATATCCATATTTGCTTGAGTAATGTGATGTAGGTCAAATTTATCCAAATCTGTAGGAAATTTTTGTCACCATAAAAAATGGGGAGATTGTTGGAGAAATCTTCCTTGAGTATTTTGAAGCTGACAAAACGTTTTCATCAGTCTAGTTTGAAGATTTGCAGACTCTACTATTTAAAGTTTAAAGACCTCCGGACTGCCAGACTCAAGACTCAAAGTCTATTCTCATTTACAATTTCTAGTCCGTCGAAGAAAGCCTATCCAGGACTAGATGTTTTGTTAAGGATTTGACCTTATCGACTAGAGAAGATCTCTCGGATGGATATGACATGACGGAATTCTTTATTCGAATCAAGATTGATTGAGGATCCGATGATTGGCGAAGTATACTTGGAAGGTTCTACTTATGGAAACCGAGATCCTGATTGTATGGGCGAGCAATATTGATGAGCTATCGTCATGTTCCTTAAATAGCTCGAATGATCTTCTTAATTGATTCTGTCCAATGGGAAGATTGGAAAAATTCATTTAGTAAGTGCCAACGGGTATAATGGCATAAATGAGTATATAAGGAAGACGTTCCAGATGTTCGAGGGAGTGCACGATAGAAGAATTCGAAAGTCTGAAACTCTTTGTTCTTAGTCAATTCATTTGTTGAGCAAAATCTTGTACGCAAAAGAGAGTCTATATCTTTGAGAAACCTTGAGGAAGTGTGGTAGAGTATCTACACTGTGAAATCAAGGGAGAGCCTTGCTGTAACATCTCTTTTGTTCATAGTGAAATCTAGCCGGTGGGCTGTCAGTGCGAAAGAGTGGACGTAGGCTTGGAATAAACTGAACCACTATAATTTATGTGTTCATTTTATCTTCCCTACTCTTTTTTACTTTGATCATAATTCGTTGTGTTAACAAAATGTGAACTTCGTCTGTTTAGTATTGCTCACTTATCATGAGAAACTATTTTTACACCTATTCACCCCACTCTAGGTGCTTATACTAGTTATCTCAATAACAACTAAGCAAGACAGTTTTCTTAAGCTAAAAAAATTGGAGATATTGCAATTATCATGTAACAGGATATCCATATACATAAAAATGAGCATCCATGTCTTCCTAATCTAGGACTTGTTGCATGCTGAGGCTGCGATAATGCTCTGTACGAAGATAATGATTGGGCTGTGACAATGCACTGGTCGAAAGGGATGCTACGGGCTGCGATAGTGCTCCGTGCAAAGAAAATGCTCCCGGGCGTGATAATGCAGCGGGCGAACGGGAACGATCTCGTCTGCGATGATGCACCAGTTGCAAGAAGAAGACTTTTTCGACACTTCGCACTTCAAGGCTATAGGCTGCGATCACTTGCGAAAGGTGAGACTTGCTACAACCTGCGATTAATTGCGAAGACAAACGTTCCAGTTTTCGAAACTCGCCATTTTGAAAACAGATTCCGCGGAGTTCTTCCTACGAGATATAAAGATGCTCCTTCGGAGTTCCTCCGATCTGATTGGGCTTGAAGAAGGTCTTCCTGCAAGCAATTAATACACTCAATTGATCGGTGTAAATCACATTTTGGATAAGACGAATATTTGTGAAGAACATCATAATAAATTTGAACAAAATGCGATAATCAAGCGTTTGTACACGAAAGATCACTAACCAGGATTTACATTGACTAGCCATCATAGCTGAATTTTAGATCCTCTGTAATCCGTTTGGTGAACACCGTCGACTCCACCGTCAAATGGAATTTCTGATTATTTTCATTTAATTTGTTTGAGGACCTTCTCATGTTGATCATACTGATTTCTTGCACTCTGTAGATTTAAGAAAATTTAATTGTTTTGCTATTTCCTTTAAGAAAATATTGTACTACTCCATTTGAGGGTAAGCGGGTGCATGTTCTAGACTAGAGTTCCACGGTATACTCTTATTACCTAGGGAAAGAAATTGGACAATGAATAAATGAGGCTTGGCTTAACGCAATTTTTTTTATGAGAAATGATTGAGTGACATTATTTAATCTAAATGAGAATAACAATATATTCTGGACCACAAAAAATCAAATAAAAGATAATTATAAATTGTTATGGGATTTACTCCTTTAAGAATTTATGACTCACAACAAAACTTTTTCTTTTCGCAATAATCCAAAAACTATTATGTTAGCAAAGCCTTTTTTCTTTTCTTTTTCTGCCCTTGCATCGGCCTTTTTGGGTCTTTAGACCTCACGCGTGCGTTTTGCCTTTGACTATGTGTTGTGTGACTCCCGAGGGAAAGTCGACGCATATCAAGTTTTGGAGTGTGATCAATTTGTAACTCATAAAATTTGGCGTGACCAATCGTAGTATTTGTAACTTTGCAACTGAGGGTCAAGGCTAAGGTCACATGGTCTTTTCTCTTCTCTTCACGTCTGATGATTTGCTGAACGACTATCCGATCCGTTGGATGTGAGGCCATTGCAGAATTCGAGTGAATCTTATGTATTAAGGCTCTAATCATTTCGTAGAAAATATGGTGTTTCTGAAATATGTTTTCTAGAGACAAATTTCCAGAAAAATGATGACATTTTTTGATGTTCAACTAAAACTTGAAAATAAATTGGAAAATATTTTTCGATTTTTGACTGAAACTTGAAAAAGAATTGGAAAGTTTTATTCCGCCTATTGACATGGAAAATTCGATTTGATTTTCCTCCCTTTAACTATTTTTTATTTTTTATTGTCTTTTATAAATTGATTTTTTAAAATTTTTATTTTTCTTTCTACATTTTTCATTTCCTCCTCCTCCTTCAGTTGATTGTCGGCTAGCGGTGATTGACCAATGAGCTCACGAGCCTAGAAAAGGCTTGCTGATTTGGCAAGGCCTAAGGCTAGCTAGCTCAAGGCTCACTTGTGGTTGGTCGTTGGCCGTCATCGTGGCTAGCGGTCGGTTGAGAATGAAGGAAAAAAAAAAGAAAGAAAGAAAAAAAATGAAAAACAGAAAATAAAAAATTTAAAAATTCAAATTTGTAAAAGGAAATAAGAGAAAAAAGAGGGGGCTCTAGTGTGAGATAAGAGAGTGAGTGAAGAAAATGTTTTCCCTTTCTTGAAAAGTGAAAAACATTTTCCCTTATTTTAATTTGCTTTTTTTCATTGGTGGAAAATATATTTCCCGATTAATTCATTTTTTGTGAAATGAACATTAAAAATCTGAAAAACAGGCCTCCCTCTTGTCTTCTTGAGTGTCTATTTTTGTTGGTGCCAGGCCTCCCTCTTGTCTTCTTTCTTGCAAAATCAATATATTACTTACCTTTACCAAAAAAAAAAACATTAAAAATCTGAAAAACAGTTTCCTAGAAGTTTTTCCATTTTTTCTTTTAGTGAAAGGAACAGAGCCTAAGATTGCCATACCATTTTCCGCTGTAAATTTACCTTGGCTTCCCCTTCCCCTTCCCCTTTCAGCGGCGCATTGGATGACTGATAGATGGATTTTCTTTTCTCATGGCTGCCTTTTAGGACGACCACAAATCACTGTTGTTTTGTTTTTAGGTTAGGAAGAATGGCTGCAAAGACCGGACCTGAAGCGTTTGAAGAGAAAGATGGAGTGGGGCTGCCGAGTTGCCGAGGAGACATATATATATGGCGATGCATTTCGCGAAGTATCAAGACTCTCCCAGATCATTATTATCAGGATCAATTTCTGAGAGAGAGAGAGAAGGTTTCCCTGGTACTCTCTCCATTAACTAAGGGACGGAACTGGACAGCGGCGGGCAGATGTACGACAGGTAGCAATCATAGGCTTGATGCGCAAACTAACTTTTCTCTGCATCAGATCCAAACCCACGAACAATATCAAGAGAGGGTCTCTCTCTCTCTCTCTCTCTCTCTCTCTCTCTCTCCTCCCCACAGATAAAATCTAACGAACTGAGAGACTCGCACGACTTCATTTTCTTCTCCGACCGACGGCGAGCTGCGCCACATCTGAGTTCACCAGAGGGTGGGCTGTTGCTCGCGGTGGTAGGTAGGACCTGACCATCGTGAGCCCCTTTGTCTTCGTGGGAAGAGGGCACGATGGCAGGGGTGCGATGGGGAAGTAGGCACGGGGGCGAGTGGTCGAGGTGGAGGGGAAAGAGAATTGAGGTTTTCCGGGTTCGGGTTTTAGGTAACTTTGAGGAAATTTCACAAGAAATGAGGGCATTCTTGTAATTTCGTCTGATGGTTCTTTTTTAGTATTTGAGTTAATACCATAAAAAATCTCATACCGGTACAAATTTACTTAAAAGTAAATTTTTTACTATAAAATACCCACAAAAAAAACCGAACTAGTACATTTGTGACTAATTTACCTTTCGTTAGTTTTAGTTAAATTGAATTAATATTACGAAAAATTATAAACTGGAAATCCCAAATCGGTTTATCCGTCAACTGTCATATGTCATCAATCTCGGTAATTTGATTGTAAAATTTAACAGAAACTAAGGAAGATAAAAATTTATCTTAGACATATCACTTTGACATTTTTTATGATAAAAAAATTAATTTATAGTAAATTTATTGCAAGTGTTCCAATTTTGGGTTTTCGTAATATTAACCATTAGTATTTTGATCTCTCTTGTTGAATTTTGCTAATAAAAGGTCATAAGATGTGGGACCCCATAGAGTATTTTTGTCATTCCATCGTTCCTGGGTAGTCCTGAGCCAAAATGGGTATGGTTATGGCTGAAGCTCAGTCAATCTTCTTTTCATACGCTTTGGTTAGTCACATAAAAATATGACACTAGATTGCACAGTCCTCGCGCCATGCCTTATGCAACTTCTTCTTCTTCTTATTCTTCTTTTTTTTAAAGTTTCAAATTGAACTAAATGAATATTTGTACTAAAATTCAAATAAGAGGCAAAACGACGTCGTTTTGGCTTTTTTTTGCTGACTCAGCTCTTTGGCGAGTCACGTATGCAAGTTATTTTATTAAAAAAAATACCAAGTGAGATGTCGGCACCCTTAGTTGGAATTAGCATTTAAACATCCCATTTTAAAAAGAAATGATAAGTGTTCCGAAGTCCTACAACTTGTTACGAAAATGCATTCCAGTCCTAAAACTTGCAAAAAATGCATTTAAGTCTTAAAACTTGTCAAATTGTTTCAAATGAGTCATAAGATCGACGTCGTTATCCTTTTTCGTTAAAAATGCTAACGCATTTTAAATAATTTTTTATTTTCCAGGTTTATTTTTTAATTAATTTTTATCCATTTTTTTTTAAAAAAATTAGATTTAAAAACTAAAAATTTAAATTTATTCTTATCTTGTTTTCAACAAAAACTAAAAAGAAAAGTTAAAAATTTTATTTTTAAAATTTTTTAAAATAAATTTAAAAAATAATGTTAACTTTTTAAATATGTTTTTTTATAAATATTTTAACTTTTTTTTTAAGGTTTTGGTGAAAATAAGATAAAATGAATAAATTTGACTTTGTTAGTTTTTAAATCTAATTTTTTTAAATAATTTAAAAAATTAATTTAAAAAACTTAATGTGCAAAATAAAAATTATTTAAAATGCCACGTCAGCATTTTTAATGGAAATGCTAACGGTGTTGATCTTAGGACTCGTTTGAAACAATTTGACAAGTTTTAGAACTTAAATGCATTTTTTGCAAGTTATGCATCTTCGTGACAAGTTGTAGGACTTTTGGAACACTTATCCCTTAAAAGAAAGGAACACTTATGCATACATTTAGTAACTTTTGACACTTACACTGTACTTTTGTCGAGACACAGACACTTGGAATGCCAAAACTTAGCACGGGAAATACTAAAGTGCTTAAAGTTCAAAAATGTATACTTAAGTGTTAAAATTGAAGCAAAATGGATTAGATAAGTGCTAACGGCGAAATATGTTTTTTCACCACTAACCATAACTTTCCAACACATTAAGGTTAACGACTCTTGTGTGAATTATCAATCTTAATTTGAGTGAGTTACCTTTTTTTTTGGATTAGGTTACCATCTAATTATAGATTACTAACTTTTATGTGAGCCAACTAGCAAAAGAACAAATTCTATAAAATTTCTCTCTCTCTCTCTCTCTCTCTCTCTCTCTCTCTCTCTCTCTCTCTTCTCACATGCACACACTCATATTCTCCATATGCTCCGAGCGCGAAAGTGCTAAGAAGACAAGCCTCATACCATCTAGAAAATTGCTTTACGTAAGGAACCTATTTGATTTTTAGCGAGTCACTGTCAAACTCCTGCCAAATGGAAGCGGAGCACCTGAAACAGTGCAGATTAGCACGACCAAGATTCTTAGGTGCAGCATTTAATTTACCACGTCCATTAAGCGCACAAAAACACTAAACAGCAAAGACAGGTCTTACCTGTAAGTCGAAATTACATTTAGATGAGAGAGCTTTTGCAGAATCTGCCAGGAAAAAAAGAAAAAACGGCTTTCAAAGTCCTTCCACAATTCAGTCTTATAAGTATTCGACTGATTTCCTGAAATTAATATCATAATAGTTGAACAATAAAGTGAGATTATACCGGAATGGGATGACATGCTTTGGATTTTTGACATTTTAGGAAGAAGAAAGGTGTTGACATCGCCCATGATAATTTTAAAGTATAATTCAATTTCTCAGTGAAGACAGAGAAGATATGTAAATAATTGTTAAAGAGATGATATTCTCCTGTCAATAGAAATGGTTAAGATTGTAAACTATTGTTGGGAATAACGGATCCCGAAAAACCGGATTCAACACCGAATCGAACCCCTAAATCAATGCGGAAGACGAAGCCGGGAAAACACGCATCACCGATCGTAAAGCACACCACGGATTCGAGCGTACCTTGTTAGCCCAGATTAAACACCAACGCTGAAGAAGAGGAAGAGAAACGGTCTGTTCGATCCGATTAAGCAATGAAGGGAAAAAGAAATTGCCGAAGCCTTACTGTTTCTTCTTTTTCTTTTTGAGAGAGAGAGAGTGCGCGGGAGAAAGGAAGCGTATGTACTGATTGTTCCAACAGGTGTTATGTCTCTCTCTCTCCTCCCTTTTATACCTATCTCTTTCCACGGGCCCTATTCCCGTGGGCCGGGCTTTCTGGGCCCAACTTGGGCGGATGGGCCTTAAGCCCAATACCAATAAAGCCTTCATTTCCCACTCGCATATGGTGGGCCGAACAGTATTCTCTTTACCTCTTTTCAACATTCAAAACGGTGAATAATCCGTGCGACCGGCATACTTTGAGAGCTCGTTGCCATACATCTGTTAGGAATATATAGCAGCTCATAATGGGCATCACACTCCGAGTAGATTTAGTATGCAGTACCCTAGATCGATCGATCACATTTATATCTCTCTTGATCTCTTTTAAACAATGATATATATATTGTATTCACAATTATGATTATCACAAAGACTACAATGTGATTCTCCAAAATCGATCTTCCTCTTTCCTTCAAACTCTCAATTTCAGTCCAGCTTGCTTTTCTAGAAATGCCCCATTAGATCGAATCAAACTCATGACCATTGGCAACATCCTAAGATAGCAAACACTAAATAGAAATCTTGAGAATAAGTAAGAGTCATGAGGAGACTAAGAAATTGAGGAACTCTCTTCCTCAAGAGTCTCACACAACATAAAAGTTGAGATCAAACTTTTGCCGCTCTTATTGGTCGTCTCATGCATACGTAGTATGAAATACGTATTACGGTATTAACTCCTTTCTCATGGAGCGTATGTCTACACCTTTCAATACCGTACAGATGATAGTTCAGACATACCCAATGTCTAACTTGAGTTCACGTATCTACTCATTCACAAAATTCATCAGAACTCACATCTGGCATCTTAGACAGATAAAGTAAAACATGTGGGGTATTTTACTTTCGGACATAGTAAGTATTATGTCATCATCTTAACACTCAGTTAAGGCGACATACGTGTTTTAAGCTTGAGCTCTCGATTATCACCTGGATAATAAGCTTAAAAACAGTCTCATCTCTATTTATCACACAGTAAAAAGAGCGATTACCCGTGTGAGTGGGCTAATCTTATATCTGTCCGACATACTTCTCAACTTAAAGTAATGCACTAAGCATTAAGATGCATAAGGATTAAACAAAGATTCATAGGCATTAATGATGAAAACACAAATTCATCAAATTGTGAACACTTAGGGAAAATACAATATTCAGTACATTAGTCTTTACGCAATCCTAGAGATTTCATATGGCCACAAAACACATCTCTAGGTATTGGCTTTGTCATAGGATCTGCTACCATTCCATGCGTAGTATGTACTCTAAGTTCACATCTTTTCGTGCAACCATATCCTTGACAAGATTATACTTGGTATCTATATGTTTGGTCTTGCCATGATATTTTGGATCTTTGGTATACGCTTTTTGCTGCTTGGCTACCACAGTTAACCAACAATAAATCTGCAGCACTTCTAATAACACCTAAATGATCCAAAAATCTCTTAAGCCAAACACTCTCTTACATCTCGCTGCTGATAATGCCACGAACTCAACTTACATCGTGGACAAGGCTATACACTTTTGTTTCTTCTTCGCTCCAACATATGGTACCATTATTCGGTAAGAAAACAAACCCAGAGATAGATTTTTTCATCTATATCTCCTCACCAATCAGTATTAGAATAGCCTTTGAGTTGCAGATCCTTTCCTTAATAATTCAACGTATGATCAGCAGTTCCTTTTAGATACCTTAGTATTCTCTTAACGGCTTTCCAATGTGCTTGACTTGGATTGGATTGGTATCTGCTCACCATTCCGACTGCAAAGCATATGTCGGGTGTTGTATATATCATAGCATACATCAAGCTCCCAACAGCACTAGCATAAGGAACATGTTTTATTTGTTCCTTCTCTTGTGGAGTCCTTGGACACAGACTATGGCTCAATCCTTTACCTTTTTGCAATAGGAGTGTCTATGGGTTTATAATCTTGCATACGAAATCGTTCAAGAATCTTATTTATATATGATTCTTGCGAAAGAGACAACGATCTCTTCAAAACGATCTCTCGAAATCTTAACTCCAAGAATGTATGCAGCCTCACCCATATCCTTCATCTCAAAGTTAGAAGACAACTATCTCTTGACAGTATTAACCAACTCCATATTGCTTCCGGCAATTAGTATATCATCAACATATAATGATATGATCACAAATTGATCATTGGATCTTTTGATATATACACAATGATCCTCATCTATCATTGTAAAGTCATATGCCATTATGGCATTATGAAAACGTATATATCATTTGCTTGACGACTGCTTAAGGCCATATATCGACCTCCAAAGTCAACATACCTTTTCTTTTTGGCCTTTTCACTATGAAACCAGCAGGTTGTTCCATATATGTTCCTTCCTGTAATTCTCCATTGAGGAAAGCAGTCTTTACATCCATTTGATATAACTCAAGATACATACTAGTCACTATTGCCAGAATAATGCGAATCAAGGTAAATCTTACTACAGGAGAAAATGTAATTTCATAATCAATTTCTTCCTGTTGATTATACCCCTTCGCCACAAGGCGAGCCTTATGCATTTCTATTGAGCCATCAGTCTTTCGCTTTATTTTGAGAACCCACTTGTTCCCAATAGCTCTGCGTCCCTTTTGGAAGATCAGCCAGTTCCCAGACTTTGGTTTGATTTCATTGACTCCATTTCCTCTTTCATTGCATGAATCCATTTTTTCTTATTAGGGCAATTCAGAGCCTCATTAATATTTCTTGGCTCATCCTTATCTTGTGGAGCAACCATAAAAGTTTCCCTTTCAATATCAAAACATCGACGGGGAATACTTTGGCGACTTGTTCACCGTATGGGAGATTGTACACTTAGCACATCATTCCCCATCATGCTCCCACTTGGATTAGGTAATGATGATGTCGTCACATCAGGTGGTTGTAATTGAGAATGAGTTGAATTCAATTCATCACATCTCATATTACTCCCACTTGGACAAACTCCACTGACATCATTATCTTGAACCAAGGTTTCAAATAGGAGTAATTTTCCCTTATTTCGCCATTCTTAGGAAATTCATCCACTAAGGATGTGACATCCTGTAATTCAGATTTAGTTATACTCCCACGTTCCTGCTCACCTATGAACACATACCCTTTTGAGTGTTCGTAGTATCTCATGAAAATACTCTTATTTTCATTGGGACCCAATTTCCCAAACTTGTGAGAGGACTCATGAATATAGGCAGCACAACCCCATGGCTTAAGAAAACTTAAGTCCGGTTTTCTAACTATCCATAACTCATATGAAGTGGAAATAACCGATTTTGAAGGCACCTGATTAAGTATATAGGCAGCAGTTAACAACACATCACTCCAAAAAGTGATGGGTAAGTTAGTATGCGCCATCATAGACCTAACTATTCCAGTAGGGTTCTGTTTCTTATCTCTACAACACCATTTTGTTGAGGAGTATATGGAATAGACAACTATCTTTCTATTCCTTTTTCATCACATAATTTTCTGAACTTATCCGATAAATATTCTCAACCTCGATCAGATCTAAATACCTTTATTTTCTTGTCTAATTGATTTTCTGCTAGGTTCATAAACCTTCTGAAACAACTTATGCTTCAGATTTATGAGAAATCAAATAGACATATCTGACTTGAGTATAATCATCTATAAAAAAAAGTGATAAAATAAACAGCCCCTTGCCTTCCTCTCACATTCATTGAACCACAGATGTCTAAATGGATTAAATGCAGAGGAAATTTAGCTCTTTTACCTTTTCCAAATGGTTTCCTTGTCATTTTCCCTACTAGGCAATGCTCACTTATGGACAAATCGACTTTTTCAATATTGCCCAACAAGCCCTCTTTGGCTAGTCTATTCATATGTTGTTAGCTCATATGACCAAGTTTAGCATGCCACCATATTCACATCATTATCACATGGAGTTAAAAGACGTGAAACAAGGGAATAACATATTGACATTATCACAGTCAACATTTAGTACAATAAAACCATTCAGAAAGTGACCACAATCATAGTAGTTTGTACTCAAATACAAATCTACACCTCTATTATGGAAGTTCATATAAAAACCAAGCTTGACCAACACTAAGACAGACACTTAAATTTCGACGAATCTCTAGAGCATATAGAACATCAAGATGCATCCACCATGCATGTTCAATTGGCAGGTGCCAATACCTTTAACTTCAGCTCTGGAGTTATTTCCAACATAGATCCACTTAGTTCCAGTTGGTACTCGTCGGAATTCCACGAAGGATCCTCTATCCTTCGCTACATGGTCTATCGCTCATGAATCTACATTCCACAAAGGATTGGATTCAGCCTATAATGCAGAACTTGACACATAAGCAAAGTTCTCAAATGTACAAGAGGTGTATAGCTTCTTTGGCTCACGACAGTCGCGAGCATAGTGACCTCTCTTGTCACAATTGTAACATCTCACCCTTGACATTTTCTTCACTTGAGGACGTTTTCCTCTCTTGTGTTGGTTAACTCTTGATTTCTTGCAATAAGGACTTGATTCTTTGCATTCCCATATATTGAACGAATCAATATGCTTGCGCTTAGAGCACAAAGCCCTTTCGGAGCTAAAACCAGTATAGCAAATATCTATTTTCGGCTCACATGCCATCAAGCGGTCCTTTACCAGCTCCAGGTGGCACACAGTATCCTCAAGATCTTCCATAACATGGTCAAGAGCTTCTAGTGCTTCTTGCTTTTTCAGCACATATTGAATCTTCATATTCAATATTTCACAATTGTTACCGTTCATATCAGCAATCACGTTCTTAGTTACTGAAACCATCGATCTGAACACATCAGACATATATGCACGAATAATTAATGCCTATCATTTATGCATCCCTATTTGCATAGACCCATCATATTAATAAATAATTTCAAGTAAGGCTTCGGGAATCAAAAGGTCACTATGTTTTCAATCATCCTCCAAAAATCCTAACTCAAAATTATTATTAATATAATTATCTTACACAAATAAATTCTATGAAGTTACAAAAACTTCTATTACTACCCTGACTAATTATCCACAACAACCAGCAATAACAGAAAGCAACAGATAATTGACATACAATTAAAAACAATAATGCTTTCAATTAACACAATTAGGTAGTAATCATTACATGATTAATCAAAGAATAAATAGGGAATGTCCCTTATAATCTATCAGTCAAAACATCTGAGAAAACTGAAGGCACATTTGCCAACCATGGAAAAACTTTTGGAGAGCATTCATGTCGCCTCCAAGGCGCATTCACTCGGCGCCATGTGGCGCTCAATCTAAGGGTTGAAGTTTTGGCCAATTCAATCCTATAGTGCTCTCTCACAAAAGCTTCCACCAGCCTCCTATAACCCGGGACCACGTTGACCTCCCATAGTCGATCCAACACTGCTTGCCATTCAGGTGGAAGAGTGTTCTTTAAAGCCGGCACCTTCTCAAAATCCGGCATAAGATAACCATTCTAGATGATTTCCTGTATCATTTGATTGACCCTAACCACATGTGATACTAAATCACCATCATGCCACCAATAATTAGCTAATTCTGTCATCAGCCTCTTAAGTCTTGCATTTCCCTCGTCCGTTCTCGGGATTGCAGGTATCCTTGCATAACGCATCATAGTTCCTGCAACAAATGCAGAACAAAAAAAATGGATCACTTATAATCCATAATAAATATAAGGGAAAATACATAATTTTCCAAAAATTCATGCAACAAATGCAGAATTAAAAATGGATTACTTATAATCCACATAGGCATGATTGAAAAAGAAACAAATTCCTTTTTTTTTCTTTTTTTCGAGTCAACGGTCAACAATCAAAGTCAACGGTCAACGGTTGGTCAACGGTCGTCGGTCAACGGTCGTCGGTCAACGGTCAACGGGTCGGGTCAACGGGCGCGCAGGTCGGACCGGTCGGACTGAACGGACCGGTCGGGCTGGTCGAACCGGCCGTGCCGGTCGGACGAAGCCGCGGCCGCCGTGCGCGCGTGCATCGGGCCGATGTAATGCGAGACGTCGGCCGGCATGTGCCTCGCGCGTGAGCGTCTTTGCCGACGTCATGCGGGACGTCGGCCCCGCACGTGCGCGGCACGCGCTAGGTTGATCGGGTCGGGTCGGTCGGCGGCCGGTGACCGGCCGACCAACAATCATCGGCGATGACGTCATTGGTGACGTCATCCGAGCGGTTACCGACCGTTGGATGACGTCACGATGACGTCATCTCGTGACATCAGCACGTGTCGGTCCGCGGACCGGCGCGTGCCGGTTCGCCGGCCGCCGGTGCGCACATGCTGGTTCGCCACCGGCACGTGTGGCACACGCGCTAGCGCCCAGCGCTTCCGGCGCGTGCGGCGTGGTACGGCGGCGTGCGACATGTTGCCGGCCTCGTCTCGACGACGCCTTTCACCCAATGCCTTCAAAATTTGATTTCGACTTACGAAAACTCAGAAAAATAGCCGAACAACGCTCGGGTGTTGGGATTTCTCGCCCCGATCCGTACGGCCGAAAGTTTTTCCGCGAAAAATCAATCAAAAAACATCAAATTGATCGGGAAAATGTGAACTAGGGCTCTGATACCAATGTTGGGAATAACGGATCCCCGAAAAACCGGATTCGACACCGAATCGAACCCCTAAATCAATGCGGAAGATGAAGCCTGGGAAAACACGCATCACCGATCGTAAAGCACACCACAGATTCAAGCGTACCTTGTTAGCCACAGATTAAACTCCAACGCTGAAGAAGAGGAAGAGAAACGGTCCTGTTCGATCCGATTAAGCAATGAAGGGAAGAAGAAATTGCCGAAGCCTTACTGTTTCTTCTTTTTCTTTTTGAGAGAGAGAGAGTGCGCAGGAGAAAGGAAGCATACGTACTGCTTGTTCCAACAGGTGTTATGTCTCTCTCTCTCCTCCCTTTTATACCTATCTCCTTCCACGGGCCCTATTCCCGTGGGCCGGGCTTTCTGGGCCCAACTTGGGCGGATGGGCCTTAAGCCCAATACCAATAAAGCCTTCAACTATTGTCTATTCTAACCTCCAAACAAATGTCACTCAAAACTTCCTCTTGTTCAAGCACACTCAGTCTAGGGAACAAATTCTATAGAAGACTAACAAGAAATACAATTACCATTTCAAGCCTTTATCTCTAAAGCCTTTTTCAAATGGCATACATGGAACTACCAACCATGAATTGTGGAACATTAGTTATGAATTCCTTTGGGATTAGTATATTAGAAGTGCCATAACTTTCACTTGAATACCACAAATTTGAAAAATCAATCATCTAAGTGCTATCGATGATCTGTCTTGTTAGAACATCTGATATAGAGTCTATCATCCTTCATGATATTGTCAGCCCTAACATGGACAATTAATAAAAAAAAATTAAAATAAAAAATCCATGTCAAAATGGAAAATTAATTTAAAAATTCATGTAGAACACTCAAATGATTGATTTTACTTTAACGTGACATTTAAGTGAGTGAAAGAAAAAAAAAGTTATGGCACTCACTTTGAGCACCGTATGAAAGTTATGACACTTATATTGTCTTTCTCTCAAGCATTTTTATTTATAAGCGAAAAGGTTGGGAATGATCAATGAAAGTAGTTATCCCTCTTAATTGTACCATAATGGTCCCACATAGACAAATGCCTTACATTAATTAATTCATATAAGACATTAATAGAAGTGGGTAATATATATATATATATATATATATATATATATATATATATAATTAGGTACTTCTCATTATGAGGCCCATTGTCTATAAAAGCCAAAATATTTTAAATATAATTTTCAATAAAGATCAAAATTAAAATATCATCAAAACAATTATTACGTACTAACACATAAGTAGTGATAATCATAAATTACCTCCTTTGCCTTTCCTTTTCCCCAACCCCTGTACGGCCTTTGATGCTAGAAACCTATCATACTCTCCTTTTATTTTACTCACATCAACTCAAGTATAAATAAGTAGGTTAGGTTCAACAATTAAATGAGCAATTATATGAAAAGGATAATTGCATGAAGGAATCACTCAACAGTGGCAGTGCCAATTCGGTTGGAGATCTTTGTCCCAATTCCGAAGATTCCGATTCGATTTCTCCTGATCCAGCTTCCATACTTTCATCTACTATCCATTTCTTGAATTCTAATGCCCCCCTATTACCATAAATTGTGACATTATGAGACGTTACCCGATATGTGTTATTATATCGTTGCTTTCTTTTATTGTGCGGAAGCAAACACTAACATTTACAAAGATTCTTTTAATCGATAAGAGCCTCACAATTATCATAAACATACTTCTGCTTCTTTTATTTATATCACATTAAGTTCACAACTTCACTACATTTCGAGCAAAAGACAGAAGTCTGAGTAGGGGTAAAGAGACCTATCGTTCGACTATATTATACTCTCAAAAATCTGCCCATATAAATGTTTCAGACTAAGTTATGGGTCAATAACTTCTCCTTCTATTGTGTCTCCAACGTCTAGATCGAAGGTACTCAACGGACCGACTAACTCTTCATCAAGATTCCGGTACCAAGCAACGAATCAAAGAGGAACCCACTCCACGAAGCCTCCTATATCAACCTATATCGTAGAACTACACTTGGTATATGTTATTCCATACTCTGATTCAAGCACACTTTCATAGAAAGTTTCATTATACACAGAGACTCCATAGTGTAAGGGTTGAGAGTTGCCCATCCTACATGTCTAAATAATTAAAAGGGATGAGTCGAACCCCAGTAAATAAAATCTTTAGTTTTAAGTTAGAAAAATCATTTTACCACTTCACCTAATAAATACAAGAATGAATGCATAATCATTAGATAAGTATGATACAAACATAAACAGTCTTTACCTTTCATTTTCATCTATTATAGAAATTGTCAACAAATAGAATGTCCATCCAGACTCATGCATGTGCACACCATGTTTCACACAATGATTTGATTTTACACATACAATGCATTTTATTCATTAATGTTTCATCCTCCCGAACACTCCCGAGACATCCCAACACATGAGGTATCTCAACTCTGAGGCGTCCTGCAAACTTCCACCATAAGGCATCCCCACCATAGGGGTATCTTGACTCCCGAGCATCCTGAAACACTCATGAAGTCAGTCTAGCCATCTAACTGGGGCTCAGCTCGCGGCAAGAAGATGCACCGTGCCATCATCTGGCAGCAATTGCAAAAAGATTAGAAGAGGCAAAGGATTCATGATGAGCCGAACTAGCTATCAAGGATGAGGACAGTGACGCCGAAGAAGGCGACACCATCGGGTTTAAGACAGCATTTTACGAAGGCTGATGGCTTGCCTTGCAAAAAGTGCAAGAGAAAGAAGCAAAGGGGCGATGGATCAGGATTTCACTTTTGCCCAAACGATGAGGTAGTAGTTGGCTTCAGGACCAAGGCGGGTCCGATCAGCTACCCCTCAGCAAGAAAGTCCGGCCCACGTTCATGCACAGTAGAAAGAACTGGTTAAACCCCGTGGTCTTGGCGGGAGGCAATCTCCCATGCACACTTATAGTTCTTGTCGAAAAACTCAGAACTTGTCCTTTCAAAATTTTCAAAGTTTTTGGGTTCATTCCGTTTCGATTTGAGCTTATCGATGGAATACTTCTTCTTATTCACATCCATGTCATGTTCTAATAAAGATTTAATGAGTGATTTTCAAGATAACCGTACTTGTCTACAAGTTTATATGGAGATAGATTTGTTGAACGCAATCCTTTTTATAGAGCTTGTTCACTTCATTGGATTGCCCATATTCTTGGAATGTATAATTATCAGATATTATAATCATCAAATTCCACATGATAAAAGTACATTTTATTACAGTTCTGTCTTTAATGGCAATTAAGAATCCAAACGGCGACATCCACGCCAACCCCACATCAAATTTCTTATGGCCATTATCCACAGAAGTCTAATGAAGATGTTTTTGGGTCATTTGTATTAGTTTGAGATATTGGTGAGACGAAAAGAATTTGGGATATGTTGTTCTCATATGAAAAGCTCAGGATTTCGTATAGAAATATTTCAAAAAAAGGGAAGAGAACAAAGGTGTTGTGAAGGAAAGAGATCAAAACACGTAGTGCAAGGAGTATTGTTCGAAACCTAAGCTCTCTCCTTATTCAATGACTTACAAGTGCGAGACCCTAATTCCTTGACAAAACTCATTTCGCAATTTGTACATTGAAGCATGTCAAGCTTTTAATTGACATTGACATTACGGATACGGAGAGTTAAAACTCTTTGGGTTGTCCTTAGCGGTTCAAGGAAATGAATGACCTTCACGACAACACAATTTGGTTATTAAAGTCCTTGCGTAGGTAAACAGACATGTTGAAAACAAGTTAATTTGAATGACCGAGTTAACATCTGATTCATTTCAATGCTAGAGTGACTTGAAAGAGAGAAGATTATTGAATTATCCATTTCTAATCCTGTCGGTTGGTGAACTACACATATATGCAGACGTCACGTCTGCTGAAGTTCAGAAAGCAGACATTCTCTGGATAAAGTCATCCCTGAACAGACATTCCCGCAAATTAACAACTCAAGAGGACTTCTTAGGCAGCAAGGATCAGATATGACGTGGGGTTCAAAGTCCGGCTTCAAATACCGAGCAAGCATATCTGCATAGAGCTCGTACCGAGCAGTCATTCTGAACCCCCACTTGTCTTTCAGTTGCCTGCAGAGGTTGAGATCCATGTCAGAGACCAGCAATCCGTCTTTCTGACGGGATAGTGATGGCGTGCACGAAGCATCTGGAGCTGAAAAGTGACTGGATCCATAGAAGCGCCCGAAATCTATGTGCTGTGGCTTCTCGTCACCTGATGTGGACAGATTGGGAAATTTCTATCTTCCTACCTGATTAATTGATCCAACGAAATAACTGTTGGCAATGGCAGCATTTCGGGCCTGTGAATTCATTTCACAATGAACACAGTTGAGTTAACCAAGGCGATAATCCAATAAGTTCATTTAATTTGCAGCTGGTTTTTAAGCTCCAACTATTTGCAATAAGACTTTAAGTTGTTAATTCTTACTACGTTTTGTGAAAGCTAGTATGAGCACCAAGAAGGGGGGTAAATAGGTATAAAAATAATTTCTCAAGATAAGTGTGCAGCACTATTTGACAATAGAAAGGAAATTCGTCTCTTGTAAACAAAACTAATTACGATCAAAGTAAAAGAGTGTAGGGAAGAGAATATGAACACGGAGATTATAGTGGTTTGGCTTAATCCAAGCCTACGTTCACTCTTCCGCACTGACAGCCCACCAACTGGATTCCACTATGAACAAAAGAGTTGTTACATTGAAATTCTTCATTGATTCCACAGTGTAGAGACTCTACTGCACTTCCTCATGATCTCTCAAAGATATAGACTCTCTTTTGTGTATAAGATTTCGCTTAATAATTTAATTGACTGAAAGCAAGGAGTTTCAGACTTTGGAATTCTTTTATCGTGCACACACTCGAACAACTAGAACGTCTTCCTTATATATTCATTTATGCCATCATATCCGTTGGCATTTACTAAAGGAATTCTTCCAATCTACCCGTTGGACAGAATCAATTAGGAAGATCTTCGAGCTATTTAAGGAATATGACGATAGCCCATCAATCCTGCTTGCCCATACAATCAGGATCTAGGTTTCCATAAATAGAACCTTCAAAGTATACTTTGCCAATCAACGGATCCAAAATCTCTAAATCAATCTTGATTTGAATAATGGATCCCGACAAGCTACATCCAGCCAGGAGATCTTCTCCAGTTGATAAAGTCAAATCCTTAACGAAACATCCAGTTCTGGATAAGCCTTCTTCGACGGTCTAGAAAATTGTCAATGAGGATAGACTTTGAATTTTGAGTGTGGCAGTCCGGAGGTCTTCAAATTTTGATGAAAGAGTCTTCAAATCTTCAAATTAGACTGATGTAAACGTCTTGTCAACTTCAAAACACTCAAGAAAGTTTTCTCCAACAAAGATAAATGGCTTAGTAATAACACTAGAATCTGCATCCACAGAAAGTAGGTTAGTCTTGTAAATAAACAAAGCCGTGAGATATTAATAGTACTTAAGATAAACAAATGTTCAAACAGTCAAATCCAAATCCCGTCCAAATCCAAACAGCCAAACACAAAAGTCAAGTCAATCAACACAAAAGTTCAAAGTTCAAATCAAATCAAATCTACACCACATCTCTCCCCCTTTTTGTCATCATTAAAAAGGCAGAGATGAAAAGAGAATGGCTTTAAGATTGCTTGGGAAAACGAATAAGCTGGAAATCTCTCATTGACTGGACAATCCCTTCCAGCTTTTTCAAATCCTCCTTCAATTGCACCACATATTCACCCTTGGCTTTTGCTTGAACTTGAAGAGCAAGGGCATGAATTTGATCATACAAAGAAACTGAAGAGGTCTTACCTGCATTTTGAAAGTTCTGTACTTCGCATCCTAGAGCATAAATTTGGCCTCTCATCTCCAAAAGAACATCAAGAATTCTGCGAAAGTCTGCCGAATTGTCTATTTGAGTACTTGCTTCTGCACGATCAGACGGAGTATTGACAAATGATGGCATTTCAGCACAATCACGCAGATTGGGCAATGAAACCTTATGTCCTTCTTTAGGAAATTGAGTTGCATAGATGTCCTCTAGATCTACTAGAGAACGACTTACTCCTTCACTAGTGATAGGAAATGAGGACGTTCCTCTTTTCTTAGGATCTCCCCCTGTTTCCATGCCTTCGGGTGGAGAAAAGTGTTCCTCATGTTCTGCTTCCACTTGATCTCTTCTCTCCTCTTCTTCTTCCTCAATTCTTACCTCCTCTGCGTCTCTCTCCTCTGCTTCCAAATCTTCAGTCCTCTGTTCTGTCTCATCCATATCTTTTTCTTGTCTCTTCGTTGATTCTGCAACAGAACGACTCAGGTTCTTCAATGCCATTCTAGAAATGGTGATATCATCCTCATCATCTTCATCCTCAATGATGAGTGCTCTTCTTTTCTTGGATAGAGCAACCATGGGCTTCTTCCCTTTTCGCTTTGCCACAAAAGAAACTGAATGAGTCTTGATAGGGGTTTTCTCCTTGAACTGTTCCATAACCTTGGCAAGTTCCATCATATGCATATTTGAGACCATTCGCAGTCCCACCATCATTTGATCACACGTTTGAACACAAAAAATCCGGGGAGGTTGAACGTTCAAATGTCTAAACAACTTGGTCACAAGAGCTGGATAAGGAAGTTGACCCTTGTCCTTCACCACCGCCTTGTACATGTGGAACATAATAGCGTGTGGAAGAGAGAATTTCTTATCAGCAATGATGGCGTACATCAACTTTGCTTCAGAGTTTGAAATGTTGGTCTTTGAAGTTGATTTTGGTCTAAGACAATTAATCACTATCTTGTGAAGCAAAATGTTGGACGCATTCATTCTCACATAAGAAATCTTTCCTTTCGTTCTTCTATCCTGAACAAGCTCCAAAGTTGCACGAGCAATAGACACATTGATAGGTTGATATCTCCCTCTTTCAACCCCAATCACATTAGCCAACATATTAATGTCCACCACATAGTCCTGATCTCGAACACTAAGAGAGAATCTATTCGCATCCAAAAAACTGAGATTCGAATAGAAATAGGCAGTAAGTTCAGCATACGCTTCTGTAGAGTTAGAACAAAACTGTTCGAGTTGAATAAAACTGAATTTTTCTCGCAAATGCTTGTGTTCCTTCGATCGAAATAAATCCGTCTTTTTACTTCGGATTTTCGCTGCAACACCCATTTTAGGTTTAAACCGACTGTATAACTTGTCATCATCATTTCAATCTACTTGATTAGATCCTCCAACCTGTGGATCACTTAGGATATTAGCAAAGGCTTCTTCCGCCGACCTCGCAGGAGCAATTCCCAAACATTCCATGGTACGTAAGGATAAAGTTTTATTTCTATATCCTTTGTCCTTAAGAAACTCATCAATGTAGTTTAATGGTGTACCACTCCTCTTCAAAGCATGGTAAAGCTTATAAGTAAAAGAGGGCTTATAAATTCTTACGGGTTCTATATCTTCGATGATTTCTTCTTCTTCTCGATGTGCAACATCCTGAGGTCTAGATGGAGGAGATGGACGCTACTGAGAATGTTGTAGGCTTTGCTGCTGTCTAGGAGATTCTTCTTCTTTAGTGAGATTAAAGTGCGTAGGCCCCTCACACATTTGCCGTGGTCCCCTGTTCGCGATTCTCGAAGACTTCCTTTGTGATGACATCTTTCACAGTCTTTGAGAGATTCCAAGCTTGTTTCCCAAGAAAGATGAAATTTTTTTTTGAGGATTAAACAAGAGAAGAAGAGAAGTGGAAGATCGGCGCTCTCTTACGGTTTTTGTGAGTAAAACGAAGAGGAATCGATAGTATATAAGATGGTCAAAGCGAGGCATACAAACCATCGTAAAAAAGAAATATAAAAATACCTTTTTTAAAAATAACTGCCTTTTGGATAACTGTCATTTCAAAAATAACTTCTATTTCGAAAAGATAGATTTGCAATAATCACGAAAATAAAAATAGCAATAATCAATTACGGATAGATGATTGTACCTTTTCGAGATTTGATCCAAGAAATAAATAGAAATAACTTACAGTCGAGAATCTTGATCAATCGAGGCTGAGAGCCTTTAGACTTTCAATGCTAAGTCTGAACTTCCTCAAATCTTAAAATATGGAGTCTGGAACGAATAACTTCAAATTGATTCTTCTCTAAAGGTTTTGTAAATATATCCCCCAGTTGATTCTTTGAGTCAATAAACTGAATTGAAACTTCTCCAGTTTGAACATAATCTTTAATGAAATGATGTCGAATCTCTATATGTTTTGCTCTTGAATGAAGAATCATATTCTTGGTGAGATTGATTTCGCTGGTGTTGTCACATTTGATTTCAGTGCATGAATCTTCAATTCAAAAGTCTCTCAGTTGTTGTTTTATCAAAAGAATTTGCGAACAACAACTTCCAAGAGCTACATATTATGTGTCTGCCGTAGAAAGAACTATTGTACTTTGCTTCCTTGAAGACCAATACACTGTCCTGCTTCTAAGTAGTTGACAGGTGCCCGATGTGCTCTTTCTATCAACTCTGCATCTGGCTAGGTCTGCATTTGAGTATCCAAGAAGAGTAAAGTCTCATTCTTTAAGATACCAGAGATCCAAATTTGAAGTTGAGGCAATGTATTTGATAATATACTTTGCAGCACTTAGATGAGATTCTTTAGGGTCTGATTGAAATCTGGCACAAATGCAAACACTGAACAAAATGTCAGGTCTAGAAGCGTAAGATAAAGAAGTGAACCAATAATACTCCTGTATAGCTTCTGGTCAACTTTCTTTCCTCCTTCATCTTTGTCCAGCTTCAAGGAGCTTGACATTGGTATATCAGCTTTTTTGCAATTTTCTAGCCCAAACTTTTTGATAAGATTGTTGGCATATTTTTCTTGATGGATAAAGATTCTTTCTTTCAGTTGTTTCACTTGAAGCCCAAGAAAGAAGGTTAGTTCACCCATCATGCTCATTTCAAATTCATCCTGCATAGACGTAGAGAATTTCTTGCACATACTTTCATTAGAGGATCCAAAAATAATGTCATCAACATAAATTTGAACAAGTAGAAAACTTTTGCTTTCTCTTTTGATAAACAATGTAGTATCTACTTTACCTTTGACAAAGCCATTTTGAATTAAAAACTTACTTAGTCTGTCGTACCAAGCTCGAGGTACTTGCTTTAAACCATATAAAGCATTTTTTAATCTGAATACAGAATCTGGTTTCCTTGGGTCTTCAAAACCAGGTGGTTGTTCTATATAGACTTCCTCTTGGATAAATCCATTTTGAAAAGCACTTTTAACGTCCATTTGGAATAACCTGAAATTCTTATGACAAGCAAAAGCAAGTAATAATCTAATTGCTTCTAACCTTGCTACTGGTGCATAAGTCTCATCATATTCTATCCCTTCTTCTTGCGTATACCCTTTGGCCATGAGTCTTGCTTTATTTCTTACGACCTTTCCTTTCTCGTTCATCTTGTTCCTAAAAACCCATTTAACTCCAATGATAGATTTACCTTTCGATTTACAAGTTAATTCCCATACATCGTTAATGCTGAATTGCCTAAATTCTTCTTGCATAGCTTCAATCTAGCTTTCATCAGATAAAGCTTCTTCTTTGCTCTTGGGTTCTATCTCAGAAATAAGAGCCAAAGCACTAGAATATTTGCGCCTTTTGGATCTTATGCGAAATCCTTCATTAATGTCACCAATAATGAGATCTTTGGGATGACTGGACTTATGCTTCCAGTTGCTAGTTGATTTGTCAGATTGTTGATCTTTTTCCTCATTTGAATATTCGATGATCATTTGTTTCTGGTCTCCTAAAGCCTTAGCTGTTTCTGGAGATTTAGACTTTGTACAGTCTGGAGTAGGTTCAAATTCTTCAAGTTGAGTCGACTCATTTTGCATGGAGTCTTGAAATTTAACATTCATTGATTCCTCCGCAGGTTGAATCTTTTTGTTGAATACTCCGTAAGCTTTGCTTGTGATAGAATATCTTAGGAAAATACATTCATCTGATTTTCCTTCAAACTTATCAACTCGATCATTTGCATTTTTCAATATAAAACATTTACATCCAAACACATGAAAGTATGAAACAATGGGTTTCTTTCTTTTGAATAACTCATAAGGACTTTTCTCCGAATAGGCCTTAGAAAAACTCTATTAATATCTTTACCAAAAAAAAAAAAACTCTATTAATAATATAGCATGCTGTAGAAATTGCTTCAGCCCAAAAACATGAAGATATGTTATTTTCAATTAAAAGAGTTCTAGCCATTTCTTGAAGCGATCTATTCTTTCTTTCCACGACTCCATTTTGCTCTGAAGTATATGGTGAAGAAAACACATGCTGAAAGCCAGATTCATAACAGAATTTTGTAAAGTCTTGAATTTCAAACTCACCTCCATGATCTGTCCGTATTCTTGAAGTAACATACCCGTTCTCATTTGGACTTTTTTAGCAAACTTTGTAAAATAAGAGAGAGTTTCGGACTTTTGCTAGGAAATATACCCAAGTGAATCGTGAGTAATCATCCACAATCACTAAACAGTGTTTCTTACCTCCAATACTTTGAGTTCTAGTTGGACCAAAGAGATCCATATGCAAAAGCTGCAGTTCACGATTAGTGGAAACTTGATTTATTGGTTTGAATGAGTTTCTTACCTGTTTTCCCAACACTCATGGTATGCATAGATCAGCCTTTTGGTATGATAGATTGGGTAGATCACGAACAAACTTCTTTGAATAACTCATAAGGACTTTTCTCCAGAATAGGCCTTAGAAAAACTTTATTAATATCTTTACCAAAAAAAAACTCTATTAATAATATAGCATGTTGTAGAAATTGCTTCAGCCCAAAAACGTGAAGATATGTTACTTTCAATTAAAAGAGTTCTAGCCATTTCTTGAAGCGATCTATTCTTTCTTTCCACGACTCCATTTTGCTCTGAAGTATATGGTGAAGAAAACACATGCTGAAAGCCAGATTCATAACAGAATTTTGTAAAGTCTTAAATTTCAAACTCACCTCCATGATCTGTCCGTATTCTTGAAGTAACATACCCGTTCTCATTTGGACTTTTTTAGCAAACTTTGTAAAATAAGAGAGAGTTTCGGACTTTTGCTAGGAAATATACCCAAGTGAATCGTGAGTAATCATCCACAATCACTAAAAAAGTGTTTCTTACCTCCAATACTTTGAGTTCTAGTTGGACCAAAGAGATCCATATGCAAAAGCTGCAGTTCACGATTAGTGGAAACTTGATTTATTGGTTTGAATGAGTTTCTTACCTGTTTTCCCAACACTCATGGTATGCATAGATCAGCCTTTTGGTATGATAGATTGGGTAGATCACGAACAAACTTCTTTGCTGAAATTTTGGCTATTTGTTTCATGTTGATGTGCCCAAGTTTTTTGTGCCATAAGTTTGCTTCTTCTTGAATTGAGATTAGACATTGGGTTTCATTTTGTTTGACATCTAAGAGATAGATATTTCCATGTCTTCGACCCGTGAAAGACTGAGAGAAGTCTTTACTGGTTCCTGAACATATTCCCTCTTGAAAATTGATTTTGAAACCAGTGTCGCACAGCTGACTGATACTTAGTAAGCTGTAGTTGAGTCCTTCCACTAAAGAAACATTACTGATGGAGAGACTTCCAATCTTTATAGTTCCAAATCCCACAATTTTTCCTTTGTTGTTTCCTCCAAATGACACTATTCCACCATTAACTTCAACAAGCTTTATGAAGCAATTTGAATCTCCTGTCATATGCCTTGAGCATCCACTATCCAGGTACCATTTAATATTTTTCTTAATGGTAACCTGCATTTAAAAAAGAGACTCAAGCTTTCTTTGGTACCCATACTTTCTTGGATCCATTGGTGTTAGTATTATATACGGTATTTGCCCATACCTTCTTAATAAGTTTCCAAACCATAGGACATTCTTTCTCAAAATAATCTGAGCTATTACATTTAGAACATCTAAGAGCACTGCGACCTACCGTTTTTACAAAAACTTTTTGGAAATGATTTTTGTAAGCATCTCTTGTAAGTTTTTGCTTAATTCTTTCCTTTACTTTAGGAAAATCAATTAGAGGAATGGTTTCAACAGTCATTCCTAAACCTGATTTGTTGAAGTAAGGTTTTTGTGCTAAAAGAATTTTTTCAAGTTTCTCAAATCCTGTAGAAAATCTTTTAGAATTATTTGAGATGTCATTTTTCAAGAATGCTTTTTTTTTTTTGAAAGATTGTCTTCATTTTCTTTCAAGGTAGTAACACTTTTGTCTAAGCTTTTGACCTTTTCTTTCAAACATTTTCCTGTTGTTTTAGCACAAAATTTTCTCTTTTAAGTTTGAAAATCATTTTAAGAGATGTTTTGAGACTAAGACATAATTCATCAATGTATTTAAAAACTTTAGTAGGGATTTTCAAATTACTTACCTCAAATTCACTATCTCGAATCGAGTCTGTCTCGGAGTTTGAATCTGAATCCGATTGTGCCATGAGACATATATTGGCATAGTTATCATCAATTTCTTCACATTCTGTATCACTCCAAGTTTTTGCTTTGAGTGCTTTTCGATATTTCTCAGCTTTTCCTTTCTTTTTCCTCAGAAGGGGACAGTTGGGTCTGATGTATCCATTTTTCTTACATTCAAAGTAGACTACATCTTTATTGGATTCATCATCCTCAATAGACTTAGTTTGTTGCTTTTGGAAACTTTGTTTCTTTGGATTGAATCTCATCCCCTTTCTGTTTAGGTTTCTGAATCTTCTTATCATGAGAGCAAGTTCCTCATGATCCATATCGTCTTCAAAATCTGTGGCATCAGAATCATCATTAGATTTTAATACTATAGATTTCTTACCTTTAGGATCTTAATCTTCATTGATTCGCTCCACTTCATAAGACTCAAGAGTCCTAACCAATTCATCGACAGAAAGTGACATAATTCTTTGTCTCTCCCTTATTGAGGTATTTATGTGATTCCAATCCTTGGATAGTCCACGCAGTAGCTTGTTTACTTTTATTGGATCAGAAATTGGTTGACCTTGATTTTCAAGACCATTCACGATTTCTGTAAAACGACTAAACATGTCAATAATAGATTATCCTGATTTCATTTTGAATGCTTCGTTTTGACCTAGCAGAATGTTGATTCTGATTTCTTTCACTCGATCAATTCCTTCATAAGTAATATGTAATCTATCCCAGACTTCTTTAGCTATAACACAAGAAGATATTATGTTATATTCAGTAGGTGATAATGCACAATATAAAGAATAAATTGTTTTTGCATCAAGAGCTTGTCTCTTGGTTATCTCTTTTTGAGTCATTTCGCTAGACTCAATGGCTTCTTTTCCTCTTTCTGAGACAGGTGCAGCTTTAGGAATGATTTCTTTGTATACCACATCTCATTCCAGAGGATCCTTTGATCTTAGGAATGCCTTCATCTTTTCCATATGTTATATTCTTTTCCATGAAAATAAGGTGGTCTGGTATTGCTTTGCCCTTCAACTAGTCCTAGAGCCAACATACTAGTCATGGATTTTTAACTTTGAAGTAAAACACTTCAACTTAAGTGAGTACACAAGCTCTGATACCAATTATGAAAGCTAGTATGAGTACCTAGAGGGGGATGAATATGTGTAAAAACAATTTTTCAAGATAAGTGTGCAGCACTATTTGACAATAGAAAGGAAATTTGTCTCTTGTGAACAAAACTAATTACGATCAAAGTAAAATAGCGTAGGGAAGAGAAATGTGATATTGCTAGTATGAGTACCTAGAGGGGGGTAAATAGGTATACAAAGATTTTTCTTAATAATTTATGTATACTTGCGCAATACTTAGACAGTTGAAGGATTTGCGGAAAATAATAATCAATGTATGACTAAGTAAGGAAAGAGAGAATTAAACACGTGGTTTACAGTGGTTCGGCTTGATTCAAGCCTACATCCACTCTTCTGCACTGACAGCCAATTTGGTTGGATTCCACTATAAACAAAGAGATGTTACAGTGTTGATCTTCCTTGATTTCTCGGTGTAGATGATCTACCACACTCGCTCAAGGTATCACCAAGTATAAATACTCTCTGTGTATACAATTTCGCTCAGACTGTATCGACTAATAATCAAGGTGTTTCAGACTCTGGAATTTTTCTATCAATCACACACTCAAACAACTAGAATGTCTTCCTTTTTATACTCCTTTATGCCATCATACCGTTGGCACTTACCGAAGGAATTCCTCCAATCTACCCGTTGGACGGAATCAATCAAGAAGATCATTCGAGCTATAAAAGGAACCTGACGATAGCCCATCAATCCTGTTCGCCCATATAATCAGGATCTTGGTTTCCAAGAATAGAACATTCCAAGAATACTTCGTCGACCATCGGATCTTCAATTGATCTAGATACGAACAAAAGAATCCGTTATATTTATCCAACCAAAAGATCTTCTCCAGACGATAGGATTAAATCCTCAACCATATACTTCGGCTCTGGATTTCCTTCGTCACTAGATCAGAAAGACTGTCAATGAGAATAGTCTTGAGTCTTGAGTCTTAAGTCTCGAATCTTGAGTCTTGAATCTTGAGTTCGGTAGTCGAAAGTCTTCGACTTTAAACTAGACGATCCGAGATACCTGCACTAGATCGGAAGGAAACGTTTTGTCGGCTTCAAAATATTCTGGAACGATTTCTCCAACAATCTCCCCTTTTTTGATGGTGACAAAACTTTCCTGTAGATTTGAACCGCTTTGACCTGCAAAAACATTTCTCAAGCAATATGGCAATCTCGTAAAGATTAACAAAGCAGCCAGACTCTGCATCCACAGAAAATTGGTTAGTCTTTCATGAGTAATACCATATAACAACACTTGATATGAATGCAAACAAATCAAGCATTAAAATCCTGACCAATTCAAGTCAAGTTCAAGTTCACACCCAAGATTGCTCAAGTCATAAAAAAAACTTAAAGTCAAAGAAAGTTGAAGGAAGTTGGTTGGTTGGTTGGTTCAAATTGCTTTTCTCCCCCTTTTTGTCAACCTTAAAAAGGTGAGAAAGAAGTCATATCTGCTTGGGAATGCGCACAATCTGGAAATCTCCCATGGACTGGACTACTCCTTCTAGCTTCTTCAGGTCTTCCCTTAGTTGAGCTACCTCTTCTCCCTTGGCATTGGTTTGAAGTTGCAGAGTGAGGTCTTTCATTTTATCCTCCAGAATCTGAAGATGCTTGTCCAAAGATTCTTCAAGGCTTGAATTTCACGATCCGAGCATAGATTTGGCCACGCATTTCCGTAAGAACATCCATAATACGACGAAAATCTGCAGAATTATCCATCTGAGTACTTGCATTTGCAGACGATGGCGCTTCTGTATAGTCTTGCATATTTGGTGTTGACGTATCGTGTCCTTCTTCAGCCTGAATTTCTTCTCGGGGTTCCGTTTTAGCTCTCAAGGAATTGACAAAGCAACATACTTTTATTCATCTACTCAAAATTCGATAAAGAAAGGGAGGCGTTTTGCTCCATAGTCCGAACAGAACAACAAGTCAGAAGCACTAAAAATCAAATCTCCACTACAGTGACTCACTTCAACTCACTAGCAAACCAAATACAACGTCACAAGAAAAATCCATGGAAAGCCATTGACAACGAGCATATAAGCCAAATTATTATTTCCTTTCATGTTTTTGAAGAGGCTTAAAAAGGCGGTGATTCTTAATGGATGGATTCTCGACGAAAATGAAATTAGCCACTTAGCCAGTGCCACCAAGAACACCCTTGAGCTTCTTGACCTGAGCATCATCAAGGAAAGTGGTGGCCTCCACCAACTCAGAAGGAAAATTATTAGCGAACAGAGCAAAGTCCACGATTTGAAGCCCAGGGCTCGGACTGCTGAAGCTGACTATGGCAAGTGCTGGACCTTTACCAGAATTCAATTGGAAGTGCAATAGCCCCTGAGGGAAAATCATGCTATCCCCTTTCTTGAGGGTCTTCAAGTAGACGGTGTTCGCTGATGATGAGATGAAACCGGCACAAATCGTCCCTTGGAGGACAAGGAGGACCTCCGAGCCACCTGGGTGCGTGTGCAATGGAATGACCCCACCGGGGGCTATGTCCAGGCGGGCCAAGGAGATGCCGAGCCCATTCAGGCCAGGGAACTGGTTTACAAATGCCGTGGTCACCGCAGCCTTGATGAGGTTCGAGGTGTTCCCAGCCACGCCGAGGCCTGAGAAGACGAAGTCATTCACGGTGACTGCTGAGACCTTCTTGCAGGAGTAGCCCGCGGGGCCCTCGGGGGCGGAGAGGTCTGCAACGCAGAAGTCCTGGACCGCCGCGTGGGAGGCGGAGAGGAGGAAGGAGAACAGAATTAAGGTTTGGAGTATTGACATCTTTATGCCAACTCTTTAATTTCTTGGGAGAAGGATTTCCTTTCGAATGTGTGTTTGAGGGATTCTCGGGGTATATATAGAGCGGCATATTGTGGGATTTTCTGAGGCATTGGTGATTGGCCGAGAGGATAAGAGACCCCATGCAGGGTTTCACGTGCATGGCAATGCAAGACAGGGGTACCTTGGAAGCAGACAGATTGCGATTCGTGACACCTGTCCGAGGGTAATCTCTTCAAGAAAAGAACAAGGAGGTTCTTTTAGTTTGGAAATAGAGGACCATGAGAAAATATCTTAAGATTTTTTCGGGCTTTGTAAAAGAATATTCGTCTCTTTAAAGAATATGAACTCCAAATACATTTCCAATGAACTCAATAAGAAGTTCAAAATTTGCAATTTTTGCTAGAAGTACCGTATTATCTTTAAAGTGGCACATGATGACCAATCTATATTAGATTGTTTATAAGTGTATCTTAGCTTAGAATTTTTATTTTTTTGCACCTCTTTGGTTAGAATTTTTTTCTCAAATAAAATCGAGAACTACACCACCAATAAGCCATTTAGCACAAGAATACTGTACTTGTCACTCAATTAAAACTTGGATTAACACAAATAAAACACCTCTCTCTCGTTATAGATTTTGTGCTTGTTTAACTTACAAGCAGGTTATATTTAGACATGTAATTCAGTAATCAAATACAATTTAGATGAAGTTCCCAGCTATTAGAGATTGAAGAAAACATGGCTCTTACAACTTTTGGTAACTATAGGAACTGTATAATTTCTGGGACAAATAAACCACATTGCTCATCACAAAGGGGTGAATTTCGCTCTACATTATTGGAGTACTTCTAACTTTCTTTTAAGAAAGTTTATTTAAATGCAAAAAAGAAGAAGAGCAATTTGAATTATATGAAGTTATAGAGGGAGCATCCGAAAATAATAATCGTAAGAGAATCAACATGGTGGCCCCCGAGCACATGGGAGGAGAGAAATGATGGCATAAGAGGACATACAAGACAGCTAAAAGTGTAGCTTCTGCAGACTGCAAAGTCTTGGTTTCCGTTGTCCGATCTTTGGCCATGAATTTGAGTGGACATCGCGAATTCCCTATCTTTTAGGGTTTCTCGGATTTCAGGGAGCAACGTAAAAGAAAAGGCTTTCCCTAACTTCACGCATGACATTTGTCAAGATTGTCTCATTTGACTTTTTTAGGGGATTTGATGCTTCGATGTTTGTCATTTGGTATCTTTCTCACAGATAAATTGACCTATTTAATCACAACTGTGTGATAAAACCATAATTCAAGGAGAGATATGGCAATAATTCTCACATTAATGTAATGTACATGAGGTGTATAAAATTTTAACTGTGACTACTTGTCTATCTAATGTAACACTATATTGCAGAAACTTTCCCTATTATACATACTATAAACATATAATTAATGGAAAATACAACAATCATCAATCAATCCTATGATTTACAACGATGACTTTCTTTTGATCAGCCCTAGTGGCTGAATGCATGCGATCGAGCTACATTAGACTCATTGGTGATCGTGCTCAGCTTATCAAGTGTATGTTTGAGTAAAGATTGGACTTAGCTATCTCAATTTGTAGGCTAATTCAAGTTGTCGTGAGTATGCCAAATGAGTAACCCCTAGTGTAAGCACAACACCCTCTCCTTCCCAGCTTGTCCTTGCAAAATTATGCTTCCTTTGTGCGCTAAGCTCAACCCGAGGGGATCGAATCGACCATCACTAGAAAAGAAGTTAGAAGATGCAGCCAAAATGCATTAAAAATGGTCCACCCCCTCTACCAGTCCAGCAGTGAACAGACTAAAGGCCATTTTATATGGCAGTCAAGATATTTCAAAGATCACTGAAAGAGAAACTTCATATGTCCTACAGCTTGTCTATTGGCCACGTACATTTATTGTATGCTGAGGACTGAAGTGTCAACTGATAACGGCATTGTTAACATTTTCTTTCTAAAGCCCATTCCAATTCCTGTCCCTCCACTCATTCAAAGGTCAGTTGAAGATATTTGCCGGCAATCACGCGGAGAATTTTAATGAGGAATATGCGACGTAATGTTGATCAGAATTCTAAAACTAAAAGATATTTAACGGGTAAAAGGAGTTCTCTTTAGATGTAATAGGTAAATAAGCTATTTTATTTATAAAAAAAATCCAACCCAACCATACTTGATTATAAATGGCTAATGGGGATGCACATTTGCAAAAAGGATAGCACTAACCTTGATATCATGTTAGAAAATCTAAACCAATAACTTAAGCTGATAGGTAGAGGGAGACCATATGAATATAAAGAATATATAGGATCTGTTGTCAAGTAATATGAGATGATATTTTAATACACTTTGTTTTTGAATTTCACTCTGTTAAACATTCATTTTGGTGATTTTACTATTCTATCTATTTCAAAAAAAAAAAAAAAAGTTCATCAAATTGCCTAACAACATGTTGAGAATTAGCTAACTTATATATAAAATTTCCATTTTTTTTTACAATTTACAAATTACCAGTTTTTTTTTAATCTTTGGCCAACTTTTATTCGCATATTTTACTACTACATTAAATTTGCTGGTCCTTATATAAATTTACCAATCTTCATTCAAGCAAATCATCAATCCTTAACGAACTACTATTGGTTTACAACTCCTGTTTGGTTTATTTGACAATATTTTGTTTTATAATTTATCAATGTTTTATTGTTTATTAACTATCTTTTTTTTTTCTTTTTTTTCTTTTGAAGATCCACGAACGATAGCATAGACGCTGTGACATCCCAGATTTTCAACCCCGTTTTCTACTGAATAAATTGGGCATTTCATTGACATGCCTATAGAATTTGATTCTCAAAACTGATCACTCTCGAGACAACTAGACTATCTAGATAAACCATTAAAGATTTTAAGGCAAATAGACTTGAGAATTCGACTAGGAAATCAGCTTCTCGTTTGTGCTCATTTGTCGAGATCATTACGACACATATATAAATCAATTTGAGATCAGATATATGTTGGTTTGATTAAAATGTGTGGCTAATTGTGGGTGACACCACTAAATTGGAAAATTCTTGTCGACCGACACTAGACTGATTTTACTATCATTTGGGTACCCTATGTCCATATTTGAATCCTCAAGATTTTCACAACAGCGGAGAGTCACCAATGAGTCGAGTGGGCTCAGAGTAGCTTGAAAAAAAAACGACCATGGGTCATTTGCCCTAAAAATTTCTAAAAGTTACCTAGTAGCCTAAGTCATGCTAAAAACGCACCGAGTGGAAATTAATCGCCAATTCGAGTCCGATTTCAGAAATTGAAGATCTTGTCATGTCATAACAAATTCTAGGAGTGTCGACTCAATCTCAGAAGATTCTTCTGACACTCGACACATTTTGGGAAAAACTCGTCGCCCGGTCGTTTTTGTGCAAAAAAAGCTGGTAATTGTTTTTGATAGCAAAATTAAGAAGCATGATGGATAAATGAGAGAGGAAAATTATCAAGATGATCAATGAGGTATCAATTGGATTTATGAGGGTCAATTGAGGTTGAATTGAAGTGAAATAAGTGACCAATTGATGCCCTCTCTTTCAAAATTCGTAGCTCCCCCTTTCCCTAGCATTCTTGGATCATTTGAGAGGTTGTGCAAGGTCCGTTGGTGGTTTAATAACAACCATGGTTGTTGGCTTGGTGGGCAAGTCTTGGCAGACAACTTGGTGGAAATTGAAGGCATGTGGGCTCCCCCTCCAACCTCAACTCTATCCTCTCTCTTTCTCTTACCCCAACCAACTAAGCCCCTCTCCTCCCTCTCTCAGCCCATGCGCCACCAGCAAGAAGGAGACCTGCAGCCAGAGCAAGCCACCGCCACCATGACTACCCGAACCGCCACCGTCCGCACGCCTTGTTGCTCTCGCGTGCATGTCTGCCCCTCTCTGCTCAGCTGCGCCGTCTAGCAGCTTCCTCTCGATGTCCCGAGCCTAGCCGGGGCTGTCCCTAGCCATTTCTTCAATGATAAAGTCTCGCCAAGGCCCGGTTTGGCCTATTCTATCTTTCCCGAGCCTCGTGGCGCTAAACCGAGCTGTTTTCTCTCCATTTCCAATAGCGACCAACAAGTTAGAAAGTGGGTCTCGCAACCACTTATGAGCCCATTTTGAGGTGCTTGTGGGCCTCGGATCTTAGGCCCGCTTTGGAGAAAAACGTCATCCACGACGTTCCCAACGTTTCAATCCGCACGGATTGTAAAATGGGTGGGTTTAGCTCACTAAACTTTGCTTAGTTTGCTAATTATTCTTAGGGGTTGATTAGTGTTAATCAAGCATGATTATGAGGTTAGATTAGTTTAGATCAATTAAATTAGTAACTTAACGATGCATTTTAGGTGGTTAGATATAGTCATTAGTTAGTAGATATGTGCTAGTATTTACTGAATGGGTCTTGGAAATTTTTCGGGTCTCGACTTCCAATTAGGCGATACAAGCCTAAGTTGGATTTTTAGTATTTATTTAATTAATTTTCAAATTAGTTTAATTAATTAATTAATTTCTAGAAATTAGACCTAGATGGTTGACAACCAAAATTTCTTGCTGATTACAAAGGTGCTTTCTATTTATTTAATTGAGCACTGGTTTGTGAAAATTGAGTGACTTGATGAGTATGTGGGGATTTATCCCAAAATTGATCAGTGTCGGTGTTTAATTAGAAATTGACTGTGGGAGGTTATAAGTTGAACCTCAAAAGCCGCCAAAGTGTGGCTTTGCCAGGGGGCTGAGTTTTGCCACCAAATTTGGAGTTGGTCGCGCCGATTAGGCCGTAAATTGCCACCCAATAGAGGTCGCGCCTAATAAGGTTGTAATATGCCACCTATTAAAGGTCACGCCCATTGGACCGTAATTTACCACCTCAAGATAGGTCGTGTCTTGTGGACCGTAATTTGTAGCCAAGAAATTTGGTAGACTATGCTCATTGAGCCATGAGTAAGATTTGAGCGAATAAGTGAGACGACGGGGAATGGTCGAATTGACATGTAATCGACTAAGTTGATTGATTGAGGTATCGATTCATGTGATGTGATTGGGTGCCTATTTGAATTGTGCTAATGTGCATGTGGAATATAAGGCCAAGGTAAGCCCCTGTCTTGTCATGTGCTTAGGCAGCAATAGTGTATTAGTTTACTAATCGGGTTTTAGGGAGTAGAACATTTGAGACATTGTCTTAGTGGTTATTTTATAATCATTTCAGGCCCGTAGATGGCAGCACCTCTTCCTCCTCCCATGTGTTCTGGTTTGCCGAAGGAAATCACCAAAGAGAGGTTCCACGAACCAATGCCCGGGCACACTGAAGAGATGTAGCATTAAGAACTTTTCCTAGAAGTGGTATACTATTATGTTTCGCCTGGAGTACATATTAGTGAAGTCCATCATCTAGGTGGATGTGGGCAAAACCAAAAGGGCGCCCCATCAGTATCGAGCATGGTATTGCTATTATAGTGATGGGTGAAGAGTGGGCCCAATACCGGAGTTTGAGGTGCCTGTTTATGCTTTGGAAGTAGTGTATAGGGAGGGCATTACAGAACCTAGAGGTGGAGAAGTGATCAATCCAATGATTCCTTTCCTTGATGGCCCGGGATCATCTAAGTATCACATGGTAGGTTCCAGCGGGAACGTGGAAGGAGGAAGGGTCGTTGAGCGGGAGGAGAATCCGGATGAAGAATGAGTGGAGGATTGAAACCCCACTCTTATTTTGCAAACTATGAGTTGTGATCAGATGTATAATAGATCATACTTGTGAATAGTATTGTATTATATACTATGTGGTTTGTTGTGTATAAAAGTTTGGTTGTAGTTTTTCAGTTGAGAAAAATATAACCCTACTTTTCTATCCCATTGTTTTATTGTCTAGGGATTTTTTTTCTATATGCTTTCACATGCACATATTAAATGAATGAATCGGCGATGTGAGAGCATGGTTTAAGGAATTGGAGTGATAAGGTGCGATGACCTATGGGATAATGGTATGATGGCCTTTAAATTCATACCGGTGCATGTCGATGTTAGTTGATTGGTAAAGTTTTTTGTCGTGTATGAATCATTCGTCTTCTAATCTAGTGTCGACTGGGAAGACAAGTGTCAGTATAAGCTAAACCATGAGCGACCAGGAGCCAAGAACTTCTGCTACGAGGGCCAGTAGGGCTGTGACACAATGTAGAGTGCTAATTAGAATCGGTACCCAAGGTAGAGGTAGGGCACCACTAGTTTAGGCCAGTGCTAGTGGAGAAGCACTAACTCATTGGTGCTTGGGTAGAAGCCCTTGGTGATCCTAGATTTGATGGGATCATGCGTATATTAGAAGTTATGGGGAATCATATGGATCAGCAGGCTCAGAATCAAGCTGCTGCTATCGAAGCCGTCGCTCAAGCCACTGCTACTGTTGCTATTGCCGTTGCTGTTGAAGCTGCCCCTACCGCTATACCTACCATTGCACCTGCTACTACACACGTTGAAGGTCCGCTAGGAATAGTGGTCGCTGTAAGACCAATTCACAAGTTAGTGGAACAATTTTTAAAATTGAATCCGCCTCAGTTCATCGGGACTGGAGACCGTGAAGCTACCGCTTCATGGGTCCAAGTTGGAAAAAACTTTTGCACTACTTCGATGTGCAATGAAACGGAGAAGATAGTCCTTGAAACTTACCAACCGCATGAATTTGCAAATCTAGGTGGAAGACTTCTCGAGGAGCAATATTTCCAGAATGTGTCATTCTAGAGTGGAACGCCTTTCTAGAGGCCTTCAATGACAAATACTTCTCAGAGACGGCCAGAGAGGTGAACATGGCAAAATTTCAATGTCTTTGCTAGGGCTCCTTAACCATCGATAAATACGAGGCAAAATTCACTGAACTTTCGTAGTATGCTCTAATAGAGAATCCGACAAATCGAGTGAGAATGTTTAGGGACAGATTCAGGCCGGACTTGAGAAGCATCGGTCTCTCGGATCTAAGGACCTATAATGATACTTACGGGAGAGCCTAGAAGATAGAAAAGATCGAATGAGAGAGCTGCCTCGTCGGATCGAGATTTAACTCTCATAGAGACAGCATCCACCAAGGAAAGAGGCCTATGCTTGGAAACAGATTTTGGATCCTGCCCAATAGGAAGGGTGGAATCGGAAAGACAGGGTCTAGCCAGAATGGCGTGTATCGCCTGTGTGGAAGGCAACACGGATCTGCCCCATGCCATTCTAGACCGGGTACTTGTTTTGGGTGTGGCCAGCTGGGTCACATAGTCAGGGACTGTCCCAAAAGATAGGGGAGACCACATCAGTTCCCACCACCACCGTAGATGGGACAGATTAGAGGATGTGTCCCTCAAAACGTACCACAAAGAGGATAGCTGAGACCTCTAGTTCAAGGCACCGTGTATGCAATTACATAGGGTCAGGCTGAAGCTACGGTTGACATGATCGCAAGTATAGTTCCGTTGAATGAATCGCTAGCTTAGAGATGAATCGAGTATACATTGAGCAAGAAGGGCAATATCCCTAGAGCAATTTACTAGAGTGGCGTAGCAGAATTTTGGTTAAGTTTATAGAACTTCAGTTATTGCAATGAAGTCATATAAACTAGAATCACTGGTTACAGATGTACTTGAATCATTTGCCTATGTATAACTTTGATACCGTATATGAAAAGGTTTGACTCGAGGAGCTTTTGTTGCAATGAATTGTTGTTGTAATGTGATATAGTTTAATCCATTGAAGGAGGAAAATTTTAAATTTATCAGAAGTCGAGGAGGACCCTCGATTTCCCTAAATCTCGTTGCGAGAGGCAACCCGTTTGTTAGACAGAGGTTGCCTAGGCTTACGTGGCGATTGTCATAGGTAAGACAAATTGAAGAACTGAGGGTTGGGGACATCTCCGTAGTCCAAGATTCTATAGATGTGTTGTCATAGGAATTCATGCATATCAGTGCATTACACTGGGGAAACATTAGTTTCGTTTATGAGAAAAGAAAGACGGTTTGTTATGAGTATGCATCGACTATCGTCGACTCGATCAAGTGACAATCAAGAACAAGTGTTCATTGTCGAAAATAAATAAAGTGTGTGATTAGTAAAACGAAAAAAGGGTGTCGATACTTTCAAGGATTGACTTGAGGATAGGTCATTAGTTGAGAATCGGGAGGAAGTTACATCGAAGACAATGTTATGAGTTAGAATTTTAGAAGAACTTTGATTGGGATGTCTTGTGTCACCTTGGAAAGATGCATTAAGTTATAGGTGCACTGAGTTGGAAGTCTGCAGGTGCATTGAGTTAGAAGTTTGCAATTGCACAGGTGGTGATCAAGGAGTGAAATTTACTTGAGAGAGCTCGAGATTTAGTTTTCAAGTTTGAGGTAGGCCACCCTTTGAAATTTTTTTGACCACCCTTAGAACTAAACTGGAAGTCTAGTATAGGGTTAACACATTCCAGTTGACAAATCGAAATGTTCAGAAAATCCTGCAAAAGGATGCCGGTAAGGGAAAAGTTGACGTTCAAATTTCGAAAGATGGAATGTCGAAGTATCATGAGTGATGATAGGTGTCAAACAGTACGGAACTTAAAAAATATACCTCGTTAGGAAAGTCATTGTAGTATTGCAGCATTTGATCAGATGGTACAAAGTAGGTCAGAATCGGCGTCAGCTCGATTGGTAGACCTATATAAAGATTAATATCACGAGGGAATGTTGTGTAAGGCTTATCAAGGAGTCGGAAGAGTACTGCGATTCCATTTGAGGTAGTAGTCGATAGGCGACAAAGTCAACTCACCGTATCATGCTACGGAAAGATCTTGATTCGAGTAGCCATATCGAAGGGTATGTATGTCAAGTTTCGTCTACATGAAGTGTTAGTGACGGATCTATATCAAATCTAGATCAAATTGGTCCTATTGAAGCTTGCATAGCAGAGTGTATAAAACTTCAATCTGTTGAGATGAGGTCATAGAAAGAAAAATCACAAGCTGAGGGTCGGTTCGGTAGTCGGTGATTGCGTTGCCGTGATCGAAACAGATCATGGACCGCTCGTAACCGTCGAAAGGTTGTATCGTTGGGCATAGAAGACCCTTAGAGTTCCAAATTTGGTGATTGCACCTTTCTAAATGTGTCACCAATGAGGGATACCTTGCACTTCAACAAGCAGGAAAAAACTGGAACCGAAAGACGTAGGTCCCTTTGAAATTTTAGATAGAGAATTAGGATCCTAATGTATTGTTTTGCATTATTGCCAAGGTTGGCACAATTGCATAATGTTTTTTACGTGTCTATGTTAAGGATATAGGAGCGACACGACCCACGTGCTAAATTTTGAAGAATTAGATGCGGACGATAGAGTGTCATACATGAAAAGCTCGGATTCGGTTTATGAATCGAAAGATTGGATTTTGTGAACCAAGAAGGTCCCCTTGGTCAAAGTAGTCGACAACACCATGGACTGAAGAAGCAACGTGGAAAAGTGAGACTCGATGAGACGACAACACCCCACCTTTTTGTTTAAGAATTGATAAAGGTTTAAATTTTGAGGACAAAATATTTATAAAGGGGAAGAGTTGTGACATCCCAGATTTTCAACCTGGTTTTCTACTAAATAAATCGGGCATTTCATTGACGCGCTTGTAGGGTTTTTCTTAGAGCTTATCACTCTCAAGATAACTAAACTATACGGGAAAACCATTAAGGATTTTAAGGCAAAAAGACTTGAGAATTTGACTAGGAAATCGGCTTCTCAATCGTGCTCATCTGTCGACATCATTACGGCACGAGATATAAATCGATTTGAGATCAAATATAGGTTGGTTCGACTAAGATGTGTGGCTAATTGTGGGTGACACCACTAAATTGGAAAATTCCCGTTGACCGACACTAGACTGATTTTACTATCGTTTTGGTACTTTGTGTCTGTATTTTTCAATTAAAAATTGATTGTGGGAGGTTGTAGCTGAACCTCGAAAGCCACCAAAGTGCTATTGTGCTAGTGGGGTTGAGTTTTGCCACTGAATTTGGAGTCGATTGCGCTACTTAGACCGTAAATTGCCACTCGATAGAGGTCACGCCCGTTGGGGCGTAAATTGCCACCCAATAAGGGTTGCGCCTAATAAAGCCGTAATCTGCCACTTATTAAAGGTTGCGCCCATTGGGACTTAATTTGCCACCTAAAGATAGGTTGTATCCTGTGGACCGTAATTTGTAACCAAGAAATTTGGTAGACTATGCTCGTTGAGCTGTGAGTAAGATTTGAGATTGAATAAGTGAGACGGCGGGGGAATGGTCGGATTAACATGTAATCGACTAAGTCAATTGATTGAAATATCGATCCGTGTGATGTGATTGGGTGCCTATTTGAACTGTGCTAATATGCAGGTGGAATATGAGGCGAAGGTAAGCCCCATGTCTCATGATGTGCTTAGGCAGCCATAGTGTATTAGTTTACTAATCGGGTTTTAGGGAATAGAACTCACTGAGACGTTATCTCAGTGGTTATTGTCTAACCATTTTAGGCCCATAGATGGAAGCACCTCTACCTCCTCCCATGTATTCCGGTTTGCCGAAGGAAATCACCGAAGAGAGGCTCCATGTGCCAATGCCCGGGCACACTGAAGACCTGGAGTACATATTGGTGAAGTCCATCATCTGGGTGGGTGTGGGTAGAACCAAAAGGGTGCTCCATCAGTACCGAGCATGGTATCACTATTATAGCGATGGGCAAAGAGTGGGCCCAATACCGGAGTTTGAGGTGCTTGTGTATGCTTTGGAAGTAGTGTATGGGGAGGGCATTACAGAACCTAGAGGTGGAGAAGTGATCGATCCAATGATTCCCGCCCTTGATGGCCCAGGGTCATCTGAGTATCTCATGGTAGGTTCCAGTAGGAATGCGGAAGGAGGAAGAGTCATTGAGCAAGAGGAGAATCCATATGAAGAATGAGTGGAGGACTGAAACCCCACTCTTGTTTTGCAAACTACAAGTTGTGATCGGATGTATAGTAGATCAGACTTGTGAATAGTATTGTATTATATACTATGTGGTTTGCTATGTATAAAAGTTTGGTTGTGGTTTTTTAGTTGTGAAAAATATAACCCTACTTTTCTATCACATTGTTTTATTGTATGAAGATTTTTTTTTCTATATACTTTCGCATGCCCATATTAAATGAATGGGTTGGCGATGCGGCGGAACGTCGCTATTAATTGACCAGGTGAGGGATGGGCACGCGTTCAAGGATTGGGGCATGACAGATGCCTAGCTACCTAAGGGATCATGAAACATAATGTAATAACCCATTAAATTTACTAAGCTTTTCTTCGGTTACCAACTAGTTTTTTACAAAGTTATTTAAGTGCTCAATTATTCTAATGTAGAAATTTTTCTATTGAGTTAACAGCCCATTAAATTTACCAACTTTTTTTTAGAAATCACCGATTTATATTTCGATAGATACTAACATTTCTCCGACTAAATTATTAACTTTAGCAATACCGACTCTTACTTGAGTTTGTCATCAATGTTTGTTTAGCTTTTTTCTTAATTACCAACTTCTCTTGTCTATGACAAAAGAAAAAATTATCTTATTTTTAACAATTACTATTTAAATTTATCAATTACCATATGAAGGTTTTGACTTTTATTTAAGTGTTTTACCAAATTTTCTCCGATTGAGTTACTATCTTTTGCTTTAGCAACTTTGGTTTATTCTTAAATTTACCTGTTAATTTTTTGCACTTCATTCTCTCTAGCCTCCACACACACCCCAGTAAAATAGAATTTTATACGCTGCAAAATGTTCATACGTGACCGCACCAAAGTTTAATTTCCACTTTAATGACATGAACTGCAATAGTCAAATTTTCCCTATTGAAGGCAATAAATTGAGAAAATATTTGGACCCACCAGCTCAAACGAAGTCCATAGCAACCTTTCGAAATTGCTCGACAACCTGCGATGCTTCGAATGTGTCCGTAGCTCAAGCTTGTGACGATATGTCGTCGGTCTCCCCAGGCATGAGATTTTTCCACTTCTCCAATTTGAACTAGTTGGTCTTGTCAAAAAAAAAAAAAAAAAAATTGAACTAGTGGTGGATGAGATTGATGTACCTTGATTGGGTCGATAGACTAAACCAAAATTAAAAAATAAAATGTCAATTGGTGATACCTTTGTACTAGCTGAGTTCACTCTCATACAAAGGAAAGCCAAGGAATTGCAAGCCCAAAAGAGCTTGAGTCAATATGATAAGTTATATAGAGAAATAAGGTTTCTTACTATCTTTTAAGTAGTGGCCACAAAGAAATTAGCAAAAACCAATGACAAAAGAAAAAGAGCAAGCAGAAAATCTTAGATTTGAGAATCAATCTGATTTATATCAAGCTAGCATTAGAAGTCAATTTGTAATCCGATTGAGCTGAAATTTTGTAAATGTTTTGTGGCGCACTCTTCTCAAATTTGGATGGTTTGATTTTGCTCCCTATACAAAGTATTTCGTGGATTAATCAAAATTTGCATTTTTGGTGAGATTTATCCTTGATCTCTTGTAAAATTTATGCATTTTGCCAAAAATGATGTTCTTGAGGTCTTTGTTGTTATGTACCTCTAGTATTTATTAGAAAAGAACTTTGTTCACCCGATTTTGTTGATAGTAAAGATTTTTGGGTGGACTTCGGTCCTGTGACTTTTAATATCCTCACTTTGAGGTTTTCCATGTAAAAAATCACCTTGTGTTTGGGTGCTTGATATTTATTTTGTTATACTATATCAGATCCTATTAGATTTACACAATAGAGGGGATTATTCTATTCCATTATGTTAATCCGATATTGTTCGGATTGTTACCATTTTCCATCGCTTTAGAGTATAATCATCAGCAAAATATCAAGCCTGTAGAATTCAATTGAACCAGCGACTTCATTGAACCGGACAAAGCAACAAATAAATAAAGCCAAAAACAGATATAGCATCTAAGATAAGTAAGCCCCTCCAGAGCATACAAACGCACGACGAGCTGGTGCAAAAGGTTTGGTTAGAATATGGAACATTCCTCCTAGGATTCCATTTTCATCATAATAGAATTCAAATATTGTGGCAGCTGCTATACGGTAAGCATGAACACGATTATACTTTGAGCAATTGTCAAGCTATAACTCACATGCTTTTTCAAATGTTAGAAGGAAAAAGGAAAATGAGAGATTGATTTTACATGTTTAGTTTCTCCCTATATGTCAATTTATTGCCCTTCAATCATTTTTTTTATTATTATGAAAACATAAACCACAAATAAAACGTTTATAGGTGCGGTTAGACTCAAACAAATTAAAGTTAAATAGAGGGGAAAATGAAAACTTTTTTTTTAATTAGAAAATAGGAATTTTGTTACCAGTGTGCAATTTAGGTCTCACATTTACGTGCTGGACACTTGGAAGAATATGGTTTTAAAATTCAAATACACATGTCGCTCATCAAACTATGAATATATAACCATCTTTTTACACTCGCAGTGGACCTAATAAGAATTATAAAGAAAAAAAATTATCATCTAATTCCTAACTACTAGAGCAATAGATTCGTCTTATTCCTCTTAGCGGTCCTTTTTTGTCCATTTTGAGTACCTTTTACAAAGGTAGGGGCCGCGGCAAGGTTTTCGGGCCCAACATATTGGGAAAATATCATCCTCACTTTGATTCTTTTGAAAATTTCAGGACACAATTTCACCTCATAAAGTATATAATTTCTTGTGCTTTCCCCCTTTAACTTTTTTTAATTCATTTTTTTAATTTTTACCTCATAAAATATCTTCCTAACTTTCGGCAGAAGATGGAGCCACCCTCGATTTGAACTGCATCCACCACTTTCTTCCATGCTTCCACTTGTTCCTCGGTATAACAAACATGCCCATGGGAAAACCTATGTTCATTTATCATGAACTCTATAATAAGTTTAAGGAAAGAAACAATTTCAAAAGAGCGAAAAAAGAAAAAGAAAGGAAAAGATAAAGAAAAACATGCTGTCAAGTCTACAAAGTGAGACTGGGTCCAAGGACAATGTGCTTATATTCTGACCAAAGATTCATCTTGAATGATAACATGAAATCTAAAGCTAAATAGATGTTTCCTGTAGTTTTGGAGATGGTACATTATGCAACCCTCTCCCATAAATGAAACTCGATTGAATTATCAACACATTTATGAAATTACCCGGCCCCGGTCTCGGAAACCACAGTGCCTTCAGTGATGAGAAGGCAGAGTCATCCTCTGCCCATACCACTCCACCATAGCCGGTTGCGGAGTGCCATTTAAGGCTCTGCGCGTTGTCATCGGCGCAAGCACCACCCTGCACCACCGCAGCAAGAGAGTCGTCACTCAGCTAACGACACCAGTATGGCATGACTGCATGGTTCATCCCAACGATCGCTATTACTTCATTTGTGTTTACAGTTTTAGCTATTATGTCTATAAGTCAGATGTACCAAAAAATTAATAACGCGATGGCTTCTCTACAGTGTTACCAAGCAAGCCAAATCGAATCTCGAGAAGGGAATTTGCACACAATTAGGATAGATTAATTCGATATTCTAAAGAATTGTATTAGATCCATGCGTAGAGATTGGTTTATCAAAAGTCGATTTACAAAATGGCATGATATAGTCTTGTTGGACGCTTGAATAGAACCTGCTTACTTATTATCCATTTATTCGCATTCGAATTTTGAAGATAATTCCAGTCAAGATTTCAAACTAGATTTAAGCCTAAACCTTTGTGAGAAATTTTAATGTAATCATTTGGATTAATTTCACTAGAAATGGCTAACATGGCAATTCAGTTATTTCGGTTGTTCTACGTGACACATTAACATGTTAGAGATTTCTGGCAAAAATTGACGAAAATGACTATATTATAATTTCTTGCAAATATTTAGGACTAAATTAACAAAATGGAAGAGTATGAATGAATTGGTATATTTACAATAGGTTTAGGACTGATTGCACAATTTTCCATAATTGTGTGTATGTGTGTATATATATATATATATATCAATTTGGATGTCTTCTCTTATCAAAGATGAGGAAAAAAACAATTTCAAAGAAATTAATGAATACAGATGTACATTTTATGTATGGAATGGACATTCTCTCTCTAGATTTTTAGACGATATACGATTTTTTTTTAAAGTGTAAATAACAAAATAAATGTCCTCATTTGATTCAACAATTTTCACCAATTCAAGCATCCATAAGATACACCAAGTACTTTTACCCCTCATTTAAACAATTAATGCAGATCTAGGACCCTCAAGAACATACTTGCGTCGCAAATGACATAGAGAAAGTTATGTTTGGAAAGGATTCCAAAAGATAATGTTTATTTTGAATAATGAGGTGCATATTACATATCTTAGGCGCCTACATATAGGCAGGTCGCCATCTAGAAAATAATCAAATAACTGAAATCGAATAACAAAATTAAGAAATATATATATATATATATATATATATTTGGTAAAGAAAATTAAGGACAATATATTGATAAAGGGGAAAGTTATCAAAATACAACTATATTTTTTTGCAAAACGGTATGAAATCTATGACATCTCGGAAATCAAGGGAAACACATGAATCAAATATTGTAACCCATTTGTAATCTCAAATATCATGCACTTTTCTTTGATTTGTGGGACCACCTGCTCTTATGACACTTCAATGCTTTCATAAAGGCATTTGCATGTTGTTTTACATCAGTCCTAGATTGAGTGGATCAGAATCCATGGCATTGACATAATTGGACACAGGCGGAAATCCTAACTTAACTCGATCACCGCCAATAGTTGCAACTACCGCTCAAATTATCTCCATCGAGAATCTGCACCAATTTTCAACGAGACCACCGTATTCATCCGTTCTATCGTTGACTGCATCCTTCAGGAATTGATCAATGAGATAGCCATGTGCTGCATAGAGGTCGATCCCATTGAAACCCAACATTTGTCCAACTATAATGTCAGAAGAACACTGTAGGACCGACTCTTAAAATGTTTGAACCATCATTGCCATTCACTCAAATTGCGTAGGTCAGGGCCACGCAAAAAATTTCCATGGATGGACTAGGCAATGCCTAATAGGTACAGGGTCACATGAGGTCGTTTGAGAGTTAAAGTGGATCTATAAAAATGATCATGACAATGCGTCCAGTGCATGTTGTCTTTAGGGTACCTAACATTAATATAGCTGTCAATTGTAATCTTGCATCACTTCATTACGTGATTGTAATGCGCCTTATACATAGATGGTCTCGATAGAATCAGCAGGTTTATTGAGCAATATACTCAATCTTGAGTATGAGACAGAATTCTCTTTTCGCTTTTAAATGCACCAAGTCACTTTAGTAACGTAAATTTTCACTTCCATTGTCAGGTCACTATCTTGTAACCGTTTGACTCTGTTCAATACAATTTTTATTTGAATCCTCATTCAGTGCACGTAAACGGCAAAATTACAAAAGTGGAAAATTTTTCAATGTCGAGTCTTATCAAAATTAAAATGGAAAACAGCTTAGGATAGTGAATTAAGACACGAAATCTTGTAGTCTAACCTGCTCGTATGGAGCTGATTGCTGCCTGACGAAACTGCTCGACAACCTTTGGAATTTCAGATGTTTCCAAGGCTTGACGCTTGGAGAAAAGTTCCTGGGTTCCATCAAGCTAGAAATATGGACCGGTTGGTTGACCAAATTGGCGCACCGTCACCAGGCTGCTAGACTAATAAACTAGAAATAAATTATGATTAAGCAATAGCATAACTCTATTTCACGAGATAACAACATAGTAAAATGGATAGATCGAGATTGAAATTTAGTATATAGTGAAAAGTTAAAGTAATTATTTTTATGGGATGCCTGACCCGCGTGCGATAATTGTGTGACATCCCGAAATTCAACCCCGTTTCAATAAAATGAAATGGGCATTTCATCGACGTGCCTATGGCCTTTTTCTACGAGCTGATCATTCACGAGTTAACTAACCTATTGGGTGAAGCCGTTAAGGGATGTATCAGCTGTAAAATCCCTAAAAGTTACCTAATTAGTTGGATTGAGCTAAAATCACGTCTGATCGATTTTTAACCACGAAATTGAACTCGATTTCGGAAATCGAATTTTAAGCGCGTCATAATTCTTATTTTTAGGATCTGTCTCATCGCTCATCAATTTATTGACAGGTCCGAAATTTCAAGAAAGAAATTATCGGAAGAAAAATTGAAGATCAAAAAGAAAATAGAAAGGAAAAGGAAAAGAGAAAAGGGAAATTGAAATAAATAAATATGTATTTTCCTTTCCCTTTTTCTATCTCTTTTTCCTCTCTCTCCCTCTCTTTTCTTTTCTTTCTTTTTTCTTTCTTTTCTTTCTCTCTTCTCTCCCCTTTTCTTCCGTGCGGACAGCCCCCCCCCCCACCAACTTCTCTCTCTCTCTCTTCTTTGACTAGTCAATCGTTATCTCCCTCTTCCCTCTCTTCTCTCTCTTCTTATTTTCCCCCCTCACACGACAGCTTTCTTCCTCTTTCTTCTCTCCTGTTCGTGCGAACAAAAACCAGGAGCTGAAGAACGAAAGCTGCAGCTCGCCGTCGCTGCTCCATCGCCGCCCGTTCCGCCGCCGCACTGCACGCCCGCGCCGCGCCCGTGCGCCCGCCGCTCGCCGCCGTCCCGCCACCCGCGCACGCCGTGTCCGTCGCCACGCAGCCCCTTTCCCCGCGTGACCCGGCCCGCCGTCTCGCCCGTCCGGCCACCTCCGGCCACCGCCCTAGCCCCGCCGGACCTCCCCGTGTCCCCCTCGCCCTCCGCCGGCTTCCTCTCGCTGCCCTAGCCACCGGAGCAACCCCATTCAACCCCGACTAGCAAGCCCACGAGTGGGTTTCAGCAACTTTAGGCCGCTTTTGGGCCGGCCCCCGAGCCGTGCTTTGGGAACAATCATTCCTCGCGTCGCTGCCGTCGGATTGATCCGAATTGCGCGCGATTTGGTGAGTAATCTCACTAATCCAAGATTAGTTGGCTAATTATGCTTAAGGTTGGTTTAGTTTTAATTAAGTATGTTTAGGTTGTTAGATTAGAATAAATTAGCAATTATTAGTCAATTGTGATGCGATTTAGATAAATTGATTGTGCAATTAACAAGTAGACGTGGTCTACTATTTATTGGAAGCATCTCGGGAATTTTCCGACCCCTAATTGGGCTTCAATTTGGCGATTCGGGCCTAAGTGAGATTTTTGGGCATTTAAATATTAATTTTCGGAATTAAATTAAATAATTATTTATTTTCTAAAAATTCAAGGGAGATGGTTCGGAACCGGAAAATTATGCTGATGATCGTGGCGAAGTCCATTTATTTAATCTGACTTTATTTTAAGCTAAATTGAATTTTTAATATTAATTAATTTTTGAAATTAATTAAATAATTATTTATTTTCCGAAAATTCAACTGGGATGGCCCGTGACTGGAAAATTATGCTGATGACCGTGGTGAAGTTTGTTTATTCAATTGGGCCTTATTTTGAGCTAAACAGAATTTTTAATATTAATAATTAATTTTCGAAATTAATTAATTAATTAATTATTTTTCAGAAATTAAGATTGAGATGGCCGATTTGACCGAAATCTCTTGCTGATTGTTGTGCCACAATTCGTTTATTTACTTGAGCTTTGAATTGTGCCAAATTGATTTAATTGTGGATATCTAGGATATGTTCCTAAATTGATTATTTTGGTAAATTGAGTATGAGCTAAGGTTGTTGATAATTACTTTACAAATGGGATGGATCATCATGAAAGGCATGAGGCTTGATGATTAGATATATCACTTCGGAGAATGCACATGGCTCGGTGACGAAGTATGTCGCCTTGGAGAATGCATGTGGCTCGGTGATTAAGTTTGGCATCTAAAAGGACACGTGGGCTCGGTAATTTGATGCATTATCTCGGAGAATGCACGTGGTCCCAATGAGTACATTTGGCATCTTGAAGAGACACGTGGGCTCGATGACTTGATGCATTGCCTTGGAGAATGCACGTGGGCTGTTGATTCAAAATGACATTTTAAAGAGCGGTGGTCGAGTGGGACCATAAAGCCATTGAATATCGAAAGTGGTCGAGTGGGACCATAAAGCCATTGAATTTCGAAAGTGGTCGAGTGGGACCGTAAAGCCATTGAATATCGAAAGTGGTCGAATGGGACCGCAAAGCCATTGAATTTCGAAAGTGGTCGAGTGGGACCGTAAAGCCATTAAATATTGAATGTTGTCAAGTGGGACTCTAAATAGCAATAGCTTGAATGATCGAGAAATGGTCAGGTTGTCATGAAATCAACTAGATCGATTGATCATTGCTTTGATTTGATGTTGTGAATTGATTGACTGATTGGAAATGACCATGAGTGGTCTTGTGGTCATTTAATCGACTAGGTCGATTTGATCGATGCTTCGATCAGTGATATAATTGCTTAGGTGCCTATTATGAATTGTACTGACTTGCAGGTGGGATATGAGGCTAAGGTACGTCTTCTACCCCATGTGTGTATAGGCAGCCTATAGTATAATGGTTTACTAATCGGGCTTAGTGGGGTAGAACTCGCTGAGACGTAGTCTCATCCCAGTTTGGGGAAAAACATTTCAGGACCCCGTTGAGGAGCTGAGGAGGAATCCGAGAAGGAGAACTCGGAGGCGAAACCGAGCAGAAGGATTTTGGAAGAAGAAGATAATACCGAGAGAAATTTTGAGTATGACCTGAAGGGATTGAGATTCCATCTTCTTTTGTGAACTCCAATTGATGTGAATGGTTATGAAGTTCTCTAATTGATGTCATGTACAAAAGTTTGGTTATAAATTTCAATATGAAAAATATGGCCCTGCTTTTTTATCCCATCGTGTTATTGTCTGGAGATTTTAACTGCTTCCGCATGTGCTTAAAAATGAAAGGGTCGGCGATACATTGTCCCGGGATATCGCATTATAAAATCGACCAAGTGAGACGGATGTGTGCGTGCACGAGGATCGGGCGTGACAAATTTACAAAAAATTTAGACCACCCTTGGCATAAACAGCATCGACCACATTCTTCCATGCATCGATTTATTCTTCGGTGTAAATTCCAGGAACATGTAGAAACCGAAATTCATTTGGCATTAAAATAGCTCAAGCATCAAATGTGCTTTTAGACTACACCAAAATGATAAACAGAGTCTAAGGAGTAATATACAGTTATATATATATATATATATATATACATATATATATATTTATATATATTTCACTTCAAGATAATTTATTCATGTAAGTAATTATTGGATAGTTCATTAGATCTTAAACTGAAGTGCGCTAGAACCAAACTGAACCAATCAACCTGTTCATCTTCATTTGGCTCTATTCCAAACTCACACAATAAATTGATTTAGTATCAATTTTTCTCACAGAAGACCGCAAAAGAGTCAAATGTCAAGTCATAAGTGTATATATACGTTGTAAAATAACCGTTTACAATATGTGATTTAATTGAAAAGAAAGGATTATTAAAAGTACCCGATTCCCTCTTGAGAGATGGCAGTGGTTTCATTGGCCTTGATAGAGATAATTAGGGATTTTTTAAAAATAATTTCCATTAATTATGTTAATCATTTGTATATCTCAAGATTGCACATACATCGCACGTATATTCTGCATATCTTGATGGAGATATTATCTTAGAATAGTTGTTTAATAAAGCTTATAATTAGGCTGATGTCTTCTTCATTAATATGCATGTATGTATGTACGTACGTATGTATGTATGAATGTATGCATGTATATAAGTATGTCTATATCAAAGTATACACAAACTCCCTATGCCTTCCTATCAATGCGGAGAATGAACCACACTCCAATAGACTCGACAAAAAAATACTTTACACTGAAAGTCATTCTTTGATTTTTTATAAAAGGAGATGGGTCTTATGGTGACTGTAAATAGGAAGTACCATGGAAACACAAGGGAACCGATGAACGTGCTTTAACGGGATTTAACCATCGTCAAAGAACACAAAACTCTACTGAAATTTAATCTATGAGAAAGTACATGTGAATAAATATACAATGTTGAAACTTAATCAACGATGCGGATGTAAGAGTTACGACTCCAACTACAATTGACATATTCGTTGAAACTTAATCTACAATGAGATATTTGAGAACTACAATTACAGTACTAGAATTGAAAGGAAATTAAATGATAATGAGATTTGTTCGTTGGTGTAGGTCTTACAAAGAGTACAATATGGCTATTTAAAATCTACAATCGATAGTTACAAATAGAGTTACATACCATTAGCAAAAAAGAAATAACGTCCTAATGGTGGTTACAAGAAGTTATATTATCCACTAACTCGTATTTTTTAGGACACTTAATTATAAGAAATCACAACCATCCTAAAATAGCAGCAATAGAAATAACCACCTAATAGTTATCCTCATGTCAATTGCCTGTTGCAAAATTTAATAACATCGTCGATCAACTTCAAAGTTCTTGTGATAAATTTCATATTGTGTATTGTCTATGACTTCACTGGTGAGTTATCGATTTTCTTTGAGTTACTAATGATTTTATCCATAAATAATCACAATTGCTTTCTTCGAATAAGTCCATCACTTATCAATAATAACCAAAAGTTGGTCATTTTTATTTTTTTTTATGTAAACAATCTTCTAACACTTTACGTATCTGTACGCTGGCCTAAACACATGAATTGCAGGATGCAAACATCACTACATGAAAAGTGAAGGCGACAACACATCTACAGAAACAGATAGATAACATTGCAGGAAGGAATTGACCAAACTTGCACAAAATACTTTTACCTTCCATTTAGACAGTCAATACAAATCTAGTTCTCTCAAGAACAAACTTTTGTCATGTCAAGAATACCCGTCATTACTTTCTTGGTCAAGGAAAGGATAGTCTGTGTATCCAACAACAGGGTCATGAGTATAAAACGTCTCCCGGACGTACTCATTTAATGGTGCGTTGATCTTGAACCTATATACTAAGTCGGGATTAGCAATGAAAATTCGACCATATGCTATCAAATCCGCATCTCTGTCAGCTATAGCTGTCATCCCTAGCTCTCGAGTGAACCCACCGGCTGACATAAATGTACCTTGATAAGCTCTTCTCAGAGTCAGCATTAACTTGGCTTCTTCATGTTCAGTACCAATTTGTTCAGGAGATGGCATAAATCGAGGTCGAGTTACATGGAGATAAGCAAGTTCTGTTCCCATATCAGCTTGGAATATGTTAAGTTGTCTGATCACTGCGAGTCCTAGGTTGAGTGGGTCAGAATCCATGGCATCGACATAATTGATCACAGGTGAAATTCTAACTGCAACGCGATCACTGCCGATAGCTGCAACTACCACTCGGACAATTTCCATCAAGAATCTGCACCTATTTTCAATTGAACCACCATATTCATCTGTTCTATTGTTGATTCCATCCTTCAGAAATTGATCAATGAGATAGCCATGTGCCGCATGGAGCTCGATCCCATCGAAGCCTAACGTTTGTCGAACATTATGTCAAATGAATGCCATGTTACTAACTTATAAACTGTTAGAACATTATGATTCCCATATATCCATATAGGTCAAGACCACATATATAATTCCTTAGTGGATTAGGCAATGCCTGATAAATAAACTCATCAAACAGGTAGGTCAAGTTAGATAAAAAATAGTCCAACTCAAATTGACCCAATTAATTAACACATTTTCATGCAATATAAATCTAGTGGCCTATACTCAATACAACCCACACTCAGTTTGACCCACACCTAACTTGATCCATTTTACTAAAACTCTTCCATAGTTAACTCAATCTAGGACTACTCAAACCCAAACTAAAGTGCGAGCAAGGAGTGAACTAGCAGAAGAATGAGTGAGGGCAAAGAGAGTGAAGAAAGAGTCATAGAAGTGGGTTAGGTATAAGTAAGTTGTGAACTCATTAACATACATTATTTTGAGTTTTGCAATTCTAAACTCATTTATGACCCATTTACTAAATATAACTAACTCATATAACAATTTAACTATCAAATATAGGCTAAGAAATGGATTTATGATCCATTTTGACATGTCTACTCATAGGCACATGGCTGCAAACAGGTTGGTTGGGAGCTATGAGTATCTATAATGTGTGGAGTACACTTCGGCTTTAAAGTATTTAACATTAATAGGCCATATTTGTTCACAAAAAATAAATGATGTGAAAAATAATTTCCTAAAATAATATCCTGTATCGTTTACAAAAATAACAAACGAAAATTTTTTCATTGTCAATCAAAATAATTGGATATAGATAATTATTAAAAATGTAAATATCTTTTATTCATCAATTTCAAACAATATAGGCAAATGATTTTCAAATCATTCATTTTTCATCAAACAAGTAGAGCCTAAGTATAATCTCACATCAATTGACTACATGGTTATAGTGATAAGATCCTCTCCATCCAAACATATAAATTTTTAGGCTGGACAATTCTTGCAATAGAATGTCAATCATCCACTTGTTTATTGAGTGATATATTCAACTTTTAACCACGAGAAGAATTCCCATTTTTTTTCCCGTCCTTAAGTGCAACAAGCCACTTTTTTTGACGAAATTTTCACTTCGATTTATCTAATTCAACTTTCTTGTCACCATTTGACTCTTCCGAATGTAATTTCTGTATGAATCCTTGCTCGATCCAGTTAAACGAGAAAGATTACATAAGTTGAAAACTTTGCATGTCATGTGTCACAAATTTAAAATGAGTGAATCAAGACAAGAAATCCCGTAGCCTAACCTGCTCGGATGGAGTTGATTGCTGCCTGACGAAATTGCTCGACAACCTTCGGAATTTCACATGTTTCCAAGGCTCGAGGTTTGGAGAAATCGTTTTGGGTTCCATCAGGCATGAGTATTTTCCAGTTCTCCGATATGGACCGGTTGGTTGACGAAATTGGTGCACCCCCACCAGGCTGATATACTAATAAACTAGAAATATATTAGAATAAAACAATAGTGACTCTAATTATAAGATACCGACGAAAGGAAAGTATCAATCAAGAGATAAAATATATATTAAGGAATCAAAGAAATTACTTTTGTGGGATGCCCGACCAACGTGCCACAATTGACAGAAAATTAGGCCACCCTTGGCATGAACAGCATCCACCACTTTCTTCCAAGCTTCGATTTGTTCTTCGGTGTAAATTCCAGGAACATGTGGAAACCTAAATCCAATGTATTTTTTAGACTAAACCAAAATCATAAACTGAGTCTAAGGAGTAATATACAGTAAACCTATATTTTTCACTTCAAGAAAATATAGTTTGCTCAAGCAATTTATTATTGGATAGTTAATTTGATCGTAAACTGAAAGTGGATTTGGACCAAACCCACCCAATCAACCTGTAAATCTTTAAGATCCAGTCGAATGTCAAGCCATACAGAGAAGGAGAAAATCATGAGCGACCGTCACATGTCATGTCATCAATTTATGTATACGCAGTGAAATAACCGACTACAATCTGAAATTTAATTGAGAAAAAGAGTATAGACATGAAAATTACCCAATTCCCTCTTGAGCGATGGGTGTGGCTTCACTGATGAGAAGACCTCCTCCGTCGACCGCTGTCCGTAGTACTCAGCCAGCGCCGGCTGTGGCACTCCGTTCAAGGCTCGGCATCTGGTCAGAGGCGCGAGCACCACCCTGCGCCGCCATGCCAAACTCGACTCGGTTTCATCTCACACGACCCTTTGAGAATTGAAAATGGAGAGCAAGAGCAACTAGTATCAGAGGTAGAGTACCAATACCCACCTGTGTGAGAGGTTGAATTTGCCCATCTTGTATGGACTGAAGAGGTCCGTCATCGCTGTTTCTGGTTCGGAAAGCCAGACGAAGAGAACGAAAAATCAGAGAGAATCAGGCTTATGAAAGTCAATGGCGGGTCGATTGCTCTATTTATATAGGCAATGAAGAGCCTCGTCCTTCGGAAGGTCCTAGGATTGATACTGACGCAATCAAATAATTTTCTTAAAAAACAAATGACGGGGAAATTTCAGAAGAATCCCTGGAGTGAGTACTTTTTTAAGATACATTCAAACTGATTGGGATTTACCTTGAAGTATCCTAAATTTGTGATTTTGTTTCAATTGACACCTTATCTCATCAGAAATACAAATCTTCACCGTACGACAATCACGTGCATGTCATTTGTCATATTTCGCACCATCAGCAAGGACCATAGGGACCAGCACCCCTTGTAATGACGAAATGTTGTAATTACAATACAATTCGTGAGTATCAATTTGCACATAAGGAGAAAATGTGGAGACGTATCCTCTCAAACAAGCTAAGCAGCACCCAAAAAGATGCTTTTTCTCATATAATCACTACCATCGACCGCACATTCCATGACTTGCGATCACCTTGTGACATGTTTCTTCAACAAGTTTCAACTGCCTTCGTTTTAGACAAAGGAAGTATTGGAATTGAGTTTAGTTTGTTTGGGAAATTTGAGAATTAGGGTTTAGTTTAATCGGGAAATTTGGGGATATTTCGGCAGAGTTAAACGCATGTGAAGCGCATGCACTCAAACCGGACAATAATGCCCCCGTCTACGGCGCAAGAGACGGCACATGTAACGCATGTGGTCATCATCAAGCAAAAAATTGTGGCGCCGGCGGAATATGGGGTCAATTGAGATGGAGCCACCAACTTCGTGGGGTACTTTGAGATAAACCTCATTTTCGGGGTATTCTAAGAAAAATGTCCCACTTCAGGGGGTGTTTTTGGGAAATTTCCTCACAGATGAGTGCATGCATTGGTTAAAGTAAATAAAAAATGGGATTGGTTCTCAAGAAAGACTATATTTGATGTCCGTCTCATACTCATCCAACAAGGACCCCAGACTCATTAGCCTTTCTTTGTCATTGTTAATCAGTCGTGCCGCCCGTGGCAATTCGATGTCCCCGCTTAAACATATAGGATCCTTGTTCGGCCCTCTTAATCTATATCTCGTCTCCACCATGTGCGTTAGCCAACTAAAAAATAAATGTTTGCCTTCATATTCAATTCTCACCTGACATTAACCACTTAAATTATTGCTATAAATAAAACTCAGCGAAAGATTTCAGACCGGGGCCATCTTCAGCCGGCTCGGGAGGTATTGGCATATGTTCTACTTGTATATAACGTGACAATTATGGGTTCCCTCTTGGATCTTCTCGTCATCGTGTCGTTAACCCAATTTTACTCCATCTTTCGAGGTTTTTTTTTTATACAAAAGTTGGCGTCCGAGTCATGTAATGTAAGAGGCACGAGAAGTTCGAATTGGCATTGTAGCTACCATGATGGATCTGAGGATCGTCTCATACGGCAAGGGCCGATTCCCCAGATTGCTTAATAGAATTGTATTCCCCCAGGACGAAATTACGAACTAATGATGATTTTCATTTTCGCTGAAAGCCCGTGCCCTTACATTTATTTGCTTTTGAGACAGCCATGCGCTTGTTGTTCTGCACTATAGAAAGATTATTTGTTAACGAATTATTAATTAGCCATTTGCGTGAAAAACAATTGTAGGTGTTAAAGTGACACTTCCCTCGTTTTACCTTAGTTCTCTCTTAGCCATTCTTTTATGCTTATAGCAAAAGCTAAAGCTACTTAAAGATTAATGTATGTAACCACCAACCCGATCTTTTAGCCCTCAAAGATCCTTGGGAAAGTAGTTCCCAAAGGCAGCCATTCACATTCATGAGCGTTGACAATATCCTGGCCAAGAAAAAGGTTAATGTATGTAACCACCAACCTGATCTTGAGATACAGATATCTCTCGATCGTAAGTATTCAATGGCGCGTTAATCTGAAAAACAATGGATCAAGTTGTGATGAAGTAGTCAAATTTATGCGGCTCATCTCTTAAAACACATGCTATCATCTATAATGTTGGAATTAACAAATGAAAACGCATTACGATTTGTCAACCTTCCACATGATATTTTTTTAGTATTATTTAGGTTGACTAAGAAGATGAAGCATTCATGTCTTACCGCATGATCTGGACCTATTAAGAAGGCCAAAAAACTTTTTAGCCCTGATATTCGTACTCAACTCCAAGAGAACTTCGATGAATCTGTTTTGCAGGAAACTCCTATATATGAGGCGGATGGTTCTGCTTCTTGGGCCTTGGTGGCTAGCCCTAAAAAGCCACCAGGTCAACAATGAAAATAATAAGTTGGAACTATCAGGGGCTGGGCAACCCCCTGATAGTTCAAGCACTCAAGGTCTTAGTGACCCAAGAAAGGCCTGATCTGATTTTTTTTTTTTTTTTTTATGGAAACGAAACATCAGGAACATAAGCTTATACAGTTGCAAAGGAAACTTGGATTCTCAGCTAGCTATATTGAAAATCCAGTGGGTCTAGCAGGAGGGCTCGTGTTTTTTTGGAATGCTAGAGTGGATGTGAAAGTGATCTATAATTCTGCAGACATGATTGACTCTATTTGCACTGACTTGGATTTGGGGATCGCTATGCGTCTTACCTGCCTCCATGCTCCTGTAAGTTATCAGCTTCGACAGCACCTGTGGACAGCATTAAGGAGAATCAGTAGCTTTAATACCCAGCCTTGGCTGTGTCTAGGTGACTTTAATGAGATAATGTATCCATGGGAGAAAGTAGGGAAGAGACCTGTAGAGACCTATCGCATGCATTCATTTCGTGATCTAATTAATGATTGTTTGCTAATGGATCTGGGAAACAAAGGCCGCTCATATACTTGGTCTAATAATCGGACTGGTGCTGATATGGTTAAGGAACGAATAGATAGGATGCTGCGCACAAAAGAATGGAGACTAACTTACCCCTTGGCTGAGGTGTTGGCCTTACCAACACTAGGATCTTATCACAGTCCTCTTATGTTAACTACTACGAGACACTCAGCGATCCGGAAGGGCAAGGACTTTCTACTTTGAAGCATATTGGCTACAAGATCTACAATGTCGTACGACTATTATTGACTCTTGGACATCTTACAAACCTGGCGAGGTGTCACTACCCCAAAAGTTAAAAGCTGTATCAGTGGCTCTTTTAAAATGGAGCAGATCTAGATTCAGCAATGCCAAGGATCAGATTTCTGACCTAAAAAACCAGCTTCAAGCTCTGACAAATCAGCCTCATGGCCAGTACGATCAAGCTGTGATTTCAGCCCGAAAGAGAAAATACATGGGTTATGGCAGCAGGAAGAGAAATTTTGGGCTATGCGATCGCGTGTTAATTGGCTTCAATAGGGGGATAGGAACACCAAATTTTTTCATGCAACCACTGTTCGGAGAAGACAAAATAATAAGATTAGCATGCTGCAGGATGATCAACAACGGTGGATACGTGACCCGAATTCTCTCAAGGAGATGACCACTCATTTTTTCTGGACTTTATATACTTCTACGGGGTCAAGAGATTATAGCCCTACGTTGAATATTTGTAAGTATGTGGTGACTGCAGAAATGAATGCCACTTTTATTGCTGAAGTTACATCTAAGGAGGTCCAGAAAGCAGTGTTCCAGCTAGGTGCAACCAAAGCACCGGGGCCAGATGGACTAAATGGTCAATTTTATTAGGCACATTGGGACATTTTACAAGAGGATATTGTTATTGCTGTGCAACAATTCTTTCACAAAGGAGTTTTGCTGCCAGAATATAACCATACTTATATTTCTTTGATCCCAAAAACCCCTCACCCAGAAAGATTAGATCAATTCAGACCTATTAGCCTTTGTAACTTTATTTATAAAGTCATTTCTAAATTCCTAGCCAACCATCTCAAACCCTGGCTGCCAGAGTTGATAGCCCCTGAACAAAGTGCTTTCGTAGGTGGTCGACAAATCCAATACAATATTCTTGTGGTTCAAGAGGTAATTCATCAACTTAGAATACGGAAAAGAAAGCAGTATTTTCGGGCTGTGCTTAAACTGGATATGGCAAAGGCTTATGACCAGGTTGAGTGGGATTTTCTAGGTGCATATCTTCTAAAGCTGGGCTTTCATACTCGATGGGTCAATTGGATTCTCCAATGTGTGACTACGGTCTCTTATAGTGTGAAATTCAATGGTGAATCTCTACCCTATTTTCATCCAACTCGAGGTTTGAGGCAAGGGGACCCTTTATCGCCATACTTGTTCATCCTAATGGAAAATGTCTTAACAAGCTTAATTAACAATGCAGTGGCAATTGACAATCTTAAAGGTATTAAGCTAAACCGCTGGTGTCCTACCTTATCTCATTTATTTTCGCAGATGATGCTATTTTCTTCCTTGATGCGAAGCTTATCGAATGTCGAATTTAGCTTCTATTCTAAATGAATATTGTATAGCTACAGGACAAGCTGTGAATAGGAATAAATCTGGTCTATTTTTTAGCACTGATTGTCCTAACAATTTGAAAGAGAATCTGGCCAGTGAACTTAGAGTCCCTATTTTGCAAAAACTAGCAAGTATCTTGGCATTACGTCGATCGGGGTAAATCTAAGAGAGACATGTTTACATGGATTATGAGTCGTGTGCATTCCAAGCTCAAAGGTTGGAAGGAAAAGTTGATCTCCAAAGGGGGTAAGGAAGTCTTACTTAAAATGGTGGTGCAAGCAATTCCCCAATATGCTATGTCGATATTTAAAATCCCTATTAGGTTGTGTAAGTTAATTGAAAAGAGGATAGCTCGATTCTAGTGGTAGTCTGATTATAGCAAGCAAGGTATACATTGGAAGAACTGGGAGGCTATCAAGCGACGGAAAGATGAAGGGGGTTTAGGTTTTCGCGATCTTTTGGCTTTTAACAGAGCACTACTAGGAAAACAAGCTTGGCAGCTAGTTCAACAACCAAATTCTCTACCTAGCAGAATCCTTAAAGGTCTATACTTTCACTCTCGGGATTTCTGGAATGCTACTAAATGTGCTAGACCCTCTTGGGGTTGGCAAAGTATTTTGCTAGGTCGGGACTCTATTGCCAACAAGGTCTTATGGTCTGTTGGGGACGGCACACAAATCAAAATACGAGAGGAGAAGTGGCTAACTAGGGGTGTAATAGGGGGCCCTGCTCCTAGAGATGAACCACAGCGAGTTGCAGACTTTATCATTTCATAACAGCAAGCATGGAACACTACCCTCTTAAACCAGAGTTTTGATAGTAACTTAGTTGATGAAATACTTTCTCTTTCTATTCGGCCACAGCACACGCAAGACAAACTTGTCTGGACAAGAAAACAAAATGGACAATTTACGGTAAAGAGTTGTTACAATCACATCAGAGCTCAGCAAACATGTCACAACATCAACCAAGCCTCTTCATCATATCAGCCACCTCGAAAGTTATGGAATGCCATATGGAAACTCTCTACTATGCCTAAATTAAGACCTTTTCGTGGTCAATTTGCGGTAATGCCCCGCCGACTAGAGAAAACCTATATCATCGACACATTATCTCAAACCCTACTTGCTGTATGTGCACTACACAGGTACTCGAAACACCAGAGCATTTATTTTTGTTATGCCCATGGACTTTAAATGTATGGGTACACTCAGAAATAGACCTCAAGCACAATCTTATAGAAGTGACTCGCATAGAAAGTTGGCTGGTTGCTGTTATTGAGAAACAGAACGGCTTACCTGAGCTTGAAACAGTTGCGGCTATACTCTGGCATATCTGGAAAGCCAGAAACAACCTCTTGTTCCGACAGCAACGTCCTAATGTTGACCACATTGTGCAATCTGCGTTAGTAGACGCACGATCCAGTGGGAGATTCGGTCAGACGTGGCAACGACATGTGAGAAATCTACATGATTCGCATCAGCAATGGCATCCACCAGCTAACGGCTCTATCAAAGTTAATATTGATGCGGCTTACCTATCTCGGTGTCATGACGCATCGGTCGCTTGTGTGTGCCGCGATTCCTCCGGTGTATTGATTGATGGTTTCGCGCAAACGGTCTCGCATCTTCGGCTTTGCAGGCTGAGGTGCTCGGACTAAATCAAACCTTGCACTTCTTGCTCCAACGAGGGCGAGGATCGGAACATCTTCAAGTGGAATATGACTGCTCGACCCTTGTAGACGCCATCTACGATCTTGCCTTGACGCCGTGGGAGCACAGAGGCGTCTTTCAAGAGATAAGGAATATGCTGCTTCGGTGCCCTAATCTCACCATCGTTCACTAGAATAGGGCAGCGAATTCTGTGGTGGACCGGGTGGCTAAGGCCCATCGGGCTTCTTTGCTTTCCTCAGATTGGGTGCAGCATCCTCCTTCCTTTTTACAAGATCTTTTGTATTGTGATATGCCCTTATATGTATCTTCAACTCTACGTTTATAATATATTTTCATCTTTGAACCAAAAAAAAAAAAAAACTATAACATTGGAGACAGGAGAGAGAAGACCTAGTACCTAAAACATAATTGATCGGCTCAGAGGCGTCTATTTTAAACACTCTCAATATAAAAAGAGAAGAAATAGAATAACATTTCTGAAGGAAGGAATATATTTAATTTAGGACAATGAAACAATGCGTCCTGTGAATGGACTCAATCATTGGATTGGAATAAATAGTTAATTTAAAAAGTTGACTTTTATTAAAACAGAAATTTCGAAATTGTTTAATCGCAACTTTTCTAGTGTTTAACCAAGATATAACATAATTAGGACTATCCAATGCTGAACTTTCGCTTGAACTCTTTTTATATGAACCTTTTTTGCCACATTGACATTGCAAACTCTCTAACAGCCCAGAGGGGTGCCAGCTTCTTACCGGCAAAAAAAAAAAAAATGACAGTGATTTCTACCATAAATGAATATATTATTGTATGAATTTTTAATAGTATATCAATAGATACGAACGCGTACAATACAAGAGAGGATTATAATTTGTTGAACAAGAAAGAAATATAATTACTCATCAGACTCTATGTAATTGATTCAATAATGTACAAATCATGTACCCTATTATCACGGCCATTAAGGTATATGCAATGAGCAAATTGTCTTGTTTCTTCGTTCCTCCTTAGTGCTTAAGTTGTACACTATAATCCAAAGTTCCCAGGAGTATGAACATACCAATAGCATTTTCATTAACTACTATGTCATTTCCCGATTTTCCTAGTCAAGAAATGGGTAACTATGTATCTAACAATTGGATCTCGGGTATAAAATGTCTCTCTATTGTAACCATTTAATGGTGCATTAACCTTAAATCAGTGGACCAAATCAAGGTTATAGATAAAGAGCCAACCATACGATATCAAGCCCATGTCTCCATCGGTCAAACCCTTCATCCCGAGCTCTTGCATGAAACCACCACTCGACATGAAAATTCCTTGATAAGCTCTCCTCCAAGTTCTCATCACTCAAGCTTCTTCGTCCTCCTCTTCTTCACTGTAATTTTTCGTGCCATTGGCTGTGTATCGAGGTTGAGTCACATGGAGATAGGTGAGTTTGGAGCCTCTCTCGTTCTAAATCTTGTTCAATCTCTCGATGACCACAAGGCCTAGATTGAGTTGTTCAGAATCCATGGCATCTACGTGGTCGATTGCCAATGAGATTCTAACTCCCATTCCATCAGTGCCAATTTCTCTAGCCACCACTTTGACAATCTCCATCAAGAATCTATCCCTATTCTTAATTGATCCTCCAAGTTCATCTATTCTATCTTTGATCAAGTCCTTTAAGAATTGATCAATAAGGTAGTCATCTGCTCTATGGATCTCAACACCATCGAGACCTAAATTCAAAATTGATTTTCTTATTAATACTTATGCACAACAAGCTAAGTAAATAAAACTAATTTTAGTATCCACCATGTTATGATTATCGTTCATGGACTAACTTGCCTGAATGGCATTTTCAATTGCTCAGCGATATTGCTCAATAATCTGTCATACTCCATGTGTTTGGAGGGCTCTTGGTTTGTGAAAAACATGAAGAGTCCCATCTAGCATGAAATTTTTTCATTTATTAGAAATAAATTGATTTTGTCGATGAAATTGGAGCGCGTCCATCAGGTTGATAAACTAATACAATCACCATTATACCAATTGTTGTTAGAAACTAAGTACAGAAGGTGAAACTTAATAAGTTAACATTGCCAATTTAAAAAAAAAATAGTATAATAGCAAAAACGAATTGTCAAATCCAAGCAGTGCAGGTCATGATTATGTGATTTATGGTGGAGCTACAGAGATGTTTTGTGGGTTGGTTTGAGAAAATGAATTTAGTACCACGGTTGGAAGCGCGACCAACGTCCCAAAGTTGACAGAAGATGATGCCGCCCTTGGAATGAACATCATCCACCACGTTCTTGCATGCTTCGACTTGCTCTTCCGTAGAAATCCCAGGAGTACCTGGAAGCCTGGTTATTCTCAAAGTTAAAGATCCTCCTATGATCCAAAGCGAAGTTCATAGTTTGATGTACAACGGTAGGTATGCACTTTCAATTCCTTGCACGATATACAGAAGATACTGGTATTATAGATGAAGCCAAATATTTGTTTTTAGGGGCTTTTTTTTTTTATCTTTTCTATTAGATTTGCTTTTAGGTTAAAAGCGATACCTTTATATTAGCGATGTTAAGATTCTAGCTGTCAAGACGCTAAAAAAAGGAAATAGAGAGGCAAGAAAAAGAGAGAAGAAAAAAAATGAGTTTTTTTCTTGATGGGGGTTCTCAATCTCTTTGTACTCTGATCTTGAGAGAAGATCATTATTGTATTCCAACTTTTTTCAAAGTCTAGTGGATTCGCAAAGTGCCTCGCGCAGAGACGTAGCCCAGATTTGGGTGAACTTTGATAACAAATTTTCTAGCGTGTTCATCTAATTCTGTTATTTTATTATTATATTCTGCTTGGTGAATTATTTGCAAGTGTTATTTTACTGGAATCGACGTGCAATTTCATAACAACTGGTATCAGAGCCTAGGTTGGCTAATTAAGAACATCGAGGGTTTTTCGGTGACGTTTAATTGAAAGCAAACAGAATGGCAGAAGATAAAATTAGAATCGATAAGTTCAATGGGGAGGATTTCGGATGGTGGAAATTACAAATAGAGAATTATCTTTATCAAAAAATCTCTATGCACCACTTGAGGGTTGGAAACCGAAATGGTGGAAGTGGATCCGACAGCAGAATCTGGATGGAAAATTCTTGATCGAAAGGCATTAGGTGCGATTCATCTACGGTTGATGAAAGAGACAGGGTACCACATCGCGAAAGCAAAAACTGCAAAAGAAGCTATGGATATTCTAACGAATATTTATGAGAAGCCATTCACATCAAATCAGGTATTTTTACTTAAGAAACTAATTAATATGAAGTTATCTAATAGAAGTTCTGTGGCAGAGTATATTAATTGTTTCACGCAAGTCACGGGTCAATTGGAATCCGCAGGCATAAATTTAGATATGAAGCTTCAAGCTCTATTATTTTTATGTTTTCTTCCAAAAAGCTATAATACTGCAGTGCAGGGAATTTCGAGCACCACGAAGGATGATTTAACTCTTGATGATGCTGTGAGTAGTATCATGGATGAAGAGATGCGAAGGAAAGTCTTAGGTGGAGATAATTTTTTTGCATCTACATCTTCAGCGGTACTCGTAGTGGAGAACCATGGAAGAAGTAAAAGTAGATGAAATTTCAGCGGGCGTGGCAGATTACAATCAAGGGGTAAGAGATAGGTTGTAAAAGATAAGTGTTAGTTTTGTCACAAAACCGGACACCGGAGGTTTCAGTGTGAAGCCTACAAAAAGAAGCAACAAAATGAGAGGGAGCTAATGTGGTTAGCGATGAATCTTTGGTAGATAACTTGTGTTTGTTTGCAGGATTTGACTTAGTGACAGATAAATGGTTTATTGATTCTGGCACTTCTTTTCATTGCACCTCGCAAAGAGACATATTTGATGATTATGTCAATGGAGATTTTGGACAAGTGGTTGTGGGAAACAGCCACATGTGTCCCATTGTTGGGAAATTAACTGTGACTGTGAACATCTCAGGTGGAGGACGTATAGTTTTGCGTGAAACTAGGCATATTTCGGACTTAGTGACAGATAAATGGTTTATTGATTATGGTACTTCTTTTCATTGCACCTCGCAAAGAGACATATTTGATGATTATGTCAATGGAGATTTCGGACAAGTGGTTGTGGGAAACGGCCACATGTGTCCCATTGTTGGGAAATTAACTGTGACTGTGAACATCTCAGGTGGAGGACGTATAGTTTTGCGTGAAACTAGGCATATTTCGGAATTAAAGAAAAATCTAATTTCAACTAGTAAACTTGACCAAGAAGGTTTGATAATAACATTTGGCTGTGGAGAGTGGAAGATAATCTCAGGGGTAAAAGTAATAGCAAAGGGAAAGCGTATGGGTACACTTTACATTCTCCAAGGAGACAATATCAGTGATATAGTTGCAACTACAATGGCTACATGTAATTTATCTACTCTTTGGCATTATCATGTGGGACATCTTGGTGAAAAAAGGTGTAAAGCAGTTACACTCGAAAAAATTACTCCCAGGTTTGCAAAAAGTTGAGTTAGATTTTTGTGAGAGTTGCATTTATGGAAAACATAAGGCTATTAGTTTTTAATTGAATGTGCGACAAAATAAAGGCCAGAAACTAGAGTTGGTTCATACTGATGTATGAGTACCTGCTCAGGAACTCTTTTATGGTGGTAAGAGATATTTTGTCATATTCATTGATGATGTAACAAGGAAGACTTAGGTCTATACTCTTAGAGAAAAATCAAAAGTATTCGGGATGTTCAGAATGTGGAAGATCATGGTAGAAAAAGAGACAGGTTATTAGATTAAAGTTCTAAAATCTGATAATGGTGGTGAATACACGAGTAAAGAATTTGCATAATTTTTTAGTTGAGAAGGCATACATAGGTTAAAGACTGTTCCTAAAACTGCTCAAGAGAATGGTGTAGCCAAAAGAATGAATAGGATTATTCTAGAACGTGCGAGATGCATGAGATTACACGCAGGTCTCCCGCTACACTTATGAGCTGTCATAGTTGATGCGGCTATTTATCTTATCAACAGAAGTCCATCTAGTGCGCTAGATGGAGAAATACCACAAGAACAGTGGTAAGGTAAAAAAAATTAATTAGTCACATCTAAAGGTGTTTGATTGTATTGCATATGCTTTGATTAACAGGGAAGATAGAAAAAAGCTTGATGCTAAGTCCAACAAGTGCATCTTTATCAGATATGGTGGTGACGAGTATAGCTATAGGTTTTGGGATTATGACAACAACAAAGTCATCCGTAGTCGCAATGTGGTATTACATGAAGAAAAGATGTACAAAGATCGTCAAACAAAGCATGAAAAGGTAGTAGAACCAAAGTATGTTGAATTAGACACAATGCCCGTGAAGATGTTTCAAGTAGATAAAAGTACACTTGAAAGAGAGGTTCAAGATGAGCCTATTGTTAGTGAAGAGGTAGTTCAAGAGGAACCCGGTGATTCGGAGCAAACTAACGACCACGAAGTACCTTTCTTGAGGAGGTCTACAAGTGTGAGAAAGCCAAAGGTAATTTTTAATCTATTAGCTAATACTGTTCTGAGCTATGTCTTATATACAAATTCAAAATAACCGGAAACTTACGATGAGGCAAAAGCAGACACGTCTTACTTGTAGCGGGAGTGTGCTATAAAAGACGAGATGAGCTTGTTACTTCAGAACAAAACTTGAGAGTTGACAAAGTTACCCACAAGTAAAAATGTTTTATTAAACAAATGGGTGTATAGGATTAAGAATGAAGCAGATTATAGTATTAGATACAAGGCGAGACTTGTAGTCAAGGGCTTTTCTAAAAAAGAATGGATCGACTACTCTGAGATATTTTCACTTGTAGTGAAAATGACATCAATTAGAGTTCTGCCAAGTATAGTTGCAGTGAAGGTTCTTCATCTTGAGCAGTTAAATGTAAAAATGGCATTTTTACACGGTGACTTAGATGAAGAACTATGCATGGCACAACCTAAAGATTTTGAAGTCAAAGTTAAGAAGCACATGGTATGTCGCTTGAAAAAAAGCTTGTATTGCTTGAAACAAGCTTTGTAGCAATGGTACCTAAAATTTGATGGTTTCATGAATGAAAAAGGATTTATATACTGTGAATCTGATCATTGTGTTTATTTTCGCAAGTATGATGATGGTGACATTTATCTCTCTTTATATGTGGATGACATGCTAGTGGCTAGTTCCAATATGAAGAGAATCGTAGAAGTAAAGAAGTTGTTATCATCACAGTTTGCTATGAAAGATTTGGGAGAGGCCAATAATATTTTAGGCATGAAAATCATCGAGACGGGAAAAATAAGAAATTATGGTTGTCATATGAAGACTATGTGAACAAGGTGTTAAAGAGATTTAAAATGGACAAGGTAAAACCGGTTGCAACTCCTCTAGCAAGTCACTTCAAACTTTCTAAGGATATGTATCCAAGCGCTCAGGCTTTGAAAGATGAGATGGCGGTAGTTCCATATGCATCAGCAATGAAGAGTTTGATGTATGTCATGGTGAGCATGAGACTAGACATTGCACATGCAGTGGAAGTTGTGAATCGATATATGCAGAACCCAGGCAGAGAACATTGGAATGCAGTAAAATGGATATTGAGATATCTAACAGGTATTTCCAATTACTCACTTTGTTATGGTGGTATATCTCTAGAGTTGCAGGGTTATGTAAATGTAGATCATTTGGGTGATCGAGATAGTGGTAAGAGTGCCACTAGATATGTCTTTATAGTTGCAGGTACAATAGTGAGTTGAGCATCTCAACTACAAAAAGTAGTGGCTTTATCGACACAGAGGCACAAGTTTTTCAACTACTATTTTTTGAAGAAGATGGATGCAAAGTTGCTTGGTGCTTGGGTATATTTGTCTTCAAGTGGGAGATTATTATAGATGAAGCTAAATATTTGTTTTTAAGGGCTTTTTTGTCTTTTCTATCAAATTTGCTTTTAGGTTAAAAGTGATACCTTTATATTAACGATGGCAAGACCCTAGTTGTCAAGATGCTTAAAAAAGGAAATAGAGAGGTAAGAAAAAGAGAGAAGGAAAAAAGTGAGTTTTTTTTTTTTTTTATGGGGGTTCTCAACCTCTTTGTGCCCTAATATTGAGAGAAGATCATCGTTGTATTCTAACTTTTTTTTGAAGTCTAGTGGATTCGCAAAGTGTCTTTGCGCAAAGACGTAACCCAGGTTTGGGTGAACTTTGATAACAAATTTTCTGGCGTGTTCATTTGATTCTGTTATTTTATTATTATATTCTGCTTGGTGAATTGTTTGCTAGTGTTATTTTACTGGAATCGACGTGTGATTTCACTGGAATCGACGTGTGATTTCATAACAACTTGATCTTGGGAAAAGAGGACGTACGCGGCGGCATTGTCAGAGATGAGGGTGCCTTGGGTAATGAGAAAACCACCCCTGGTCATTTTTTGGGCGTAGTTCTCCACATGTGCCGGCAGCGGAATCTCATTGATCGCTCTGCATCTCATTATGGGCGCCAGAACTACCCTGTGAGAGAGATCGAACTTGCCCATTTGGGACGGAGTGAAGGGGCTCACAGCCATTTCGTTCGTAGCTTTGAACTCTGTCAAGAATGAACAATAAAGTTTGAAGATGGTGTGACTTGAGGCTGTGCTATATACCTCGTCGGTTTATATAGTTTGCTGGTGCCATTTGAGCATTGCAGCAATAACTGGGAAAGAATTGGCGTAATTCAGTTTCGAGAATACCAAGGTTTGACTTTCATATGACTTTTGGCGCAAAGTCATCGCACAATGGGAAGGTCGAATCGCTCCCCCAAGCGTTTCCTTATTTTCTTTCTTTTTGCCCAACGGTGTTCCTTCGTTGACCGGTCAACATTTCATCAACCGCTACGAATTCGGCCGGCGGTTGGTCACATAGAGCAATCAGTCTATGCTTCCTGGCCGAAAATTCTAATATTAATAGATAATAACATGTTGCATTATATCATTTATAATAGTATAGCTTGTTCCGGTTGTGTTTTGGACCTTTAGATTGGCTTTTATTGTTGGAATTGTGCTATGATGTAGGTATATTGGCATGTCTAGGTGTAGTTATAGGTTGCGGTGCGATCGTTGTTATGATTAACAATGGTTTCCAACTCATGTGGTTGTCTCTTTTTGGTAAGTAGATAACTTTAGTTTGCATCTTATATTCTACCCTCAACTTATTTGGCTCATTCTTAATCAACCTCACTTGGCTCCCAATTTCTTATAGCATTCTACCTGAGGACCTCTCTAACTCCTTAGCATTACTAATTTCATTTCGAAATTGAAGACATGATTCTCATGTTGACTTCAGCATTGAACTCAAGGGTGTTTATGCTAATTTTGGCTTCTCATTTTTCAAGAAGACATTATCAACTAAATCATTTACATGCTATTTTCTCTGACCTTTCTATTGCTTTCCATTCAACCATAACCATTGACGCGCATTTTTTATATTTCTTATGTATAAGTTATCTAGATCTATAATGGCAAATTCATCTTCTTCAACAATCGTATTATCAAGCACTCCATAGTTCACTTCTTCACATCCCTCACTTCGTGCAAAATGGAAGAGGAAACAATATGTTTCAATGCAATATACAACAAAATATGACATTGGAAAACAACAAAACAAAAAACAGGAAAAAAGCCCAATAATAGAGGGACCACAACCATATCACTTGTAGTTTAAGAATGCACACATAGATACCACTTGCAATTATAAAATGCAACTCACATGCTTGATTCGCACAAAAGAAGAGACAATGTAGAGACAAATCCTCCCAAATAAGCTAAATCAACACTATTTTTTAAAAAAGTACTATTTCTCGTGCCATCGCTACCATTGATTCCACATGATGACATGCAACCATCTAGTTGGTATGTTATTTCAACAAGTTGCAATCATTTTCTCTCTCAACAAATAATTTATTGAAATTGAGTTTAGTTTAATTAGAAGATTTGGGGAGTTTTTGTCAAAATGGAAGGCACCTTATGTGCATGTGGTTAAGCTAGACATTTTGACAAAAATGCCCCTGTCCATGACAAAAAATATGGCACGTGATACACACATGATCATCGTCCCGTGAAAGATGTGTGCTGCCAATAACACGATGGGCCCAAATTGAAACAAAATCACAAATTTTGAGGGGTATATCGAGATAAACCCACTTTGGGGGTACTTTGAAAAAATTGCCCCACTTATTTCGATGTCCGCGAATCTTTTGTCAAGACGATTTTTTTTATATTTAACTTGTCATAATAGAAGAAGCATAAACATATTTAAATTTTTCAAACATATAAAATATTTGTTCGGGCTGTCCTCGACCTTTACCTTGCGCTCTTAATCTAAATCTCGTCTCATCTACCTGAGTTGATAACTATCTGAAAATTGATGTTTGCTGTCATATTTAATTCTCACGTAAAATTGACCACTGAAATTATTGCTTAAAATAAAACTCAGGGAAATTCCAAGCCGGGGCCATCTTGACTCAGCAAGAGAGGCATTTTGCATTGTGTTTCATTTGTTTAGATCATGACATTGCCCTACTCGTGAAAGTAGATGAGAGGCAAAAATCGAACGAAAGTCTACATACTCGTTAACGTCTCCAACCTCCGTGTCCCCCTCCATTGAACCATCATCATCGATACCTTCATAAGTCTCATTTATATAAGTCATCCAGATCAGTAATGTTAATCTAATTTTTTTCATCACCCTACTATCAGAAATTCCATGCTTCTTTTCTTCACATCCCTCGTCCAATGCCAAAAGGAAGTGACAATAACGTAAGTATGTTTTCACGACATACACAGCAAAACATGACATCGATAAAAACAAATTAAAAGAGGAAAATATTCCAACAATAAAGGGGCCACAAGAACACTACTTGCATTTACAAAATGCAATTCCCCTATATCAATCAGAGAGAGATCCTCCGTCATGAGCCAAAACAAAAGTAAAAGAAATTTTTTTTCTTGTGCCATCATGGTTAGTGGTTTCACATTCGACAACATGCAACTATCTTGTCAACATGTTGCTTCAATAAGTTGCAATCGCCTTCTCTCCAAACAAAGGAAGTGTCGAAATTGAGTTTAGTTTAATTGGAAAATTTGAGGAATACCATTAATTTTAATTGGAAAATTCGGGATTTTTTTCAACTTTGAAGGCATGAGAAGTGCAGTACAATCAAATCAGACATTTTTGGGATAAAAATCCTCCCGTCTATGATGCAAAATACGGCACATGACAAGCACCTGGTCGTCATCTAGTGAAGATTTTTGGCACCGATGAAACGGAAGGTCAACTGAGTCGGAACCACCAAGTTAAGAGGTTATTTCGAAATAAAAATCATTTTGGGGAAATTTTAAGAAAGATAGCCACACTTTAGGGGGCTTTTTGAATGCATTCAGTGAGGCAAATAAAGATATGATTGGCGTTCGTGGAAAACTTTCTTTAATGTCTACCTCGTACTCATCCGACAAAGACTCGGCCGCAGTCTTTTCTATCGCCATTGTTAATCAGTCATGTCGCTCTCGGGATTTTTTATACTTTTCTCAAGAAAGTGCTTAATCATCTGCGTTAACTAACTAAAATCAAATTTTGCCGCCATCTAATTCTCACCTAACATTAACCACTTAAATTAATGATTAAAATAAAATTCCTTGAAAGATTCCGAATCGGGGGACATATATAGTGGCTAGATAGGCATCGTCATATGTTCTATCTAAATAGATCATGACATTGCCGTACCTGTAAAGGCACAAGAGAGGGAAAATTATTAATTTTATGTAAATTTATTGTATGAATATCAATTTCATTTACGTTACCAAAAAAAAAGTATCAATTTCATTTTAAATTCTTCAATTTTTGTCAATATAATCATATATCTTTGCGCGAAATTTCAATATAATCCTTTCAAACGCTTGTGACAAAAAAATCTTCAACATGGCGATTGACAAGTTATCTACATTAACTTCCACTAAATGACTGATGATGATTGAATATTACATCAACTGTTTTCAACGGCAATTAACTGATAGGGACTAAAGTAAAATTGGAAAGTCTATTACAGAATTAACAATCGTACAATAGGGTTTATGACTAATTGGGTAATAATCTTGATACAATAAGTAAAAATCAAACAAGAGAACCCATGCTAGAAATTGGTTGCTAAGATGTGGTGTGAAAGAAAGAAATTTCCTATGAAATGTCTAAAACTAAAAGAAACAAATAGGGAAAAGTACCAAAAAAAAGTCTTCAATTTATTGTATCAATACTAATTAAATTCTAAATATTTTAATTTGACAAATTTGGTCCTAAATATTTTCACGTTTTACCAATTAAGCCCATTTAATTCATTTAGATCGGATATTACTGACCTGAATGTTAGTTATCTTATGTGGTATGACTAAGGCAAACATAAACATCTTTTTAATAAAAACTTTTAATTCTTTTTCTTTTTTCTTTCTTTTTCTTTCCTCTCTCTCTTTGTGCCACTGGCCAGCACAAGCCATTGGCCGACCAGCCTATACCACACCACTAACGTCCACATCAATAATGTTCAACTAAAATTAACGGGAATGATTGAATCAACACTAAATTAAAAAATTTATGACTAAATTTGATACCAATAAAAGGTTTAAGATTAAATTAATATTAATACATAGGATTATGGATTTTCTGATACTTTTCCCGACAACTGGTTAGTGAAGCAAAGCTTTACGGTCATTGATAGCAGCACTTTCTTCCAACCTGACTGATCTGCACCCGACTCTGTACTTTACTACTTACCACACTTGAGTCATCAAATTCAATTCTTAAAGCTAGGGTTCGCCCATGGAAGAATAGAAAAGAGGGACTCCTTGAGAGCTAGGGCTTCGATGACTGGTGTTGACTGAGCTCGCACCTTCCGAGCAAATTTGTCAATTAATGTTCCTGATGAGTCGTGAATTACACAGGAGATAGCTCAATAGAGTAAAATTAAAAGTCCTTGTCTTCTAAATGGGATCATCTCATTAGCATTCACATTCACGAGTGTTGACCATTTTCCTAGTCAAGAAATAGGTTATCCATGTAACCCCTTTGATCTTGAATTATAGATGTCTTTTGATCATAAGTATTTAATGGCGCATCAATCTTGAATCGACAGACCAAGTCGGGAGTGAGTACTCCAATTTATGGTGTTCATCACTTAAACGCATGCTCTCAACTATAATATTGAAAATAACAGATGAAAACGTGTTACGATTTGCCATCCTTGCACATTATATGTTTTTTGCTTTTCTCATTGCTTTACCCAAAATATATATATATATATATATATATATATATATATATAATAATGTTCTCATTGGGTATCATTTTAGATTTCTCGCCTTACATTAACCTTAATAGAAGCTTAACTATCACACTGGAGACTGGAGAGAGAAACCGCCCAAAGAAGAGTAGTAACGAGAACATAATTGATCGGCTAAGAGAAATGTTCATTTTTCTACGGCGATACTGCCCCTAGGATACCGGTTAGCCTCTTAAGCTCTCTCGACATGAACACACAAGAATTAGAATAGCATTTCTGAAGGAAGATATATATTTAAAATTGAATAATGAAACAATGTGTCTCGTCAACGAAGTCAACCATTGGATTGGACAGAACAGTTAATCTTCCAACTGACATATTTAAAAAGGAAATTTCGAAGTTTTTTAATTGCAACTTTTCAAGTGTCCAACCAAGATTAAACATAATCAAGCCTATCCAATGTTAAATGTTCACTTGAGAGACCATTCTTAATCAACACTTATATGGCCCTCTCATAGTTTAAATAAATAGTTCCCTTCTGTTTTTTCTCTGGAATTTTTTTTTTTTTTTACTTTCCCGCTACAAACTCTCTAACAACCTAGATGGGTGTCAGCTTCTTACCGGCAAAAAATTAAAAAAATAAATAAATAAAAGAAAAAAAGCACATGAACATCGGTTTCCACCATAATTGATCTTATTATTCTACATGTTTCTATTAACTTATCAAAATATAGGAACAAGTACAATACAAGAGAGAATTACAGCGTGATGACAAGGAGATATAATTATTCATTAGACTCTACGTGATTGACTCGATAATGTACAAATCATGTTCCCTATTATCATGGACATAAGATATATGAAGTGACCAAGTTGTCTTGTTTCTTGAATCTTCCTTAGTGCTTAACTCGTACACTGTAATTGAAAGTTCCCAGGAGTATGAACACACCAATAGCATTTTCATAAACTACTGTGTCATTTCCCCATTTTCTTGGTCAAGAAATGGGTAATCTGTGTAACCAACAACCGGATCTTGAGTATAAAATGTCTCTCTGTTGTAACCATTCAATGGTGCATTGACTTTAAATCGGTGGACCAAATCAGGGTTAGAGATGAAGAGCCGACCATACGATATCAAGTCCGCGTCTCCATCAGCCAGAGCCTTTATCCCAAGCTCTCGTGTGAAACCACCACTTGACATCAAAGTACCTTGATAAGCTCTTCTCCAAGTTCTCATCAACCGAGCTTCTTCATCCTCCTTTTCTTCGCCGTAATTTTTTGTGCCATGGGCTGTGAATCGAGGTTGAGTCACATGGAGATAAGCGAGTTTGGAGCCTATCTGGTTTTGAAACTTGTTCAGTCTATCAATGATTGCTAGGCCTAGATTGAGTGGATCGGAGTCCATGGCATCCATGTGGTCGATTGCTGGCGAGATTCTAACTCCCATTCGATCAGTGCCAACTTCTCTTGCTACCACTTTGACGATCTCCATCAAGAATCTACATCTATTCTCGATTGATCCTCCGAATTCGTCTATTCTATCATTGATTGAGTCTTTTAAGAATTGATCAATGAGATAGCCATGTGCTCCATGGACCTCAACACCATCAAAACCTGAAGTTGAAATTGATTTGATTATTGATACTTATGCACAACAAACAAACTACATAAACCTCATTTGAGCATCCATCATGCTATGATTATAGTCCATAGACTAACCTGCCCGAATGGCATTTTCAGCTGCTCGGCGATATTGCTCGATAACCTCCCATACTTCATGTGTTTGGAGGGCTCTTGGCTTGTGAGGAACATCGAGAGTTCTATCGGGCATGATGATTCTCCATTTATCCGAGATAGATTGATTTGTTGATGAAATCGGGGCACCTCCACCAGGTTGATAAACTAATACAATCACCATAATATTTCAATATTGTCAGAAACAAGTACAGAAGGTGAAACTTCATAAGCTAATATTGCCTAATTAGGAAAATGGTGTAACAGCAAAACAATTGTCAATTCTAGTTTGTTCAAGTTCTGATTATGTTATTTAGGAGCTATAAAGAATATTTTGTAGGGCGTCAATTCGAGAAAGAAAATTAGTACCATGATTGGTGGCACGACCAACATGCCAAAGTTGACAGAAAATGATGCCGCCTTTGGAATGAACAGCATCCACCACAGACTTCCAAGCTTCGACTTGCTCGTCAGTGTAAATCCCAGGAGTACCTGGAAACCTGGTTCAACAACATTATATTTCTCAAAGTTAACGATCCTCCTTTGATCCAAAACAAAGTTAATATTACTTGCTGTCAAGCAATGGATAGGGTTTAGATAGTTTGCTGTGCTCAGATGAACAACCGTACGTACACAATTTTAATTCGTTTGTGCACTATATACGGAAGACAGCTTGATCTTAGGACAAGAGGACATACCCGGCGGCCGTGTCGGAGATGAGGGTGCCTTCGGTGATGAGAAACCCACCCTTGGTTGATCTTTGCGTGTAGTACTCCACATGCGCCGGCAGTGGAATCTCATTGATCGCTCTGCATCTCGTCATGGGCGCTAGCACTACCCGGTGAGAGAGATTGAACTTGCCCATTTGGAATGGAGTGAAGAGGTTCGCAGCCATTTCGTGCGTAGCTTTGTATTCTTGTCAAGAACGAGCAAGAAAGGTCGATGCCAAAAGTACAATGGGGGAAGATTTGAGGACGGTGTGGTCTGAGGTTGATCTATACTACTCATTAATATTTATAGTTCGTCGTTGCCGTTTCACCATTGCAGCAAAAACTGGGAAGCTTCGGCGTAATTCAGTTTTCAGAATACCAAGGTCGTCGTACGTTGCATTTGGCCTTCTTTAGCCGCCTTCCTTTTCTTCAAGAAAATCGTTGAAAATGTTGGACGGAGGTGGACGGTGAGTCTAAAGAATAGGACGTTGGGTTCTAAAGTACCTTTCTCTTTTGCCCAACGTGGTTCTTGCGTTGACCGTTCAACATTTCATCGCCTGCCAGAAAGTCGGTGGGCGGTTGGCCCCTGCTCACATAGAGAAATCAGTCCATGGTCCATCGCCGGAAACTTTAATGACAATAAAGCAAGCTAGAGAACAGAGAGAGAGACCTAGGAAGATAGATCACAGAGAGAGAGAGAGAGAGAGAGAGAGAGCTGAGATAGAGTAGTAAGCCTCAGCCGACGCTGTGGCCGTGATGACCCCTGTCCGACGAGCTCCGGCCGGCGTCGCGGAGCCAAACCGTGAGCCCCCGGCCTTGCTTTTGCCCTGTTTTGGGAGCGTCGGGACGGAGCTCGCGGCCGTCGGGCTAACGCGAACTCTGGCCTCCCCATCTCTCCTTCGGTTTGCTGCCGTGCGTGTTCGTCCGTCGAGAGTCCCGGTCTCCGGTTTGGGTCTCAGTTGAGCTGAAAAACCCTTGATCCCGTAACGTACACCACTTGTTCGACACAATGACTCAACGAGATCTAGTTTCCGTGCCCTCGCTTCTGGCCAAAAACCGAGCGTCCTTCGGTTGATTCGCGTTGTTGAGATGATGTCATCGTGTTTAGCGATTCGGGCGTCGGTCGTTTGGGTCGTTTCGCAGAGTCCCCATCGTCGCCGTTGTTTTCCTTTTTATAAGTTTCTTGCTCGTTTGCGGGAGAGGGGACCATCGGCCGGCGGTGTTGCGGCCGTCCGAGACAAAGGCCCAGGCTGAGACGGCGCTCGGAGATGCCACCAGCCGGACGATAAACGACCCGCGCCGCTTTGCCCGCGGGCGAGCTGGGTCGGGCGGGCGCTGGTCCGGGTCGGGCCTGACTTGCGGGTCCGGGCGACTCGGACGGGTTGAGCGGGTTTAGCCGGCTGTGGTATTTTGTGTGCGCGGCTGGAATTTTTGGGCTCTTCGATTCGGGCGTCCAGGGTATGCTTGAAGAGAAGACAGTAGGAAGAGAGAATGGGTTGGTTTAAAAAAAAAAAGAATAAGAAAAAAATAGGTGAAAGAAGATAAAATGGGCTCCCTTTCTGCCAGGGCGGCTAATGAGATACTCAAAATAGAGAAATAGGTAGGAGGGTGCAACGGAAACCGCCTGAACCAGGAAGCAGCCGGACTAGACCAAACCGGTCGGTTTCGGGCGGTTCTAGAGAGTCTCGATCCGGTCTCCGGTTCCTATTTTTGGAACCGATGATCGGTTGATCCAGTTCCTAGTTTTGGGGTTGGAATTAGACCGATCGGACCGACCATATATATATATTAATTTATGAACTAATCTACGGTACCCATTACTATCATATTCAATTTTTCCTCTCATAACTCAAAGCTAATCCCTCCCTTTTTTTTCGTTTTTGAACTAATCTACACTCTACAATAACCATTACATCATGTTTCCCTTTTCCAAATTTTGCAATTCTTACTTTTCCTTTCCCTCTTAGAACCTAAACCCCTCTCTCTCTTTTTTTTTTTAGTTTCTGCTCTAATCTACAGTAACTATCACATCAACGTCGATTTTCCCAAATTTTTCAATCCAATTCGGTAGCAATTCTCACTTTGCCTTTCCCTCTTAAAGCCGTAACCCCTCCCCTCTTGCTCACTTGACACCTCGCCCCCAACGCCTCACCTCACACCCCACTCGCTCCGACACTCGGCTCTCTTCCTCCGAGTGCCTCGTCACAACGTCCTGCCTCACACCTCGCTCCCTCGGACACTCAGCTCTCTTCCTCCTCCGAGTGCCTTGCCGCAACGTCTTGCCTCACACCTCGCTCCCTCGGACCTCGGCTCTCTTCCTCCTACAAGCGCCTTGCCCCGACGCCTCACTTGCTCTAACGCTTGGCTCTCTTCCTCCTCCAAGCGCCTATCCGCGAGGTCTCACCTCACATCGCACTTGCTCGAACACTCGGCTCTCTTCCTTCTTCGAGCTCCTGGCCTCAACACCTCACCCGCTTTAATCTTGTGCGTTACTTTACTAGTAATTACTATTTATTTTTTTTGTTAAATGAAATGAAAACGAGTGATGGTTCATTGGAACCGGACCGCACCAATTGGTTCAGTCCCATTCTCAGTTCCAAGACCAGCCAATCCAGTCCATGGTCCAGTAAAGTGGGAACCAGTCCTCCTGGTCCAATTCTCAGTTCTTGGGTGGAACCAAACCGAACTGGGAACCGATCATCTCTAGAAATAGGTCTCCTTTCCGCTGCTAGTCTGGCAACATGCACAAAAAAGATAGGACAAGAGAGAGAAGGAGAGTGATAAAAAGGGAAAATAAATCAAAATGGGAATAAAAGAAAGTGAAAAGAAAACATAGAGAGGGGGCCTCACCTCTTAACCTCCGGAGACTCGATCCGAGTCAGTCGGGCCAGATCCAAATTGGGCTTAACTGACTTGGGTTAGCTTTTGTTTTATTGTTTTTAATTTTTTTAAATCCAAAAAAATACATTTTCTAAAAAATCAAAAAAATCCTAAAGGATGGTTTTTATTCTCCAGAAATGCTTGGAAAATCCTTAAAAATCCAAAAAAGCTGTGAATTTAAATAAAATTAGGCACCGGAATGGCATTAGTAATTAAGCGATGTAATCAAGTTCTCGACCATAGTTTCTTTACTTGCACATGAGTGAAATATTTCTCCCAATGTTTCACTTGAGTTTTTAATCGATCTACCACAAATCAATTAGTAGCAATTCTTATTTGAAATTGACTTACAAATTAAAAATTCAAATTATAAGTGGTGAATTAGTGGATTGGGGAGAGCCTACGCTAAGCTTCATACTTTGCGAGCCATTAACCTCCGCATCTGAAAGAGGAGGTCGCAATAGCAACACAAAAATAAGTGATTATTTAGTATATAAATATAAAAAATTTTCTAACTTTGAGCATGTGATGAACGCAGAGGCAGTAATAATATGTTTATAAGAGGGAATAAAGACACGTATTTATATAAATTTACGAACAAACAAAGCAACCGACATCGTGACATTATTCTAATTCCATCTCTATGATTTCAAAAAAATATATAAGTGAAATTTCTTTTTTGATGCTTTCATTTTGAACTGTTGCGTTTCGTGCAAATTCTCGTGCTTCATGCACATGCACGTTTGTTCGTGTTGTGCGCATGCTTCTTATATTTGCGACCAAGCATTCACGTTATTTCCATTCCCGCTGCATTATATACCTTCTTAAATAAACAATTTTATATATATATATATATAAAGTAGTCTTAGATGGAAATATCAAAATGCTTGTGAAATTAAGGGCGCGAATGATAACTATTTTGGCCAGAAATTGATTTTTTGAAGAGAAATAGATTTTTCTATTTCTAGATGAGTTTCTAAGTAAAAATAACGGTATGATAATGATATAAAATTTCCACTCCAAAAATATAAATTCGTTTGATAATGATAAAAAATTTCTTCATTTCGGACGACGCCGGACCGGGCAGACGGTGGCGGGGCGGCAGTGGGCGGCGGCGGAGACGATGACTGCGGCGGCGGCGGCCGGCGATCGGCGGAATATGGTTGGCAACGGATGGAGGACACGATAAGAACAATTTTTATTTCTGATTTCTATTCCAAAAAAAGAGAAGTAGAAAATTTTTACTTTTGATTTCTATTCTAGAAACAAATCTAGAATAGAAAAATTGTTTCTAGAACAGAAATTACCGGTTGTCATGCACCCCCTAATTTGCTTGCCAAAAATAAAAATAAAATTTTACGTCTGGGCCTCATGCAGTGGGCGCCCTTCTTCAAACCGCTGCGTCCAGAAGGTCCAATAAGCGGATCTCCAAGGCCCAAGCCCAACGTAGAAAAGCCCAGCTTCGTCCTCTGCGATTGCGTCTTCTTCCTTGTCGCAGCCGGCGAAACCCTAACCGCCATTACCATATTGAGAAGAATCCAGAGACGAAAAGACAAATTTGAGACGCCCTCCATTGATTGGCGCGATGAGTTATTGTTGATCACTGGGCTGATAACTAATTGCCGGAACTTTGCTAATTTATCGGGCAATTGAATCTTTCAGCAAATTCTGTACTCGAACTCTAAATTGAAAGGTCAGCAGCCGAATATGATGGATTAAAAAACCGTTAGCTGTACTATTTTAGATTTCTCACCCACCATGCAACCGTATAAAATAGAAGCTGGACTATAAGAATAAACTTGAAGCATCCCATGAATTAATGTATAATTTAGGACTCTATGTCAGCAAAGTTATTTTTAGGTTGCTTTCACGTAAATTTCATGAGTTTTGTTAGTTATATGGCGCAAAAAATTTGCTTGACTTGCACGGTAATTTCTCCGCGGACCAAAAGTACTGCAAAATCACAAAGTAAGGAGCGATAATTTCATTCAAATATTATCGCACAATCATATTTTATTTCATAATAAGGACATCAGTGTGAATCCAAGTAAGTAAAACTTCTCCTATGACATCATCACGGAGTGTTTATGCTTCCAAGACGGCTATTGCAAGCCGGCGGCGTCCCATCGAAACAGGAGCATTGGGTATCGGCACAGAGTCCACAACCTGAGGCGCAAATGGTGCGACAATCCGCATTGGTGCGGCACTCACCAGGCACGGCCATTGAAGATGGCAGGCTTGCCCACAGCAAAACGGCGACGAGCATGAGCGCGAGAGCTATCTTGGATGATGAACTCCTCTCCATCAGGTTCGATCGGCTCTGTTGCAGATGTAATGTATAATCCAAATGAATCTTGTGCGTAAGATGGTGCATTTTATAGGCACCATTGGGAGAGAAAGTAATTAGGTTTGGTTTTTTTATTTTTAGTCATTTATGGGAGTAAATCTCAGTTTGATCTTTTCCGCCTTTTAGTTTTTTTTTAAGAGGAAATGGATGTGAACTTGTGGATTCTTTAGGCGCCGTTATTAAGAGGGAATATTGGTGCCTTGTGGGCCATTGATTCCCATTCAATGGGAATGGGCAACCGGTGGAACAAATTTGGGTAAAAAATCTTGATAGAAAATTATAAAATATCAATCATTATTTTTTTCATAAAGAAAATGAAAATTCCCGCTTAGCCCACTAAATACTTTGTGCAGCTATTTAAATATAAAACTCAATTCTATTGCAAAGTACTTGTGAAATCAATTTCACCAATTCTGCATACACTAAAAATCAAATTACTAACCCACACATGTATTTTAAATAATATGATGAGACTTTAAAGAATTATCAAATAAGTGAAAAATTTGAAAGTTGACTAGTATGGAGAAAAAGTGTGGCAATACAAAAAGGAAAAAGCATCGAGGTAAAAAAATTTAATCAAACAAATTCAATATACTTAAATTTTTAAATAAAATTCATCTTTAGTTACTCACGAGATGATCAAAATTTTGATTTTTGAGTTAACTAGGGTTGTCATGGCTTGAGTAGAATTTATTGAAGTTTTAAATTATTAGGTATTCAACTCTTTGTTTTGACAATCGTGTTCACTCATGAATATTTTAATTCACTACTGTAAGTGTGAAAAATATTTAATTGTAGAGGTGTTGTCAATAAAAAATCCAATATTTTTTTTATAGTAAAGATGTTTAGACATCCTATAAATTGTTTAGACATTCACTACATAACAAGTTTGTAGACCTCACGGGAAAGAAAATGAATCGAAGAACTTTTCAAAAAAATTACTACCAAAAGAGAAGATTCATAGCACCAAAAATAATAGTAAAATGAAGGTGTAAACAACCTGAGAGTGGAAACCGGACAAAAGAGTTTCCAGGTTTCCTTGAAGAAATTTGTGGCCTAAAAAGGGCCATAACTCTCATGGTTACCGTTGGAAACTCTTTTTTCTAGTTTCCATTCTCAAGTTGTTTACACCTTCTTTTTACTTTTCTTTTTGGTGCTATGAATCTTCTCTTTTGGTAGTAATCTTTTCTACAAAGTTCCTCTATTTGTATTCTTTCCCTTGAAGTGTACAAGTTTTTCATGTAGCGAATGTGTCAACAATTTACAGAATGTCTAAACATCTTTACTATAAGGCAAAAAAAAAAAAAAATGTTGAATTTTCTATTAAAAACACTTCTACAATTAAATATTTTTCACACTCGCAGTAGTGAATGAAAATATTCATCAATGAACACGATTGTTAAAATAAAGAGTTGAATACCTAATTTACATAATTTAAAACTTTAATAAATTCTGCTCAAGCCATGGCAATCCTAGGTAACTTAAAAGTCAAAATTATGATACTCTTGTGAGTAACCAAAGATGGGTTTAATTTAACATTTTAAGTATATTGAATTTGTTTGATTAAATTTTTTTACCTCGATGCTTTGTCCTTTATGTATTGCCACACTTTTTCTCCATACTAGCTTTCAAATTTTTCACTTATTCAATAATTCTTTAAAGTCTCATCATATTAGGTTAAAATATATGTGTGGTTTGTTATTTTGATTTTTATCGTATGTAGAATTGGTGAAATTGATTTTGCAAGTACTTTGCAATAGAATTGAGTTTAATATTTAATAAGTTATACAAAGTATTTAATGGTCCAAGCAGGAATTTTTATTTTCTTTATCAAAAAATAATGATTGATATTTTAGAATTTTCTATCAAGATTTTTTTCCCAAATTTGTTCCACCGGTTGCCCATTCCCATTGAATGGGAATTAATGGCCCGCGAGGCACCGTCATTCCCTCCTAATAACGGTGCCGTTCTCTTATCAACGTCCATTATAATGACATTTTATGAGACAATTATTGCATATATTTCCGTAGAGTTAGTCTGTCGGGGTTACCTTGCTACGAATCTGATTTTTGAGGATATCATGCTAATGCAAATAGGTGATAATAGAGCAATTTAATAATGACTGGATTAAAGTTCACGTTTTTGGATGATGCTTACTAGAAAAAGAAAGACTAAGAGATTGGGTCCCTAACACTAACTCAGGACAATTGACTGGGCTAAAACTGCAGAAATGAAAATATGAGGCATGCCATGTTGATTGTCACTCAACTTCACTTAATTGAAAACTTTGAAGTGAATGCAGTGCTTGCATGTTAAAGAAAAAGGCAGACAATCAAGAAAGGACTGCGAACTCAATATTGGGCCATCAAAGTGAGCTCCTAGATCAATCCTGAGTTCTCGAAGGGAATGGCATCTTGAGCAAGAAGTTGGGGGGTTTTTACTCCATTGAATTTAAGAAATCGAAGAACGGAAAAATTAAAGTAAGAGCATATCGTGATCACATGATAATTTACGCCCATCCATCACAACTCTAAGTAATGGGAGTAGTTTCTCATCAAATTTGTAACAATACATTGTAACAATTTCAGTCAGCCCCTGCAATTAATAGGATCAAAGTCAATAAGGTTAGAGTCATTGCTCGCATTTAACACCAATAGTGTATCCTCGAATATAGTTCGATTGAAGATAAAGCCCCAGAGAATTATAGAAAACAAATGGTTCTGCTAAGAAACGTATGAAATCACTCTTTTGAAGCTGTAATGCCCCCAAGATATAACTTAACCTCTCAAACTCTCTGAACATAAACACAAGAAAAATGGAATAGCTTTAATAAAAAAAAAGGAGTATGCTTGTATAAGAATAACCAATATGTTTTGTGAACAAATACAATCACTCGATTAATATATGGCCAATCTTCTGACATACATTTTTGTCCGAAAATTTAATTAAAATAAAACTCAAAATTGCTAAATCACAATTTTTCAAGTGCCCAATTAAGATTAAATATAATTAGTCGTATTAAATGCAAAATGTCCGCTCGAGTTCCCATGCCTTTAAAAAACAAAAGCATGGTTGCTCTCATATTCAAACAAAATAGTTTCTTTCTTTTTATCCTACGTGGGACTCCCTTTTTTACTTCCACACTCACATTACAAACTCTCGAACAACACCGCTCAGAGGACAGATTCTCTAGCGGCCAATAAGAAATAAATAGACATCAGTTTCTAATGTAAATGATGACATTATTCCACGACTACTTGCAATAATTTAAATCAAAATACACCAATGCATACAACACCAAGGATTCTAATTTATTGAGCCGATGATGTACAAATCATGGGCCCTATTTTCATCGACATAAATTATATGCAATGAACAAGTTGTCTTATTTCTTCAGTCCTACATGGTGCTTAACTTGTGGAATAAAATCCAATAAAGAAAACTTCACACAAAGTTCCTAGGAGTACGAACAAACCAGTGGCATTTTCATTTACTAGTGTGTCACTTCCCCATTTTCCTAATCAAGAAATGGGTAGTCTAGGTGACCAACAACTGTATCTTTAGTATAGAATGCCTCTCTATTGTAACCATTCAACAGTACATATACTTTGAATCTGTAGACCAAATCGGGGTTAGAGATGAAGAGCCAACCACACAATATCAAGTCTATGTCTCCATCAGCCAGAGCCTTCATCCCGAGCCCTTGTGTAAAACCACCACTTGACATGAAAGTACCTCGATAAGCCCTTCTCCAAGTTCTCATCAATTGAGCTTCTTCATCCTCCTTTTCTTTGTCATAATTTTTTGTGCCATGGGCCATGAATCGAGGTTGAGTCACATGGAGATAGGCAAGTTTGCATCCTATCTTATTCTGAAACTTGTTTAGTCTCTTGATGACCACCGAGCCTAGATTAAGCAGATCAGAGCCTGTGGCATCCATGTGATCAATTGCCAGCGAGATTCTAACTCCCATTCAATTAGTGCCAACTTCTCCTGCCACCACTTTGACAATCTCCATTAAGAATTTGCATCTATTCTTGATTGATCCTCCAAATTTGTCCGTTCTATCATTGATCAAGTCCTTTGAAAATTCATCAATGAGGTAGCCATGGGTTCCTAAACTCAATGCCATCAAAACCTGAAGTAGAAATTGATTTGATTATTAATGCTTATGCGCAACAAACAAAGTACAAAAATCTCATTTGAAAATTCGTCATGGTATGATTATGGTCCGTGGACTAACATGCTTGAATGTCATTTTCCAGCTGCTCGACGATATTGCTCGATAACCTACCATACGTCATGTGTTTGGAGGGCTCTTGGTCTGTGAGGAACATCGAAAGTCCTGTCAGGCATGATGATTCTCTATTTGTCGGAAATAGATTGATACGTCGATAAAATCGGCGTGCCTCCACCAAGTTGATCAACTAATACAATCACCATAACAATTCAATATTGTCAAAAACAAGGATTGAAGGTGAAACTCAATAAGCTAACATTGCCTTACTAGGAAAACAGTTAACTGCAAAGAAATTGTCAAATCTAATTTGTTCAATTTGAGGGAAAATATATATTAGTACCATGGTTGGTGGCATGACCAACGTGCCAAAATTGACAGAACATGATGCTGCCTTTGGAATGAACAGCACCCACCACCTTTCATGCTCCGACTTGCTCTTCAGTACAAATCCCAGGAGTACCTGGTAACCTGGTTTAACAACTTACATTTCTCAAAGTTAATGATCCTCCTATGATCCTAAACAAAGTTCATAGTACTTGCTGTCAAGCAATAAATAGGATTTATATAGTTTTCTGTGCTCGGATGAACAACGGCATGCGCACAAATTTAATTCCTTTTTGCGCTATATACAGAAGACAGCCTGATCTTGGGACAAGAGGTTCGCATGCGCCAGCAATGGGATGTCATTGATTGCTCGGCATCTCGTCATGGGCGCTAGCACTACCCTGTGAGAGAGTTCAAACTTGCCCATCTGGCATGAAGTGAAGAGGTTCGCGGCCATTTTGTGCGTAGCTTTGTATTCTTGTTAAGAGCGAACAACAAAGGTCGATGCTAATAGGGGCCCTGCGGATCCTCGGTTATCAAAAAAGGTTGATGCTAAAAGTACAATGGGGAAAAATTGCAGACGGTGTGATATGAGGTTGATCTGTACTGCTTGTTGTTATTTCTGGTTCGTTGTTGCCATTCGAGCATTGCAGCAAAAACTGGGAAGCTTTGACGTAATTCAGTTTGAGAATACCAAGGTCGCCGCACGTTACTATTAGGACTTAATTGCATTTTCATGACAAAATTTAGGACTTAATTGCACTCTTTGAATGTTTTAGGATTTAATTATATTTTCGTAATAAGTTTTTAAGACTTTCAATCGAGCTTTACAAACTTTCTGATGACACTGCACGGATGCAAGCTTCTCTAGCGGCCAATAAAAAAAGTAATATGAACGTGAGTCTCTATTGTAGATGATTATAATATTCTACAACTACTTTAATAATCTCATTATAATACAACAACGCATACAATATCAGAGAAAGGATTACAATGTATTTAAGAAGATGGACATTTGATCATTCATCAGACTCGTAATCGAGTCGACAATTTACAAATCATGTGCCCGATTTTTACGGACATAAAGTACATACAATGAACAGGTTGTCTTATTTCTTCCATCCTCCATAGTGCTTAATTTATACAACATAATCCAATAAGAGAAAAGTCCACACAAACTTCCTAGGAGTACGAGCAAACCCATAGCATTTTCATTTGCTAATGTGTCACTTCCTTATATTCCTAAGAAATGGGTAATCTATGTAACCGACAACTGGATCTTGAATATAAAATGTTTCTCTGTTGTAACTGTTCAATGGGGCATCAGCCTTGAACCGGCGGACCAAATCGGGGTTAGAGATGAAGAGCCGACCATACGATATCAAGTCTGCGTCTCCATCAACCAGAGCCTTCATCCCGAGCTCTCGAGTGAAACCACCAGTCGACATGAAAGTACCTTGATAAGCTTTCCTCCAGGCTCTCATCAATCGAGCTTCTTCGTCCTCGCCTTCTTCTTCTGTGGGAGCAGCCATGAATCGAGGCCGAGTCACATGGAGATAGGCCAGTTTGGAGCCTAACTGGTCTTGAAACTTGTTTAGTCTCTCAATGATTGCTAGGCCCAAACTGAGCGGATCGGAGTCCGTGGCATCATTATAGTCGACTACTGGTGAAATTCTAACTCCTGTTCGATCAGCGCCAATTTCTCCAACAACCACTTTGATAATCTCCATCAAGAATCTACATCTGTTCTCAATCGATCCCCCAAATTCATCCGTTCTATCATTGATCGAGTCCTTTAAGAATTGATCAATGAGGAAGCCATGTGCTGCATGGACCTCAACCCCATCGAAACCTGAAATCAAAATTCATATGATCACGTACACATATGCGTCACGAACTAAGTATATAAAACTAATTTTTTCATCTTTTTCATCCATCATGGCATGACTATAATTCAAGGCCTAACCTGCTCGAATGGCATTTTTAGCTGCTAGTCGATGTTGCTCGATAACCTGCCATACTTCATGTGTTTGGAGGGCTCTTGGCTTGTGATAAACATCAAGACTCCTATCGGGCATGTGGATTTTCCATTTATCGGAAATAGATTGATTTGTAGACGAAATCGGTGCGGCTCCCCCAGGTTGATAAACTGATACAATCGCCATAATACGTCATATCGTCAGAATCAAATCTAGATTATTCAAGTTATTCTTAGGAAAACAGTCCAACAGGAAAAATAAATAAATAAATAAATAAATAGTACCATGATTGGAGGCGCGACCAGCGTGAAACTCTTGACAGAAAATGATGCCGCCTTTGGAATGAACAGCATCCACCACCTTCTTCCACGCTTCGACTTGCTCTTCAGTGTAAATCCCAGGACTATCCGGAAACCTGGTTTAACAACATAATTCAATGATCCTCCCATGATCCAAAACAAATTTTCTGTTACTTGCTGTCAAGCAATGATCTTGGGAGAAGAGGACGTACGCGGTGCCCGTGTTGGAGATGGCGGTGCCTTCTGCGATGAGAAGACCGCCCTCGCTTGCCCTTTGTGCGTAGTACTCCGCATGAGCCGGCAACGGAGTATCATCGACCGCTCTACATCTCGTCATGGGTGCCATCACCACCCTGTCACCACCACCACCAAGTTGAAATCGAGACGTGCAGAGTTATTCTGTACAGATCTGTGCGGACTTTATACGATACCTGTGAGTCAGATCAAACTTGCCCATCTTGCATGGAGTGAAGAGGTTCGTGCCCATTTCGTGCGTAGCCATGTTAAGGATGAACTGGGATGGCCAACGCTAAAGATAATGGCCAAAATCAGAAGATGGTGCGAACTGAATTGAGGTGGATCTGCATCGCTCCTTTGGTATTTATAGTTTGCTGTTGCCATGGGAACCCTGGCAGTAGAATCGACGTAATTCATTACGTGGGTGCCAGGAGGTTGGGAAAGTCGAATTGCATTTTGGCCTTCTTTGACCTTCTTTCTCTTCGAGAAGAAAGCGTGCTTAAGAATGTCGGACCGACGGTGCACGGGGACGGAAAATCGGCGAAGTTCATGCCAAGGTTTCTACCCCAGCGTGGTTCTTACATTGACCTTTCAACATTTCATCACCTGCTGAGCAAAAAAATAATAATAATCATAGGTTCCCTTACATTATGATAATGATTATAAAAATGAAATATTTCTCTTTGCTTCTCGATTGAGAAAACTCCAATTGACTTCCACCGTGCTTAATTATAATTTATGTATGAGATGATCGCTTGATGATGTGCGAGAACAAGAGATTTGGATGCAACCTTGAGGTCGATTATGACTATGGGCCCGTTTGGTTCGGCTTTAGGGAAATGCCTTTCGCCAAATGCAAATATCTTTAGGGTAAAAGGGTTTTAGGGAATGCTCGGACATTTGACAAATTACGCATTGGAAAGTGGCTTGTGTAAAAATACCGTTTGGCAAAACTTATTACAAATGGGCTTTTGCTTTTAATTTCTTTTTAAAAAAATCTGAAAATTCAATCCGGCGGCCGACGGTGCGGACGGCCAGATCTGGCGGTTCGAGGTCGCACGGACTCGGTGGTGTCGCCTGGTTCCAAGTGAACCATGCGGTGGCACCTAAGGTCCCGCGACCCGGCGGCGTCGCTGAGTTCCGCGCCGCCGGGTAGCGTGTCACGCCACCCCGGATGGTGGTCACAAGGGACGCGCGACCCTCGGGTGGTGGCGACGGCGGTGGCTAGCTGGAGAAGCCCGGTGGTTTATTGTTCTGTGTACAATCAATATATTGAAAAGATGAAAATCCTTTTTCATTAGTTATGGCTAACCATTGCACTGAAAATCTTTTGAAGAGAAGAACACAAAAATAAGTGATTACTCTACATATACATATCGAAAATTTTCTAATTTTGAGCATGGGATGAACGTAGACGTTGTAATAATACCTTTATCAAAGGGAATAAAAACATGTATTTAAATAAATTGAAGAATGAATTGAACTATCGACATTGTGACATTATTCTAATTCTATCTCTATAATTCTAAAAAATATTTAAGTGAATTATTCTTTTTATTGCTTATCTTTTGAGTTGCCATACTTCGTGCAAATTGTTGTGCTTTGTGCACATGCACTTTTGTTTGCGTTGCAAGCATGTTTGCCATACTTGTGACTAGGGATTTGTTTTATTTCCATTCCCGTTGCATCATATGCCTTCTTATATTATGAATTGAACTTAGTATGAACAATTTTTTTTTTATACAAAGTGGTCTTAACTGGAAATATCAAAATGTTTGTGAAATTAATATACCTGCCAGAAAAAAAAAAATTCACTGATTGTGCCTCATGTAGTGGGCTTACTTCTTCCAACTGCCTGCGTGCAGAAGGCCCAATAAGCCCACGTAGAAAAGCCCTGCTTCGTCCTCTGCGATTGCGTCGTCTTCCTCATCGCCGCTGGTGGAAATCCTACCCGCCATTACCATCTCGAGAAGAAACCAAAGACGAGAAGATAAATTTGAGACACCCTCCTTAGATTGGCACGATGAGTTCTCGTTGATCACTGGGCTGATAACTAATTTCGGGAAATTTTCTGATATATCGGGCAATTGAATCTTTCAGCAAATTCTTCACTTGAACTCTAAACTGAAAGATTAGCGGCCGAATCTGATGGATTCAAAACCCGTTAGCGATAATGCTGCCGCCCCAAGGAAGGTTGGTTCATGCTGCCTACTGCCTCTTGGGTTTTTTATTTTATTATTCATTTATTTAATATTTGTTATTTCTGCTAAATGAAGAATTGCATTGGCTGTCTGTGGATGGTCTTTTTGCTGTTGTTTCTTCTTTCTTGGGCAATGGATGCTTTGTGCTGTGGCGTTGCAGGTGAGATTTGCACCTAAGGCTCCTCCAGTTCGAAAGCCAAAACCTGCTTTTGTCAAGACGTATGGAAAAAAGCCTTTTCTGGGTTCATCGCATTGCTCATTTTTTAACACTTACATGGCGCTCTTATATTTCAAATAAATTGTTCCCTTCCGTTTTTCCCCTGGACTCTTTTTTCCACGTCCCGCTACAAACTCTCCAACAACCCAGATGGGTGTCACCTCTTACCGCCCCAAAAAAAAAAAGCACATGAACATCGGTTTCCACCATAATTGATTATATTACTCCAGGTATTTTTTTTGAATAATCAAAATATACGAACAAGTACAATACAAAAGAGAATTATAGTTTGTTGAACAAGGAGATATAATTATTCATCAGTCTCTATGTAATTGACTCTGAAATGTACAAACCATGTTCCCTCTTATCACGGACATAAGGTATATGCAATGAACTAGTTGTCTTATTTCTTCGATCCTCCTTAGTGCTTTAACTTGTACAATGTAACCCAAAGTTCCCATCAGTACAAACACACCAATAGCATTCTCATTTACTAGTGTGTCACTTCCCCATTTTCCTGGTCAAGAAATGGGTAATCTATGTAACCAACAACGGGATCTTGAGTATAAAATGTCTCTCTGTTGTAACCATTCAATGGTGCATCCACCTTGAATCGGTAGACCAAATCGGGGTTAGAGATGAAGAGCCGACCATATGATATCAAGTCCGTGTCTCCTCTAGCCAAAGCCTTCATCCCGAGCTCTCGGGTGAAACCGCCGCTTAACATGAAAGTACCTTGATAAGCTCTCCTCCAAGTTCTTATCAATCGAGCTGCTTCATCCTCCTCTTGTTCACCATAATTTTTCGTGCCATTGGCTCTGAATCGACGTTGAGTCACATGGAGATACGCGAGTTTGGAACCTATCTCATTTTGGAACTTGTTCAATCGCTCAATGACTGCTAGGCCTAGACTGAGTGGATCGGGGTCCATGGCATCATTGTGGTCAATTGCTGGTGAGATTCTAACTCCTGTTCGATCAGTGCCAACTTCTTCTACCACCACTTTGACGATCTCCATCAAGAATCTGCATCTATTCTCAATTGATCCTCCAAATTCGTCTACTCTATCATTGATTGAGTCCTTTAAGAATTGATCAATGAGATAGCCATGTGCTCCATGCACCTCAACACCATCAAAACCTAAAAGTGGAAATTGATTTGATTATTAATACTTATGTGCAACAAACGAAGTAAATACAAGTAATTTTAGCATCTATCACGATATGATTATAGTTCATGGACTAACCTGCTCGAATGGCATTTGCAGCTGCTCGGCGATATTGCTCGATAACCTGCCATACTTCGTGTGTTTGGAGAGCTCTTGGTTTGTGAGGAACATCAAGAGTCCCATCGGGCATGATGATTTTCCATTTATCGGAGACAGATTGATTTGTCGACGAAATCGGAGCACCTCGATCAGGTTGATAAACTAATACAATCACCATTAAATAATACCAATTGTTGTTAGAAACAAGTATAGAAGGTGAAATTTAATAAGTTAACATTGCCAAAGTAGGTAAAAAGTATAACAGCAAAAACAGATTGTCAGATTCAAATAGTGCAGGTCGTGATTATGTGATATATGGGGGAGCTACAGAAATTTTTGGTGGCGTCGGTTTGAGAAAATGAATTTAGTACCACGGTTGGAGGCACGACCAACGTGCCAAAGTTGACAGAAGATGATGCCGCCCTTGGAATGAACAGCATCCACCACCTTCTTCCATGCTTCGACTTGCTCTTCAGTGTAAATCCCAGGAGTACCTGGAAACCTGGTTTAACAACATTTTATTTCTCAGAGTTAAAGATCCTCCTATGATCCAAAGCGAAGTTCATATTACTTGCTGTCAAGCAATGAATGGGGTACAAATAGCTTGCGGTGCTCAGGTGTACATCGGTATGTAGACAATTTCAATTCCTTTCTGCGTGATATATAGAAGACAGCTTGATCTCAGGACAAAAGGACGTACCCAGCGGCCGTGTCAGAGATGAGGGTGCCTTCGGTGATGAGAAAACCACCCTTGGTCGTTCTTTGCGCATAGTACTCTGCATGCACCGGCAATGGAATCCCATCGATCGCTCTGCATCTCGTCAGAGGCGCTAGCACTACCCTGTGAGAGAGATCGAACTTGCCCATCTGGCATGGAGTGAAGAGGTTCGCGGCCATTTCGTGCGTAGCTTGTATTCTGTCAAGAACGAACAACAAGGATTGATTCTAAGAATATGATGGTGAAGATTTGAAGACGGTGCGATGTGTGGTTGATCGATATTGCTCATTGTTGAAGATAGTGTTGCCTATAATTGGTCATAATTGATCCTTATAGATCTAATTTGTATATTTAGGGAAAATTAGAATTTTGTATATTTGGGAAATTATTCTTGTATATTTATTTTCTCTAATTAGATCAAGCTTGCACATTATTAATAGGGCTGTAAACTGTACAATTGAATTACAGAGAAAGAAAAACACTTTTCCCAATTCTCGATTCCTCGGTTTTGTTTCCATCTAATCTTCTAACATGGTATCAGAGCGTGTCTTCTAGCTTCCGCTTCTTCTTTACATATTTCTCTACCATTTTTTGCTCATCATCTTCTCTTCCTCTTCCAGCCCTCGAAACTTTCTCTGTTCCCCTGTTTCCTTTCCTTTCTACATTAAGGCTGCATTTTTTTCTTCTATACTAAAACAGCAAGGAAACGAAAAATGCCGAGAAATCAAACATCGAAATCGGGAAATTCCCAAGATCCAGAAATTTCTTCTAACATCCAAGGTTTAGGCGACTCACCTTTGGATTGAATCGAGTGGCGGAAAATCAAACACAAGAACAGAATCAAGTGCCGACTCTTGAGACGCGAGGTTCATCCCAATACTGAGGGCAATTTCTTAGGGCCCATATGTTCAATGGGTTCCCATACAGGTTCAACCCCTTCCAGGCCAGACGAGTCAGTTGAATCCTGCCCAAAGTTCCACCGGCTTTCCCGAGAGAGCCAATGACGGACCAAGGGGAGAAGATCCGCAGCTTAATAATCAGTTCAACTCTGGTGGGACGGGATGGCCATTCTTGAATCAAACCGGTTCGGGTTCATTAGGATTTGGAGCGAGCCCGTACCCGACCTATGGACCAGGTTTTCTTCCTTTCGCAGGCCTCACCGGAGCTCGACCCGAACCAGGAGACCCTCTCTACACCTCCAACGCGGACGGACCGGAGCTCCGCCTCATCACACAGCAGCTGTCAGGGCCCGAAAATTACTCCATCTGGTCCCGCGAGTTTCGTCGGGCCCTAATCACAAAAGACAAAGAGGGGTTTATAGACGGCACGGTTCCGGTTCCGAGCGACGAATGACTTGCGCGCCACTGGAGAAAATGTAATCAGCTCGTCCGGACGTGGATTGGCAACTGCCTCACCCCGGAGGTTGCCGCCGGACTACCCCCGACTGAAGATGCTAAAGTAATATGGGAAAATATACGGGAAATGTATGGCAAACTTGATCGAGCCAAAATTTTCGGCATAACTCAGGCGCTATCCGAGCTAAGACAAGGAAATCTCTCAATCTCTACCATTTTTAACAAGTTATCAGCATTGTGGAACGAATTGGAGATGGCCCAAGAAAAATTGGAGGGACCCGAAGCAACCCTAGCGCAATACCGAGCGATAAGGGAGAGGGAGAAGGTAACTCGGTTCCTACTCATCCTAAATGAAAGTTACTTACCGTTTCGCAGCCAAATCCTTGCCATGGAACCCGTACCCTTGCTCGGCCGGATTTACCAGCTCGCGGTCCAGGAAGAGTCGCAGCGCCTGGCTTCATCCGAGTACCTAAAAGTCGGAGATCGCGTTGTTCTTGCGACCAAGGCGACGCCGGAGCAGAAGCTGGCCGGAGCGAAGTCCGGCCATGGGAGCCATGGCGGATCGGGAGCTGCGATCGCAGCCTTAGGGTTAGCAAATGGAGAAGACAACCTTTTTTATCCATCCGGAATGAGCGGCCACGATTTAATCGGCCGATCGGACGGTCCAGGGCTCTTGCGGCTCCTTTTCCAACGAACGGCAGAGATTTCATCTCTGGATCCGACGGCTACAGCTGGCCCGGACGATCTAACGGTCCAGGATACATCTTGGCGGTGCCCAGATCTAATGGCCCATAACAAGCCACGTCTGCACCGGCATGGAGAGGATCTAACGGCCATAATTCAGTAAATTTCCCAAATAAATACCATGGCGGAAATTCCAACAAAGGAAAAGACAAATTCTGTGATTATTGTAAGCGTCCCAATCATACACGGGATAATTGTTGGAAATTGCATGGGAAACAGGTAGATAAGGAGAGGAAGGAAAAGGAAATTTCCATCGCAGCAAATGCTAAAGCTCACCATCCTGTTAGTAATGATCAGTTCCAGCAAATCATGAGAGCTTTAAGCCAATTGGGATCACAGGACAAAGCAGCAAGTTATACAGGTACTTCTGATTGTTTTAGCTCTACTTCAACTAAAGCATGGATTATTGACTCAGGTGCTAGTGATCACATAGTTTGCGATAAACGTTTCCTTTCTGATGTTAAAAAATCCTCTCATGTTACTTCCGTTCGTCTTCCAAATGGGAATGATACTTCGGTCACAAAAATTGGAACAGTTAATCTCAGTCCATCCATTACCCTGAAAAATGTCCTGTTTATTCCTGAATTTCAATTCAACCTAATCTCTGTCTCAAAACTTTGTGAGGACAATTTCTGTAGGGTCATCTTTGATTCTAATATATGCTTATTTCAGGCCCTTTCGACTGGGAAACTAATGGGCTGGGGTAAAATTCAAGAGGGACTCTATTTTTGGGCCACACTTCCCAAAAATCTCAATGTTTTGTTTCCTTTAAATAAGGGCATCTTGTGTAATGCTAATTCCAATAAAAATATTTTGTTCCATCAACGTCTAGGCCATAGTGCCTCATTTCCTCATTCAAAATGCCATATTTGTCCAATAGCTAAACAATCTCGGTTGCCTTTTTCGCAAAGTACCTCACGAAGCAAAACAGCTTTCTCTCTTCTACACATGGACATTTGGGGACCATATCATACGCCACATTGGGATGGATCTCGTTTTTTTCTAACAATTGTGGATGATTATACACGAGCTACCTGGCTTTTCTTGATGCAGTCTAAGGCACAAGTATTTTCTCATGTTAGAAATTTCCTTGCATTAATTAAAAATCAGTTTCATAAATCCGTACAATGAATTCGTACTGATAATGCTCGTGAATTTTTTAATTATGAGTGTCCTTCTCTGTTTACATCAAATGGCATCATTCATGAGAGTTCCTGTATCTATACACCTCAACAAAATGGGGTGGTTGAACGAAAACATCGTCATCTCTTAGAAGTTGCTCGTGCTCTTAAGTATCAAGCCTCAATTCCGGAAACTTTTTGGGGTGACTGTGTGATCACAGCAGCTTATTTGATAAATCGGATGCCATCCCGAATCCTAAATGGGAAGACTCCATTTGAATTACTTTTTCGGATATTAGTCATCTTCGTGTCTTTGGATGCTTGTGTTACGTCTCAACAGTGGGCCATCGGGACAAATTATGTCCCCGCGCTATTAAAGGTGTGTTTATGGGATATCCTGTTTCTCAAAAGGGATACTCGATCTATGATCTATCTACTGGTCGCTTCATAGTTAGCAGAGATGTTATCTTTCATGAGGACATTTTTCCCTTCCAAAAAGAACTTCTTTTAGATCAAGATTCGGGATCAGTGGCACATCATCGTCTATTCCTCCATGAAGAAGATTTGTCGCCTTCACAGCAAGTGCTGCTTCCTCATGTGTCATATTCTACACCTGGAAGTAATCCGCAATCCTATGCGGAGAATGTCACACCCAGGGAACCACAAGCAAATGTCGCACCCGGGGAACCACAAGCAGTGGTATCGGAGGGTTCCGCTTCACCAACAAATCCAAATGAGAACTCTACTTTGCCACTTGCAAATGCACCAGATCAACCTCGACGATCAGGGCGTAGTACACGTCCGCCCACATGGACAGCAGATTATCTTTGTCCCACTTTAGGGTTATCTGGTACACATCATCCTATCTCATCTTATGTTAGTTTTGCTCGTCTTTCCTAGGAACATACGTGTTGCATTAGTAGAATCTCTGAGGGACAGGAACCATCTACATATGAGGAAGCTGTTAAAGATCCTCATTGGCAACAAGCAATGAAGGATGAATTACAAGCCTTGATAGAAAATGAGACTTGGGATGTTGTTACCTCGCCTCCTCATCGACGACCTATTGGCTGCAAGTGGGTATATAAGATCAAGTACAAGGCAGATGGATCCATCGAACGATATAAAGCAAGACTAGTGGCTAAAGGGTTTACGCAGCGGGAAGGATTCGATTATACAGAAACATTCTCTCCAGTAGCCAAGGAAGTCACTGTTCGTTCTTTTCTCTCTATTGCCGCTTTGCGCGATTGGCCTCTTCACCAGATGGATGTTCATAATGCTTTCCTCCATGGAGATCTCGAAGAAGAGATTTACATGGATCTTCCACCGGAACGGGGGAGAATCGAGTATGTCGTCTTTGTAAATCCTTATATGGACTCGATCGGTGGTATGCTAAGTTCACTGATGCACTTACAGCTGCAAGATTCCGACAATCCGAACATGATTATGCCCTCTTCACATGGAGTCAAGGTACGTCATCAATTTACTTACTCATATATGTTGATGATATCCTCATTATGGGAAACAATGAATTTGCCATTCAACGTTTCAAGAAGTACCTACACTCCACATTTCGGATTAAGGATTTGGGACCTCCCAAATATTTTCTCGGAATAGAGATTGCACGATCGGATAAAGGGATTTGCCTCAGTCAACGCAAATTTGTCCTAGAAATCATATCAGAAGCGGGACTATCAGGATCCAAGCCAGCTGTCATCCCAATTGAACAAAACGTCAAGTTAACCACAGCTGAGTACGATAAGGGACTTTCATCTCTAAATGAAGATCCTCTACTGAAAGATCCTTCCATTTATCAGAGACTTGTAGGGAAGCTCATTTATCTCACAATGACTAGACCTGACATATGTTATGCAGTGCAAATTCTCAGTCAGTTTATGCACAATCCGAAACAATCTCACATGAATGCTGCTTTAAAAGTCGTGACGTACTTGAAAGGATGTCCAGGTTTGGGAATATTGTTGTCTCGAGATAATAACATGGAAATGACGGCATTTTGTGACACAGATTATGCTACTTGTCCCATGAGTAGAAAATCTGTTACGGGATTCTGTATAAAATTGGGGGATTCGTTGCTCTCATGGAAAACTAAAAAACACTCGACTGTGTCATTATCGTCTGCTGAAGCAGAATATCGAGCAATGGCAAAGACTAGCTGCGAAATAGTCTGGATAAGAGGTATGCTTCAAGATCTTGGTGTTTGGCTAAAAGAACCTACTGTCTTGTTTTGTGATAATGAAGCTGCACTTAAACTAGCAATAAATCCGGTTTTCCATGAAAGGACGAAACATATAGAAGTTGATTGTCATTTTGTCAGAGACAAGATCCAAGCTGGAGTGATCAAGACAAGAGGAATAAGTACAACAGAACAGCCTGCAGACATATTTACCAAGCCCTTATGTCAAAGGCAACACGCGCATCTACTAAGCAAGCTTGGTGTCTTTGATGTGTACAGACCACAAGCTTGAGGGGGAGTGTTGAAGATAGTGTTGCCTATAATTAGTCATAATGGATCCTTATTGATCTAATTTGTATATTTAGGGAAAATTAGAATTTTGTATATTTGGGAAATTATTCTTGTATATTTATTTTCTCTAATTAGATCAAGCTTGCACATTATTAATAGGGCTGTAAACTGTACAATTGAATTACAGAGAAAGAAAAACACTTTTCCCAATTCTCGATTCCTCGGTTTTGTTTCCATCTAATATTCTGACACTCATCGGTTTTTATAGTTTGGTGTTGCCATTTGAACATTGCAGCAAGAACTGGGAAGATTCGCCGTAATTCAGTTCGAACATGGCAAGGTTTAATTTTGTTATGACTAAGTCGTCGCATGTTGAGAAGGTCGAATTGCAGTTTGCTTTCTTTAACCTCACTTTTCTCCTTGCAAAATTGTTTTAAAGACGTTGACGTATAGAACATGTGGTTCTAACGTTTCTTTATTTTCTTTATTGCCCAACGGGGTTCTTACGTTCACCGTTCAACATGCCATCGCCTGCTGCGCTGCTGCGAAGTCGATGGGGGGTTCGTTCCTTTTCATATAGAGCAATCAGTCTATGTTCCCTGTCCGGAGAATCTAATATTAATAAATAATAATATGTTGCGTTATATTATTTATAATAGTGATAATGACATTTTTCTCTTGGCTTTGTTGGGTGACCAGAACTGTTTTGAGTTCGACTTCCTGTTATTAGAATTTCCCTGCCATGTGCTTTTTTGATTATGCACAAGAAGAACAAAAGATTTGGACGCCATTTAGATTTCAATTTGGACTACGCCATCGACATCTCATGTAGTAAATTTCAAGGGGGACAGTAGGAATAGTCTCGACATGCAACTTTGTCTCTGCTTGAGTTGGGCCTCCTAGAGCCATGAGAACCACAAATGTAGCGAGGAGAGGTCTGGAGAGAGTCGGAATAAACCCATGCCTTCATCTAGTGACTGTTCTTTTCTTTTTTTTCTTTTTCCCACAAAGATATAAATGCTTGATAGCGATGCTGAAACTAACATGGTTTCATTAGTCAAGACTGAAGAAGTCGTAGATTACCGTAACTCTTATTCAATAGCTTTTTGTTTGGACCGATTAGTCATAAGCATGTCGAACTTGTATGCTCATATAGCACACTTTAATATATAGTGTTGTATCTTGTTGAGGATTGCAAAATATGAAAATATATTATTGATGGATAATTGAATAGGGAGAGTGAGAAAGCAACTAATCGTACTCGTGAGAGAGATTGAACTTGCCTGTTTACATGGAATGACGAGGTTCAAAGCCATTGAGCGTGGCCTATATCCAACTAAGAATGAATAAACCAAGAAGATGCTAAAGTATAACATCGAGAACTGAAGATGGCAGGCGAAGTTGGTAAAAGAGAGGTCACATCTGGCATAATTCGTCCTGAACAGACCAAGTTGTCATTGCCGTCTAGTATTTTTCTTATGCACCATCTATATGTACTCTAACATACCTAATTCAAGTAACGATTGGATTGAGATTTTTTCACAAAATCTATTTGAGCTGGAAGCAAAGGGCAAGCCGAACGGGCAAGGGGGAGAAAAAATCTCAGTAAAAGCGCAATTAATGTGGCACACAGGGAGAGAAATTCTAGAAATATCAATCAAAATCACAAACAAATTTCTGGATATACTAAAACTAAGAGATTGACAACTTTTATAACATAAGGCTCTTTTCATTCATCATAGTGATTCGATTCTTAATATTCTCATTGGGTCTTATTTTAGATTCCTCGCCTACCATTAACCATATAAAAAAGAAGCTGGACTATAACATTGGAGATTGAAGAGAGAAAGCCCGAAAAAAAAAAAAAAAAAAAAAGACATATAGAAAACAAAATGGTTCTGCTAAGAAACCTATGAAATCACTCTTTTCAAGCTATAATGCTCCCAGGATACAATTTAACCTCTCAAACTCTCTGAACATAAACACAAGAAAAATAGAATAACTTTACTAAGAAAAGGAGTATGCTTGTTAAAGAATAACGAACTAATATGTCTTGTGTACAGACACAATCACTCGATTGACATTGTTTAACTTCCGACATACATTTTTGTCTGAAATGTTAATATTAATTAAAATAAAATTCAAAATTGCTTAACCACAACTTTTCAAGTCCAATTAAAGATTAAATAAAATCAGGCGTATTCAATGGAAAATGTCCGCTTGAGTGCCTATGCCTTTAAAAAACAAAAACATGGTTGCTCTCATATTCAAACAAAATAGTTTCCTTCTTTTTTTTCCTATGTGGGACTCTTTTTTATTTCCACACTCACATTACAAACTCTCGAACAACACCGCTCACGTGCCAGCTTCTCTAGCGGCCAATAAGAAATAAATAAACATCAGTTGCTGTTGCCATGCGAACCCTTGCAGTAGAATCGACGTAATACATTACGTGCATGCCAGGGGCTGGGAGAGTCGAATCGCAATTTGGCCTTCTTTGACCTTCTTTCTCTTCAAGAAAAAATCGTGTTTAAGAATGTCGTACCGACGGTGTACAGGGATGGAAAATCGGCGATATTCATGCCAAGGTCTCTTCCCCGGCGGTATGGTTCTTACGTTGACCGTTCAACATTTCATCACCTGCTGAGAAAATAATAATAATAATAATAATAATAATAATAATAATAATAATAATAATAAGCATATGGTTCCCTTACTTTATAATAATGATAATTAAAATGAAACTTTTCTCTTTGCTTCTTGATTGAGAAAACTCTAATTGACTTCTACCGTGCACAATTATAATTCATCTGCGAGATGATTGCTTGATGATGTGCGAGAACAAGAGGTATGGGCGCAACTTTGATTTCAATTTAGACCATGCCGTAGACATCTCGTGTAGCAAATTTTCAAGGGGGATCATTGCACAAAAATATCATTTTTTGTATTGTTCTATGTACAATCAACATGTTGAAAAAAGATGAAATTCTAAGAATCTTTTTAAGATAGGAACACTAAAACAAGTGGTTACTCTGTATATATATATTGAAAATTTTCTAATTTGAGCATGTGATGAACGTAGAGGTAATACATTCATTGAAGGGAATAAAGAGTATTTATATAAATTTTGGAATGAACTGAATAATCGACATTGTGACATTATTCTAATTCCATCTCTATGATCTCGGGAAAAAATATTTAAGTGAATTTTTCTTTTTTATTGCTTATCTCTTGAATTGCCATGCTTCATGCAAATTGTCGTGCTTTGTGCGCATGCACTTTCTTTTGTGTTGCGAGCATGTTTCTCGTATTTGCAATCCGGGATTCGCATTATTTCCATTCCCGTTGCATCATATACCTTCTTATACTATAAATTAAACTTAGTATGAAGGATTTTTTTATACAAAGTAGTCTTAAATGTAAAAATCAAAATGCTTGTGAAATTAATATACTTGCCAAAAAAAAAAAAAAAAAGTCATTGATCGTGCCTCATGTAGTGGGCTTACTTCTTCAAATTGCCAGCGTGCAGAAGGCCCAATAAGCAAGTCTCCAAGGCCCAAGCCCAACGTAGGACAGCCCAGCTTGGTCCTCTGTGGTGGCCTCATCTTCCTCATCGCACCTGGTGGAAACCCTAACTACCATTACCATCTCGAGAAGAAACTAGAGAAGAAAAGACAAATTTGCGACACCCTCCTTTGATTGGCGCAATCACTAGGCCGATAACTAATTTCGAGAACTTTTCTAATATATCTGGCAATTGAATCTTTTAGCAAATTCTTCACTCGAACTCTAAACTGAAAGATTAGCGTCAAATTTGATGTATTCGAAACCCGTTAGCGATAATGCTGCTGCCCCAAGGAAAGTTGGTTCATGCTGCTTCTTGGATTTTGTTTTATTTTATTATTTATTTATTTAATATTTGTTATTTCTGCTAAATGAAGAATTGCATTGGCTGTCTGTGGATGGTCTTCTTGGCCGTTGTTTTTTGTTTCTTGGGTAATGGATGCTTTGTGCTGTAGCGTTGTAGGTTAAGATGTTTTTTGAGGTTGAGACCCCTAGATTAGCATCGAAGTTAGGTTAAGGTGGATCCGGGTGCATTCTAAAAGGATCTTAGCTATCCCATATCACTTGGGAGAAGCTCTCTGGCCTACTTTATAACCGCTACGGTTCCCCTCACCTCTCAAGATGTCTTTTGAGGCTGAGACCCCTAAATAGAGGGCTTCTCCCAAGTGATGTGGGAGAGCTAAGATCCCTTTGGCATGCACCCGGATCCACCTTAACCTGGCTCTGATGCCAATCTGGGGGTCTCAGCTTCAAAAGACCTCTTGAGAGGGAGGGTAGCATGCACCCATGAATGGATCTAGACTTACAATCAAGAAAAGACAGAGTTAGTTTCTTGCAGGTATGCCTTCACACAGTGGGCGAACCTCTTCGTTCAAGCCCTTCGAGGATAGCCTTTTAGCAAGAAACCACTCTAACATTTAGTTCAGAACCTAAAGACACTCAGAGATGCCAGGATGATAACGTTTCTAACTATCCAACCTGCATTTCCTCCTGCAAGTATGCCTTCGCACAGTGGGCGAACCTCTTCGTTCAAGCCATTCGGGGATAGCCTTTTAGCAAAAAACCACTCTAACATTTAGTTCAGAGCCTAAAGACACTCAGAGATGCCAGGATGATAACGTTTCTCACTATCCGAGCTGCATTTTTCAGAAGATCCTACCAGGCTGAAAAAGAATAAGGAATTTAGAAATACATTGAGAGGGTTTCACAAAATACTCGCTTTACTTCAAGGGACTTTGCCAAACACATTACATCCTCCTTGGCTTTTATAGACATTGGGAGGTCACGCACATACAAGTACCATGCTCATGGGTCCTAAAACAGAGAGCCTCCAAAAACTTTTGGTAGGGAATTATTTCCGTGATATGAACAGTGACAGTGAACAGTGATTTCCCTAGCCTACTGCTACAATGACTTGCTACAGTGATATGTTATGGTGATCTGCTACAGTCACCAGTCTCGTCCATCACGAGCATTGTAGTCATAGTCTGAGTCATCAGAACTATGTATTGCCAGAAGATGTTCTTCGTACTTTTGCTCAAGTCCTGCAAGTGAATTTGGTGAGAGAATTTGGTTTGAAGAGGATGTTTCCTCTTGATTCTAGGAGGAGCCTGTAGTGTTGGTAGGAATGCTTGGCTGAGGCCAATTGGATGGCTGAGCATAGTAGGATGTGTCCATGCCTAGAGATAAGGACAAAGGTCCCTGATCATAGGGGTCTTGGGAAAGAGGACCTCCCCATTGTGCGTAGGGGTCTTGAGAGGACTGTGCAAAATCATCTGTGTCTATCACTTCTTGCTCTTGTGATGATACAGCTTGTTTGAATTCCCCGAGTGCTTCTTTGACTTTTGCTATAATGATCCCCTGCAATTGGTACATTATAGTTCCATACATCTTCATGAATGATTTTATTTTCTTGGCACAAAATTCTTTGGAGTTCTCGGTACTAGTGTTCATAGCAACCAACAAGTCTTGGAAAAGATTTGTAAATCCAAGCTTATGTGAGGTGTGGTTGAGGTTTATAGGATGTGGTACCTATAATATGTGGAGCATCGGTGATGTTACCATTGTTCTTTACGAAAGCCCATGGACGTCTGAAGAATAGAATAATGTGGACTTTAGGGTTTGGTTGGATGGTCATCAATTCTTGCTGTAAGAGCTGCTTCTAGTGAGTGGGAGGATAAAACCAATTAAGGAAGTCTAAGAGGTTTCTATCATTTTCCCTTTCAATGTTTCGATCGAGTTCGAATATTCTATTATGGTTGGCAATAAATCTTCTGGTTGGAATCTCAATAGCTCTTAAGTGCTTATTGGTTAAATTTCATAATAACCATCACAACTGATAAGGGACGTCTTCTTCCTTCCAGATTAAAGGATGTATAAACGGATAGTCCGAGTTTAACCCAAAAGGATAAAGAATTGAACCTCCATGGAATCTAAATAGATCTGTATGGCATTGCCACATGAGGTTTTTCATGTTTTTAGTGAGGCTGTCATTCTGGACTTGTTCGACAATCTCCTGGGGGTATCATCAGCTTAGCCAATCTTGTATTCTTTCAGTCTTATACTTTTCATTGTGATGAAGAGTATGGAAAGCATGCCTCATGATGTACATGTTGATTTCTACTAATGCTTTTGGTCTTGATAAGAAGTCAGCAAGCACGTTATTCTTCCCAACAATGTGTTTGGTTTCAAAAGAATATTTTGAAAACCATTCAGCCCATCAAAGCAGTCGAGAATTTGGGATCTGCTTCTATTTAAACTTGGTCATCTAATGAAAAAATGTCGTGTCTAATTCTACAAGGAAGTGATGGCCGATGAGATGGAATTCGAACTTTTTTATGCCATTTTTTATCGCCAAGATTTATTTGAAAGTGAAATGATAAAGCATTTCAGTTTGGGAAATTTTTTCACTTTTGTAGGCACACAGATGTCTCTTCCCATTAATTTCTTCGAATAGGATAGCTGCCCAATATCCATCACTGGCATCAATCTAGAGAATTCTCTTTCCTGTTGAAAGGATTTGCAATGGGGGAAGAGTCTACATAATCTCCTTAAGTTCAGCGATTGCTTTAGTCTGAAGCTTTCCCTAAGGTGGAGAATTCTTCTTCAGCATTGATTGCAGTGGAATCAGTGGTTTGGCAATATTTAGAATAAAATCTCTGAGATAATTAATTATCCTAAGAAATTGCTGAACTTGTTTTGTCATAAAGTTCTCTTCAGAAAATTTTAACAATTCATGAGCAATGTGTGGCCCTGAATAGTATGTCCCTTTGTTAAGGTGCATACAAAGAAATTCTGTTTATGTTTGGGCAATATTCATCTTTATTTGAGAAAACATAATCCCATGTTTTTTCATGATTTTTGCAAACTGCCCAATGGCAATGGGATTCTTCATCAGGGCTATAGAGCATAATATCATCAATAAATATTGCTACGCTTGATAAGATGGGTTGAAAAATTTGACGCATGGCTTTTTGAAATAGGGATGGTGCCACATTTAAGCCAAAAGGAAAAACTTTTCATTGAAAATGTTGGTTTGGGATGCAAAACCCTGTTTTGGGTCTGTCTTCAAGATGGATACCCAATTGCCAAAATCCGGTTTTGAGATCGAATTTGGAGTAAATGTGGGCTTTGAATAATCCGGTAAAGAGGGAATTTCTTGAAGATAAAGGGAATTTGTCACCTTGAAGGAAGAGATTAAGAGGCTGGTAGTTTATTATCAATCACATTTTTCCTCTATTTTGCTCGGCACACTTATTGATATAAAAGGCTTCACAAGCCTATTGAGAATTGGAGATTTCAATAAGGCCTTGTTGTAACAATTTTGAGCATTCCTTCTTAGCAACAACCAAATGTTCTGGATTCATTCCCATATAACTCGCCCTAGTTGGATTGATGTCTTCATTCTTTTTTAAGGAAAGGCGAACAAAGAATTCCGGATTTTTTCATAAAGGATGAGAACATTTTTGGAAGAATTCAGAATGAGATTCTGAACAAGATTCTAACAGCTTCTGCATTATTGGATCTAACAAATTCATTTAGATGGAAAAAAGTTTTTGGATATTGACAAATTCAGAGAATTGGTATTTATACTTAAGACTATTTCCAAGAATGATATGAAGCTGAGAAATCTGAGTCATAATGTCCCAACCAATGATCAAATCTTTATTGGGAAGACTGGATCCAAAGATTTTTGTAGTTATGGAACACTGGGAAAAAACTAAATAGTTACTAGAGTAGTTCTTACATTCGTAGAAAAAGCATCTCTTGAGGCAAAATTAAAATGTTGAACACAAGAAGTATAATATTCTTCATGAAGTACTTTAGTGTATAATATTGAACAACTTTCACCAATGTCTATGAGAGTAATGATAGTGATAGGCTTGACAAACTTTAAAGTGAAGATTTTCACAGGAAAATGGGGACAATAGATTTGGCTTGAAAATATGTCAAGGTTTTGTTCTGATGAAGTGAGGATATGTGGAAAAGGTCTTCGCAATCTGAATCCGAATCAGTTTCATTGGGAGTCTGGTAATAAGGAATAACATAAAGAGTTTGTTCAGATGGTTCTTCATCCACAAAGAATAGAGATTCGATATCATCATTTTCAAGTGAAATACATGTCTTATTCTCTATGTGATGTATCAAATGATTCTGACATTTTTTCCCTATGGGCAATTTTTGGTGAAATGGCCCTTTTGATTGCACATGAAGCATCAAGTTGATTTATTGTGGCCTGAGCGATCCTTCCATTTGCGTAGGAATTGCCATTTCTTCTTTATCCAGAAGTGCTTAAAGCCATGTCTAGATTTATTTATCCAGAATTTCTTAAAGTACTTCTTCTTTTTGGAAGACTTTCCACAATAGCCATCACAGTCTCTTTTGGAGCATTTGATCTTTCAACTCCTAGGCAAAAGCAGGCTTTATCTAGTTCTCTGTTATCCATGAGATAGGTTTTGACCATTTGGCGTTTTAAACATAAATCTTCTAAGCATAGATGGATCTCTTGTTGTATTTCTCCCAAAAGAATATCCATAATTCTTCTTTGTCTACTAAGAAAAGATTTCTCAACCTACTGGGATAACTCTTTGGGGATGGAAGTCAAGAAGATTTGCTTTAGGTTTGGATCAACTCCAATACCATAGAAAAGTTGGAGCATTTCTTGATAATGTTTATCGAGATGCTTTTTTTGAAGAGAGCAACATTTTCTTTCAATGAATTCTCTGCTTTTGAGCTCATGAAGGTCAGAAGGTTTTCCAATAAAAAAAATGATATAAGAGGGAAATGGCATGGCTGAAATGTAGTGAAAGTAAAAATTGAACCTCGTCTTCTTCTGTCACCGATTGCCACTAATGTTTGAAACTTCTCGTAAACCTTGTGACAAAACCAAAAAGGACATCATATTTATCATGATTGGTAAGAACTTAAATGGAATTCCTTAAATCTTTCTGACCATTTGGAATAGGGAATATCGTCAACAGTGAAAAACTATTTGGGGGAAGTGGTCATATTCAGAGAATGATTGTTTGCTTGAACCACATCTAGTTTAGAAGGGTTGGATTCCATATCCTGATCTAGAGGGTTGGCCATGAATATTGATGACGTTACCAGCATAATAGGGAACGAGTCAAGGTCAAGGATTGAGAAGGATGAAGAGGTTGAAGGAGATAGTGAATCTGACTTAGTGTCAGAATTGTTCGGAAAAACCGATTCTGCTAGAATTTGGTCTTTCGAAGTGACATGATCTGGCTATTCTTCTTGATTGCTTAAATCTTTCAAAAAAGATTCTAACGGATTTGATAGCATCATTTGGCTTGGCTTTTCCTTTATAACAAGCAGGGATTCTTCAGGCATCTTCTCTTTTCCCTTTTCTTTCCTTATTCGATCAAGTTCTTTGAGGTGATTTCACATATCTACCACATCTGTCTTATCTTGTCTGATAGGAATGTCTGTGAGGGCAGCAAAGATAGATGTATTCTGAGTGGTGGAAGCGAATGCTCTGTCCGCACCATAGTTGGAAATGGGTTGAAAGGATTGGACATTCCTTCTTCAAAGAGTTGGATCTATCTTTTGAGCTTTTCTATTTCCGCCTTGGGACTTTCAAGATGATGATATCCCAAATGTTGTTCAGATTCTAAGGAATTAATCCTCTTTTGGACGTCCAAAAGAATCTTCTTGGTGGTTTCATCATATCTTCGAAGATCTTGTTGCATATTCACAAATTTGGAGTCAATTGCTTTAAATGCATTGTTGTGTGCTAAAAGAGTCTCCGATTGCCAATTCGGGATGGCTTCAACAACAGGAGTTCTATCTATCTTCATGTTCATCCTCATCAATGGGGGCAAGTATTTTGGGAATATGCCGATATCTTCCTTGTGGATCAATGAATTCTTCTAGAGTAGGGAATGAAAGTTGCAAGTTTTCACATACAAGAGGAGGAAAATTTGCCTCTCGAAACATAGCAATGGAAGAGCTAGGCGGTGTTGCTTGTGGAATTCGAGTGAGTAGGAATGCTTTTTTTTCCACTTTAGGATTGGCTTATAAAACGGGGAAATGGATTATTTCTTCAAAGGAGGAGGTGATGGTGGTGACGGTGGTGGATCCGGTGAAACCAAGGGTGGAGCAGTGAACTCTGGTGGTGGAGTTAGAGCATAAGAAACCATAAATTGAAATTTACCACACTCACCAAGAGTATCAACGGAGTAGTCTCCGTTTAAGCACTTTTGGTACATAGTGTCTTTTGACTTTCTGTGCTTCCGTCAGGGTTTTGCATATGGGTCTACTTCGTCGGGAGAATTTGTACAATAGGAACATTGACAAAAAGGATTCCAGAAGCAATGACCATATTTGTCTTATATTTGAAATAAATAGTTCCCTTCCGTTTTCCCCCTGACTCTTTTTTCCATGTTCCCACTACTAACTCTCCAACAACCCATATGGGTGTCACCTCTTACCGGTGAAAAAAAAAAAAAAGCACATGAACATCAGTTTCCACCATAATTGATTATATTATTTTATTTATTTTCATTAATAATCAAAATATACGAACAAGTGCAATACAAGAGAGAATTATAGTTTGTTGAACAAGGAGATATAATTATTCATTAGACTCTACATAATTGACTCTATGATGTACAAACCATGTTCCCTATTGTCAAGGACTAAGGTATATCCAATGGACTAGTTATCTTATTTCTTTGATCCTCCTTAGTGCTTTAACTTGTACAATGTAACCCAAAGTTCCCATGAGTACAAACACACCAATAGCATTCTCATTTACTAGTGTGTCACTTCCCGATTTTCCTGGTCAAGAAATGGATAATCTATGTAACCAACAACTGGGTCTTGAGTATAAAATGTCTCTCTGTTGTAACCATTCAATGGTGCATCCACCTTGAATCGGTAGACCAAATCAGGGTTAGAGATGAAGAGCCGACCATATGATATCAAGTCCGTGTCTCCTCCAGCCAAAGCCTTCATCCCGAGCTCTCGGGTGAAACCGCCGGTTAACATGAAAGTACCTTGATAAGCTCTCCTCCAAGTTCTCGTCAATCGAGCTTCGTCATCCTCCTCTTGTTCGCCGTAATTTTTCGTGCCATTGGCTGTGAATCGAGGTTGAGGCACCTGGAGATATGCGAGTTTGGAACCTATCTCATTTTGGAACTTGTTCAATCGCTCGATGACTGCTAGGCCTAGACTGAGTGGATCAGGATCCATGGCATCATTATGGTCAACTACTGGTGAGATTTTAACTCCCGTTCGATCAATGCCAACTTCTTTTGCCACCACTTTGACGATCTCCATCAAAAATCTGCATCCATTCTCAGTTGATCCTCCAAATTCATCTACTCTATCATTGATTGAATGCTTTAAGAATTGATCAATGAGATAGCCATGTGCTCCATGCACCTCAACACCATCAAAACCTAAAGTTGAAATCGATTTGATTATTAATACTTATGTGCAACAAACGAAGTAAATAAAACTAATTTAAGCATCCATCACGATATGACTATAGTTCATGGATTAACCTGCTCGAATGGCATTTGCAGCTGCTTGGCGATATTGCTCGATCACTTGCCATACTTCGTGTGTTTGGAGAGCTCTTGGTTGGTGAGGAACATCGAGAGTCCCGTTGGGCATGATGATTTTCCATTTATCGGAGATGGATTGATTTGTCGACGAAATCGGAGCGCCTCCATCAGGTTGATAAACTAATACAATCACCATTATATAATACCAATTGTTGTTAGAAACAAGTATAAAAGGTGAAATTTAATAAGTTAACATTGCCAAAGTAGGAAAAAAGTATAACAGCAAAAACAGATTGTCAAATTCAAATAGCGCAGGTCGTGATTATGTGATATATGGGGGAGCTACAGAGATATTTTGTGGCGTCGGTTTGAGAAAATGAATTTAGTACCACGGTTGGAGGCACGACCAACGTGCCAAAGTTGACAGAAGATGATGCCGCCCTTGGAATGAACAGCATCCACCACCTTCTTCCATGCTTCGACTTGCTCTTCAGTGTAAATCCCTGGAGTACCTGGAAACCTGGTTTAACAACATTTTATTTCTTAAATTTAAAGATCCTCCTATGATCCAAAGCGAAGTTCATATTACTTGCTGTCAAGCAATGAATAGGGTATAAATAGCTTGCGGTGCTCAGGTGTACATCGGTATGTAGACAATTTCAGTTCCTTTCTGCGTGATACATACAAGACAGCTTGATCTCAGGACCAAAGGACGTACCCAGCGGCCGTGTCAGAGATGAGGGTGCCTTCGGTGAGGAGAAAACCACCCTTGGTCGTTCTTTGCGCATAGTACTCTGCATGCACCGGCAATGGAATCCCATTGATCGCTCTGCATCTCGTCAAAGGCGCTAGCACTACCCTGTGAGAGAGATCGAACTTGCCCATCTGGAAGGGAGTGAAGAGGTTCGTGGCCATTTCGTGCGTAGCTTGTATTCTGTCAAGAGCAAACAACAAGGATTGACACTAAGAATATGATGGTGAAGATTTGAAGACGGTGCGATGTGAGGTTGATCGATATTGCTCATCGGTTTTTATAGTTTGGTATTGCCATTTGAACATAGCAGCAAGAACTGGGAAGATTCGCCGTAATTCAGTTTGAACATGGCAAGGTTTGGTTTTGATATGACTAAGTCGTCGCATGTTGGGAAGGTCGAATTGCAATTTGCTTTCTTTAACCTCACTTTTCTCCTTGCAAAATTGTTTTAAAGACGTTGACGTATAGAACATGTGTTTCTAACGTTTCTTTGTTCCTGTTCAAAAAAAAAAAAACGTTTCTTTGTTTTCTTTATTGCCCAACGGGGTTCTTAAGTTGACCGTTCAACATTTTATCGCCTGCGGCGCTGCTACGAAGTCGGTGGGGGGTTCGTTGCTGTTCATATAGAGCAATCAGTCTATGTTCCCTGTCCAGAGAATCTAATATTAATAAATAATAATATGTTGCGTTATATCATTTATAATAATGATAATGACATTTTTATCTTGGCTTTCTTGGGTGACCAGAACTCTTTTGACTTCGACTTCGTGTTATTAGAATTTCCCTGCCATGTGCTTTTTTGATTATGCACGAGAAGAACAAAAAATTTGGACGGAACGAGGTTGCCGTGGTGTAGTGGTTATCACGTTAGTCTTACACACTATAGGTCCCCAGTTCGATCCTGGTCAGCAAGATTTCATTTCTCTTTCTTTACCAGGAAAAAAACAAAAAATTGGACGGCATTTAGATTTCAATTTCAACTACGCCATTGACATCTCATGTAGGAAATCTCAAGGGGGAGAATAAGAATAGTCTCAACATGCAACTTTGTCTTCGCTTGAATCAGGCCTCCTGGAGCCATGAGAACCGCAAAAGTAGCAAGGAGAGGTCTAGAGAGAGTCAGTCTCGACATGAATAAACCTCGAATAATAATAGTCTCCATCATCTATTGACAGTTCTTGCCTTCATCTTTGACTGTTCTTTTCTTTTTTTTCTTTTTCCCACAAAGATATAAATGCTTGATAGCAATGCTGAAACAAACATGGTTTCATTAGTCAAGTCAAGACTGAAGAAGTCGTGGATTACCGTAACTCTTATTCAATAGCTTTTTGTTTGGACCAATCAGTCATAAGCATGTTGAACTTGTATGCTTAGATAGCGCACTTTAATATATCGTGTTGTGTCTTGTTGAGGATTGCAAACATATGAAAATATATTATTGATGGATAATTGAATAGGGAGAGAGAGAAAGCAACTGATGGTACTCCTGAGAGAGATTTAACTTGCCCGTTGACATGGAATGATGAGGTTCAAAGCCATTGAGCGTAGCTTTTGTCCAACTAAGAATGAACAAACCAAGAAGATGCTAAAGTATTACATCGAGAAACTAAAGATGGCAGGCGAAGTTGGTAAAAGAGAGGTCACGTCTGGCATAATTCCTCCTGAACAGACCAAGATGTCATTGTCATCTAGTATTTTTCTTATGCACCATCTATACGTAATCTAACATACTTAATTCAAGTAATGACTGGATTGAGATTTTTCCACAAAATCTATTTGAGCTTGAAGCAAAGGGCCAAAACTGAATGAGCAAGGGGGGAGGAAATTTCGGTAAAAGCACAATTAATGTGGCACAAAGGGAGAGAAATTCTAGAAATATCAATCAAAATCACAAACAAATTTCTGGATATACTAAAACTAAGAGATTGACAACTTTTATAACATAAGACTCTTTTCATTCATCATTTTGATTTGACTTTTAATATTCTCATTGGGTCTTATTTTAGATTCCTCACCTACCATTAACCATATAAAAAGAAGCTGGACTATAACATTGGAGATTGAAGAGAGAAAGCGCAAAAAAAAAGGACATAGAAAACAAAATGATTCTGCTAAGAAACCCATGAAATCACTCTTTTAAAGCTATAATGCTCTCAGGATACAATTTAACCTCTCAAACATATAGAAAAGAAAAATGGTTCTGCTAAGAATAACAAACCAAACCAAATATTGACATTGTTTAATCACATACATTTTTTCTGAAATGTTAATATTAATTAAAATAAAATTCAAAATTGCCACCTTTTCAAGTCCAATTAAAATTTAAAATCAGGCGTATCAATCAAACTCTCTGAACATAAACACAAGAAAAATACAAAGAACAAATAACTTTACAATAAGAAATAAATAAAATCAGTTGCTGTTGCCATGAACCCTTGTTAAAGAATAACATGAACTAATATGTCTTGTGTCCCCTCAAGAAAAAAACGTGTTTAAGAACAATCACGGTGTACGGGGATGGAAAATCGGCGATATTTATGCCAAGGTCTCTTCCCCGGTGTGGTTCTTACATTGACCGTTCGACATTTCATCACCTGCCGAAAAAAATAATAATAATAATATGGTTCGCTTACTTTATAATAATGATAATTAAAATGAAATTTTTCTCTTTGCTTCTCGATCAAGAAAACTCTAATTGACTTCTACCGTGCACAATCATTATTCATCTGCGAGATGATCGCTTGATGATGTGTGAGAACAAGAGGTATGGACGCAACTTTGATTTTGATTTGGACCATGACATCTCGTGTAGCAAATTTTCAAGGGGGATCATTGCACAAAAATATCATTTTTTATTGTTCTGTGTACATGATGAAAATCTTTTTTCATTAGGTATGATTAACCATTGCACTGAGAATCTTTTTAAGATAGGAACACTAATATAAGTGGTTACTCTGTATATACGTATCGAAAATTTTCTAATTTGAGCATGTGATGAACATAGAGGTAATAATGATACATTCATTGGAGTATCGAAAATTTTCTAATTTGAGCATGTGATGAACATAGAGGTAATAATGATACATTCATTGGAGGGAATAAAGAGTATTTATATAAATCCTGGGATGAACTGAATAATCGACATTGTGACATTATTCTAATTCCATCTCTATGATCTAGGAAAAAATATTTAATTGAATTTTTCTTTTTTATTGTTTATCTCTTGAATTGCTGCGCTTCATGCAAATTGCCATGCTTCATGCACATGCACTTTCGTTCGTGTTGCAAGCGTGTTTCTTTTATTTGCAACTAGGGATTCGCATTATTTCCATTCCCATTGCGTCATATACCTTCTTATATTATGAATTAAACTTAGTATGAACGATTTTTATTTTTTACAAAGTAGTCTGAAATGGAAATATCAAAATGCTCGTGAAATTAATATACTTGCCAAAAAAAGAAAAATTCACTGATTGTACCTCATGTAATGGGCTTACTTCTTCGAACTGCCTGCGTGAAGAAGGCCCAATAAGCGATCTCCAAGGCCCAAGCCCACGTAGGAAAGCCCTGCTTCGGCCTCTGCGATCGGGTCGTCTTCCTCATCACAGCTGGTGAAAACCCTAACCGCCATTACCATCTCGAGAAAAACCAGAGAAGAGAAGACAAATTTGAGACACCCTCCTTTGATTGGCTCGATGAGTTCTCGTTGATGACTGGGCTGATAACTAATTTCGGGAACTTTTCTGATATATCGGGCAATTGAATCTTTCAGCAAATTCTTCACTTGAACTCTAAACTGAAAGATTAGCAGCCGAATCCGATGGATTCGAAACCCGTTAGCGATGATGTTGCCGCCCCAGGGAAGGTTGGTTCATGCTGCCTCTTGGGTTTTTTATTTTATTATTTATTTATTTAATATTTGTTATTTCTGCTAAATGAAGAATTGCATTGGCCGTCTGTGGATGGTCTTCTTTGCTGTTGTTTTTTCTTTCTTGGGCAATGGGTGCTTTGTGCTGTGGCGTTGCAGGTGAGATTTGCTCCTAAGGCTCCGCCAGTTTGAAAGCCAAAACCTGTAGACGTATGGAAAAAAGCCTTTCCGGGTTCATTGCATTGCTCATTTTTTAACACTTACATGGCGCTCTTATATTTCAAATAAATTGTTCCCTTCTGTTTTTCCCCTGTCACCTCTTGCCGCCCCAAAAAAAAAGCACATGAACATCGGTTTCCACCATAATTGATTATATTACTCCAAGTATTTTTTTTTGAATAATCAAAATATACGAACAAGTACAATACAAAAAAGAATTATAGTTTGTTGAACAAGGAGATATAATTATTCATCAGACTCTATGTAATTGACTCTAAAATGTACAAACCATGTTCTCTCTTATCACGGACATAAGGTATATGCAATGAACTAGTTGTCTTATTTCTTCGATCCTCCTTAGTGCTTTAACTTGTACAATGTAACCCAAAGTTCCCATAAGTACAAACACACCAATAGCATTCTCATTCACTAGTGTGTCACTTCCCCATTTTCCTGGTCAAGAAATGAGTAATCTATGTAACCAACAACGGGATCTTGAGTATAAAATGTCTCTCTGTTGTAACCATTCAATGGTGCATCCACCTTGAATCGGTAGACCAAATCAGGGTTAGAGATGAAGAGCCGACCATATGATATCAAGTCCGTGTCTCCTCTAGCCAAAGCCTTCATCCCGAGCTCTCGGGTGAAACCGCCGCTTAACATGAAAGTGCCTTGATAAGCTCTCCTCCAAGTTCTTATCAATCGAGCTGCTTCATCCTCCTCTTGTTCACCATAATTTTCCGTGCCATTGGCTCTAAATCGACGTTGAGTCACATGGAGATACGCGAGTTTGGAACCTATCTCATTTTGGAACTTGTTCAATTGCTCAATGACTGCTAGGCCTAGACTGAGTGGATCGGGGTCCATGGCATCATTGTAGTCAATTGCTGGTGAGATTCTAACTCCTGTTCGATCAGTGCCAACTTCTTCTACCACCACTTTGACGATCTCCATCAAGAATCTGCATCTATTCTCAATTGATCCTCCAAATTCGTCTACTCTATCATTGATTGAGTCCTTTAAGAATTGATCAATGAGATAGCCATGTGCTCCATGCACCTCAACACCATCAAAACCTAAAAGTGGAAATTGATTTGATTATTAATACTTATGTGTAACGAATGAAGTAAATACAAGTAATTTTAGCATCTATCACGATATGATTATAGTTCATGGACTAACCTGCTCGAATGGCATTTGCAGCTGCTCGGCGATATTGCTCGATAACCTCCCATACTTCGTGTGTTTGGAGAGCTCTTGGTTTGTGAGGAACATCAAGAGTCCCATCGGGCATGATGATTTTCCATTTATCGGAGACAGATTGATTTGTCGACGAAATCGGAGCACCTCCATCAGGTTGATAAACTAATACAATCACCATTAAATAATACCAATTGTTGTTAGAAACAAGTATAGAAGGTGAAATTTAATAAGTTAACATTGCCAAAGTAGGTAAAAAGTATAACAGCAAAAACAGATTGTCAAATTCAAATAGCCCAGGTCGTGATTATGTGATATATGGGGGAGCTACAGAGATTTTGTGGCGTCGGTTTGAGAAAATGAATTTAGTACCACGGTTGGAGGCACGACCAACGTGCCAAAGTTGACAGAAGATGATGCCGCCCTTGGAATGAACAGCTTCCACCACCTTCTTCCATGCTTCGACTTGCTCTTCAGTGTAAATACCAGGAGTACCTGGAAACCTGGTTTAACAACATTTTATTTCTCAAAGTTAAAGATCCTCCTATGATCCAAAGCGAAGTTCATATTACTTGCTGTCAAGCAATGAATAGGGTATAAATAGCTTGCGGTACTCAGGTGTACATCGGTATGTAGACAATTTCAATCCCTTTCTGCGTGATATATAGAAGACAGCTTGATCTCAGGACAAAAGGACGTACCCAGCGGCCGTGTCAGAGATGAGGGTGCCTTCGGTGATGAGAAAACCACCCTTGGTCGTTCTTTGCGCATAGTACTCTGCATGCACCGGCAATGGAATCCCATCGATCGCTCTGCATCTTGTCAGAGGAGCTAGCACTACCCTGTGAGAGAGATCGAACTTGCCCATCTGGCATGGAGTGAAGAGGTTCGCGGCCATTTCGTGCGTAGCTTGTATTCTGTCAAGAACGAACAACAAGGATTGATACTAAGAATATGATGGTGAAGATTTGAAGACGGTGCGATGTGAGGTTCATCGATATTGCTCATTGGTTTTTATAGTTTGGTGTTGCCATTTGAACATTGCAGCAAGAACTGGGAAGATTCGCCGTAATTCAGTTCGAACATGGCAGGGTTTAATTTTGTTATGACTAAGTCGTCGCATGTTGAGAAGGTCGAATTGCAGTTTGCTTTCTTTAACCTCACTTTTCTCCTTGCAAAATTGTTTTAAAGACGTTGACGTATAGAACATGTGGTTCTAACGTTTCTTTATTTTCTTTATTGCCCAACGGGGTTCTTACGTTGACCGTTCAACATGTCATCGCCTGCTGCGCTGCTGCGAAGTCGATGGGGGGTTCGTTCCTATTCATATAGAGCAATCAGTCTATGTTCCCTGTCCGGAGAATCTAATATTAATAAATAATAATATGTAACGTTATATTATTTATAATAGTGATAATGACATTTTTCTCTTGGCTTTCTTGGGTGACCAGAACTATTTTGAGTTCGACTTCGTGTTATTAGAATTTCCCTGCCATGTGCTTTTTTGATTATGCACGAGAAGAACAAAAGATTTGGACGCCATTTAGATTTCAATTTCGACTACGCCATCGACATCTCATGTAGTAAATTTCAAGGGGGACAGTAGGAATAGTCTCGACCTGCAACTTTGTCTCCACTTGAGTCGGGCCTCCTGGAGCCATGAGAACCACAAATGTAGCGAGGAGAGGTCTGGAGAGAGTCGGAATAAACCCATGCCTTCATCTATTGACTGTTTTTTTCTTTTTTTTTCTTTTTCCCACAAAGATATAAATGCTTGATAGCGATGCTGAAACTAACATGGTTTCATTAGTCAAACTGAAGAAGTCGTAGATTACCGTAACTCTTATTCAATAGCTTTTTGTTTGGACCGATTAGTCATAAGCATGTCAAACTTATATCCTCATATAGCACACTATAATATATTGTGTTGTGTCTTGTTGAGGATTGCAAAATATGAAAATATATTATTGATGGATAATTGAATAGGGAGAGTGAGAAAGCAACTGATGGTACTCGTGAGAGAGATTGAACTTGCCCGCCTGTTTACATGGAATGACGAGGTTCAAAGCCATTGAGCGTGGCCTATATCCAACGTAGAATGAACAAACCAAGAAGATGCTAAAGTATAACATCGAGAACTGAAGATGGCAGGCGAAGTTGGTAAAAGAGAGGTCACATCTGGCATAATTCGTCCTGAACAGACCAAGTTGTCATTGCCGTCTAGTATTTTTCTTATGCACCATCTATATGTACTCTAACATACCTAATTCAAGTAACGATTGGATTGAGATTTTTTCACAAAATCTATTTGAGCTGGAAGCAAAGGGCAAGCCGAACGGGCAAGGGGGAGAAAAAATCTCAGTAAAAGCACAATTAATGTGGCACAAAGGGAGAGAAATTCTAGAAATATCAATCAAAATCACAAACAAATTTCTGGATATACTAAAACTAAGAGATTGACAACTTTTATAACATAAGGCTCTTTTCATTCATCATAGTGATTCGATTCTTAATATTCTCATTGGGTCTTATTTTAGATTCCTCACCTACCATTAACCATATAAAAAAGAAGCTGGACTATAACATTGTAGATTGAAGAGAGAAAGCCCGGGAAAAAAAAGGACATGGAAAACAAAATGGTTCTGCTAAGAAACCTATGAAATCACTCTTTTAAAGCTATAATGCTCCCAGGATACAATTTAATCTCTCAAACTCTCTGAACATAAACACAAGAAAAATGGAATAACTTTACTAAGAAAAGGAGTATGCTTGTATAAGAATAATGAACCAATATGTCTTGTGTACAGACACAATCACTCGATTGACACTGTTTAACTTTTAACATACATTTTTAACTGAAATGTTAATATTAATTAAAATAGAATTCAAAATTGCTTAACCACAACTTTTCAAGTCCAATTAAGATTAAATATAATCAGGCGTATTCAATGGAAAATGTCCGCTTGAGTGCCCATGCCTTTAAAAAAACAAAAACATGGTTGCTCTCATATTCAAACAAAATAGTTTCCTTCTTTTTTTCCTACGAGGGACTCTTTTTTATTTCCACACTCACATTACAAACTCTCGAACAACACCGCTCACGTGCCAGCTTCTCTAGCGGCCAATAAGAAATAAATAAACATCAGTTGCTGTTGCCATGCGAACCCTTGCAGTAGAATCGACGTAATCCATTACGTGCATGCCAGGGGCTGGGAGAGTCGAATCGCAATTTGGCCTTCTTTGACCTTCTTTCTCTTCAAGAAAAAATCGTGTTTAAGAATGTCGTACCGACGGTGTACGGGGATGGAAAATCGGCGATATTAATGCCAAGGTCTCTTCCCCGGTGTGGTTCTTACATTTACCATTCGACATTTCATCACCTGCTGAGAAAAAAATAATAATAATCATATGGTTCGCTTACTTTATAATAATGATAATCAAAATGAAATGTTTCTCTTTGCTTCTCGATTGAGAAAACTCTAATTGGCTTCTACCGTGCACAATTATAATTCATCTGCGAGATGATCGCTTGATGATGTGTGAGAACAAGAGGTATGGACGCAACTTTGATTTCGATTTGGACTATGCCATAGACATCTCGTGTAGCAAATTTTCAAGGGGGATCATCGCACAAAAATATCATTTTTTTATTGTTCTATGTACAATCAACATATTGAAAAAATGACAATCTTTTTTCATTAGGTATGATTAATAATTGCACTACGAATCTTTTTTAAGATAGGAACACTAAAATAAGTGGTTATTCTGTATATACATATCGAAAATTTTCTAATTTGAGCATGTGATGAACGTAGAGGTAATAATAATACATTCATTGGAGGGAATAAAGAGTATTTATATAAATCATGGGATGAATTGAATGATCGACATTGTGACTTATTCTAATTCCATCTCTATGATCTAGGGAAAAAATATTTAAGTGAAGTTTTCTTTTTTATTGCTTATCTCTTGAATTGCCACGCTTCATGCCAATTGTCGTGCTTCTTGCACATGTCCTTTCATTCGTGTTGCAAGCGTGTTTCTTGTATTTGCAACCAGGGATTTGCATTATTTCCATTCCCATTGCGTCATATACCTTCTTATATTATGAATTAAACTTAGTATGAACGATTTTCTTTATACAAAGTAGTATTAAATGGAATATCAAAATGCTTGTGAAATTAATATACTTGCCAAAAATAAAAATAAAAATAAATCACTGATCGTGCCTCATGTAGTGGGCTTACTTCTTCAAACTGCCAGCGTGAAGAAGGCCCAATAAGCAGGTCTCCAAGGCCAAAGCCCAATGTAGAAAAGCCCAGCTTCGTCCTCTGCGATCGCGTCGTCTTCCCCGTCGCAGCCGGTGGGAACCCTAACCGCCATTACCATCTCGCGCAGAATCCAGAGAAGAAAATACAAATTTGAGAAACCCTCCTTTGATTGGGGCGATGAGTTCCCTTTGATCACTGGGCTGATAACTAATTTCGGGAACTTTCCTAATATATCGGGCAATTGAATCTTTCAGCAAATTCTTCACTCGAACTCTAAATCGAACGATTAGCAGCCGAATCTGATGGATTCGAAACCCGTTAGCGATAAAGCTGCCGCCCCAAGGAAGGTTGGTTCATGCTGCTTCTTGGGTTTTTTTTTTATTATTTATTTATTTATTATTTGTTATTTCTGCTAAATGAAGAATTGCATTGGCTGTCTGTGGATGATCTTCTTTGCTGTTTTTTTTTTTTTTTTTTTCTTGGGTAATGGATGCTTTGTGCTGTGGCGTTGCAGGTGAGGTTTGCACCTAAGGCTCCTCCAGTTCGAAAGCCAAAACCTGCTGTTGTCAAGACGTATGGAAAAAAGCCTTTCTGGGTTCACAGCATTTTGCTCATGACATTGCTTTACTGAATCATTGAAGCACTTAGATTGATTACAACCTCTCTGTTGCTCTGCAGAGAAGCTAGAGATGACGATGACGATGAGGCGAAGGCCAAGGATTTGCTCCGGCACTTCAATGTGCGTCTACGTTTATAGAATCACTCTGTTTTTGTCAATGTCAATCTCTTGTGGGTGGGTGTCTAACTAGTTTGCATACGGTTCTTTCTGAAAATTGGCTTTTGCTGTCGTCAATCACAGGAAGGTATCTTGAAGGAGAAGCCCAAAATTGAGAGAAAAGGTACAGCATTTGTTAACATTTTGTTGAATTGAAATTTTGTTATGGTTTCTGATGATGAAGCTGTTAGCTGAGAAATTATGCTATGGCTGTTTGTGCAAGACTTGTGATTAGGGATGGCATGTTATTGTTAGTTGTCACGACCTTGGCCTTCGAGATAGATAACAGAGGAAAAGAACATAGGAAGAACTTGCATGTTAGCTAATGACACGGTGTCTGAAAATCCTGTAAATACTTGCTTGTGTTTCATACCTCATAGATGTGAATGGTAGTGAACTCAGTGTGTTAGCATGACCTAGACATTTGCTCTGGATTGCTAATTCTTGCCTTCTAATGCAATTTTAGATTTTTGCCATATGTCCTCCAATGAAGGAAGAAATTTGACAGTTACCCATCAGAAGTACTAGTGTATGGTTTTGTCTTCATTAGAAAACGAAAGTATTTGGTTATGGAGGTTCACGGATTTGGTTACATTGGGTTTTGACTTGTGGATTTTACAGTGGCTCCGTCGCAAATTGCATTTGGTTATGGAGGGACTTCAACTTCGTTAAAATCATATCATGTTCAAAAGGATCAAAACAATGTTAACTCATATCAAGGTTCAACTTCTGACTCGAAACTTAGCATCCTGCTTTGCTTACTTAAGTTGCAATTATCCTTTCAAACTTATTAGATTTGTGGTCTTTATAGGTACTTCCAGTGGTCCAGGCCTGAGAGGGGAGAAAGAATACAGAGAACCATGGGTTGGTAAATTATGCAATGACATATCACTTTCTACTTGATTAGTTGTTCAATAATTAAAAGTTTCTTTTCCTACCTAACTCTTTGGCAGGACTATTACAGTTACTATCCTGTGACTCTTCCTCTAAGGAGACCATATTCAGGAAATCCAGGTACACTATCCAGTTTATTTCAGTTGAAAATTTACAGCTCCTAACTATACTTTTTTTATTTACACTGACATAGTTGTGGCTTTCAATATGGTCACCATGTTTAGTTCATAGATAATTATTAGCACAATGTATTGATTTTGTCATAACTTCAAGATATCTGCAACGCTGTGTTTTTACTTGCAGAACTTCTTGACGAAGAGGAGTTTGGGGAGGCCCCCAGTAGTGTGACTTACAATGAAAATATACTAAACACAGCCATGGAACTTGACCTAATGGTTAGTATTTTTGTAAGTAAAAATCAACTGGGATGTGAACTAATTGAAACTAAGGAAAATGCCATAACACATGTAGGACAGTCAGCGTGATGGAAGTTTGGAACCTAGTATGTTCTTTATTCAGTTACCTCCAACAGTCCCAATGGCAAAGCGTTTGACGACTGCAGCAGGGAATGAGACAACTGAAAGCTCAACATCCTCCAATGTTTTGGGTTCCTTGGAGAAAAGCTGCAGTTTAGATGAGTTGCCAGCAGGGTTGATGGGTAAAATGCTGGTGTATAGAAGTGGTGCTGTCAAGCTCAAGCTTGGTGATACTCTCTATGATGTGAGTACTTTTCAGAACCCATTTCATGTATCATTTTGCTTTTCAATGCACACAGAGGTTCAATGCTCATGCCACTGATTTTGAGAAGTAGCAATAATGATTATATCGCTGTTTTTTCTGCTATTGAATTGTCAATTAAGACCAATGTGGTCCCGAGGAGGCGAAAGGATGTATCTGTATCTTATCTTTGGGGTTCGGTGCAGGTGTCCTCGGGTTTGGATTGCGTGTTTGCTCAGGATGTCGTAGCCGTGAACAGAACAGAGAAGCACTTTTGTGTTGTGGGGGAGCTCAATAAGCGCGCCATTCTGACTCCAGATGTGGACTCGGTGTTAGAAAGCATGAGTGAATTATGACCATTTTTCCTTCATTCAGGTACATTATTCCAAAACAATAATGCGCGAGCAGATGATTAAAATTTTGTAGACGTGAGGCTATGGTGTTAAGGTGGGTTGTTGAATTGACAACTCCCACAATAGTTCGGCTGAGAGAGAGAGAGAGAGAGAGAGAGAGAGAGATCAAGTTAACTTTGTGCTTCAGCTGCTTCTTGTCATCATGTAGACAATCAAGTTATGTCCTTTCCAGATCGAAGGGACAATGTCACTCTAATTGAAGAGTGTATTTCAGCTTGTAGCCCGAGTCCCCTATCCTGGTTGTGTTGACTTTTAGGAATTGCTGGGTGTGTGGATGTTGCGATGCAAGGCCCAAAAAGGTTAGCAAGCTAGAAATGAAGAGACAATCACAAAAAGTTTTGTCTTCTAATGCTGGATAGAGACGGAAGTATTAGAGGGGAAGGTATGACATTGCGACTCGCTTTATTCGTGCATGTTGACGCGACATAATTTTGTGCTTAGGTCTATAGCTATAGAGCCACTCACGGCCCAAATCTTGTCGCTATCGCTACTAAGAGCTAGTGCTGTAATCGGTCGTGGTGGTTTAGCAGGCTCGATCGACCCCGCTCTACTGGCCTTGGAGATTCATAGGTAGAGAGAGAAAAATGGAGAGAGAAGGTAGATTCGTCGATGAATTAAGTAGGGAGAAGAGATGCTGGAGGACAATAACGGTGACCGAGATTAAATTGCGATCGGTTCCGTGGGCTCGCTCATTGTTAATGTTGAATGATCTTTACTTTCCTTTTTGAGGAAAGCTTGTACATTTGGTACGTTTGGTCGTCCAGATTTTTAATCGGGATATGATTGGATATGATATGATATGAAATCTTGGGATTTTTTTATATCATGTCCAGTGTTTGGTGAATCGCAAGTATTAAAGTCGGATATGTTCACATCATATACATTTTTTTTTATATAAACGGTATATCATTATAAATGAACCTAAATGTTCATAAATGAAGATGGTGAAAATATCTTGTAACACTATTCCTTAATTTATTTATTATTTATTATTTATTTTATTTTTCCTCTATTTTATATTATTTTCATTATTATTTCTTTTTTCCCTTTCATCATTCTTTAATAAAAATTTATCAAATAGTAAACTGTACTAACATATTTAAAATAAAAAAAATACCTAAATATATAATAAATATAAATATTTAATTTATAGATTGAATATTTATTATAAAATAGAATTAAAATTGAATATATAAATTAAAATAAGATTAATTAAAAATAAATTTTTATTTTTTATTTTTATTTTCTTAAATTAGAATTCAAATATTATTTATATTGAAATATAATTTCAATTTTGTTAATTTAATAAATTTGTTATTCAAGAAAAATAATTTTCCTATTATGGACATTAGAAATCCTATCCACCTTTATCCCACCTCCCACATGGGATAATTTTATCCCGTTTATATCCCCTTATATCCGACTTTATCCTATCCCGAAAGTGAAGACTAAACGTAGGATAGGATAAATTATATCATATCCCGAATTTTATCCCGACTGCCAAACGCAGCCTTGGTATTTTGCAGTTGGCACTGCCGTTTACCAACTTTGCATGAATATGACCCGAAGAAAAACCAGCAAAGAGACGGACGAAAATGATAGCAAGCAGTACATGAGGGTTGAAATGAAAACGTATATGATAGTTTGGGATCAAAATTAGAACACCACTAAAGTTTAGGGATGAAAAATATAGTATTCGCTTTCATCTTCTCTTGGCACTATATCCACTGGACATTTGTATTAATTGCTAACTATAATCCTAGTTCTATTAACGTAAACCTAATTTCATGACGATTTTATCAATGGGGTCACGTTTATCATATCATTAGAAAAAGTCATGAACCAAATGATAAGAGTTACTACTACGTTTCGAAAAGCTGCCATCGCCAATTAAAAGTTACCATCTTATAGAAAGAATTTTGTAAATTCGAAAGGTTGGTTTCGTGATTCCAAAGCTGCTCACCCATAAATCGGCAATAGAAAACGAGCAGAATTTATAACGTGATTGGACCATGTTAACGTGGGCCGTGTTATAATAATCCCTTGCCTCTCTGCCCGCGCAACAATTCCAGTCCTTCGTGACCCTTCCATTGCATTGATCAGTGACATGCCCCGCAAACGCACATTTGACGAATCGTGAACAAGCCAGGACGTGAGATTCCACCTCAATAGATGCAGAGACAACATCATTCATCGTCAAACATCACGATTATGGGTGTGAATGGTCTGGGCGAGCGGTTTCCAACTTAGAACTAGGAACCGCCCATTAAGGACTGGTTCTAAAAGATTGGAATCGGGATCCACCCTTTAATTGTATAGATCCACCCGAGAATCGAACTACCGATTCAATCTTCTTCCCGGATGGGTCAATGGAACCGGTCTCCCAATAATAATAATATCATTTTCTCGAAAGCTTCAATCTTGACGGTAAACAATTTTGATTTTTGACCAAATTGTTGGTTCTTCGCCGCCTGACCTATTCTTCTTCTCCTCCTCCTGCAGCTCTGCTTCTTCATGTGCTTGTTTTTTGCTCACCATTTGCTCGACATTTTGTCAATGTGCACTTTGATTTTTTAGCTTCAGCGCCTATCCATTTGGTGTGCTTTGGACTTTTTCCTACTTTAATTAATTTTTTTTAATTATTTGATTTGGGTTTATTAATTTGTAATTCCATTTTTTCAATATCTAAAAATTAGTATATTATTTTAATATAATCAGTCTGATCCGGGATAGGCGGGTGGAAGGATTCACCCATGGAATCAAGAACTAAATCAGTTCCATCAAAAACCATCGATTTCAGGCGGTCCGAGTGGATCCCAGTTCTTTTGCGCATCCCTAATCATGATTAAGCTAACATACAATGTTGTAACCGAGAAAAATAGAGAGAAAGCCAAAAGCCAATAGTCAAGAGGAGAGGGACAGAGACAACAGAAAGTTGCTATCAATTCTAAGTAATAATTAACATGCCGACCAAAAAAAAAAAAAAATAAGACTAATTAACATCGTCTTGGATTTCATGCAGATCTTAGCATCCCTTGGACGTAAAACACCGATAGAGTAGAGCCGAGTACAACGTTCCAAAAAGATGCTGCATTGTACCGACGAGGGGCAATAGCGCGTACAGAACGCAGTCTGAGACCCCACCACATTAGTGGAAATTGCTTAGAAACAACCTCGGTCTGGGTGATACAACCTTTAACCAATACCAAGGATCCAAGGCGGGCCCTCTGGTTAAAGGTTTGACTGATTCCTCTTGGGCACCTACTCGATTATTGCCAGCCGACTTCAATCATTATGCATTTGAATTATTCTAACCATCACGAGGACTGTCGCTGTTGTTAACGAAGTGTATTGGGTTGTCAATTCTTTTGCATTGAATATGGATAAAGATGCAAAAGCAAAAAGGCTATGTCTTTGTCCACCCTCGACAAGCTCAATTCACAAATTTTGGCATCTAACTGAGGGTCACGCTCGAAAACAGAGCCTCTTTATTAAAAACACAGCCTCATTCCTGCACCTTTCCCTGTCCTCGCCTTGGTCGACTGTGGCACTCTACTTGTTGCCGCCGCCGTCGCTACTCTACGGCCGCTGATGCCGTCGCTGTTGCTCCGTCGGTTCTCATTGCCGTCGTTCTCCAGTCGGTGCCCTCGGCGTGCGTGCGTTTGTGTGTGTTTGCACGCGTGAGAGAGAGAGCGGGGAACCATGTCAAACATCAATGGTGGCCGCATGTGAACATTTAATAGAGACGCATGATGGTGGCGGGGGCGGCACTTTGAAAACAAGTTCAGGGACACATCGATTGCGCCGAAGGTGAGAGAGAGAGATTCGTGACTAAAGTTACATGTGAGTAAATGGGAAAAAGTACCATTAAAAAAAAAAACTTAAATATGTTGTATCGGAATAAATTCAATTTTAAACCTTTCAATTAAGTTAACTTTGTTCTTGATCTTCTGCATTTATACCAATTTGCTCCATTTAGCCAATTTTACTCGGTTATTGTTGATTTGGATGATGATTGTCTTAAGGAATGACCAGTGTTGACGTTGACAAATTTTAAAAAAATTTGTAATTTTTTTAATTGTTTTTTAAAAAAATTATCATGGTTAGTAATCCTCACCCAAGCAAGCCCTAAATTTTGGCGACAGCAGCTCTCACCCAACCACAAAGGTCAAGCCCTCAATAGCAACATAGCGAGTCACAAGTCATGGCCTCTAACGAGGGCTACCCTTGCCTAGGTGAGGCTTGACCCTTACGGGCTAGATGAGGGCCACAACCCTATGCAATGGCCAAGCCGACAACATAATAATAATAATAATAATAATAATAATAATAATAATAACATTTCAAAAAAATATTTAAATTTATTAAATTTGTTTATGTCGATGCTCGTTGTGCCACGTAGGATGTTTGACATTCATATTAGCAATTTCTTGTCAAATTTGTCTGATTGAATTAAATTGGCACAAATATAAAAAGCTTAAGATTAAATTAATCCAATTAAAAAGCTTGTTACTAAATTAATATCAATACAATAGGTTTATGACTTTTTTTTTTACTTTCCCATGAGTAAATTGTATACATATAGTGCTAAAATTCTATATAGTATTAATATAGAGGTCTGATTGGAGTATTCACGGATGGAAAATTATAATTATACAAGAAATTACACAATCGCTATGTACCTTCCATTATAACGTAATAACACGTGACTTGTAGCACAACAATTGGCTGAACAATTAAGTATTATCAAGTATTTAGTTTCATAACAGGAGAAGGACATTAGAAGTGTTAAAAATTATATACAACACTCACGTTAGTGTCTAAAGTTTTTCTTAATCACTTAAGTGCTGAATATTTTGGAAAATGATCTTTTCAATGACAACTCCAATCTATATGGCTAGAAATTTAATGTGACCATTTTTTTTATTAATATCTTAAACCAACGTGGCTTGCCGGAGTTTTAAATCAACATAAAATGCCCAGAATAGCGTCGTTTAATTAGTTTCATCTACTTGTACAACCCAGAAATGGCAAAATTTCTTGTTGAATGACGTCATTCATCTCTCTCTCTCTCTCTCTCTCTCTCTCTCTCTCTCTCTCTCTCCTCGCCATTTCTTCATTTGAGCTCTGCAACATCACATGAAGAAGGAGGAGCGATTGGGTTTGGAGTTAGGATGTCCATTCTAGGGTTTCATGAGCAAATTGTGACCGGATTCGTGACAAATAGAGATGATTTAAGATTCTGCATACTATGTTTAGGCTGAGAAATACATTGAAATCAAGTCTGAAGCTTACGTTTTAAAACACCTAGCATATGTTCGACTATTTGCCTGAAAGAGCTGATAAAGTTTTTTTTTTTCATGAAATCGATGCTTGGAGTTATGATTAATTCACAATTTCTTCCTTGATAGCTAAAGCTATATTTGAATATATGATTCCCTATGGTTTTATGGCATGTCCTTCGAATCCCAGCGTTGGCCGTGGATGAGCACCCATGCTGGAGCCCTTGCCCATTTTCCGACGATGCCGACAGTTCAAGGCCGTTGTCGTTAGATCCCAATTAGGCGGCGAAAATGGTGACTGGCGTGATGTTTTGGTGGCGGTGGTCTGGAGATTGGCAGCGACAAAGGTAAGTTAGTGAAGGTTGTCAACATATGGGGTTGGTCGCGACAAGAAGAAAACAAAGAAGCAGCGAGGGTGCAAAAGGAGAAATGAAATGAAAAAATGACAGGGAGGAAGGGGAGGAGAAATGTACATGGAAATGCCATGTGGACCCTTTTTTCTTTTTTAAAGTGCCAACTCATGTTAAAATTCTAATTAAAAAAGTCATGTATTAATTTTGGCTAGAATTTCTCGCAATTGACACTTAAATGAATTGTTTTCTACGATTTAATATTTAAGTGATCTGGCGAAAACTTTTGATATTAAAATGAATGTCATACACAATTATTCACTATTCTAGTGTCATTCTCCCTTTTTTTAATCAATATATGTCATGTTAGAATCCCATTTGCAATCTATAGGTGGATCCCTATGCAATGCATGTTGAGAGAGAAGTTCATGACACCAGAAGTGTCGAAAATTTTATACAGCACTCATTTTAATGTCAAAAGTTTTTTTTAGAATATCTTAAGTGTCACTTTCAATCACTTGAGTGCCAACCCCAATTTAAGTCACTGGACATCCAACTTGACAATTTTTTATCAATTTTTCAACCCATGTGGGTTGCTGGCATGCCCAGTCAACATCATTGATAGTCCCAAATAACGCCATACATGTTTGCCCCAAAGATAAACCCTAAATTTGTCGACCCTGTCGACCCTTTTGCATTGGGGTGGGAATGGTTAGAAGCACTTCAAACTTCGCAAAAAAAGGGACAAAACAAATCCACTCTCTATTGATATTGACGCAGATGGATAGACTAAAATGGGAAAAGTGTCAAAAAAAAAAGTCCTAAATATTTTATATTTGTGCTAATTTAGTCCTAATTTTTTTTTAATTTGGTACCAATTCGGTCATTTTTGCTATATGGGTGCCGGTTGACTGATGTGACGCAATCGGCACTACATAGATAATTTTTAATAATATTTTAATTTTTTGAATTTTTTTTTTGTTTTTCTTTTTTCCTTCTCCCCCTCTTTCCTCTAGCTATTTGCCAGACGTCAACGACTGACCAGATGCAATGGCTGGTGAGGTCGAGCCTTGCCCATGACCAACAAGGCTCAACCCTCACCAGATCCAATAAGAGTGAGCCTCATTAGCCCAATGCGAGGCTAGCTCGAGGTTGCCCAAGTCGTGAGGGTGGCCTTGTGCTGAGCTAGTAAGGGTCAAGCCTTGCCCATGGTCGATGAGGGCGAGCCTCACCGCTTGGCATGAGGCTGCCTTCATAGCCCTCGTCGATGGCCAACAAGGTTGACCTCAACCTCGTCGGCTATCGCCTCTAGCTGATTGCCAAGGTCCGACAATCGACTAGAAGAAGAAGAAGGAAAAGGAAAAAAAGAAAAAGAAAAAAAATCAAAAATATTAAAATATTATTAAAAATTATTTACATCAATATCGTCATGTCACATTAGTTAGTCGGTGTCTAGTTAGCAAAATCTAGCCCAAATAAGCTAGAAAATATTGAATTGGCACCAAGTAAAAATGTTTAGGACTAAATCGGTATCCAAAAAATGTTTATAATCAAATTAACACAAATACAAAAGGTTTAAGACTTTTTTTAACACTTTTATGGACTAAAGCAACACGACTATTGGTCGGACCCATCGAAGCACTAGCAATGGCTCCCTCGAGGACGCAAGACTGAATTCGAGGGAAGAGCTACATGGAAACGTTTAGGATTGTCAAGGTCAAAGACGTGCCTCATAAGGGCAAGCCAGCAAAGAGTCAAACTTCCTTTCTTTTGTGAATGAATATTCTTTCCATACTGCTGTAAATCCCATCGATTTCTTTCTCAAATTCACTCATCACCTCCACGATTTCATGACTAGCTTATTCCATGAGCATTAAATTCATGTTTCTTCCCCCTTAATTTCTCTCTTTCCAACCCCTGCTCAATCTCTTGCTAATCAACTATTGAGGGTTGTCCCAATAACCACTCTTCCCACTTGGGAACAGGGAGATAGTGAGTTCTACTCTCCACTTTCTTCCAAGGGGAGGTTGGAGGAGGGGGGGGGGGGGGGGATATGTGAATGAAGGAGTAGGGTTTCACAATCTATGTACAACACATAACACATAGCGGTGTCCTCTGGTATTTGCTGGTTAAGCTACAAAAGTTGGATTCATGTCCAATTTAAGCTCCGGTGGCTTGTAAAATATGTTGGTAAATATGGCTTCGAAATGGGTTGAACAATGAAATCGGATCGAGTAAAACAACTCGGACTTTGAGGCGTGATATCACTTTCTTTAAGGATTTATTTGCCCCACAATGTTGCTAATGGTCACCGGCAAAAATCCTCCCGGGATACAACAAAGTCTCGGATGAGAATACTAGATAGCAATTCTAGTATTTCTCCAAGGTCTCTCTAAGAAACAATCGAAAAATTGGCTGCTGTTTTTCCAGAAGAAGACTCGAAAAAAAAATGACCACACGCCTCTTCCGAAAATTGACAAGTATATATATATGAAACAGTCTTGCAACTATTCGTGAAAAACTGTCAAATAATGAACAAATACGACCTTTGGAAAATTGTTCGTATAAACAACCCCGACTTTTCGGAAGAAGTCGAAAACCGAACAATTGCAACCTTTCGGGAAATGTTGCAAAACCGAATAAGTAATTTTTTTCAAAGGTTGTCTTGAAAAGACACAAATAAAATTCGGAATAATAATTTTTTTTAAAAATAGAATTTCGAATTTTCATTTTATATTTCATTTCCGAAAATTCTCAAATTAAAATGCAACCTTAGAATTTAAATAAAAAAGAAAAAATAATTAAATAAATAGCAATGGATTGATGCTAATTAAACCACGGGCGCGCAAGCGTGCAAAGTGCTAATCACGCATCCGCACGCGGGTATGGTGGGGTCTAGCCCCACCTAATCACTCCTTTAACTACAAAAGGAAAACCCACATATTTAAACTGACTCACTTGCTCCCATCTTTTCTATGTGGGACAAAGTAAAATGCACTCTTTTTTGTTTTATCAAACAAAATTCCAACAAAATATACATGTGTGTATATATATAGGACCAGGAAAAAAACAATCTCTAGCTGATCTTGCTTCTTGCTTGTCATATCATCGAGTAAAAATATCCCATTGATATCTCCTCTTGGCTAGCCGTAATCTCTTACAATTTTGCCTCCTCATATCTCCAAAGTTTTCTCATTATAGATTTTAAAGTAAATCTCTTAAGTTGACACTAAAGAGAAACGAGGCAGAATAGAGCCGCTCCTTTGTTGCTCCAAGATGACGAACGGCAACGGTCAGCATTGGCTCCGGCAGCTTGAAAACGGCGAGGAATGCCATCATTGGTAGTTGACGCTGGTGAACGAGCTTCGGGCGAACCCAAACTCTTCAGGCCTTCTTCGTTGGAAAATAGAGCAAAAACGGAACAAACTAACCACAGCTTTGTCGACGACCAGCAAGACGATGAATGACAGGCGGCGTCGGTCTATGGCTAGCCTAAGATATCGACGACCAATGTCGACTGAAAGTGGCTGCCCATGTCTCTACTCGTGCTTGGTTGGGTGATGCCTTCAAGAGAATGGCCGAGGCGGCATGGTGATTGACAGTGGTTGCGTGCGAGAACGACGAAGACAGCGAGTGAGAGCGACGGTGATAGGGAGAGTGGTGCGACGATCAGCTAGCGTTGAAGACGATCAAGCCCTTTAACCTTCCTTGCGTGCCACGTCATTTTTGCTTGGTTGGATTGAGTAACATCTTTTATGCCCTACCTAACCATGTTGATTTGAGGGCGACATCCATGTGGACTGGATTTCTTTAAAAGAATGCCAACACATTTTAATTTTAATTATAAATGCCTTGTTATACTTTTGATAGGAAATTCTCACAAGAAGCAATTAAGTAATTTGTTTTTCTGATTTTTTATTTAAGCGAGCCGGCGAATACTTTTGACATTAATGTGAGTACTGTATGTAACTTTTAACATTTCTAGTGTCATTGTGCCCATAATAAAGAGATTATTATAGCTATATTACATCATATTCATGTAGTGTAATTCTGATTAATTGCTCCCCACTGATAAAAATACTTGGAAGTTTTGCATTTAAAGAACGTAGGAAATCTCCATCAATTCTTCTTGACCATCTACTTAATCGAGTTTGGCAAGTAGGAAGTTATTTTTTATCTATCTCTTTGATATTTTTATCTATCTCTTTGATATTGACGTGAATTAGCATGCTTTTCACCGAATTCACGGTATGGACTCGTGTGGCGTGTCCAAAGTTCTCATCCAAGATGTCATCTACCTTATCGTTTACACAGAAAAAAAAGGAGAAAAAATTGTACTTTGCAACAATGGCAAGAGAGGATAAGAGATTTTATCTTTTGCACCTAAGAAAATCTCAATTGTGCAGTTGACTCTGCAAATGACAATATCTTCTTCATTAATCATTTTCTTATTCTTGATTTATAAAGACTCAAATGTCATCGTTGCAAGATTACGGTGTAAATAATTGAGGAATAATGTCACAAGTGGTTTCTTTACTCTTGGCTAAAAATCAAAATCGTTCGTCTATTTTTTATCTATCTTTTCACGATGGTCTCTTTACTTTCTTTATTTTTTTGTTAAAAAAAAAAAAAACCTTTAGTTTCTAAGTTAAATTTGGCCGTCGGAGGGTGAAGTTGGCTAGCTTGGCTAATTGGAGAACACATGTTGCATTTTGATTGGCACACGGCGGTGCTGATTTGGCTAATGTGATGCCCCTCGCAAAGGGAATGCGAGATCTCAGCACTTCAGAAAATAAGCTTGTCGGAAAAAGATAAAAAAAGAAAACCGATCTCACCGAGTCGATGTGCAAACTTATTGAAGAAAGCTGTGCAAACGGAGACATGCGAGTAAGGGTGCGTTTGTTTGCGTTTCTGTTTAAAAATTGTTCAAAGGAACAGAAATAGAAAAAAATGTTTCTGTTCCTGGAAACAATTTCGAACAAAAAAACGCGTTTGGTAAACTTGTTCCAGGAACAAAAAATAAATAGAAACACGTTTGGTAAATTTGTATAATTTTTTTTATTTCTTTTATTTTTTCTATTTTTTCTTATTTTTCCTTTTTTTTCTTTTTCCTTTTTTCTTTTTTCTTCTTTTGGCCGGTCGCCGGCCTCGGCCATGGCCGGCGATCGGCCGACGGCGAGCGGCCGGCCGACGAGGGCCGGCGCCTCGCCCGAGGCACGGCGAGGCTCGCCGGCCCCGGCGAGGCCGAGCCTCACCGTAGCCGGGCGAGGGTCGGCCTCGCCTTGGCTAGGCGAGCTCGGCCTCGCCGGATCCGGGCGAGATCGAGCTCGCCCGGCCCCGACGCGCCGACATCTCGCCGATCCGGGCGAGCTCGATCTCGCCCGGCCAAGGCGAGGCCGACCCTCACCGGGGGCCGGCGAGCCTCGCCGTGCCTGGGCGAGGCCGCCGGCCCTCGTCGGCCGGCGACCAGCGAAAGAAAAAAGAAAGAAAAGAAGAAGAAGAAAATAGGAAGAAAAAGAAGAAAAAATAAAAAAGTGTTTCTAAGTTTTGTTTCTGTTTCTTTTTTGTTCCTGGGAACAAAAAATAAAAAGGAACGTAAACGCACCCAAACGCTGTTTGTTCCTTTTTGTTTGTTGCGAACAAAAAAAAAACAGAAAAAGTATTTAAAAACATAAAAAAGAAATACAAACAAACGCTGCCTAACTGTCTGAGTTTGATTTTGAAATTGAGAATTAATCGAATAGGTGGCGAAACCCTCGAGAGTTTCTCCATGAACGCCACAATTATTGTCTTCCGCGCGATGTTGCTTATATACTCTTTTCTAGGGTTTCGCCATGGCGACGAGCTCCAAATCTCCTACTGGTGGGCCATGGCACTCGAGCTCTGAGCTCAGAGTCGCCATGGCCGTTCGAGCTCTAGATCTCACCTCACCTCATGATGTCATGGCCATTCGATCGAGCTCTGATGTTGCGGCCGATATCAGCAAACTTTTAGCTTGTCGACGCTACCTCAACAAATTCCGTAGTCGAAAAAATTCAGGAATGACCAATAACGCTTTTTAAAAAGTACAAGGATGCTCGACATTAAAGAGAGAGAGAGAGAGAGAGTACATGCATGGTTTGAAATTTTCGAACAAAAACAGGGAGACCATCGACAATTGAGTATCCCCCATCTGTCAAAATCAGTCTTACTATATTTTTAGGCTCGTAGGTGTTCTTCCACATTCGTGTCTTGATCTTGCGTTGATGGGCGCGTCCCCCCAATTGAGCATGAGAGAGAGAGAGAGAGAGAGAGAGAGAGAGTACATGCACGGTTTGAAATTTTCGAACAAAAACAGAGAGACCACCGACAATTGAGTATCCCACATCTGTCAAAACCAGTCTTACTATATTTTTAGGCTCGTAGGTGTTCTTCCACATTCGTGTCTTGATCTTGCGTTGATGGACGTGTCCCCCCAATTGAGCATGTGCAGATCTTTATTGTTTTGCAAAGGGACAGCACGTTAACTGTTGAGCCAAGGCGAAGGACCGGGAGGTGAGGTTCCCGAGGCACGTGCTATCTAGTGGAACAAACCTGCCCCTTTCGTCCAATGACATTGGAGTTAGGTTTCCTTTAGTTTTCTTAGTTTTCTCCTCCTTTACTCTCCAATCTAGAGACCAATCCCCCTCTTCCCATGGAACGCGTACCCTTTTGTCAATGTCACTGACATATTTTTGGGTCCCAGTCGATCTTGGACTGTATGTAAAAGACTTGGGGACAAAAACGAAAGCATCCTAGGGTCATGGTCCTCAGGACCAAAGATAGTCTGGCAAATATTGACTTAGGTTCGTCCATGCCGAATGCTATAAATAAGGATCAGATTATTGCAAACGTAGGATATTGTAAATGTAGGATACCTAACGCTGAATTACATCTACTGGAAAACGATTTTCATGGTAATAAAAAGTGAATGTGCAAAATATATGGTCGTTGAATTTAGTTATCAATTATATATAATGAAGTGTTCGTCATCAAAAATGTTTATATGCTAGAGTACATTTATTTCATTGAAAATTTCATGATAAAGAAAAATGTTTTTCATGAAAAATTTTCATTTATTTAATGATTTAAATAAAGTAATTTCCTTCAAATCTAAGCTGATTATTTTTAGTCCATGGAATATGATTTCGACACGTCAATTAATTTCTCATCATCTCAACACAGCCAGAAACAATTTTCCAGAAACAGTTTTCTCCACAAACAAATTGATCCTAAATGGAAAAGACTTACATGAGTTGTTGGACCTATGATGCCTATCACCTGTCCCTGCTTATGCATCTTTAGTATCATGCTCGATGTTACACAATCTTGGAATCGTGCCGGCTAAAAAGGAGGAATACTTCGTCTCCTAATTGGATTCTTCCATGGATTCGCTTGTACGATAAGACATTCATTTTGTATAACCTCTTGATGATCGCAAAACACGTCTACGATACTAGCTCTAATATACCATTAGCTTGAAACACGGACAGTATGTAGTTAACCAGTGTTATACACAAGTTATGAACTAATTAAAGCTAATGGGCACCTGCTTGAGTAATCATTTTCAAGATTCAGTCCAGAGTTGCGCCATGTAGTATGTACTCAAGGCATGAATTCTATGATGTCTCGATCGTCATTATTCAAGGTCTTGTAAGTGGAAAAATCGCCCAAAAGATTATAAATCTTTTGCACTTTTGTCAATTCAATCATAAACCATTTCGCATCTTATCAATTGAGTCCATTCAATTAATTTTGATCTAAATTTGTTGATGTGGATATCAGACAATTGACGTGGCACAATCAATACTAACATAGATAATTTGTAATAGTATTCTAATATTTTTTTTTTCAATTTTTTAATCATTTTTTCTGATATTTTTTCAGCTTTGTTCTCCCTCTTGCCGGTGGCCAGCCACTAGCCATAGACGATGGCTGGCCACTAGCCATGGCCTTGCCTAGGCGAGTTCCGACCAGTAAGAACGAGCCTTGACAAGGGGAGTCCTCACCCAAGCAAGGCCCGGTGAGGGTAAGTCTCATCCAGACCAGATCTGGTAAGGCCGATCCTCACTTAAGCCAAGGCAGCCCTGTTGAGCGTTGCTAAGTTATTGTGTCAGCATTTACTAAGCATCTATTTTTTTGGCGCATGTTATTATGAATATCCAGTACACTTTTGTCGTGTGGTCTCCAAGGGGTTGGGGGGAAAATAATAATAATAATGCAGATGTCATTTTCACATTACGTTTAGGGTTTATAGACGATAAATATGGACCGCTAATGTAGTTTTGGCAAAAGTCATCTTCTAGGGCCGGATTCGACTGTTTATATGAAAGAAACCAAGCGTATGTGGTCTCGTATCCTCCAACGCAACATGCGTTTTGACCTGAGACAATCGTGGAAGCTACTCGAAAGGTATTTTGGGAAGAAGAAAGAAACAATTGCGTAAGGACCTTGTATGGGGCAACGCTGGGAGAGTTGGTGGGATATTTTGTTGATTCTGCACTGACATGAAGAGGCAAAAGTGACGCGGTAGATGATGATTTGATCTTTGATAGATTTTGAATATTAGGGTTTGACATTCTTTTATTTTTTAAGTTTGTTAATTTAGGATATTTATTTAGTGTAGAACCTTTGAATTTGTTGTTTCTGTATTGAAGTTTTAAATTCTAGTTATGATATGTTATTTGATATTGCTAGCCAAGTTTCCAAGTATTATGGTTTCGCACGTACAAATTATACACTTCGTTTTCAATGTAATTCAACTTGTCCTTTCAATTAATGGAAAGTTGTGAGCCTTTTTCTAGGCACTTTGTGGGTGTACTGTGGGCGCGTGCGTTCTGCGTGCTTTTTCTTGTCATTATGTCAAAAAGAGTAAAAGAGTCATGTCGCTCTCACTAATTTTTCAGTTCATTTTAGAGAGAATTCAATAATTGTATCGTCAGAATACGTTCATGAATTGAACCCGGGGACAATAATTGCTGGCAGTAAGAAAAACAGAAAGATAAAACTGTCAGTGATTATACTTTTACTTCTCGACATAAAGAGGGGGAGCGTGTGATTATAATGTGACATTGGCAGGAAACTAAAGTTGCAAACGGATATAAATTGAAGGTGCAAGGAGCTTGTGTGGTCAGTAAGGTACTCATCGGTGCCGATACCAAGAACTTCGGTTTAATTTCGCCTTAAAAAAGACTAAACAAAAAAGAGAGAGAACCAAAAACATCTTTCAGTTATTTAACTTTGAGGATTATATCGTTTCATTTAATAAAGTTGGTAATCCAATGAAAGAACAGTATGTAAATAATATGAACAAGGGTCGTTAAATTCGTATAAGAGTTAAATAAATTTAAGTCTTGTAGGAATGGAAAACAAGAGTTAATAAAATATGCAAAAGGTTGATAAATGGTGAGTAAATGACAATTGATAATCCAAAAAAGTTGGAAAAACAAACTGATGAGTCATATAAAATAACATCGGAATATTCATATAAGAGTTGGTAAATTTTCAGAATTGGTAAGAAGACAAATTAAAATCGGTAATCTTCCAACTATGAAAATGAGTTAATTATTTTGTGTAAATGTTTGTAAATTACTAATAAATTGCTTGGAAATTAGATAATCAATAATTTCTTTTTTACTTGACATTTACCAGTTTCTTCAAAAATCCACTAGCACAAAAAAAGAGAATTAAATGCAACAGTACGATCATCCCATCCAGAAGCATACTTTTCTCTTTTGGTTATGGGTTATGTGAATTACATGAGAAAACCAAATGAATATCAGAAGTCAACATACGTTCTAAATTTTACTCAACTGTTCCTTTCTGGCCGTGACCACTGGGCAAGTAAGCTTAGGATTAGGTAACCAAGGTTCCTCCAGATGCAAAAAACGTGTCACTTCATCTAAGCACATACTTTTGGTGAAATGCGTACTAAGACATTGTTTTGTTCTGAAGCAAAAATATCCCCAGAACAGTTAAATGCTTTAGTCAACAACCCATTGTTATTTCTTTTGGTAGGTCTACTCTGCTGATTATCGATGGAGAAAAGAATTTCACAAGTTGCACTAATTCCCAATCATGTGTATCCGTAATACAACAAGCTTAGCCGGACCAATGGAAATTTCAATTCTCATCGCGTGTATCGGTAAACAATTGTTGTAGTAGTGGAATTTCTATACTCCAATTGAGATCAACAGTGCTAATTAGCAAAATTTGTTCACCGACAGCGGACTTAATAAGAGTACGATATCTATGCATACTTTTTTTTGGTCACCATCAATGCCAGCGAATCTATAATTTTGGCACTATAAGCTTGCCTTGACTCGTTCATCGAGCTTTTGCCTAAAAAAGGCCTCTGTCGTAAATTGTTTTCTTTTCCTATTTACAACTGTGTAAAAATTGATCCAGACAGTACATATTATTATAAAATTGACAAATCGCATTTCTTGTGATTATTTTTTCGAAACAAGTTTCCAAAGCAATGGGACAACCACTGGTAAACAAGTTCCAAAGCCTCATTCACGAACCGCGGAGTGACATGGATCGCTCTCTGTTAGTTCGAACTAAGATTGCCTTGGCACGGGTAGCTTTTCATCAACGTCTCTTTGGTACAATCACAGCTCGATTTACAGCAACACATACGTGTGAATTCGTAAATATTTCTCATGGTGAATATATAGAGTTTGTGTTGATAGTTTGATTCTAAAACAAATAAAGAGATGTGTTGTCTCAGTTAGAAAAGAAGTAAGTGTGTGGATCAATATATAAGTGTGAAAGTTTTCTAACATTAAATTAAAGACCATGCGCTAAATGCACTAAAACTGTGTACTAGTTCTATTAGCATCCATGTGGGAAAACAATTCATTAAAGACAGTGTATTTACGTCTCAAAATCTGATTTCATTCTTCTCAATTATTTTCTAACAGGTTGTGTAGACTCATATGCTGAACATTCCTTCAAATGTGAAAAGCATAATAGCTTAACTATCATGTAAATCACTAACAAGAAATCAAAGAAGAATGACTAGCTATGGTGTTCACCTTTAATGACTAGCTATGGTGTTCAACTTTATTTTCTAGGTTAGGTTATAGATTAGATTATCTTTGGAAAAATTAAACTAGAATACTTTTATTTGACAAAGCTGCGTCCAACAACCATCTTCTTGAAGAAGACGGGAGAAAAAGTGTGATGCTCATATGATCCCCTCCCCCAAATAGTCTTTTATTTTATTTTATTTTTTTGCTTTTGCTACTGTATACATTGGTACATGCTCTATAGAAGTCCCTCTCCTTTATTCAAATTACTCCACTGGCCAGCCATTCCCCCTTGTCGCAATCAAGAAGTGGAGAGAGAGATTGAACATTGGACCCCACATTTGCTTGATCTTGAGCACACCCACCGAGGTTCCAACTCTGAACCATCTCCTCTGAAAACATCATGGCTTGTTCCGAAGAAGAATTAGAAGTTAATGAGGTATTATTATAGGAGCCATAGTTGCAACCGTCGAAGCAGCGAAACTTGTCCGACAAGTCGGAGTTCAGGAACTCCGACAAGTCAATCTCGCTGAAATCAAAGTCTGTTGCTAGATGATCTTCTCCTCCAGCAAGACAGGGTACTTTGCCATCTGCATTTTTGCTCTTCACCACAGGCATGGCATTGGTTTGGGTCGCGGGGTCGGTGTCCGCTTGGTGATGTTGTTGCTGTTGCATGACTTGGGGGCGGGCTTGTGGAGGATTGAGGAACAAAACCCTGGAGCACTTCAAGGCCTAGTCCTCACCACTTGGGTTGCTGGTCGAGACATGGCGATGACCTTCGACTTGGTGATTTTGGTCTCTTTCGATGGCTTTGGCTGGTGTTTCACCTTCTTGCTCACAATGGTGTTCCAGTAATTCTTTATTTCATTGTCTGTTCGCCCTGGGAGCCTCCCCGCGATCAGAGACCACCTGACCATAGTTCAGTAAATTCATTGACAGTAAGTATTATCTTCTTAAAAATCTTCGTTTTCTTTTGTACAATAAACGGGAAGGGAATTGATGAAGAGTGATAAAGGTCGAGACCTATTGCCCAGGAGATTGTGAAGCCTGATGATGAGCTCTTCCTCGTCCGCTGTTATGTTGCCTCGCTTGATGTCGGGCCTCAGATAGTTCAACCACCTGAGCCTGCAACTCTTGCCGCATCTCTTCAAACCTGTCATAGACAAACAAGAAAACATGTCTCCCGTTACTTTCTCGGAAATACCCAGATGACCCACATGAACATTTTTTATCAGCGTTCTTACCTGCTTTCTTGGGGAGGTTCCTCCAACCTCCTTCGCCGTGGGATTGGATGTAATCAACGAGAATTCTGTCCTCTTGAGCTGTCCAAGCTCCTCTGTTCAAGCCCACTTTCGCGCAGCAAGGGCTTCTTCCCATGTCCGAGATATCTCCCTTTTGCTTTGTGTGCGCGATTTTCGATCACCGTACTCGAGTTCCAGATAGAAACTGGAGCTGTTTAGTGGGACGGACGTACTTCAGAGTCTTCGTCTCTTGGGTTTCCTCGCATCCAGGGCAGGCCAGTACTTATAAGCGACCCCTTTTTTTTCCGGGGTGATTTGTTGCGTCATCACATATATTATTATGAAATTGAGAAATTGTCCACCAGTGACATGGTCCCCATCCTTTAAAATCAACGTGCCAATTTTTTTCTATTTATTTCAAGTGGGTCATTGTCCCTTGGTTATCATGGGACCATTTTAATTGCGCAAATAATGTTTCCATGAATGAGACTTCAAACAATGCACATCGGTTTACAATTTAAAATTAGTACTTCTTCTTATACTTTCGGTCATAGAGGTACAATCTTCAATAAGGGCGTAATACAAAACATGACCTATAGGACGGGAGGATTTAATTTGGCGGTACTTCACTGATATAAGCTTAGACGAGACGCATCCATGTACATGAAATCACTATCTAAGATTTCTTGGCTTCAGCTTAGGTCGGCCGCGTGATCAAGAACAATGCTTTAGGTTTCAACTTGCTGTCGCCAACATGAACTGACCTGACTCAATGCCGACTCTGTTTCACTGTAGGGTAGCACGCATATGAATTCGAATACGTACTCTTGTGCATTCATCATGGCAACAATGGACAGCTCCGAATGTCGGGGACGGTGGTCCTGAAAATTATAACTCCGCGGCTTTTACTTGTCGCCCATTTGACGCGTTTCATCTATTTCCCAACTAACTTTCCATGGAAAGCCTGGTGTCGGCTCGCGCGGTTCATTTCAGGCACTTCAACGACCGCTCGACGCCGACGTGGCACCAGTGAAAGCAACATAACACGAGGCATCCCAAGCCCTCGTGGAGGAGCCGTCTCCGCATACGACGAAAGCCTGCCGTCGCTGGGCCTTGCCGGAGCACGGTCTCTCCTCCTCTCTCGGTGATTTTTCGCTAGTTGATGTATATGATAAGCATGCATTGACCAGAAATAATAATAACCAAATACGTCATCGTTTTTTAAATAACACAAGCGATATTTAGCCAAAGTTGAGCTCTCCACATCACTTGTATCTGCCCTTCCTTGTAAAATTTTCTCCGAGCTAACCTTCTCGAGTGCTCTTGAAAGTTTGGTGCAGGCAATCCCAACCAATGACACGATGTCATTTCTAGACCGTCCGTGTTCCATCCAGGAAGTATCCCCAATCGGGAAAATTCTAGAGAGACAATCGCTCATTTATGAATTTATATGGTGATGGGATAAATCGAAAACTAAACATCAGATGAGTGGTTTGTATATATGCAAAACACTTTGAACAAAGGCAAATTTTTTAATTAAAAGAAAGTCGGGGAGATTCTTGCCTTAATCAGATCTAGATAATTGAGGGTCGGCGATGCTATTGCGAGTTGAATCTCAGTATATGACCTATGTAAATGCATTTTCGAGACGATGATAGGGTTCATGAACAAAGAGTGCCTCTGTGATCTCCTTTCTTGCCGAATTAGACGTGTGGTCCAAAATTTTTATCTGATCTTTTTTTATACATCGTCATGCACGCATGATTGAATCTCTTTACTGAGAAAGGTGAAAATATTAAAACTGCACCACTAGCTTTCGTTGGCCATATGTTTATAGGGCTCGACCGTGTGGATACCAACTCCACATGTGATCAAGGGCCCCGCCAATAAATCGCAGCAAAATTCCTTGTTTTTGTATTATACCATCAAAAATTTCAAACCGATACATCCATACTATATCCATTCCAAATAAATTTACATGTCACAAGTTATCCCAAATCGATATATATGTGTCACATTTATCTCAGACTAATACTTGTATTACAAAAAATCTCAAACACCCACTCCAAACTGGTTTTTGTGTTTGGCATAGATTTAGCACGGATATACTAGTATGAGATTTTCTATAATAAGAATATTAATTTAGAGTAAATGTGATACGAGTGTACCATTTTATGATTTTTTTTATAATATGAAACTAATTTGACATAAATATAACATAAGTATATTAATTTGAAATTTTTTGTGATATTAGAATTTTTTTCCCTCTAACACTAGCTATGATAATGGCAGCCGACATCTCAATTATATGCAACATTGCCTAGCCCCATCGCATTTCGCATTGCTAGATGTACGACACTTGCTGCCCCTGTCAAACCATACTTTTTCTTTTCTCCTTAAGCCAGTGTTCTCTCACTCTTTCTGTAAACCATGCGCTTTTTTTTTTAGGCCTAATACCCTCAAAAAAAAAATTCCCCACTTTAGATTCAATCCAAATTCTAACCAAAACCTTTTTTGTCACATAAAAAAACTCCAACTTTAGGTTCAATCCTAATACTAATATATATTTATTTTGTCTCATTAAAAATCTCATGCTCTAGTTCTAGTCCTAATTTTCCCTAACTTTTTTTTTTTTTTATATTTCATAAAGAACACCAACTTTTACTTAAATCTCAAATCTGCTTCTCTTGACAACTGAGAGATGGAAACCTCCCAATTGTGAGTTATTCAAGCATTGTGAGCACAAGCTCTCCATACGTTTGGGCTAACATGGACATTCATGTCTAACAATTGTCTTCTCGGATCTGAAATTTGAAGAAAAATTGAAGCAATGATGTGGAAATGCCACATTACTAAAGGCAATTTTGGACAAAATATTAAAAGGGGCAGATATGAGACTCAAGTAAAATTTAGTGGTTTGTTACAAGATAAAAAAAGTTTGTGGTAGAATTAGGAGTGGATCTAAAACTGAATTTTTATTATAAGATGAAAAAAGGTTTAGGATAAAATTGGAATTGGAGCTAAAATTAAGATTTATTTTCTATAGTATTAGGCCTTTTTTTTTTTTTATTATGAAGTATATTGAAATTCTCAGGTTGAAGTAGCTAGCCATGGTGGCTCTACAAGCATGTTATCCACATTGTTGATCGAAGCTATAGTAAGATGATCAAGGATTAGCTCTTATTCTCTCTCACCAATTTTTCATCAAAATTCAATTTTAATTCGGAACGTATTGATAAAAAAACAAATCAGAATGCAGATGCTCTACATCTATCCTAAGATTGATAATTTACCAACTTTTGTTAGATTACTAGTTTTTGGTCATTAGCTCTTATTTGAGTTACTTACTAAAATTAAAAATTTCCTTTGGATATTACATGTAATAACATATTTTAGAGATTAATAACCAAATTTAGCATAAGTCAGACATTATTATACCATTGAAATTACCACATAGCGCAAGGTTATTAACTCTCATTTGAATTCAGGCGACATCTATTTGATTTTTCAACTTTTCTTATCGTTTAAAACTTTTACTTGCATTTCCTAGCAACATCATTACTTTACCAACTCTTTTTTAGAAATTATCAATCTTAATTAGAAACACTTACCAATTTTTCTCTAATTAAATTACTAGCTAGTTTTAGGTTACCCACTCTCCCAATAGTTATTTTCCAGGTTTATTTCTTTTAATTATCAAATTTTCTTATCTTTTAAATATTGTTTTTTTTTTTTTTTGCCTTTCTTGATTACACCTTACAGTTACCTACTCTCAAATGAAATTTAATAATTTTAGTTGAATTTATTTTCAATTTATTCCTAGTCAAATAATCAACTAATTGATGGGTTACCAATTCTTATTTGAGTTAGTTACCAACATTTACTTGTTTTTTCTTTTTCCAAAACCAACTTCTCCAATGGGTTATTTAATAGGAAATAAAGTTGGTAAATCACCAAATAAAAAGTCAATAAATTATATGACACATGGTAAATTTATGTTGTTGGTCAGAAATTTAAATGAAAGTTGGTAAATAAAAAGTAAATTTTTGTCAGATATAAGAGAAGCATGTAATTTAAGAAATAATTAATAAAATTTTATAATTAACTCAAATAGGAGTTAATAATGCAAAATTAGTTGGTAGTATAATTGTAGAAAAGGGTAAGTAAGACAAATAAAAGCGATACTTATGTAGAAAAATAAATAAATGTTGCTAAATAACAAAGTGGGAGTATGGTAACCAAAAACTAATTGTTCTCTTAATTAAAGAAAAGTTGGCAAGTAATAAAAGTAGGTAATTTCATATGACAATCAGTACACTTGAGGAACTATTAAGTAAAAAATAAGAGTAGCTATTTGTATCAAAGATAAGAGAAGTTAGAAATTAAACATTGGTTACAAATTCAAATAAAAGATGATAATGCAAAACTTATTGGTAAACTGATTGAAGCAAAGTTGGTAAGTACTCTAATTGAAGTCGATAATTTGTAGAAAGAGTTTGAAAATTTAAAAATTTGGTAAGCACGATTAAATCTATAACAAAATAGAAAAGTTAATAAATTCAAGAAAACACAGTACATGTTGTAAGATATTGGATATCTTGACAATTTTGAAATATTCAAAGCCTTTTGTTTCGTAACGGGTCTAATGAAAACTATATCAATTTGTAGCACCTTATTTGAATTGTTTCTTTATTAACCCTCTCATTCATTTGCCTATAAAGATAATCTATAAATCACAATTAAAAGAAATGAAATTCTCTTTCTTTTCTTTTCATTTATTTGTTGGGCTTTACACATAACGCTATTTTTTGTATTCACTCTATTATTCTATGCAAAGTAAAGACGAAGATTTGTTGTATCATAAGAGGATAGTTGCTAAAGATTATCGCACCAAGTTTCATACTCTGAAAGCCAAAATTATCCTGATGACAGTGCTTACATGCCTCAAACAATTGATCTTATTTTCACTTTTTCTAATAATATTCCAACAATCTTAAGGATAAGTCAAACTTCCAATAATCATATTGTTTCAATTCTAATTGAATTTTATAATCAATTTATTTAGATTTTCCTCACTACCTTGTTATATTCTGCTTCTGTGTGTCTTCTCAAGAAAACCATGGGAGAGCTCTGGTTGTCGTTCACATCATACACAAACGAGAAATAGAGCATCAACGGCAAGAAGGCAATAAGAGCAATTACAATGAAACCGTCAATGGCAAGGTCATTGATGGGAGGAGTAGGGTAAATGAATCCTCTCTTCAATGGTTGTAATTGTTAAAGTCCGCCATTAATGAATGAGGTCAAGCTTTTTCAGTCATCGTTGTGGCACTTGAAGTTGATGACCACACATTTGTAGCTCGTGATCCTTTCATTTTAATATTTAAAATTCAAGGTCTTTGACAGAAGTCATGACAGAAGTCGACTGGGAAAATGGAGAAAAAGGTTTTTTTGTTCTGTATTGATTCATTTACATTTACATTGTATACATTTATAATGTAAGAAAGAACGAAAGTGAAAAAGGAAATGATATACAATGAATAATAAATTTCCTATTTGCTGAATAGATCCCACAAATTACTCTTTCTCCAATTCAATCAATCCTTGATTAGGATTACCAGCAGATCTGGATCTCAGAATCTTTGATATCTTCGATATTATTTCCAACACTCCCCCTCAAGCTGGTGGCCTGTATATATCAAGGACACCTAGCTTGCTCAATAAATATTTGTGTTGTCTTTGACACAGCGGTTTAGTGAAGATATCTGCTGGTTGATCCATGGTCCCAATTCCTTTGGTGACAAGAATCCCTTCTTTGATCTTATCTTGGGTAAAGTGGCAAGCAACTTCTATATGTTTTGTTCTTTCATGAAAAACTGGATTTGCTGCCAATTTGAGTGCAGCATCATTATCACAAAACAAATAAGTTGGTCCACTGACCTGTAATCCAAGATCTGAAAGTAATCCTCGTATCCAGATCACTTCGCACGTAGTCTTTGCCATGGCTCAATACTCTGATTCGACTGATGACAATGACACAGTTGACTATTTCTTCGTTTTCCATGAGATTAACGACTCTCCCAATTTAATGCAAAATCCAGTAATAGATCTTCTAGTCATTGGGCAAGTAGCATAATCTGTGTTGCAAAAAGCTGTCATCTTCATGTTGCAATCACGAGATAGAAATATTCCAAGCCCTGGACATCCCTTCAAATATTTTACAACCTTCAAGGCCGCATTCATATGTGACTGCTTTGGATTATGCATGAATTGACTGAGTGTCTGTACTGCATAACATATATCGGGCCTTGTCATGGTAAGGTATATTAATTTTCCAACAAGTCGCTGATATCCAAATGGATCCTTGAGCAAAGAATCTTCAACAGACGAAGAGGAAGTCAAGTCATATTCATGAGAGGTTAGCTTGGTATTCTGTTCAATTGGGATGACAGCTGGTTTACATCCGGATAATCCTGCTTCAGAAATGATTTCTAGGATAAACTTCCTTTGGCTAAGGTTGATACCTTTCTTGGATCGTGCAATCTCAATACCAAGAAAATATTTGGGAGATCCCAAATCCTTGATGTGAAAAGAAGAATGCAGGTATTCCTTGAATTTCGCAACATGAAGGTCGTTGTTTCCCATAACAAGTATATCATCAACATATATCAGCAAATAGATTGATGAATTACCTAAATTCCATGTAAACAGAGGCATAGTCATGCTTGGAATGACGAAATCCCACACTAGTTAATGTAGCAGTGAATTTAGCATACCATTACCTAGATGCTTGTTTCAATCCATACAGGGATTTGCGTAGACGACACACCCGAGACTCCCCCTGTCTGCGTAATCCCTGTGAAAGTTCCATATAAATTTCTTCATCAAGATCACCATGAAGGAAAGCGTTGTGAACATCCATCTGATGTAGGGACCAGTTTTGAATAGCTGCAATGGAAAAGAATGAACGAACAGTGACTTCTTTAGCAACGGGAGAAAATGTCTCATGATAGTCGAAGCCTTCTCGTTGCGTGAATCCTTTAGCCACTAGTCGAGCTTTATAGCGTTCAACCGAACCGACTGCCTTAAATTTGATCTTATAGACCCATTTGCATCCGATTGGTTTCCGATGTGGAGGAAGCTGCACAATATCCCAAGTATGATTCTCTATTAATGCCTTGAGTTCTGATTCCGTTGCGCGTTGCCACCGGGGATCACGTGATGCTTCATGAAATGAGGATGGTTCCTGCTCTTCTGAGAGACGACTGATGCAACACATATGTCCCGGTGATAACTTAGTAAAGGAGACATATGAAGAGATAGGATACCGAGTACCTGGATAACTGGATGCAGAACAAATATAGTCCTTAGTCCATGCAGGTGGGTGAGTTTGCCGTTTAGGACGTCGAGGTGGCTCAACCACTATCTCTGTAGGCACTGAAAAAGATTCTGATGTATACAAGGTTGTAGAATCTTCATGTAATTCTGGAGATAATTCTGGTGGCTGTCCTTCAGAAGTTGTTGTTTCCTGTGGAACAGTTGCACATGGTTCTGGAACAACAACTAGATACTGTGAAGGCATAGATAAGTCTTCTTCACAAAGAAAAGGCCGGTCGCCTTCTGATGAAGTTGATGCAGATATCATATCCTTGAATGGAAAGACATCTTCATGAAAGGTGACATCCCTGCTTATAAAGAAATGCCCTGTAGAAAGCTCCATAACTCGATATCCTTTCTGGGCTGTAGGATAACCCATGAAAACACATTGCGTGGCACGAGGACCCATTTTATCTAAAGGACCAACATTTGTTGCATAACATAAACAACCAAACACTCGAAGGTGATTATTCTCTGGTCGCTTCTTGTATAGCATTTCAAAAGGAGTTTTGCCATCTATTATCCGACTAGGCATGCGGTTAATCAACTAAGCAGCTGTGACAACACAATCTCCCCAAAAAGCTTCAGGGATGCAAGCTTGATATTTCAATGCATGAGCTACTTCCAAAAGATGTCTATGCTTGCGCTCAACAATTCCATTCTGTTGTGGAGTGTAAACGCAAGAACTTTCATGAATTATCCCATGAGAAAACAGGAATTTTGTGCAATCAAAAGTGAAAAATTCCCGCCCATTATCTGTACGAATTCGTTGCACAGATTTTTCAAATTGATTCTCAATCAGAGAGATAAAATTGGAAAGATGAGTGAATGTTTAACTTTTGGATTGCATAAGATAAACCCAAGTTCCCCGTGTAAATCATCAATAATTGTTAGAAAAAATCTGGACCCATCACGATGAGGAGTGTGATAAGGACCCCAAATGTCCATATGAAGTAAGGAAAAAGCTCTATGTGCTCGAGATGTACTTGTTGGGAAGGACATTCGAGACTACTTAGCCAGAGGACATATTGGACACTTAGAATGAGGGAAACATGCACTATGACCCAATCTTTGATGGAAAAGGAGATTTTTATTTAGCATTACAAGAAATGCCTTTATTTAATGATTCTAAATCTCCTGGGGAATCAATCCAAAAATACAGTCCTTGTGCAACATTACCCAAGCCCATCAGTTTCCCAATCAAATGGTCCTGAAAGAAACAATTGTCGGAATTGAATATGGCACGACAAGAATTATCTAGGCAGGCTTTGGAGACAGAGATTAGATTGAATTCAAAGTCGGGAATGCACAGGACATTTCGAAGCACAAAAGTTGGGCTAAGATGCACATTTCCAATCTTTGTAACATGGGTGACATTTCCGTTTGGAAGTCGCACTGTCAAGGGGGATTGTGATCCTTTGTCGATATGAGAAAATAAATGCTCATTGCATATTATATGATCACTAGCTCCTGAGTCGACTATCCATGTATTTACTGGGAAATTATTCTCCTTGTAAAGAAAAGTACCTGAAAATCCTGCACTTTTGTCTTCAATTTTCAGTTGATTCAGAATTTTCACAATATTCTAGTACTGATCCTGAGTAATTGCCTGTTGTGCTCCGTCATTCCTCTATGCGGATACCTGATAAGCTGACGATTCTTTTTCTCTTTTAATTTTGTCAGTGGGTTTCCCATGCAATTTCCAGCAGGTATCAACAGTATGATGTGGACGTTTGCAAAAATCACAGTATTTATTTTTAAATTTACCATTTTGCCCATTGCCCCTCCCTGATGATGTGGCGCCTCGTGGGCCGTTAGATCCTCTATGAACCGGAGCTGTCGTGGCTTGATATGAGCCGTCTGATCCAGCGGAAAAGATGGGCATTCGAGAGCTGTCCGATTCGCCGCGAAGATCCCAAGCCGCTCGATTTTTCCAGCAAATCCCAGGCATCCGATTTCCTGCGGTGATCCTGTTCGTCCAAGCCAAAATAGCTAGGGTTCCCTTCATTTTTTCTTGCCGCAGCAGCAACACGACCAGAAGCTTCGAGGATTCCGCTTCTCCCAATCGCGCTCCATCGCTGCCAATCGTCATCTTCCCGGAGTCGTCACCAGTTGGAAAAGCGGCAAGACTCAAACCCTCTCCTGTTCGAGCGTGTCCAGTGGAGCCAAGTCGCTGATTTTCTTCTTGGTCGGCTAACTGATATATTCGGCCGAGAGACGGTGGAGGTTCCATGGCAAGAATTTGAGATCGAAACGTCGAGTAAGACTCGTTGAGGATGAGTAGAAATCTTGTAGCTTTCTCTCTCTCCGTAATTTCTTTATATTGTCTTAGAGTGCTTTCGGGTCCCTCTAACCTTTCTTCTGCTAATTCGAGTTCATTCCACATGGATGAGAGACGGTTGAAGCAAGCGGTAACCGAGAGGTTCCCTTGCTTCAACTCAGTCAGATTTTGGGTTATGTTGAAGAGCCGCGCTCGGTCGAGCCGGCCATACATCTCTCTCATGCTGTCCCAAATTTGTTTAGAGTCTTCGGTCGGCGGCAGTCCAGCAGCGACCTCCGGGGCGAGCGTGTTCCTGATCCAAGTGCGAACCAGCTAGTTGCACTTTCGCTAGAGGCGCTGGAGACGCTCATCGGTCGGGAAGGGGACGGTTCCGTCAAGGAAGCCATCCTTGTCCTTCGTCACAAGAGCCTGCCAGAGATTTCGAGCCCACGAAGAATAATTTTCTTGTCCGGTAAGCTGGATGCTAATGAGGCGCAATTCCGGACCATCCGTCTGTGATGTGTATAAAGGATCGCCGGGCTCAGGCCGGCCACCGCTGACCGAGAAAACAAAGGGCATGTATCCGGGGGGAAATGCCGGGTAGGGATTTGTCCCTTCACCTGGCATAGATCCGGATTCTTGACCCGGAATCGTGTATCCGGGTTGGAGTCCCGGGTAGGGATTTGCTCCCTGACCCGGGATAGATCCGGGTCCTTGACCCAGATTCGATTGCCCCGATGCTTCAGCTGATCCCGCTGCATATGGTGCAAAACCAGACGGGTATTGAGTCCACATTTGATACCAATTAGCTGGAGCAAGATTCAGAGGCCACTGGATTTGGGCGGAAGTCTGATCAAAGGTAGGAACTGGTTGCTGAACAGGGGTTCGTTCTCCCCCAGAAGGAACAACCGGATCTGAGGTAAGTGTCTCTTATGTTGATGAGCTCTCATTGTTCTTGGCCATGATAAAAAAATGCGAGTGGAATTCCTAACGATTTGCTAATCTGTTTCGTAGGTGAAAGCCGTGCGATTATAGCTCATAAAGAATATGATGGCAATTCCAAATGTGCGGAAGCTAGGCCAGGAGCATATGCTCTGATACCATGACAGAAGTCATGACTGTTCTGTATTGATTCATTTACATTTCGACTAGGAAAATGGAAAAAAAGGTTTTCTTGATCTATGTAGCACGACACGTTCTGTATTGATTCATTTACATTTACATTGTGTACATTTATAATGTAAGAAAGAACGAAAGTGAAAAAGGAAATGATATACAATGAATAATAAATTTCCTATTTGCTGAATAGATCCCTTCAAATTACTCTTTCTCCAATTCAATCAATCCTTGATTAGGATTACCGTGTCGGACACGTGTCGGAGTGTCGGACAGATCTGGATCTCGGAATCTTTGATATCTTTGATATTATTTCCAACAGTCTTGTAAGTAAGTTCCTGGTGAATTGTTGTTGTATGTGTTCTCTGCAAATTTGACTGATGAAATCAAGCATATTCCATGAGTTTGTGATCCTATACTCTTTAAGGATAATGCTTACAAATTTTCCAATTACCTATCTAGAGAGGCATTGTGATTCCTGTGTGGCCACCTAGAAAGAGAAAGAAAGGGAAGATCGGAAAAGAAATGGAAAGAAATCCGCTAATTTTTTTTTTTGAAATAAAAAAAAACGTTCAATGTGATGGCGATGTAATTTTGGCATTTCTAAACAAGATATTAAATTATTTGGCATTTCCATTTAATACGTTATTTTTCCTTTTCACATGAGATCAAAAGGAAAATGAAACATATTGTCATCTTAGGAGTCAGATCCAAGATTTGATGGGGGTGTTTGTAATTTTGACATTGAGTCATCTTAGTTTGGATTGTGACTTTGATTTGTGTTTCTCGCTCTCTATTCTTCAGTTGTGTTTCCTATTGAGTCGCTGAACTGTTCAAGTGCTCACCTGGTGTATGTGCTTTTGACATCGAGTCATCTCAGCTAGAAATGTGACTTGCATTGAGATACTTGCTAATTATATTCAAATGATTTCGTTCAAGTTTGTTTTCATGATTGATAATGAGAATCGTGGTCATAGATTACATATCGTTGATCCTCAAAGCTTCGGACTACTTTCCTTTTGATTAGATAATGATGTATATGCTCAGTTCTCTCCTTGCACTGCCTATTGTTGCCATATATGATTTGAATAAACTAGATTCCTACCTTTTGTTGATGTATATGTTCAGAATGTACTGGAGTCACGGCTATAAATCATATCCATGCTTAAAACTTGCTAATTTCCTTATCACAATTGATGTTCATGCCTTGAATTGGTTGGACTCATGATTATATGAGTTGTCCATGGTTTGAATTAATTTGATAGGTGTTCATGCTTGCTGTCCGTATTCATTTTTATTAAAATGAGGGTTTGGTCTCATTTTTTTTTTTTTTGGTAATATGAGCAAATATATAATATACTAACGTAGGGGGAAGTCGGTGGAATTTATATTGCTCCTTGGCTGAATATTTGTTTTTCCATAGCTTGAGCATGTCGATTTTGGTTTAGAAATACACTAAGGGGTTAGAAAAAATGGAATAGTAGGAATATTTAAATATGTTTGATTATTTATCGGACTTGGACTGGATTTTCATGTTATTCAAGGAATGATAAACTACAACCCATATTCAGAGGAGACAAAATTCTGAAATGGATACATGTTCAACCTTGACGAAGGTGCTATAACTTAGAAATTAACTCAAACAAAAATTGTGGGGGAAATGACAATCTAACTAAATTAAAAGTCAACTTGGTCGAAGCAGATAACTCTAATAACACAATTAATGTGTTCATTTCCCAAACCAATATTGTGGCTAATATGAAAGAATGGATTGTAGACTTCGATGCTACGAGGCATATAAGTGCAAAGAAAATGTCTTATCCTCCTACACTCCAGTATGGGAAAAAGAAGAAACTATTTATCTTGGTGATCGAGTACTATTGAACTTCTTAGGAAAGTAAAAATTCCTCTCAAATTCACACCTGTCAATGAGGCTAAGAAGTTGAGAAAATGTTTAGCAGATATTCCTTTGGAAATGAAATCGATATATTCTGTGTTTGCATATTGTGATTGCCAAAGAATGAAATCTTCAATGGTGTAAAAAACACATTTGATGGAGACAAGATGTGGTAAAACAATTGCTTCAAAGATGGAATTATATCTATTGATTATATAGATTCAGAAGTGAATTTAGCCCATTCTCTAACAATACATCGAGGGGAATGGGACTTAAACAACTTTAGGAAAGTCAAAAGCGATAGGAATCCAACTTATGTGACCGAGAAAAATAATTTTCATATTATGGATATTAGATATCATATCCAACATTATCATAATAATTGTATCCCGTGTATATTCCTCTTATATCCGACTTTATCCCAGCACCAAACCTAGGATAGGTTGAATTTTATCTTATCTTGAATTTTATCATAATTACCTAAATAAGTGTGGAGTGGGGTTTCTCTCACAGGAACTTTCGCAAAATCTCTAGAGCACTTATAAATAAACTAGGCACACACATCGCTTATTAATACAAAACCGCAATAAACAACAAAATTTGTGGGAGTGTAATGTGATTGGTGAAAATTGTAATTCACAAGAGAAATTCTTGATTTATAAAAGTTTTAAACTTCTCCAATGATTAAGTGAGTTATATTTCATCTTTTCTTAGTTCGGTTCATAGCCCAAAATATACTAGTTCCAAAGCATTACATTCAATTACGTATAACCCATCTTTTATATCAATTGAACGTAATCTATTGATCAATAGAAATTATGACGGCAAAGATATTCACGGTGAAACCGCGACATAGTAGAACCAAAAAGAAAAAATTGGGTCGCGGCAAAGCAGGATGAGCTGGTGTCGTGCTGCTTGTTGGGATGACTACTTGGAAGTAAGCAGGAACAACAGCAGAAGTGACGTCAAGCCTGGAAGGTAGTGGGGTTGGTGACTTTGCTGGAAGAATTGTTGGGGACCGCTAGCGAACCGGCAAAAATCGAGAAAAGTCCACCTGTGCCGCTGGAGATTGTTGTGAGGAGTGCTTGGCATCGAGCAGTGAGCTAGTAAGAGAGGGACGATCGCCGGTGTTGGACAGAAACCGGGAATGCTGCTAGACGCTCGAAGGCGAGAGGATTGATCACGGGGCAACAGTGTCGTTGGAGCAGTGATGGGTGCGATGTAACGAGGAGACGCAACATGAGGAGTGGAGCAGGGCGGCAGCAAGATCTTGGCCAGCAATACCGTGAGGTTGAAGCGCTACCACGGGGATGAGAGAATTTTTTTCTTCTTATGTATGTCCTCTCCTCCTTTGCGTATGTGTATGCGTGTCGTGCGTCCTCTTGGCCAATGGACTTCTGTGTGAGTGCTGTGCCGTCCGAGAGCCCCGTCTTTTGCCGTGAGATATCCTTCTTCGTGTAGTGCTCCTTCGGTGAAACCAGCACAAATCTCACCACTTTCCTCCCGTCCTTTTGTTTTTGTCTCTATTTATAGGCGCCGAAGATATTAAAAGATGTGAGTTTTCAATTCAAACAAATCAACCACCAGGAGATAGAAATCAGATGACATGTAGTAATGTTGCCAGTATTAATCCTCTTGAATTTGCTTATTTATCTTCTTATTAAAACTCACTTGTTTCATCATCAATTTTTGATCACCAAGACTAGATGTTGCCCTTTTATAATCCACGATTAGCTCTGATCGGATTCCCTTTTAGATCGCTCATCGAATTGCTTGACCCCAACTGGCTCCACCATATTAATTTCTCTTTTCTTCAAACTCTTAACCACTCTGAAATCTTGTATTCAGAGTGTACATTCACAACCAAGTTGGATGCCTCCTTATCTGTTTGCTTTCTTTTGAGATAAAGCCAATTTCTGCTTTTTCTACAACCAAATTGAAGAATTCAATCGCTTCTTTTCAGCCCGTGGATGCGCTCCAATTACTGATCGTGATCTCTTTCTCTTCCTTTTGAATTGATGATCGAGGATAAGAGGATGTGGTAGATTGATATGGGAGATGATTCAATGTTCACTTGTCCGTGGAGGCATTGCCCCATGGAGAGTGCTCTTGTGTGCATCAATCCTTGGTAACATCGTGTGAGAGCCATGTGAATCGCACATGATGCATGAGTTAAAATGCAAATATGAACTATGCTAATGGTACTTTTTTTTAGGGATCGAGCCGATCTATAATTTTCTTATGCATGAAAGATCAAGAGAAAAATCAAAATTTAGATGTTAACATATATAACGTTATTGTTCTTGTTTCTTATTGCTTCGTGTGAAGCACAAAGAAAAATATTTTGCATCATGAAAGAATAGCCACTAGAGCATGTGGAACGGAGTTCCGTACTCCAAGGGGTAGGGAGGAGTTATCTTTAAGGACAATTTTGCACACCCTAGACAATTGATTTTATGTTTCCCATTTCCCAAAAATTTTCCAACATAAGCAAAGGAATGAAAGTTTGTAACCTGAAATTAATTGGTTATTTAATTGGATAAAAGTTTGTAATCACACAAATTGAGGTTGATAATTTCATATATATAACTAATAAATCTTTAGCCTTTGGTAAAACTAGTAAATAATAATTGTTAAAAGATAAAGGAAACTTGTTTTGTTAAAGAAAAGAAAAGTTTGTGTTATAAAAAATCAAATAGATATTTGTAAATAACTCAAATAGGAGTTGGTAACTTAATTAGAAAAGGTCATCACTCTAGTTTTTTTTGGTCAAAGATTAAAGAAATTGGTAATTTATAATGAGCCAATTAATCCTCAGTTACTAACTCAAATAAAAGTAAATAATGCAAAACTTGTTGTAAGTTAATCGGATAACATTTAATAATTTCTCTAATAAGGTTGGTAGTTGTTGAAAGAGTTGGCAAATTTAATAGGTTTGTAAGTAAGGTAAATAAAAGTTACTAACTGAAAAGAAAGGTTTGCACATTATTTAAAAATACAAAATAGAAATTGGAAAGCAATTCAAATGAGACTTGGATGGTCAAAACTAAGTGGTAACCTAAATGGGAGAAAAATTGGTAAGTCGAGTAAATAAATGATTGGTAAGTTCATATGAGAATTGATAAATTTAAGATGTTTGGAAGAAAGGCAAATAGAATTTGAAAAGGCAATTAAAAAATTGATAAATTAAATAAAAGCTAAATATATATTGTAACTTATTTAGCTGAGTTGATTACTCAAAACTAATTCGCAATTTAATCAGAGAAAAACTAGCAATTCACTTAGATTAAATTTGATTACTTCATACATTAGTTGGTAAATTATGGCATTGGTTAAAAAGACAAATAAAAGTTACTAAAAGAAAGGAGTGATTGATAATTTATAAATTGTCAAAAAGAGATTGAACTTTCATTTATGTAAAGAGAAGTTACAAACAAGTTAACGAGAAATCAAGTGATTGGCAACTTTTCTTACCAAGAGTTTTTTAATATTACCGACTTTTGCAGGAAACTACCGACACAAAAGATTTCTTCTTCTTTTTTTCTTTTTTTTTAAAGAACGAAACAGTGGAATCGTCCTTAAAATACAATTGCGATAGATCCCCGAAAATACATGACATCAGTTTTTTTTTCAACAATTTGCTCTTCCATTGAAGTACATTATAAGCCTTGTATGAATGGATACTCAAATGTTGGCTGTAATGTCTTTTTCATCTAAACCGTATCCATCATCCGAATTAAGGAATGATGCCAATGAATTGAAATCGAAACTTCCATTCGGTTGAAAAGGCTCATCGTTTTCCCTCCAGCGGTCAAGTCCTTCCAAGCGGATACATCCGGCATCATCATGCGCAGGAAGAGTAAAAATGGACGGATAGCAATTGACCTTCTCCCCTTCGAGAGGGAAACACGAATCCAGATTTTGAGCTTCGTCCGACATCAAAAGGTCGTCGATGTTGAAATCGGCCAGAAAGTGGGAAGATGAGTCACTTTGACGAGATGATGTATAAGATGAGGTCTCGCTGTTCGAATTGCGAACCGAAGTTGCCTTGCTAGCTACTTGATCCATCAGTGGGGGTGGGAGTATAACCCTAGTGCATCTGATTGCTTTTGTTCGAATGACTGGGTGCGGCTCCAGCCTCGATGGCGAATCTTCCTTCGACGTCTCGCTCCGAGGTTCCAATTTGTTGGACCGCTTGACAGGATTTTGATGTGTCTGATCCTGCACCTTCTTGCTAAGGTTGGTGTTCCAGTGATTCTTTATTTCATTGTCTGTTCGTCCGGGGAGTCTTCCGGCTATTAACGACCACCTGCAAAAGTAAGTTGATGAATCGCGTAAGTAACTTTGGGGCGGTGGAACAGCCGACAATGCTGGTGTTTTCCAAGCAATCGGTCAAATTAATTTATCAGTAAAGCCCTCGAACTTGAAGTGAGATTGCTTGTTGCTAAAGAAAGCACAAACCTAACCAGAGATGCGTGGAAGATCTACTCTTAATTTTTGTTTTTTGGTATCAGTGAAGATCCCCCATTAACTTCTCCCTAGATTATTAAAGGACACAGAATATAGTCCCAGTTGTTGAAAAAAAAAATTGCGGACTTTGTACTCCAAGAACCCCCCAAAAAAGGGAAGAAACCGAGAAAATAATATTAACGTGGCTAACAAAATAATATTCAACAATAAAAGTACATATGAGAAGAGAGACATCAATCATTAATCGTTAGATGACGCTAACTGATTAAAAAAAGAGTCAAATAATTGGCAAATGTTGACTGTCAGATGACAATGACGCGAGTTTTTGTATCTTAGAAATTGTTAAGACTACTTAATCTTGATAAAAGACTAAAATAAAATAGAAATATGCCTGGGGTTTGACAAATTTTGCATGTCGTAGAACGAGGAGGAAAATTTATTGTGGCTTGTCTTGTATAGTTAAGCCCGAAGGGTAAATTGCAAAGCATCTGAGAGTGAGTATTGGTGAGAAAAAGCACCAAAGTGTGAAGGACTGCATTTGATAGATTTGAAGAGATAGTGCTTCAATAATACTTGGTCTGTGTTTTGGAGACAAGAGCTCCAAAGAAATAATAGTCTTTTATAAATTGCCTTTTACAATAGTAGAGAGTGATTATTAGGGACAAATGTTACCTGTTGCCCAAGAGATTATGCAGTCTAATAATGAGCTCTTCTTCATCCATTGAGATGTTTCCTCTCTTGATACCTGGCCTTAAGTAATTCAACCACCTTAATCTGCAACTCTTCCCACAACGTTTCAATCCTACAAAAAGAATGCCAAATATGTGAATAACAAGGACAATATTCCGGCTCGTCATTTGGCATCGTGAAAGTTGAGGGGCACGACAACTTAACAGTGTTACATCTTAACACTTCCATGCGGACAAAAACATAAAGCACGCGACAGAATCGCTTGGTATGGTAGTAGTACATACCGGCTCGCTGAGGCAGGTCCCGCCATTTTCCTTCGCCGTGGGCTTCAATGTAGTCGACGAGGATTTTGTCTTCTCCAGCAGTCCATATTCCTCTGTTCAGCCCTTCTTTTGCACAGCATGGCCTCCTTCCCATCTCTCTCTCTCTCTCTCTCTCTCTCTCCCCCTCGCTCTGAGAAAGTGATTTTGAGTTTGATTATGAGTTGGAGTTGGAGTTGGAGTGTGGCTTGTACTTCTTGTTCGAAACACGCCAGGTATTTATGAACGGTGTGGTGGATTTATTAATTATTTGCACAAATGTAGGCACATGGTCCTGTGGCTCCCGAGGACCCAATCGGCCAACGTGCGTCTTGTGGTGATAAAGAATAATCAGACAGATTCCATCGTCTGACATTTCTTTAATAAAGTATATCATTAGCGAATGTCTAAATTAGTGTCAAAAAAATGCGAACTAAAACTCTTGGGGTTGAGCTTACAGGGTTGTGTAGGGATTGGAAAAAAGCTCAAAAACAATGGCAGAATCAATGGATGGATGTATTTTTCAGTTTCTTTAGAAGAAAAGAATTCATTTAATAATTTATAGATAAGTATATTGAAAGTTCTAAAACTTGTTAACAAAGTGTAATGTAACCCTAAAACTTTCAGTGCAATTAAGTCTTAAAATTTGTTGCGAAAGTGTAATCAAGTTCCAAAACTTTTAAAAAGTACAATCAAATCCTAAAACTTATTAAATTAATCAAATCAAGTCCTTTTGGTAACACATTTTGAAAGTTTTGGGACTTGATTATACTTTCATGATAAGTTTTTAAACTTACTTTCATTTTTTGAAAGTTTTAGAACTTAACTGTACTTTTTTTATAAGTTTTATAATCGCTACATAGTGAAGAGTTCCCCTAGAAAAAGATTATGTTCAAGAAATCCAGATGAAATAAGATTGCCAAGCTAAGGTGTTTGTTTTTTTTTTTTTTGGTAACCGAGGACTCCGTGACATTCCCCCATGCCCGAGCGGCTCTTGAGAATCGGGCCCTTATACTTCGGGGAAGACTAGCATAGCAACTTACCGCTATGGCCCTCCACTTAAATCACTAGTAACACAGAGATTCGAATTCTTGACCTCAACGATGAGGAAAGGACTCTCAACCAACTACGTTATCCACGGATTGGTAGCTAAGGTATTTGTTCGTGCCTTATAAGGTCCCATTTTCCATTGGATTGATAAAATAGTGGCAAGAGAGACTAATCTCTATGTCCCTTCCGGGGAGTGTAGACATGAGATGTTTCGTTTATTGTAATGTTTCACCAAAAAGCGAAAATCCGTAATCATTGTGATAATGATTGAATGATACAATAATTGATTGACACATACTTTCCACATGGAGAAAACATCATCTTGCCCCAATAATTGAGACTAGCAAAGTCAAGGATGTGCACGTTGCACTTATTACCCAAAGGGTATCGCTTCTCGTTGCCTTCAAAAGTTTGGACTAAGTAGGCAAATTTATTTGAAATCAAGATGTTGACACCAAAAAAAGGACCCATCTTTATTATCAACGAGTAGTGAGCTAAAAGTCTAGTTAAAGAAGTCATATATGAATGAGACGGTCAACTTGAAAAGAATAGGTAACTCATCAACAATGTCATCAATAGCAAATTTGATAGAAGTAATCAACGAAAGCTCTTGCCAGACGACAAAGTTCATCAACAATCCGTTACTTCCTTTGGATATTGATTGACAGAGTTTGTTAAGTGTTGGAGTTTAAAGGCAAAGAGCACATATTGATTTCAATACATGGTTGACAGTTGGTTGCCCCTATAATATCTAAACATGTATCTTCCTTTGGATAATGATTATCAAAGCATAAGAGCGTGTCTAAAACCTCCGGGAGTGTGCATCGAGAATTGTAATGCGAGAGTTATCAGTAAATTCAAAATCGATAATTGTTGGTCAGTGAGTAGCTATTATTAGGGAGCTATAAAAAACTCACAATTGTAAACTCTTTTGCCCCATCAACGATAGAAATACAGTTCTTTGCAAATTTAATTTAACTTTTCGTTTTCACTTTCTGCAATTTTTCTAATCATGAGCTTTAAATTCCAGTGTTCGCATTTTAAGTTCGTCTAATACCAAGCCATTTACTTTCAGTCCAATAATGTAAAAAAAAAAAAAACGCTTTTCATAAAAGTCCAACTTAATCATCTTAAAGATTTTTCACTTTCTGAAAGAAACAATAGCAATATAAATCTACATATGTAGTATATGACGATGCAAATTCGTTGAAAAAAAAAAAAAAGGCTCTTTTATCTCAACCATTACTCTGCCCACTCTCGAAGAAATCTTCCACACGTCGACCAATTATGAACTAAGAATAATTTGTCACGCGAAGCAAAAGGACAAATCGAGTTGAAAAAGAAGGTGCACTTGCAACAAAAAAAAGGTCCGCTGGCAGAAAAATAAAATGGGCTTTTGAATGATCAACTAATGTCTGAAATCCCAAGAAACAGGAAGACTTTCGTTATTATTCTATGCTGAAATAATGGGGGTTTAATCTAATAAACAAAATCGGTTTTTCCTTGATCCAATCAGGGCCGTTGAAGATGCTGATTTACATGCGCTAATTGCTCAGATTCAAGCATGCGTTCTGCCCTTCTTCGCAGAAGGCCATGGGGACAGATTTTGACTTCTGTTTGAAGGAAGATATCGGCCACAATTAATGGTGTTAGTCCACACTCAAATGGGTTTTTAATTAAGTTGATGTTTTATAGATCCAATGAGCGCTGAAGAAAATGCTGTCAGAAAGTTCATTAGCGTAGTTCAATGGATCCCATCTTTCAAACGGCCGGACAAACCCTGTTTAGATTCAACTGATCCATGACCTTTAACATCTTTCTCTACATTTATCACTAGGTACAAATGTGTTTATTTTGCAAAAAAAAAAATGAATATTTTGAAAAATATTTTTCTAGAAATAATTGCTTAGATAAGGTAATATTTTCATCGTTCACAAAAATATTTTGACACAAGTTATTGTCAATAATGAAAAGATATTTTATTGGCCAATTATTTTAAATGATGTAAATGATCAATTTTAGGAAAATAATTCTTTTTTTCATTTATGAAGCAAACGATGCCCTTACATAAAACCATCTCTCACGAAACTTTGATGATGAGACATTGCCAACCCAATCATGTGTCTATTTTCCAAGGTGCATTCATCATCAATTGCTTGTCACCTCATGTTTGCAAATGACACTATGAGTCCTTAATATTGATATGATATGGATTTATGGTTATACTAGTGCGATGGAATTGAGCCTCAATATGTTATAAAAGGCAAAGGCTAACCATAGTGATGAATAATAAAAGACAGGACTGGGTGATCGTCTTGGGAGATAGTGTTCGAGGGTTTTGGATTTGGGCATTAATCCAATGCTGCGAATTGTGCCTTTTACTCGACTTTTACTCTCTAATGATATCATCAACACTTGTGTATATTGATTTTTCACTTCCCCTACCCTTGTTTACGTGACATAGGTTTCTCCTAAAATCACCAAACATGGTGTCTTGCGCTAAAGGGTCACATCATCTTCCTTGAGATTATAAGCTAGAACCATTGCGAGCAAATCTTTACCCAGTTTGTACCTTCAGGAATTTGCTTCTTCATGTGGAAAAGGCTTTATTCCAGTAGAACTACAATGACGAATTTATTTACGGATTCCAAGTGGACATGGTAGATAAAATTCAAATGAATATTCTATAGTAATACATGAGACGCCTTATGCTAACAACCAGTCGAGAATAGCGCGCTGAACACACTTCCCCCACACCCTTTTACCAAATTAAGATGGGAAAAAAAAATTCTCCCGCAAGGAAAGAACTTTAATAGAAAAAAGGTAGAGTGAAAACTAAGAGACCACGCATCCCCCGTGTGGGAGACACACCAGGTAGTACGAATTCATGCCTCAGTCCTTGTTGGACCAAATTGTGTGGGAGAAAGTTTGGTTCAAAGTCCTTAATTATTATTTCAACCGGCAAAAGTACTATTATATGAACATGTGATGTATATTTTATGCACTAAATTGGACTAGTTGACACCTACTGTAGTGAATAATCTTCCCAGCAAATCTGGGTCAATCACGTGACCCCTTCTCCATTCTTTTAACTTTCTTTACCATTACTAGTGCTGATCGACTTTAATTACTGTTCATGTGCACAAAATGACGAAGATCCCACGTCGCCCTATTTAGTCAACTCGAAATATGCTGGGAACGACTTTGCTCAAATCAGACTTAATGAGAACGAATCACAGGAGTCAGCGTGAGGGCTCCGCCATTAGCAAATCATTCATTTTTGCCTCACTGTTTGTGCAACGATGCGAGATTATTGGAGATGGTCATTGATTAATTGAGCCAGACAGGCATGACTTCATGCAGTTCATGTTTGATTTGATGTTTGATGTTGAGGATGGGGCCGGACGCGGGGTTGACTTATGACCCGATCTGATGACCAAATAATTTAATTACAGAAACAATGTATTTTGATCTCTTTTTTTAACCAATGTGGTTTTTTTTTTTTTTTTTTGGGGATAAAAACAGCCTGAGTTGGCACTTTACCAGGAGAGTGTTGGATTTTGATGACGTTAAGAAATCGAGGGACATCAAAGTGGCTTATACTCCAAGGCACTCATAAATTAATGTCTTTGGATTTGTGTCAGATAAGGTTTTCAAAGAAAAACCTCATATGAGTGGCTGGATGAGCTGACCCTGCAAGTCTGGACTGAGTCGAGTGGAGTTGGAATATTATTCGGATACAAAACCAAGTCAATCGAAAGTGTAAAATCTAGTATTATTTTCTTTTCTTCTCCTAACGTTTAGTAATACTATAATTTGATAGGAAAAAGAAAGTGAATGGTGATACTTGAGGAGAGTGACTTGCAAACCCGGCACTGAGTAGAAGTTTTTTTTTTTTTTTTTTATATTCATGAACGAACAGAATTTGATCTTAAGATATATGGTTTATTATGAGAACATAAGCATTTGGTATTGTAACGAACTATCCTCACTTTTAGACTCTCTAAATAATTTTGCAATTAGAGCTGGGGAAACAAAGTACAATATCATGACCTTGTCATGAAAAGTGCATAGACATGTTAGGACTTATGTAATGGAACTATCTAAAATTTAGGGGGGGCACGAACGGACCGATATACCATCATCTTTTAGGAATTTATGCAAGTGATATGTATCCACTCCTCCTTTCACTCTCTTCCACTCCCAGTCAATGCACGCCAACCATGTTATCGACCCGCTACCAAGTCTCAGATGCCATTGCAGCTCAATCAGCCATCATTTCATTGCCTACGCGCTTCCACAGTCGCCGCCTCTCTACTTGGCAGCCACGACCCCTTGGTGACAAGTCGAGGCTCGCGACAATGGATATAGCGTCGCCAGCCCTCACCCGACATGCGACGATCGAATGAAGAGGTTGAGCCAGATGGAGGAGGAATCCAGCTGGGGCTTAAGTTAAGACTGGCCAACAGCGAGCACGGCGTGGGGTTTCTAGTGACGACGGCGTGCGGCGGAGGTTGCGTGTCAGGGGCAGTCTTGCTCCATCTTCAACAGCACCTTAGTCTGGTTTGTGGGGGCAGGGGCAAAATGGGAAGAGGAAGAACAAGGAGAAATAGAGAGAGAGAAAGGATAATGCTTTATATGAGGATACACGACTAGCGGGAGGAAATAACGAGAATTAAATTAGCCATTAATTGCGGCAAAAATTACTCAAAATGTCCTAAGTTTAGTACACGAGTATCGATTCAACTCTTAATATTCCACTTTGACCAATATAATCCCAAACATTTTGATGATATTGAAATATAATACATCTAACCAATTTAGATCGGAAAAATCTGACGAAGAGTTCTAGTTATCACCAACTTTCTTATGTGGCATGGGCAGCAAGCTAATGTATACAACTTCACTTGATTTTTTTGTACTTTTCAGAAATTTTATAAATTTTTTTGAGAATTTTTTTTTTTTTCGTTTTGTTTTGAGTGGAGTCATGCATATCGGTTTGCTAGTGTATTATGTAAGATGGCCAGCACTAATTAAACCTCCATGTCAAAATTTCCCAGCCTAAATTTAATGACCATATTAAAAAATTGTCAAAAAGTTAAGTACTACATTAATTAAATTGGAAAATGTAGAACTAAATTAGCATATATATAATAATTATTAAACTTTTATGGGTAAGTTCCCCTACATTATGAATTTTCATATCCTCCTCACAAATTAGAAATAAGTATAATCGAAATCATAAAATGAGTTAGGAAAGTGCAATTAACTCTTAAAACTTTCAAAAAGTACAATTAAATCCTAACCTCATCAAATAGGTCAAAGTTTGTGCATCCTTTTTTTTTTTCCTTTTTTTTTTTTTTTTTTAACTTTCAAATTATGAAAAGAATAATCACCCATGCACATTCACTCTTAAAGTTTAAAATGTTAGAGAATTTATATTCTGAATTTATTTATTTCGTGGAAAATAAATGATCTAAAAAGTATTTAAATGGTCACTTGTATCGCTTATAATAGTTACGCAAAGAAAATGTTTTCATTACCAATAAATATTCATATATAAATATTTTTGTGGACAATTAAAAATAGGCTTACGTATTTCCACCCCCTAATTGGCTCCTGATACCCACCATCACGTTGAATTGACTATATTATCCCTCGTAGGTCTCACTCTTAATTTAAGCTTATTTCTTGCCTTTTTTTATCCTTCTTTTTCTTTCATTTCAATGTTACGAGAAATAAAACTACCCATACTCCTCTCAAACAACATTTATTAAGGTTAAAAATGGGGCTACTCTTTTAAGATTGTTTTCTTTCTTTTCTTCTTTTTTGGTTTTGTTTTCCTTTCCTTTCTCCATTCAAAACAAATTTGTGTACCTCTTTTTAAAAAAAATTATTATTATTATTTGGGAGATAGCTAACTAATTATTTGACCAAAAAAAAAAGATAATTATTGTGCTATTTCTTTTTTTTTTTACTAGGATTTAGTACACATTTCATATAATTGTAACTTTGATATGTGGCATTTTATTGTAATTGTGTATTTTAACAACTTAATTTTTTTATTTAATTCAATGAAACTAATAGTCAAATTTCTAATTATTTATTGTGTGACGCATTAAAAATTTTGAGTAACCCTGATTTGTTCTTCTGTTTATAGCAATATATTTCAAAAGGACAGTCAATCGAACAAAATATGGTCTTTCTTCGCTGACATTCAATGGAAATATTATGTCAATCATGATAATTACCTCTCTAGTTGCAACCAAGAAGAACATGTTGATCTCTCTTTGAAATTTTTATCGAGACAACATGACCTTGAGCAAGAAAATATGTCCACACACTACTCAAAGGATCCTATCATGTTAGAAAATTACCTAATAAAATTTCAAATGAAGATTAATTGTTGTTCGCCAGTCATACTTTCATCATCAACAAATACATTAAGCAAAAACAAATATTATTGTTTTCCATAATGACTGCACTACAAAAAATAATATAATGAAAAATAAGTAAATTGTGCATAATGCATGCATTAACCACAATATTGAATCGAAAAATTCACTATCATGAGGATAATCTACGGAAATAAAGTAACAATTTGCAGATGGAACCAATATTTCTTTGATATGATATATGTTATATGATTAGTGCTTGCTCATAATAATGGAGACAAGTTCGGAAGAAGACAAAAATGAAGGAATCGTTGAATGTAATCAGTTTGGAAGAAGCAACTAGGGTGAAAAAAAATTATTTGAATGGATGTGATTAGTTTTGTCTTTTAGTAAAATTGAAATATAAAATAAAAAAGAAATAAAAAAGAAAAACAAGTTGAGATATAACCTTAAGTCAAGCATGAGATCTATAAGAATAATATAGTCAATTTAATGTGAAAGAGAGTGTCAAGAGTTAAAAAGGGGGTGAAAATAGCGCTAGCCTAAACATATTTTACAAAAATGTATTTCGCTAATTCATTTTTGTAAGTAATACAATCGATCATTTAAAAAAAAAAAATTGTAAAACAAACGGGGCCTCCATGTATCTTAGCACTCTCTATAGCCTAATGGTTGGGATAAAAACAACATGAAAGGAATCAAAGGGAGGTGAACCGAATATTGAAACTCACATAGACAGATGTAAAATATAAACCCAGAAATACATCGACCGATGCAGTCAAAAGTTTAGTGCAATCATTTCTTTAAAAATTCACTCCTCGGGAAATGTACAATTGACATGTTATGTCTTAATATACTCATCCTACAACATGTCTCTATAAAATTTTATATGGACAAAGAGAGTATATAATAATATGTTATTACATATGCCTACTATTTTTTTTTCTTTAGTGGAGAACTAAAAAAAATATTGCAGGAGATGCAGATCCACCAAATCATCCCCGCGGGACGGCTGGCAGTAAATTCTTTCTCTACTTCCATAACTCGAGTTGAAGTCCAAGAAAGCATTGTATTGGAGTTTAGCAGTGACTACATCATCTACCTTGATCTCAAGCACATAAAGATGATCGTAGCTGTCAAGTTCGAGCTTGAAAAATCAATAATATAAGTAGTAGGTCAATTTTACCTTGTAGCTATATGTTTATGATTTTTGCAAGAGAGGCTTCAGTTGCAAGGCAAAGGTACTTTGTCTTGTAGGTTATCTAACTCGAAATAGGTCAAAGGAACATTAACTTCTGATGCTATTATTTTTTTCATCTAACATGGAGCTCTACATCATTGGAAGAAAACATTTTTTTTTTGGGTAAAGTATGAGAGGCTTGTAAAAGAAGATAAAATTGAACTTTTTTTTTATGAACGAGAAATCATTCTTTTACTCGCATGGGAGTAAACTTCAAGCAAAATGAACTTCCACTTCTCCAGCTATTCTTAGGAGCATCCTTGCCATCTTTGCTTTTAGCATTTGCGTTTTGAGTTTATTTTAACATCAGACATATGAACCATCTAGAAATAGAATACAAAAATGTAAATATGAAAAATCTATTACATTGCATGATCTTTTTAATGTTCAACATATTTTCTTATTTCTGTCAAATACTATTTCGATCTAAAACAAACGGACATTACTTTAGTTAGTACGTGTAAGACACTCACTGATTACACCCAATACCATATAAAATAATGTTGAAATAAAATGCAATCCTACTATGACAAAAAATTTAAAATAAAATAAAATAAAATAAAAAACACTATCACAGTGAGAAAACGAAAGTAAGCACAATCCTACTTTTCACAATGCAATGGATCATTTTAATACAAAATTTTCATCTCGCTATTATTGATGGTCAAGTTAATTTAGGCTAAATTATGATATTACGTCTGCAAAGAAAAATATGATAGTAGTATTTACTAAAAACCTTTAAAAAAAAAAATCTTCCTTTGTCTAGACCCACTTTTCTTAATTTCTTATAAACCAGATGAGAAAGTCATCCGGTCCGGTTTGTTAAGAAACAAATTAGTGGCCTGCAATGTTCATCTCCTTTTTAACCTAGAAAGAAAGAATTATATTCTGGTCCATGCAGACTTTAAATTGATAATTACAAAGGTGGGCATCAGCACGTGCAAATTCAGCTAAAATTAAATGTCGATGATGGTCATATTTAGTTCAATCGAAGACACTAGTTGGAGAAATTCAATCAGGAATAGAGAAAAATATGACAAATTATCGAAATTTGTAGTGGACTGAACAAGCTAGTACTTCTGTCTTCACGTGTGGTAGTTTTCTTTAGTCATAGATATTCGCATATGCTATCGCCACAGACAGTTTTTCCCTCGTTCAATGGATACGAACTCGAGAGAACTTTTTAGTGTCATCCTCTACACTTACGAGTTAACGAGGCATGTTAGAATAATCATTTGGTGGACGAAAGAGTTCTGTCTTTTGCTCGAACAGATTCAATATCTTATACATCATGATCAATTATTAATTAAGGAGATGATGACGCATTAAAAGAGTGTAATCTGTTTACTAATCACGCGATTCCTTTCTTAATCTTCACATTAGTAATAGCAATGCTGGGGTCAAACTGGGTGCCGGATTGCGTACGCCCAGACAGTTAATTGTTCCCAGCCAGATACCCAATTAATTGCACGACCAATCCTAACTCCCAGAATTTCTCACAATCTCTGTCACAACTCTGACATTGTTGGAAATCGACTGACAAAACACATGCGACTCCGCGATGCTTGGACTGGAGAATCTGCTTTTGATTTGCCGAGCAGCTGCTGTCACACGTAACTAGCCTGGAACAAAAGCATGCTTACAATTACGTATACTGTCCGACGGACATCATTAATGGTACAATGGCACTTAATTAATCCAAGGAGCGCATTAAGAGCCATACCAAGTTGCTGTTTTTCCCCACCTTTTCAATCTCCTCTCCCCTAAGTCAAACCCAAGTCATCTGTATGAAGTCAAGAGACTCTCATGAAAGCCGAGTACTTTCTCATCATCAACATCGAACATAATCAGGACCTTGTGCTATTTCTCTGAGGCACAAAATCGACACTTCGTAATGTAAAAGTTAATATTGTTAAAAATTTCAAGCCTATACATCATACACATTTAACCCAAACGAATTATTCTCCAACAAAAGATCTTAAAATGGTACAACAAAACTCATTTACCTTTCGCAAAAATTCTCAAACTGATATCTTTAAATCAAATCTACCCTTTGTTCAAATGTACACGTGTCAACACATGCATTCTCCACATAGGTCCATTTTGCAATCGTTTGCTACATTCATTGACACACGTGCATTTTAAAGAAACGTTGAACAAAGTGCTAACCGAGTGTACATATGAGTCCAATGTACCAATTTGGGTTTTTTTTCATGAGATGATAATTAGCTTGAGGTAAATATGTTGTAAGAATACTAATTTGAGGTATTTTGTGGGATGAAAATTAATTTGGGATAGGTGTGTCATGATTATTGTTCCACACTTCATTAAATGGCCAAGTAGGGGAGAAAAAAGAGTAAGCCTAGTCAGCATTATTAGTCACTCAAATTGGACGAAGCTAATGGAAGTATTTGATTTAACGAATTAAACAAATTTTAGAATTTATTGTCAATTTAAAAGTTGATTACATCTTTGTGATAATTTTAGGATTTAAATTGCACTTATCCAAAAACTTCAAAATAATTTTTAGATTCTACGCCCAACTTCACTCCCCTCCCTTTCCGTAGTTTCCTAACAAAGCTTAAGCACGAATCATAATCTAAGTTTGTGCGTCTCTACCTTTTTCTGCTTTCAAATATTGAAAAAGTATTTACCCATGCATGTTCATACCTTAAGATATTAGAGAACAAAGCGGTTCATATTCTGTGTATCTTTAACTCTCTATAGCCCGATGGTTGGGATAAAATTAACATGGATGGACACTAATGGGTGAACCTAATACTAAAACTCATACAAATAATTCTAGGGATAATTGTCCATTAAAAGTTCAAACTCTATTATAATGCGGCCAATTCAATTCCAAGATTTTCAATTGTGTCAATTTAATTTTAAAACGTTTGACCATTTATCAATATAATTCTTCCAATCAATTTTGATTGAAAATCACCGACATTAAGGTCAACTATCCTACCTGACATGACTAGCATTAATATGAATAGTTTTTGTAACACTTTTTAATTATTTTTAAATTTTGAAATTTTTATCATTTCTTTTCTTTTCTTTTTCTTTTTTTTTTTTTTGTTAAGGGCTGGTGGGGACCAGTTGCCACCACCATTAGCAAATTAAGTATGGACATTATCCACGAGACATAAAAAAATGCTGATTAGTTTGCGACGAACGCCATGATCACTTCTTTACGAGGAGGCGTCAACGATGACGCATTAAAAGAGCAGACGCTGCTCACTAATCACGCGATCGCTTTCTTGATCTATACTTTAGCAATATCATTATCGGGGCTTCACCTTGAGTGTCGGACTAGATACGTACAGACACTTCACTGGTCCGAGACAGATACCCAATCGACAGCACGACCAATCCCAAGTCCCAGAATTTCTGACAGTGTCTGTCATGTGGGTTTAATCTATACATCGGTTTTGGCGAAGGTTGAAAGTTAATTGACAGAGCACACGCGTCTCCGTGATGAGTGGACAGGACAGGGGAATCTGCCCGGAATTGCCAAGCAGCTGGTCTGGCACTTCGCTTTACCCGTGGCCAATGATTCAGTATCTTATGCAGCCCAGATGAAACAACGTTAACGGTAAAGTGACGCTCAATTAATCATAGGACAACAACGCTTAAGAGCCGTGCCAAGTTGCTCTGTTTTTGGCCTTCGCCCCTTTTCGTTCTTCTAGTCGTCTAAGTCAAACCCAAGTTGCACGTACGAAGTCAAGAAATCTTAAGAATGATGTACTTTCTCTCATCATCTACATCCAACCCAATTCATATCTTTGCGCCATTTTCTTAGAGGTACAAAATCGATGTTTCCGATCATTCAAATGGAGAAAGTAGCCGACTCTTGGCCTTCACGTTGCAACTCTGAGGGGTCTTTGGGACTCTAAAATGGGCATCTATGGTCGATGAACAGAATTCTAATGCGAAAGGAAGGAAGGTAACCATATTGATCTTGACAGTTGATTCAAAAAATTTAGGATTCATTAGTACGTTTAATGAGTTAGTAACGAAAAATATAAATCTTGACCAACATGACATTATCAAGACATTGAGAAATTGTTGTTGCATATCTTCACACATAACTTGAATATCTTAAGCATAGATGAGATAAAGCGAGAGAGAGAAGAGAATATTGTGGGATTTGGTGGGCCATGTTAATTGCAAGAAAAGTCTATCAATTTCACATCGCTAAAGATGTGCATTCAGTTCGTGCATTTGAAGTGGTTTGTCGAGCTCTGTTTATTTCATGGAAAATGTGACATTTTTTAAAAATATTTTTCAAATAGTCATGTTTCAAGAAAATGACAATATTTTTTTAAGTTTGACTAAAATCTGAAAAAGATCCAGAAAATATTTTCCATCCTTTGGTAAGTAAAATATTTTCCAGGAAAATCACATCAATCATATCCATGCCTTTGAATCCACATGCACAGTTATATCCATGCCTTACAAAAATGAAGAAAGACATCTACAAACCATCTCTCAAGCTTCATGAACTGTCACTCTTGGCAGAATCTAATCACCATGTAGCTTATGAAACGCATGCCAACTTCCTTCCCTGCTCCGATTTTCAGCCTACAACCGATTCTTTCAACTGCCTATGCACCGTTTACCTTTTTATCCGTTTTACTGGGTAATAATGCGCGTCAAGCAATGTTACACCCAGAAACACACAAACTTTATAGCTGCATATTCTTATTAATTTGCAAGTTAAAGTGAAGAAACAAGCTCCGTCTTGGAGGATACAGAGGAAAGGATTCGACAAGGGAGGCCATGGAATGCAATGCCGCCGCCTCCTGAGAACACCCCGGTTTCGCAATCTGCTGTATCGGAAGGGACGGAGAATACATCTGTAGAGGTCAAACATATCGCAGAATTCAAGAATCTATTTCGGAAAGCAGTAGTTAATCATTGTACCGACGGGACATGGACCATCAGGTATGACAGGAAAATGATATTAGAGGATGAAGAGCATTTGACTTTTTTCATCATAAGAGAAGTAAATTGCAGGATACTCCTAGCACGCCAAGGTGGTCGGTGATGTCGATAGCCTGGCAGGAGGAGTCCTAGGTTAAAAAAAAAAAAAAAAGAGATGCTACCTGTTCTTTATTCAGTCTCACGTTTCAGTACACAAGACGATGATGCGCTAGAAAGAGAGAATTCTCAAAGTACTGACAATACAAAATAACAAGAAAGAACACATATGAGTCTTCCGGCAACAAAGCTCAATAAAAGTATCACAATTATGTTCTCATTTACTTAGAAATTTATCAATCCACACTTCTTTAAGTATTCACACTCTTCACCGTGAATACTTTTTCCATTTTTTTCATTATTTAACTAGATAGTCAAAAACCGATTCACGGTAAAATAAAATCATCGTATGCATCCACTTTCATCACCTTGTTTTAGAGTTTAGACTAATTGAAATTGCTTTGACCCAACGACTTAATCGCCGATGCCATCTCTCTAAGTTTTGTTGAAAGAGTAGCATACATATCATCATTATTGGAACATTTTTGTCTTTTGTGAGACCTCTTATCCCAAGGCACGGCAGATAAAAGATCTTTTTGATCCCTTCATCAACTCACCAATATCATCAACTAAATCAACAGGTGAGGAGCCAACTTCCATCACATCTATGTCTCCTAGCTGCATGGCAAAGCTTCTAATAGCCATATCTCTCCCAACCACCAGCATCTCATCATACATATCAATCACCCTATTTATGGACCTATTAATGCAGATAATCCATAAAAAGTCAAACCAAACAATTTACATCGCTATAATATATGCACAATATTCATTCAGTTATCATTCAAAGTATTCTGATCTAATCTTCTAAACAGGAATTGAGCTTAGTGAAATAGTCATTAGCAACTTTGAGAGTATGTAGATAAGAAAAGGAGTTTGAGAATTTCATCTATTGGAAGGAAAATAGGCTAGTTCGAACACAATGAGCAAGGAAGTAACCCTGAACTAATAGAATAAGAACAGAGGATGTGTTAGGAAGAACTGTTGTAGAAAGAGAGAGCAAGTTGCTTCTCCTGTCACTCTGAGAAAACAGCTTGATCAAAGTTTACATGGTGTGCCACTGGTTTTAAAATGGAGTTAAATTGTTAACTCAAGGGAGGGATAAGAATCAAAGCACGGCTTTTGACAAACCTGTTTTATGTGTTTCTGCATCATGTAACCACACCGAACACAATAAACGTGAATTATGGCAAATACTTATGAAAAGTGATGAAAAAAATCGCAGTCACATATTGATCAAATTCCTTTTTTCTAGCTATGACTGTCTTGGGCTCATCATTCCAACTTAATCCACTCTTGCCACATATAACTTGAATTATTCTTCCAATTGCTTTTGACTGTCTTCAAATGGTTCTCAACCTGGTCAGGCTTACGACCAACAATAAACCTCTCAGTTTTTGCATCGACAACTTGAGCAATTGAAGAGGGAATGAATGCGCTTCAAGACTTGTTTCATTTACTAGTTTCATCAGCAAGAATTCCAAGTAGAATACGTTCGTTAGACTTACACCACCTCAAGTGCTTGACCTTCTCATCATTTCACTCACTTTTACCCATCATAATAGCTACATAATAACTTTAAACAGCAAAATAAGTAAAAATCTGATGAAGAGTGATGCATAGTAAATATTAAAAGATGATTAACATTAAAGGAATGGAAACCATATGTTCTAAATGAAGCACTCAAAAGAAACAAAAGGAAAAATATTGGCTTCTTCTAATATTCTAATAAATAATCCACATTGCATGCACAATCATATCTCTTTTTGATGCCCATATCCTCCTATTTTCCTCCTTTTCCTCTCTTCGAGTAAGTTGGATTCTTGGATTTTCTCTTTGAGATTTCATTTGTCTATCTATTTCTTCCATGATAAATTCTAGTTGTTCCATCCTTTCAATGACAAAATCTTCCTTGAATTTCAAGAGGAACTGATGCACGTACATGAGTTCCATCTATTGCTCCGACACAATCATTAAATAATCAATATAGTAATCAATTAATGAAACTTTTTCAGGCAATTTGTAAAGACTTTCTTTTTTTTCAAATTTCATACTTAAAATATAGATAAATCCTTCAACTCTTACTTATCTCAGGAGGAGTGAAATTGCTCAATTCTCTTACTATTTGTTTGTATAATTTTAAAATTGCTTACAAGATGATTTTGAAATATCTATGCACGATTTCTATTAACCTATGGAATCTTCCCCCTTTAAACCTTACATTATGTCCAACAATATGGCAAAGTAACAGAAATGCTCCCTAATAGAAACATTTGATGTAGAACGCAAGTTACTTGCATTGAGTTCCTTGCAAAACTCTAAAAAATCATTCGACGTATTTGATCTATACAATGAGTATCGCCATTGTATAATACATGATTCATATACAACTCTCTCCCGTAATCTCAATTTACATGGGGCTCTCTTGGTATATGGTTCTCAAAATGATTATAATCATTCGTAATCAATGCAATAATAGTCATAACTGTTGCAGTGGCACCCATTAACTCCACTTGGATTTTGTTATTATTTATCTATATTGGAGCACACCAATCATGATATACAAAATGCAAGTGAAATACTAAAAGGGCAATACTAGAAAGCCAAAGCAATAGCTTTCATGACTGCTCCAGCCACACCCATCTACATTATCCATCTATATTAGATCACAAGATTCATGAAACACAAAATGCAAGTGAAATACTAGAAGGGGAATACTAGAGAGTCAGTGCAAAATTGTCATAACTCTTGCAATCACTAAATTAGCACTGACACCAACACACAATACAACACAATACAACGTGTCGATACGTCCTTTAAAAAAAATAGAGAATTCCGACAAGTTGGAACACATTGTATATTATATGTATTTTTATACATCTAATATACAATGTATTCCAACATGTCGGAATTCTCTAAATTAATTTATCATCTTTATGATTATTTTAACCAATTAATTTAATTCAAATTCACAAATAAAATAATAATAATAAAAGAGCTTTAAATGAATTTACACTAAAAACATTAATTGACTATTTATTAAAATCATTCATTATATCAATTTGATAAATTCAACTCCATTTCAATAATTCATAAAATTTGGAGGAAAAAACAAATAAGTAATTCATATTTTAAACTTGCGTGTGAAAGCGTGTCAAAAGAAAAGAGAGAAAAATTAGCTTTGAGAATAAATTGTGTGTCACAGAAAGTGAGAGTAGAAAAAAAGAGATTATTAGATTTTTCTTCTTTCCCCCTTCAATGTTTTTATTATTTTATTATTTTTTAGTATTTACATTTTGACCTCTTATTTATTGAAAATTTTTAAAATTGACTCCGTGCATATCAGAATCACGTGTTGGAATTCCAAACTCACATGTCAGAATTCTTGACTCACATGTTGCAGAGTGTCGAGAGAGTTAACCAAATGTCAAATTTTTTTACACTTGTTGACTAAGTATCAATAAATGTCAGAAAGTGTCGAATACGTATCGAAATATCTTATACGGAACGAAAGTTCCCAAAGAGTATCGGTGCTTCCTAGGCAACCACATCGTTACCACCACTTGGATTTTGTAATTATTCATCTATATTGAAACACACTGATGGAAATATGAAATGCAAGTGAAATATTAGAAGAGTAATACTAGAGAGCCAGAAACGCATTAAACAGCACAAGCTGCTCCAGAGACAGCACAAGTTGCTTTTCAATGTTTGTGAATCCATACATTGGAAATACAAACGCTCATGCATCCACTCAATCGTAGTTTTGCATGAATAAAATAGTTAAGTATCCTCATAATTCAAACTTGTTATAGACAATATACTCTTATTAACTCAAACTTCATCCTAAGCTTGAACGATGTTATCCTAAAACCAAATCTCCAGTGCAGTAAATATTATGAAGACCATAGATAATCACTAAACGTGTTTTGAGCCAGATTGTTTTCTCTAGGCAATCAAGGCCAGAAATTGTCAAACAGCTCGACAAGTTCCTGCACAAATGTTGACCAGCAGATGCTTAATTTCCTATCAGGAAACACAATACTTATAGGCAGCTCATTAGTCCGACTATAGTAATCCTTCCACTCTAATTTAACGCTGAGTAATCAAAAATGCAGATATATTAATAGCATGGGACAGCACAAGCTGCTCCAGAAACGAAACAAAGAGCCCACAACTCATTTGTAGAAGATAAAAGAATCACACAATGTCCGTCAAGACTAAGACGAACGATCCGAGCGGGCCATTGGACAAAGACTCAAAACTGCTAATAGCACCAACTAGAAAGACATTGCTATCAAACTAAACTCGAAGAGTTAGTTTTCACATTTTTCCTCAAATCGGCTACTAAGCAAAGAAATCAATTTACAGAATTTGAGAGCTAATTACAGTGGTTACCTTGGGAATTACGTCTCCGTGGGTTAGAAAATGAAAGTGAAAACAACGACAGGGTACGCTCTCCACTCTGCTATCTTGAAGAGAAGTGCGAGGCAGTAGCGGAGGAGGAGCAGCTTTGGAGACGAGAGATGAGACGAAGAAGCCAGAGGTTGCATGAGAAAGATGGGGGTAAAAGGAGCAGCTCTAGAGAAAGGAGATGAGGACGCGCGAAAAAGTGGGGAAAACGAAGGGAGGAAGCAAGGGCAAGAGGGCAACGCAAGGATGCGAGAATGCGAGAGCGAGGACAAGACGACACGAGCCCTAGCAAGAAAGATTGGAAAATCCAAGTTTTGGGACATTTTCCATTGACTGGAAAATATGTTCTCTGACCACTTAATTTTCCGCTCTCCAAACACCAAATGTTTTGGAAAATTTTTCTAAAAAAAAAAATTCGTGAAACAAACAGAGCGTTTATATGAACAAAGACATCGGCATTTCCACTTTGGAATACTACCACAGGAGAAAAAGGAGTAATATATCTCGATCACGCATTCTAAAGGCAACAAATGATGAACGTCAGAAGACGAACAAACGCAACAGGTAAGCACATAAGCATCTACAAAGATCACAAAGAAACTTACCAAGACCATTTGAAGCTACTCCGTTGAGGTCCAATCAAGTCTTGCAATTCAACGCTCAATGGAAAGCTCCCAAAAAGACAGTAAAATCAAACAGAAAATACGTTCTACTTCGCCTGACAATGCCCTAAAGCATCTCATATTAGCATAGGACAACATAACAAGGAAAACCACATGAATACTGTACATTCACCGTAAATGTAACGGAAGCCTATTTGGAGTGCCTCTTATCCGACGTAGATCTCTAGTTCTTGCACGATGGCCAGCCAGCATTAATAGCCAGAACTTGTGGGATTATTGTGATAACAGCCTTCACTGTCATAATATTGATGATATGCTGTCATCTAGTTATTACTCACAAACTTAACGACAGATATGACATATCTCTTACAAAGAGAAACTGCATCCAAATGTTTTTCTTTCGCATATACGAAATCTTACAACTTTAGAACAGCTATGCAACGAAAAACAGTAGTAGCCACTCCATAGCAATAACGCTGGAAGTGTAATCCATACATAAACCAAGAGAGACTCTTTTCAAGAGGTGAAAAAGGACAAGCACCCAAAAATTGCTCGCCTCGTATATAGACAGGCGCCATCAACATCCTAGAAGAATTCACTGCGTCCAAAGTTATCTCCACTATGCAAAGAACAAAAATGGTTCACCATGCTGCTACTAGACTAAACGAATATTAAGTCAGACCACAACAGAATATAATTTGATTCCAGGTACTCCAACAGTGCTTAGTATATTGTAATTGCTGGGTTTGAAGTTGCCAAAGCTATCAGGAAAGTATCCAGAGATAGCATCTTTTGGCACCATTACATTTCACTGTTACCCTTCTACAACTCAACTGAAAATCATGATGTGATCCTTCGAATCTGAAACACAACAATGGACTGCAGTTACTAAAAGTTAGCACCCGTTTGAGAGCATCCATTAGCTTATGTAGACCAGACTTGCAAGGAGGAGTTCCCCATGGTCAATGCAAGCAATGCATCAAAAGAGTAGCCACACCATTGCGTTAAACCAGTCTAATTCTGGTTCATCCCACTGAGAAACTAAACCAAAGATTCTAGAGTAAATTGACCACCAGAAGGATGCTAGACGCCTCTTTTTTAGACAGCTTAATGAGATTTATGAGTATATACAAATTTACAAAGTGCCAACAATCCCATCGATTTGCTGCACCGAGAAGCTTGCCTGGGCCACAAATAATCTTTCACATGAGTCAACGTATGCGATCACTAGGTACAATAATTGATGGAATTTAAATTATTTTCCATCGTGGTACAGTGACATTGAACGCTGACAAAGACCACAACCAGTCAACAAGAGAAAAGATGAAAGGCATGGCACATTAGATGTCAATTTATCTAACTCGATACCGGGACTTACATGGCATCAAATGCTGCATCCTACGGAAATCCTCAGGCTACAATCATCTGAGTTCACATTATTGAGTAACTAGAAGTGCCGACAAGTCCCAATGTCAAAGACTTACCATGCCACCAACAACAAGAACGAGATCACCGGAAGCAGCAGCCTCACCACAGTTCTCACAAGCTACAAGAGTTCAATTAACAGTCCAAATGATCTGAAAAGTTCAATCATTTCTTGCTCACATCTCGTAATCGGAAGAAGCACTAGACTCTGTCCTTCATTCATTCAAGAATCATACACCCTTTGTCTATAAGATGGTAAATCTACTCCATATCAACTCGCCGACCATATAATTAGAGACCAAGATGCAATTCGGGTACCAAGACTTGCTCATCACATACTTTATTCGACTAAGCAGTTTCAGGATCTCAACAGAGAGAGCAACAGAGAGACACAGACATTTTACATTAACCTCAGAAAGGGAGGCAATCAATCATCCATCGTCCCATCAGAGGCTCGCGCTCGCCGGCTGCAGCTCCGGGACCACGTAATCCACCACGATCACGCCGTCCAAGTACTCTCTCACCTTCTCCTTGCGCGAATTCACGGCCTCCTCGTCGGCCGCCGCGGCCTCCATCTCCTCCACGCTCTTGAAAACCGCGAGCGAGGCGATCGAGAACCCCTTGGCCCGCGCCGGCGAGAAGTTCTCCCCGCAGGTCACCTGCTCGACCTGCGCAAACCCGTCCTTGATCCCCTGAATCACCCCCAAGACCTCGCCCTTCGCGGCGTCCCCCAGCCCCTCCTTCAATTTGAGGAAGCTCACCTTGACGGCGGACCCGGGGGGCACCGCGAGGGCCTCAGGGGCGCGGTCGGCGACCCAGTCGACGGCCATGAGGTCGTCGCAGATGGGCAGGACGGACTCCTTCACGACCCCCATGTGGCTCGGGTGGGCGGAGTAGGCGGCGAGGTCGTCCTTGGTGCGGTAGCGGCTGTGGAGCATGTGGGTGAAGGAGAAGAGGGAGGACCGGGTCTGGAGGACGGGGCCGGCGGCGAGGTGGAGGACCTGGTCGAGCGAGACCAGGCCATTGAGGCCGGCGAGCATGGCGCCGACGCGGGACGGGTCGGTGCCTTCCTTGACCTTGAAGAGGACGATGTGCTCGACGGGCGGAGCGGCGGGGGCGGACATGGTCGGGCGGCGGCGGCGGCGGCGGCGGCGGCGGAGAGGGGCTTGACCGAGAGGGAGGAGGGCCGGAAGGGGAGGGTGGGAGGGGAGAAAGCGAGCGGGAGGGAAGGGAGAACGTGGGCACGAGATCGGAGAGAGGGAATCATGATGAGTGTGACAGCGACCGGAGGAGAGAGGAGAGAGAGCTACGATGGAGGTGTGGAGGGGATTGGCTGAGGCATGACGACGACGTGATGCAGGCACGGGAGGATGGGCCTGGACGGCCGGCCTCGGCAGGAGGGACAAAACGTCGAACACCTGGACGGACGGCGTCGTCCGAACACACTATACATTTCGAGCCCATGACAGGAGCCCATCAACTAGCTAGCCAGAAAACGTTGCCGGGGCCACCAAACGGACCCCGGCCGGAGGGTCGGATGTCGGGTCTCGTTCGACTGACTCATCCGCAGCTCAAGTGTCCTTGGAACCCCTCAAGTCGATGGAGACGAAAACGAAGCCACTCACCCATGTCCTAATAGAGTCAGAAAGCATCGTCTAGGCTTTGCCTGATGGGCTGCCGAGAACACCATTCTAGTGGTTCAAATCATTAGTTTGCATCAGGAGTCATTCGAGGAATTGACCGGTGCACTTTGTATACTATATCAATAATATATAGGATGGAAATGGGATGGTGTGGAGAACGGAACATGATTAGATGTGCTCTATATCCATCCCCATGATCGTGATTTCCTTAACGCTTTGTTGCGTTCAATGTTGTACGTCTAATCGGGTTAAACATGAGCACAAAATCGTTTGAGCATGCGACAATGACTGTCAAGTCCCGTCCATTTCGACTAGTGAAGCAAAAGGAGTAGAGGAACCGTAAATTGGTGAGAAGGAAAGCAAGAGCTGCGAGTCTCTATCGGAGGCAAGTTTTTCGATATCTTACTTGATCAAAGAGCATCCTGAAATTAGACACACAGTAAAAGGAGCATGTTGAACACGGTCTGAAACTGATTATCACCTCCAAATGGTTCTCTCGCCATTATCAAGACTGGTTCCAGAACACAAGGACATTAGCTCCAAATCTCGTACTCTCATGGAAATCTCTATCTATAACCAACCCTTCTCTCAAATGTCAAGAACGATCGAACTGGTAATACTAGCTTGTAATTAGTTCATTCCCATCTAAATGATAAATGATAATCTAGCAGAACCGGCTGATAGCTACCTTGGCATAAAATTATCTGATATTGTTAGTAGCGCCGAATGCTAAAAGGAAGCAACCTTGTGTAGACTACCAATAGTCATTGCACGAGCACAAGCCACCTTCAAATCGGTGAAACCGGAGTCGGTCTCTTACAACTATCGTTCTGCTTAATATCCTTGAAAGCAGTTTTATCCAGCAATGACAATCATAGCAGATCCTAAGGTTCTTCAACACCACAATTTCGCTCCCAGGACTAGATTTCAAGACCCCATATGCCACCGCAAGTTTTTCACTGTGAAAGTTCAAATTCTCCTCCTTCTCTTCATCAGCAACATCCATCAGAACCAACTCCATTGAAGGCACAAACCCCCCATTTTGGTCCTCTTAATGAGTTCATCCAAAACTTCGTATAAAGCTTCTGTTTCCCGGTGTGACCTATCACCCGATCTGAATTGGTGGATCTCACCTGCAAACTCAATCCAACTCTTTCCACAATTTTTACCAACTCTTTTCTTTTTCATCAAATTTCTCATTTTTGCCGCACTATCCCACCTAGTTAAAGAGCAGTAGGTGTTCGAGAGCAAGACATAATCCCCACTTTCGGGACGTGGAATATTTGCAATGGCAACTTCACCCAGCCGTGACCTTTTGAAGACCTTGCAAGAACTGAGGAGAGTCCTCCATATTGCAGCATCTGGCTTCATGGGCATTTCCTTAATCATAGCATAGGCCTCATCCACTGATCCTGCTCGAGCCAACAGGTCAACCATGGCACCGTAATGCTGTATTTCAGGCTGAATGGAGTAACGTCTCCTCATTGAATCAAAATACTTGCGCCCTTCCTCAACCAACCCACAACGGCTACAAGCTGTCAATAGACCAACAAAAGTTATAGAATCGGGTGTGACATTTTCCTGTTCCATCTCCGAGAAAACTGTAATAGCATCATGGGCATGGCCATGAATGGCCAGCCCATTAATCATTGAGTTCCAAACCGATACATCGTCACGAGGAACGCTGTCAAAAATTTCTCGAGCGGTTTGGATCTTGCCACATCTTGCATACATGTCAATTAGGGCTGCATGCAATATATAGTGCCCTTCAATCTTTTTCTCGATCATCAACCCGTGCGCCCATGATGCATGACTTAGAAACCCGACTCGCGCGCAACTGGTGAAAACAGACGCGAACGTGAAACCATCAGGCTTGACATCCGAACCCAGCATATCTCGGAAAGACGCAAGCGCGTCGTGGAACCGCCCATTCCGCGTCAGGCCCCCGATCATCGAGTTCCAAGTCACCACGTCCCGTTCAGGCATTTTATCAAACAGCTTCCTCGCAACACCACACTGCCCGGCACCCAACAAATCCCTGAGGAAGATATTGAGGGTCAACAAGTCGCGACACCGGCTGGCGACGTGGTGGACGACACGCACGGCGAGATCGAGCTGATGACAGCGCACGTACGCCGACACCAGAGACGCTAGAACAGGCGGGTTGGCCCAGTACCCGGAGGTGACGATTCTGGCGTGGGCTTTGGCGGCAGTCTTGAAATCCCCCGCCCGCTTGGAGGATTCAAGAGCGTGGCGGATGAGCAATTCCGGGTCTGCAAGAATCAGGAGGGAAGACGAGCAAAAATGCGGGTAAGAAAGCTTCGCGCTTTCGCGTGGTTCTACGACCGAAGCAACAGAGAGCGCTGCGTCGCGTGCTTACCCTGTAACTTGGAAAAATGAAGCTGGAGTTGCCATGCAATCGAACGTCGGGCGTTGCCCCCGCGGATGCTCCTCAGGCTCGACATGGCTTCCTTCTCGCTGTGTTCATGAGCGGGTTTTGCATGATCCGAAGGAAATTTGCAGAACCATGCGAGCGAGACGAGGCTGTTCTGTCTGCCGGGCGTCTCTTAGGTTGGAGCAGAACATAGAGGCTGATGAAAGAACGGCAAAATTTCCAAATCGTGATTTCATGACCGGGAATCAAGTGAAAAGCGAAATCATGAGCTGCTTTTATGCTAGGGAATGGATTGGATGATTTGTCAGATTCCCATGAGCACTATATAAGTGTTAAAACTGCCAAAACTTTCAAAAAAATACACTTTAAGTGCCACATTTTTTTTGAAATTTAGGCATTTAAAGTTCTAACTCTTGCGAGCTTGCCGAAATACCAACGTGACTTATTTTATTAATAAAATCGATCTATGTGGCTCATCGAAATGTTCACGCAACAATCCTTGTCTAAAATAATGTAGTCCTCCATGTTCTCTTAAATGCTAGTTGTGGTTTAAAAAATCATTTAAGTGTTAAGTTATGATGAAAGTAATTACTTAAGCTGCGCATGACAAAATTTCGAAATAGAAATTGATTTCGCCGTAAATCAATTTCTTAATTTCTATTCTCCGCAGCTTTCGAACAAAAAAACCAGGTTTGATAACGACCAAAATTTCTATTTCTGAAATAAATCTGTTTGATAACAGAACAAAATTTCTATTTCTAATAAATTGATTAGATAACAATATAGGAAATCCTCAAATATAAAATAATAATCGAAATAATACTAATATATTACAAAAGTTGAAATACAATTACATAGAATTTCCGGCATATTATTATCCCTTGTTATTTTTTTAGCAATTATTTTCCTAAGCGTATTTATTTGGTTTCTCTTCTCGGTCAATGTATCATTTGCAAGCTCATCTTGCGTAGGTTCAGATAAGTACTACGAAAACATGAATATGGATGCCATCAATGGCGCCTATGCAGCCTTGTCATTTTATCAAAAACTAGTATTATACAAGATTATCAACAAAATAAAATGTATGGTGTAAAGGAATATATGAGAATTCTACCTTAAAGTAACGTTTGTGGTTAGGAACCAATCGGGGGAAGGTCAGTTTATTTTGATTCTCGAATTGAATCAGTCCAATTGCTCATTCCTAATTTCTTTATTGTTGCTCAATGAACCTTTAATGGCCCTTGCATAGCAAAGAGAGAGATTCTCTTGAATCTCTTGCCTTCGAATTACAATTCAAGATTGTGTAACAATCTAATTATTTTGATTTTGCAAGAATTTTGAATCCGTAAAAAAAAATAATTATAAGATTAAATTTCTAGGCACGTTTTTTATTCATCTATTACATAAGAATTTTTTCTTCAATTGGCCATGCGCGTGCCTTTTCTAGGAGGAAATAGCTCCATTGTTTTTAAGTAAGCATTTAAGAACTTTGTCGTTTTTGAAAATTAGAGACCCATCCGATTGCCTTTCATCCTAAAGAGGAAGTCATAAAAAAATTGAAAAAAATGCAAAAAAAAAAAGAGCAAAATAAGAAAAAGAAAATTAGCAATAATTTGTAAAGTTGTGGTTATGAGTGAATTAAGTTAGCAAGAAAGCACAAGATTCTTTTATATGGTTTGATTTAGTTTCGATTTCTATTTCGAAACTAAGAAGTTAAAATTTCAACTTCGATTTCTTAAATTTCTCTATTTCTCGGAATAGAAACTGTTTCAGTAAATGTAAAAATCAAATTACATTACCAAACGGATTTTTATTTCAAATCTGTTCCGGGGAACAAAGAAACAGAGAAATCGAGAAATAGAAATTTTATCATGCGCGCCCTTAAGTGTCAAAATGACATCATTTAGCATCATCTTGCGTAGTCTACATGGACAGCGCAACATCATTTGCCTTGTCTATGTAGATAAAAAAAAATTAAAAGAATGACACATCATTTAAAATTCTCTCAAAAAAAAATCATGTCAAATATTTGGCCAAAAATTCTCTCCATTAGCACTTAAGGGGGTGCATGACAACCCAAAATTTTTGTTCTTAAATAGTTTTTTCCGTTCCAGATCTGTTTTAGAAGAGAAACCGTTTGATAAACCTATTCAGCTTTTTCATTTCTGAATAGATTTTCATTCCGAAATAGGTTTAGATAAATCGAAACTAAAATTTTCTACTTCTAATTTCTGGAAGAGAAATCAGAAATAATTTCTCTCGCTAAACCCTAATTTCGATAAGTCCTCCCTCATCTCCTCTATGTCTCTGTCCCCTCCTCCTCCTCCTTCGCCTCTCCTCATTTTATTAAAAATAAAAATAAATAAAAATAAATATATTCATTTTATTCATTTAAAAATAAAAATAAATTTATTAAAATAAATAAATTATTTTTATTTATCATTTTATTTTTATTTTATTAAAAATAAATTTATTAAATTTATTAAAAATAAATTATTTATGATAAATTTAATAAAGTTATTTTTATTTGCCTTGAGTGTTTTGCCAAATAATTTTTTTTATTTTTTTTTATTTTTATTCATTTTAAAATAAACTTATTCGTAAAATAAAATAAAATAGAATATATAAAATAAATTTATTTTTAAGGATATTTTTATTTTATTTTTTATGATTTATTTTATTTTATTTTATTCATTATTTTTTTGTTACTAAATTATTTTTATTTTTATTTTTTATATTAAAGGTCGTCGGTTGTCATTCTTGCGCCCTGAAAGCGAAGAAATTTTATGTCGTTATCAAACGAATTTTTATTTTTAGAGTAAAAATTTTGTATCGTTATCAAACGGTTATTTTTGTTTAAAAACTCTTCAGAAATAGAAATAGAAAAATCTATTTCTCGCTCTAAACTATTTCAGTAACGTAATAGTTGTTACGCGCCCAAGTGTTCATTTCCTCTCCAATTTTGGTACTTAAATGTATATTTTGAAATTTTCGGCACTTATATATCCCTTGTGCCAAATTGTGACACTTGGGTGTTCTTAGGCCTAGTTTATTTCTAAAAAAAAAAAAAAAAAAAATCTCTCTTGCCTCATGATTTTTCATTAATATTTTGAAAAAAATACATAAATAGTTCTTAAACTTTGATCAGAAATGCAATATAATTCATAAACTTTAGCCCAATATGAAGTGTCATTCTCGTACTTTTAAATTGTTCAATGTGGTCCTTGAGTTATTGGTACGTGTTCAATTTAGTTCTTAAACTATTTAAAAATATTCATTGTTGTTTTTGAATTTAAATTAATGGAAGGACGATATTGAATATGTACTAAAAGTTTAATAATTATATTAAACAAATTAAAAGGCATCACGCTATAGATTGAGCAAAAGTTCAAGAATCATTTGTGCCATTATCCATAATTTCTTTTGACATAAGTACATATCTTAAATAAAAGAACAAAGAACCAATTAAATTGTCAAGTATCGATATGCAAAGTATATTTGACATTACTTAGGAATTACTCTTGGAAGTCTTGTCCGCTGCTAGGGGTGAGCATCAATTTAGGGTGAACCTGGACCGCCCAACCCTACCAATCCTGAACCGGTTCCTATGAAGATTGGGTCGGTCATTAGTCGTGAGATTCCTGGACCAGTATTGTGCAGTTTGGTCCTCGGTACTAAAAGTTTAGGGTTGATCCAACCCGGACTAACCCTTATTATATATATTATATATCTAATATATTATTTATAATTTTTCATCTAGAGAAAAACCTAAAGACAAACGACGTTAACAACCTTTAAACAGTTCCTTAGTAAAGAGTCCAAGCAATTTTACGATATTATTTAATAACTTAGATTTTTAATGTATATTACAGCAACGATGGTCATAATTTACAAAAGAAGAAAATGTTTTTGTGAGGAATTCTCACGGCATCCAAAAGGGCATAAACAGCTCTTCACATCATCCTCCTCTTGTATTTGTTCTCTTCTGTCTTATTTGTCATCTTAGTCTTCAATTTGCCAAAATTGAAAGAAAAAATTTCTCTGCTTGTCACTCAACATTCACCTCGCTCACTTTTGGTCACTCATACCGCTTGCCACTCAATATTTGCCTTGCTTGTTGCTCGACGCTCACGCCACTTGACACTCACCGCTCACCTCTCTTAGCCAACCTCACTTGTCACCGAATTCATTGGATTGGTCCAATTCTCGATCGCCTTTTTAGGGAATAAAAAATGAAAAAAATTATCGATTGGTCCCGAGTTGACTCATGGAATCAAACCAAACCCATTGAGTCTATCTGGTCATCGGTCCCAAGCTCAATAGGGTCAGTTCTCGATCTTGAAAATTGAATATCAATATTGTGCGGGTTGGTCTTAGGATTAGAGGGTAGACCGGCCAAACCCAAACCATGTTCACTCCTATCAACTATCATTTTGATACAGTTTTAATTACATATGTTGGTCGTTTGCGTCGACACTATTCTCTAAATCAATTGAGTCAAAAATTTGGATATCGTCAAAATTTAATATATAGACCTTATAGTTAATTTTAATCAAAAAAGAAAAAAGACTTTTTAAGATATTTTGAAAATAAAATAACTACACATTTTAGTAAAAGTACTTATTTAAACAAAGTCCATGAATCTCAATATAGTATTTAAACTTTTAATTTGTTCCAGAACTAGTTTGAATAAGTAATAAAGTTCGAAATCACATTAAACAAATTAAAAATTAATGCACCATACTTTACATCAAGCTAAAATTTAAAATCACGTTTATGGATTATATTGCATATTGAGCTAAAATTTAATGACTATATTGAATAAATTAAAAATTTCTAGATTACATTACATATTGGATCATAGTTTAAGGGCTATTTACGTTATTTTTTCCAAAATAAAAAGCTTCATGGAAAAGCATCTTATAAGATCCAACAAGCGACCCACTCTCTATTGCAATTTTTTTATTAAATAAGCGACACTTGAATTGGACATAAAGAGTGAACTGGATCAGAACAGAACCTGAAATCTGGAGGCGACCGACGTGTCCGGTGTGTGTGACTGTCAAATCCATTTATTCTCTCTCTTTCCCTCTCTCTCTCTCTTACAAACACACACAACTCTCGCAGATTTCGTCGCGAAACGGCAACTCCTTCTGTCTACGAGATTCTATCCAGTCGCCGATCTTTTCTGGTTCTCTCCTCCTAAATCTGATTCTCTCTCTTCGCTCCCTCTCGATGCAATCTCCCGGAAGACGTTCAAGGTACGAGCTTTTCTTTTTTAATCACATAACCCTGTTGCAGTACGATTGCCTGTAACGTAACAGAGACCTCCAGAGGAAAAAAAAAGAAGAAGAAGAGGAAATCGGGTCTTTTCTCTTTTGTCTGGTCTTTGTGCTTTGCTCTCCTCCTGGTCCTCCTTTTTGTCGGCACATCACTGTCCATCTGCATCTTTCATCTGCAGCTTCGGATGGGAGTTTCCTTTTCCCCAAGTAGATTGTGGAATTTCCCTCCTCGTTGAAATTCTTGTCCGTCCCCTGTTTTCTGTTTTCCTTGCTTGAGCATGCTCTTTGATTTATTTGGAAAAATGGGCTGGCCTTGAAATGCTCTTGGTCGTCGCTGGGAGCCAATGTTTGCAGGTTCTTTTGGGGTAATGAGCTTTCCTTTTGAGGGGGCAAAGTCTTCGTCTTTTGTCTTGCTTTTTGGAACCTCATGCTTTTGCATTCGCCGATTGCAAGCTTTTGAAATTTGAACGTCTCTGGATAGTATGAGCTGGGGTCTTTTCTGTTCCTCTCTCTATCTTTCTTTTTGAATCGCAAGCAAAGTCGGCCGCATAATTTAGTGCGCTTTCTCTGTTCTTATTTTGTTGTACTTTCTTATCATCGTTTTTGGCCTCTTTACATTCGTTTGAACCTGGTTCGTGGTTTTCCTTACCCATTACTATAATGAATAAATAAGTACATAAAAAATCGATAGTGCTGTCTCTGAAAATACCTTATCTTTTCTGCATCTTATCTTTTCTGCATCATTGACTGAGACTCAGAGCTCCATCCTTTTTGAGATTCTTGTTTTTTACGCTGCTGATTTTTAAGGCGCGTATTTCTCCGAGTACGATAAAAAGGTTTCCTTTATATGGAAAAGGAATCTGCTTTCTCCTCATATTCTTCTCATCAATGGCAATTAATATACACAATAACTGTAATAATGTACTATATTTACTGCACAAATTCTCTCCCCAGAAAACTAAAAGTTCCCGCGGCGGTCATGATTTCAACTATCACACCTTGTCTCTCGCGACAAATAAACAAATTCTGAAGCCGCGCTGCTCATTCATGTCTAGTTAAGAAGATGAATTTCGTAGTTTTTTTTTTTTTTTTTTTTTTTTTTTTTTTTTTTGTATTTTCGATTTATTTTGGTAAAACTTTATCTATTGATATATGACAAGAACATGTCTTAATGTTGTGCATGTGCTTTGGAATCTTTTTCTAATCAAGAAACCTATACGCTACAGTTCATTAGCATAATCTTAATGACCAGAAAGTTCTTTTCTTAATTCTTTTCTTCGGCCTAGTGGGGTTATTATAAAATGGGATATAACCTGGGAGAAACGCAGAGTCTCAGCCTTTTTGTGTTCTTTTGCTTCTTCTTCTTGATGCAGGTCTGGATCTGATCACACATAAAATCTGACCCAGAAATCATTTCAGTTTCGAATGGAGGGCGACACATTCTCAGGGCTTGGCAATGGGGCGCAGATTGATGGGAGGGTGTCGCAGACATTCCAGAAGAGCTTTGTGCAGGTCCAGCACATATTGGACCAGAACAGGCTTCTCATCAATGAGATAAACCAGAATCATGAGTCCAAGAGCCCAGACAACCTGAGCCGCAACGTCGGCCTAATCCGAGAGCTCAACAACAACATCAAACGGGTCGTCGAGCTCTACGGTGATCTCTCTGGTAACTTCTCGAAGATAATGGATGCTTCCTCTGAGGACAATTCCTCTGGTAGCAGGACAGGGTACAAGAGAATTAGGCCTGCATAGGGAAAAATGGAATTTATGTAATCATTTCCCAGATAGAGTTTGTGGAGAAATAGATTTTCTCGACTCCATGTATGAAACAAGCTGATGTTGAATTTTCTCTTCAGCTTTCTTCCCCTATCTAGCTAGCTAGTTCTTAACCTTGAATTGCCTTTTCCAAATGATTTTCTGAGGTTCATCTCAGTTTGTAAGTTAACTAACTGCTTGTGGCTGTGCAAGTATGATCAAAATGGACCGTGGTTATGATATCTAATCCTATAGTTTTGTCTTCCAAGAGTGCTAGTTTGTAATAAAACAACAGAGCAAATAGCCATTCGAAGCAGGAATCTTAATCAGAGCCAATTTGGCTCTCTGCTGGTTTCACTTCATTACCACCTGGTAAAGATCTTTTAGCCAAAAAAGCTGAATTCCATGTATATAATTCTTGTCCATGACTATGAAAACACTCTATCAAAACGCTTTTCTTTGTCTTCCTTTTCAGTTCAAGCCAAAAGCATCATGCCCTACCTAACCCTGTTGAAATCTGAGGATTTTGCAGTGACTTCCTTCTTTTCTCTTTTTGGTTCCCATGATTGTTTGCCCAGAAATTCACTGCTGATGATTCCTTTTTCCCTGTGCCTGTGCGGAGAATTGAACTTGCATGCATAAAAATCTGAGAAGATGCTGTGGGAAAAGAAAATAGGGGGAAAAAGGCAGCTTTTCGTTCTAGCACACTTTGGGCTCTCTCTCTCCCCCTCTCCCCCTCACATTCCCATACAGGAACAGAATCTCAGATGTGGGGGTGATCAGCTTTTGACCATTCTCGGCGTGTCTTATTTAGTGGGAAATATCATAAGATATTACCATGAAGATTACTGATTTTTCTTTTTTCTTTGGCTAAATTTTGCTTTGAGTGGGTAATGGGCACGGAGCTCGTGATGTACACAAGAGTTAAGATTAGTACATATGCCTTAATCACGCTGAAATCATGAATTTTTTTTTTTTTTTTTTTTGGTATTGTGAAATCATGAATTTTTAACCTAGTTTATTGTCACAAAAGTATGGGTGACTTGAGTGGATTCTGTGTAACTAAACCGTTCTTTAAAACTTTGTTGCTTTTTCCTATTTCTAGTCCTTCTACTTATTGTTGTCGTTTTCAAGATGAAGCAATTGAATAAGATTCAAGAATCATGATGGAACACAGTGATTTTGAAATGATTAAAACTGTGTTTGATCAAAATCACAATAATTACAGCACAAAGAATGATAAAAAAGACTGAGATTTTGCGAACCCTTGAGAGGACTACAAACTGGAAGATGGAAAGTAGAACATCTTTAACAAGAGAACTACAAAGGAGGATGCTGAGGTGGTCCGGGGACGACCTTCTGATTTTGCAGGCTGATGCCTCCTCTTGTTCCTTCTACCTCTTTTATGGAGGGAAATACTAGCTTGCCCTCATGATGCGTTTGTTTCAGCATTTGCAATATCCTTAATGGTGCAAATGATGACCATTCTATTTCTGAAATCAATTTTTGGCCACAAATTAATTTTTCTGTTTCCATTCTCGAGAAGCCAACGAGCAATGATGGATGGAGGAGAACCATAGGTAGCAAAAGACGGCGGGCAACGTTGGCGGATGGTAGCGAACAGTGGCAGGTAGCAAAGGACAGTGATGGGCAATGGAGAACGATAGAGGGTAGCATGAGATGGTTGGCGACGGAGGATAGTGGACGTCGGCAAGTGAAGGAGGGCAACAGCTGGTAGCAAATGGCTACGGCCAACGAGCAACGGCGATGGCAGGTGGGTGACCAGCTAAGAGTTAGGGCAAGCACTAATAAGAGTTTTTATTTCTCATCTCTATTTCAAAATTAGAAAAGTAGAAAAATTTTACTTCTCATTTATGTCATAACTTATTTCTGGACTAAAAATTTGTTCCAAAAATAAAATAAAAAACAAAATCTCGTTACCAAATTTCTATTTCAAATCTATTCTCGAAAATAGAAAAATGAAAAAACAAACAAATAGAATTGTTATTATGCACCCCTTTAAGATACTAAAGTTTATTGGGCAAATGCAAATACCATTTAGCGAAATTTATTTTCAGGGTGCTTTAGGAATATGCAATTGCATCTCCAATGCTCTCTAAAGGCTTTTAGCCCAAGATAGGTTTGGAAATACTTTGGAACGTTGCATTTCAGGATGCAAATAGAATTTTTTTTCTTCTAACTTTATACTCGCTCAACTTTCATAATTCCATAAATGTTTATGAAAATCCTAACTTTGCCTTAGCCATTAGCAAGTAACTCAGGAGCGGCTAGCATGATGATTCAATAAAACTTCAAACTAAGTCCAAAGACTCCCTAAGTAAGAACCATTGGATCATCACTTATTCATCCACCCCCACTCTTGTGGCAGCGATTGAATTTCACTATAAAATAGTTTGAGATTTTTTATAAAAAAAAAGAATCAGCAAAATTATTTACAAAGTATAATTTTTACCAAATGATATTTACATTAAAGTTGCTTTTCAATGTGTGTTTAAAATACACTTTAACAAACACTATTTTGAAAAACCCCTTTACTTGAAAAGCCTTTGCATTTTCTCAAAAACAATTCCCTAAAGTTGAACCAAATTCACCCTTAACGTGTTGTGCCGCCTTTCCTTGTTTTTTCATAGGGTGGTTGGGATTTTTTAATATTTAAACTTTTGATTGTAAATCTATCTCCTCTTGAAAAGTGGATTCACTTTTGAAAAGTAAATTGTTCAATAGCTATGCTTTCGCCATCTCTTGAAAACTATATCTCTATCCAATTTTATGTCAAATCTACCACATATCAATCTCAATCTTATCAATTGTGCAATAGTCGATGAGTGATTAATGCCCTCAACTAAAAGACCATATATATTTCTTTCTTTTAGATCTTTTTGTTTACTTGTTTTTGCGCTAGATTTTTTACATGTGTTTATTGCAATGGCTTTTCTAGGAATCTCACATCTCATCTAGCCTCATCTACTAATGAGAACCATTCAATTCCTTCATTGCGTACATCTCACTAGTCTCTTCTCGTCCATCTTGGCACTCATTCCTGGCAATGCTTTCAGGGTTCTCTTGAGGACTTGCTAACTGTTTGGCTCATAAGATGTCGAGTTCGATTGAAATCTAACCCAATCGCAACGTCACTCCTTCATATTGTACTATGTGAAAGTTAAAATAGTCACTCATGGATGTTAAAAGTATAATTTGATTCATTACTTTATAACCAACGTCTGTAAATTAATTTCTATATTCTAAAGTACGAATTTTGGAATACGCCAAGAGAAATCTATTATTTGATCAAATCATTGGTCAATACAAACCCATCAATCTGCAGTTCTTCAAGACAAGTGCATAAATCATTGACGAACTCCAAGAACAACCCTCCAAAACAACGTACACATTCAGGTAGCAAGGAACAAGCCGACCGTACCTGGTCAATGTTTTGCAGCAGCAGCAGCTATAATTCACCAATTATTCCATTTGGTTCGTGAAGCATCGTTATTCGTTCTCTCAACATCATTGGGAAGCGGAAGGATAAAGACCAGGTTTGGCCATCACGAGACCCAGACAGGGACAAACTGAACATGCCACCATCTCAAACCTATGGAGTCCCTACCTTTTTCCATCTTTTTCCTTTTTTCATTGTCGCTTCTTTGCTTGCATTTGCAGTAAACACAGGTCAGAAAGGTGGAGTCTCTACAGCCTTAGGGTTCTTGCTTTTAGGCCAAAATAGAATAATGTTTTGTCTTATAGGGGCATGTTTCATGATTTTACTGAGGACCCCGATTAGGGAGAAAGCTAGATTCTAGCCCAATCATGACTTAATTACCATTGGTGATTATGGTCCCGGGTGATCTCAATCAATGTCATTGAATGCAAGTGAAATGGACCTCCACTAAAGTTCTAAAGAAATGTGAGACATGATTGTCTCTATTCATACCTAAGCAGCAAGTTTTCTTTTGACCCCTTTTGTTAGGTGAGCGCTGGGGATGAAACTCATATTCATTGGGGACCCATGTCCTGAGCTAGTCTACTGGTCGCATGTGCTTTGATTTTTGAATTGAAAATCTGGAGGCATGAGATCAAGAGGATTGTCCTTAAGAACAAATTATTCTTTCTTGAGATTATACCAAAAAATGTATAAAATTATTGTATGGATGTTAATTCAACATTTAATCTTTCAATTTAGCTAATTTTTTTTGTCAGTAATTTAACCAATTTAATCATGAACATTTTCATGGTTTGCTAACATAATCATTTCAATTAATTTTGGTCGAAAATCACTAATGTAGACATCAACAAGGTCCACGTCACACAGTTGACATTAATGTAGACAATTTTATGAATTCTTTTAATTTTAAATATATTTCCTTTGCTTTTTTTTTTTTTTCTTATGGTTGATTGCCAAGCCTCGGTGATGACTCGCAGGATTGGCCACAAGCAATTGCCAGCAAGTCAAGGCTAGGCAAAGTTGGACATTGCCAAATCTAACGAGGTTGAGCCTCTCCTATCATCACTAAGGCCTGGCGACCAGCCAAGAAAAAGGGAAAAAAATGATAGAAAAAAACAATAAAAAATTCAAAAAGTTTATAAAAATTTCAAAAAATTTTAAAAATTATCCATTTCAGTTATTTCTTACCAAAATTGGCTAAATAGATTATAATGGCAAATCGTTAAAAGATTTAGAACTAAATTGACCAATTTTAAAAATTTAAAACTGAATTAATAACTACATAGGTTAAGAATTTTTTTTTTTTTGGTTAATTTTCCCATTATTTCATCTTGGCATCCGCATGGTCTAAATATGAAATGTCCACCAAGGTTTTCCATCAAAGTTGCATTTTTTTCCTGTTTGAAATATGGTTTTCATTCATTAAGATAAAGATGAGTAAATACAAGCTGCAGGTTCAGAACTTATCAAAGCCCAAAGGGCTTGTGGGGATATAAAATCCAATTACAATTAAGGCTTTCTTACGTTGCATTTTTGTGATTCAATTTGCCACCTTATTTGACTCTCGGTTGTAATGACCCACTTTAAGACCCAAATAAAAGCGAACCTAGGCTTGAGCTTCCCTGATAAGCAGACTAACCTCTCAAGACGCTTCTTCTACGCTTGATAAGCCATTAATCAGATCAAACTAATCTAAGATCAATTCCAAGGAGGTACTTGAACGACATTTGAAGAATTTTACGGTTTCCAGCAGAGCCAAAGCCTCTGTTTGAGCAGCAGACTACGCCATGAAAATTTGCGTGAAGCCATCCCCGAGAAGGCCGACACATGCATGTTATGGATCCATCGTTTGTCCCTTCCAAGAAAGCCCCCTCAATGTTCATCTTTAAGACACTCTTTTTAAGTGGTTTTCAAACTCGATCCAATGCTTGTATGAGCTCGATTTTTTCTTTGGATCTAGTTATCCAGTGAGTAATACTTTCATGTGTAATCCAAGGAGCATCCAGTGACTTGTGTTCAAAGCACAACTTTGTTCCTTTCCTTCTAAATTAACCAGAGAACGATGAAGAGAAAATTCAGAGACACCAAGCTATGTTGAAAATTAATAGGCCATTCATCAATTCCAGACAAATCCAAGTTCGATTTGGTGATGTTTAGGGCCGAATGAGGTCAAAACATCAACGTGAGAAATCGAAATTTGACTCTCTTGCTACTTTCATCTCAAAGTGCACTGCTTCATCAAACATACTACAAACTTTGTCTTAATCTAGTATTGGCTAGATATTACTAGAATAGCTTGATATTCCTAGATAGAAGTACAAACACCTAGAGTGCCAAAACTTGGCACGAATGAACACTTAAGTGCCAAAATCGAAGAAAAATGGATCACTTAAGTGTCACTCCGACCAAAATATTGTTTTCGCGATTTTCCGACTAAACAATACAAAAACGACTCATTTTTGCACATCATAAAATAATAAAAAATTAATAAAATTAAATTTAAAACTTGTTTTATTTAAAATATTTAAAAAAAAAAAAATATAAAAAAATTAATTAAATTAATTTTTTTTTAAAATTATACTTTTTAAAATAGTTTTTTTAAAAATTTTTTAAATAAAAGTTTTAAATTTAATTTTAAAAAACTCGGCACCAAAAAAATCGTTTTTGTATTTTTAGCAAAAAAAGGGAGGGCAAGCACTTCCTTCACCGAAAAAAGGATTTTTTTTAAAATTTTTATTTTTTAAAATTTTTATTTTATTTTTAAATGTTTTAAATAAATTTAATTTTAAATTTAATAGAAATTAATTTTAATTTTTATAAATTAAATAAAATTTTTTTTCATTCGTCAACCAGGTCCTTCATCCACGCCGACCACTGTCCATTGGTACAAAACGGCATCATTTTGCACTTACTTCGCGGAAAGGAAAATCGTTATCAAACGAATTTCTATTTTTAGAGTAGAAATTTTGTGTCGTCATCAACCAAATTTCTATTTTTAGAGTAGAAATTTTGTGTCGTCATTAAATGAATTTCTATTTTTAGAATATAAATTTTGTATTGTTATCAAACGGTTATTTTTGCTTAAAAACTCTTATAGAAATAGAAATAGAAAAATCTATTTCTGTGCCAGAAACTATTTCTAGAACAGAATGGTTATCATACGCGCCCTAAATATCCCTCCGTGCCAAGTTTTGGCACTTGAGGTGTACTTCTGCCTTCCCAGATATATATTTACCATCATAGTGAGTGCATTGCCATCATACATTCTAGAACAGGGTTGACCTAATATTCTAGTGATGCATTTAGATTTGATTCTAGATTGTCGTTAGTACCATGCATGGGCTAGAATTTTTCAGGTGCTTGTAATGGCTAACCGTGATTGTCTTTCCTCACCTTAAGCTTTCTTACTTTTGACATCCATTTATTTCTAAAATTGACAATCAGGAACTGCCCAAAATTGGCCAATCCAACTCTCAAGTTGGACTAGGACCATGCTCACCCTTAATAACCACGTTTAAACTTGGCATGCTCTACTTGTATATTTTAGATGTTTACATATATTATCGTTGGGCGTGTATTATGTGTGCTATTAACTTGCGGAAAACTTGACTTGAAACTTCTAACACTGTTTGCAGATAACATTCTTACCCATTTTCAATTTTTTTTTTTTTAAAAGACAGAGACTATGCAACATTGGAATATTTATCATGGCAGGACAATTGGGTCAGTCCACCTAAAAGATCCGAACTTTGTTGTTTAGGACAAAAGCAACTCAGCTTTTTTTTTTTTTTTTTTTTTTTTTTGAACAGAAGCAACTCAGCTTTTTAAAGGGGTCAACAAAAGGCAAGAACTTTTTAGATTTGAGGCAAATCTGGCCGATGTCCATTATCGGCATTCCAAACCGGAAATATTCCATTAGACATCCTTAAAACTTTCCGTTTCCCCTCTTTTTATATGGGCAGCTATATTTTCACATTTTATATTATTAATTCCACCTAATTTTCACCAAAAAGATAAATTTGCCATTATCATTCAATTACAATTTAAGTTGGTGGCCTCAAATTTACTTACTTTCCTTCATTTTTCAGCATTTATATTCCTATATACCACTCAGGTTCTATTTGCCATTATTAAGAATTTCACATATTTTTGTTGTGGGCATTTCATGTATATCATATGTTTTCTTTTTCTTTTTTTCTTTTAGATTATACTTCTGTAAAAATTAGTTTCATCAATAAAATAAATAAAAATCTGAGAAACCTAATTATTTTATTCGTTGTCAAGCAAATTTGTGGTTTAATTGTGGAGTAGAATCCATAAAAAGTTTAACAATTTTAACACAATCACTTGTTTATAAACTTTCACTTCTAAGATTAGATTTTTTTCTTGAGGAAATATTCCTTTAACTCACTTTGTCCCAGATTTGGTTCTTTTATATTTTTGGCAAAAGTCACTAAAAAGCCTGAAGTATGCCCACCGTGGCACATTCACCATAAATTTTTTTCTATGGTACAAAAAAACACAAACTTGTGCATATGTGATACATTTACCATCCATCAAAATTCTATGAATGAGAACTATTAAAAATCCACCTATATGGACGCTTAGAAAAGTAAACGATGTTGACATGGCGCTCACATGACTTAAGCAAAATAAAAACAATATTATTTTGACAAAAAAATACCTAATGGAACCTTAACAGGGTGTAATGTATTACATAGGTACAAGTTTGGGACTTTTTTATATCACAAGAAAAAAAAAATTAGGATATATATATGTCACAATGGCATAGTTTGGGATTTTTGATGTTACAAAAAAAAAAAAAAAAAAAGCCTTTAGTAAATATGTTTCAGCTTCTTGTTGATGTCTTAAGCCAGCATTTCTCACTTACAAACTGTTATGGACGCACACACGAGGAAAACTGGACACCGAAATCACTTATAGAGTGCAAGAATTGAAAAGAGAGTTTTCTCTATTGATTCTACCTCTCTTTCGAAGTGAAGAGAGATTGAGTGTATACATGGTGTCTTTTGACCTTTGAGGCGAAAACTCTTGCTTTGACCAAAAAAAAAAAGTAACTATAAACGATGTACTTAAAGAGCATTTAAGCTTTTGTTAATGTAGTTCATGAACCAAAGAAAACCAAATTAGAAATGGCCATGGCCTTTTGCCGGTTGGGCTCGTCTGGGCCTGTGGTGTTTATGGAAGATCTGATGCAAAAAGAAATAGAAAATGCTGTCTTTGCCACAGAATGTGTGAATCAAGAAAAAAAAATCTTGAAAATCATCGTTAAGTAAAGGCAGGCTATAGGCTTGTGTTGCTGACCAAAGGTTTTCACTGCCTAGCAAGGGAGATTGGTATACCATCCTCAGTGCTCGAGCATTAGAGACATTCTTATCTCGACTAATGACGGTATTAAAGCTATGCAGGAGAACTTGTCCTTCTTCTGGACTTTCTACAAAATGTCTGGATTGAAGATAAATCCAGTAAAGGCCGGGGAGATCTATACTTTCTATAGGGTCTCAGCTGATCTTTAGGAAGAAATAGTGCAGGAAGTGGGTTAAAACTCGGCTCTTTCCTGGTCAGATAACTAGCACAAACTCTTCCATCTGGTAAGCTCTCACAGAAGGAATGTAAGCTCCTCATGGACAAGATTGTAAGCAGAATGAAAAGCCAGAGTTCTCATAGGCTATCTTCTGCTGGATGTTTGCGGCTGCTTAGTTCAGTTCCCTATAGAACTCTTACCTATAAGTGTGCTGGGTTTATAGTGTTGCCAGAGAAAGTGATAAAGGCTATTGAGGGTTGTTGTAGTGCATTCTTACGGTCTGGTGCCGAGATGATGACTAAGTTTGCTAAAGTCGAGTGGGTTGTTGGTGTTTTGTCTGCCAAGAAATGAAGGTGGATTGGGCCTCCATCGATGGAATAAGGCTGTTATGATGAAGCTTATACGGATGTCACTTGCAGGAGCTGGCTCATTGTGGATAGCTTGGATTAACGCCAGTGTTATAAAAAGCATGAAAGGCTTTTGGCAATCGATATTTCCCTGCTTCTTCCTCTAGACGTTTGGAGGAAAATCTTGGAACCAAGAGATGTTATGGAGCCTCTGATTCAATATGTCCTAAGTAGACCTGTCAAAATAGTTCTTAAGCCCATATGTCACCTATTTAAAATATAAATAGATCATATATGGGTCACTCTAATTTTAAAGAGTCTATCTTAAATGAGTTTTAAATTTTGAGGCTAAACTAAATGGATCTAAATAGGTTGAGTTTAGAACTCATTTCCAAACCACTAGGTTAAGATGCTCTCTCTTCCTCTTTAGCCTAATAAAAATATATAAAAGAAATCGAAATTTATAATTATTTTTTATTTTTCTTTTCCTTTTTTTCCCTTCTTCTTACTTCTTCCATCTTCCTCGGCTGATGGCTAGCCATGGGGATAGCTAGGTGAGGGACGAGCTCATTGGAGGTCGGCAAAGGTTGAGCTTGCCGATGTCTGGCATTGGTAAGGCTTGACCTCCTAAACTAGCGAGGTTGAAACCTTGCCAACATTTGGCGCTAGCAAGACTCGAGCTTGCTAACCTTGAGCAAGCTTGAGCTAGCTTGCTTATGGCTAGTCATTGGTCGTCATTATGGTTGGCAGTAGGCTGAAAAAGACGGAAAAAGAAAAAAAATAAAGTAAATGCAAAATAATCAATAATTTGATTTTTAAAAATATAAAAATAAAATATCAAAAGGAGTGCATAGAGAAAAATCAAATTAGATTTTCCATACCAAACGGTAAAATATTTTCGAATTTGATTTTAAATTTTAAACAAATATTACAGAATATTGTTATTTTTTTAGAAAATGACTTATTGGAAAACATTCTTCAAGAAACGAAAGGAGCCTCAATTTTTTTAAAATATTATAAAAATTGACCATTAGATTTGTATTGCATGAAAGTATCTTGGTAATATTATTTCTGTAAAAAAAAGCATAGGTAACAAGCTTTTCTAGATTTGGTTAAATAAGTAAAAAAAACAAGCTTTCTTATATTTGGTTAATTGGAAGAGGTCGAGTATACATTGGGAATGGCTCGAGAAATTTGTATTACAATAAATAGATTATAAACAAGTTAAATGAGTTAATTTAGGTCGGATTATATATGATTCAACCCTACCTAATCCGATTTGACCCACCCGTTTGACAATCTAGTCGTAGGTGATGGTATTGGTAAAGGCCATTGATTATTGGCAACCCATGGGGCCCTTTGCTGCATAGATCCTCTACTGGAGTTGTCCACTTGAAGTTCTATCTTTACAGGACGAAACAACAGAAGTCATCGAGAATGGAGCACGGAACCGGCGAGCTGCTAGATCGGACGATGTATCATTACTGGTCCTGTAACATTGAGTCGAGTTATTTCTCTTAATATCAAGGGCAGACATATAACCTGAGATGGAAAGCGACTCCTCCAAAGCAAATTCTCAGTTTCGGTTGCGCTCGACGGTTCATCCGATTTTAGGGATTCTTGTTTAGCAACTTGTTTGCACCCTAAGGAGATCAAATCTGAGGTCAAAGAACGAAAGTCAAGGAAGAAGCTGATGCGATTGACTATTCAAGACTACTGCTGTAGGACCCCTAAAGACAAGGAGGGATCTCTTAAATCGGGCTGCAATGGAATGGTGGAGTTATTGAGTCAACAGAGTTGAGACAAACCGCGAGTATCGACCGAGTAATAGAATGTGTTGGGCATGAACAAGGGGAGAAGGAAAATGCCACGTTGACCAATACATATAATCTAATATTGATTATGAATACAATTTAGATCGAATGTTGAAATTAACGGTGATAAGTCAATATAATTGATTTGGAAAGAGTTTATGATTGTCGATTGTTGATTGATAGTTAAGTTTGCATCAATCAAATCGATGTTAGTTGTGTTAAGAGAACATTCCTAATCGTTAAATATGGACTTGAAATATGATTTCAATGAGCAAGGATGGCTATTAAGAGATGCCAGTCACCCATGGACCGTAAAACGAGTGCATCTGCATAGGATGAGCATGCACAAGCACGAGAGGTACAAGATTTAGGTTCTGTTTGTTAATGTTCTTTGTTTCTGTTTATGAACAAAATTTCTGTTTTTTTGTTTCAGGGAAAAGAAAAAGAACAAAAATGCGTTTATTTGTATTTTCGTTCCAAATCTATTTTTTTGTTCTTAGGAACACTTTTGGAATAGAAATAAGAAATAAAAAAAAAACATGTTTCTTGTTTCTGGAATAATATTTAAGAGTAAATTTTCTCTCTCATCTCTTTTTCTTCTCTCTTTTTTTTTGACCGGTCGCTGGCTTCGGCCATGGTTCGGCGAGGCTCCGCCTAGTGGTGGCCCGACGAGGCCGAGCCTTGCCCAACCAAGGCGAGGCCTCGCCTCGTCGGCCGGGTCGCCGACCATGGCCGAGGCCGATGATCGACCAAAAAAAGAAAAAAAAAAAAAGAAAGAAAAGAAAATAAAATAAAATAAAAATATTAAAAAATTAAAAGAAATAAAAAAAGAACACAAATTTATCAAACGTGTTTATTCATTTTTTTTATTCTTACCAAATGCTTTTTTTATTTAAAAATTGTTCTTCGGAATAGAAATATTTTTTTTTTATTCAAAAATTGTTCTCTAAAATAGAAATACTTTTTTTTCTATTTTTATTTTCTGAAATAATTTTTAAAAAAGAAATTTTACCAAACGCGTCGTTAGTTATCTTACTAGAAAGAAGAAGGTAAAAAGAAAAAGAAAATTGACCCATCCAGGCCGTTCAAAGGAGAATCCAATTCATCATAGCCGTCCGATCCGTTTACCGCCACGGCCCTCGTTCCTACATATATAGAACCTCGTTCCTCTCATCCTCGTCTTCCCCGAAGCTAGGGTTTGCGGAGAATTCGGCACCGCCCGGCGCGAGCGCTACAGATCTCGAGCGACCCAACGCTTCGTGAAGTGGGCAGTTCAGGAATCTCGCAGTATGGCGACCCAGATCAGCAAAAAGAGGAAGGTCGGTCCCACGGATGCTTTGGCTTCGTGCTTTCGTTCCTGCTGTTTCTTGCCACCGAAAATGAACTCTAATGGAGGAACAATGCTCTGTTGTTTCGGGTTTTTGATGGGTGTCGCGTTGATGTGCAGTTCGTAGCTGACGGAGTGTTCTTCGCGGAGCTCAATGAGGTCTTGACCAGGGAGCTCGCCGAGGATGGGTACTCAGGTGTGGAGGTCAGGGTCACGCCTATGCGGACCGAGATCATCATCAGAGCCACCCGCACGCAGAACGTTCTCGGTCTGTTCCGCAGTCGCTTTTTTTTTTTTTTCGCGTTCTGATTCTGTAACGAATGTTGGGTCTTTGCTATTGGTTGTGTTTGTAGTTGATTCTTGTGTTGCTGATTGTGTGTTCTATGATTGATTTGTAGGAGAGAAGGGGAGGAGGATTAGGGAGCTGACTTCGCTGGTGCAGAAGCGGTTCAAGTTTCCAGAGAATGGCGTGGAGTTGTATGCCGAAAAGGTGAATAACAGAGGGCTGTGCGCTATTGCCCAGGCCGAGTCGCTCCGGTACAAGCTCCTCGGTGGGCTCGCCGTGCGCAGGTAGATGCGTGTTCTGAATTGTCATTCTTACAGCTCGATTCGTGTTGTTTTTATGCTATGGTTGTGTTGATCTGCTGGTGGTGACACGATCTGCTAGTGGCTACTGCTGTTATACACTCTGTTTCACTGTCTTCGTGGACCTTGTGTCCTTTGTGATCTATGATCAAGTGTCCTTGAACAATTTTTTTTAGGGGTATGCATGTGGACTAGACAAGGTTTTATAATGTTGGAGCTGCTTTTGTGGGGTTGCTTTGGTTTGTTTCACCTCATGTCTCTTTTTCCTGTAGTTTGAGATTTTTCTCATTTAAGTGCTCAATTTTGCTCTAATTCTATTGCTTGGCCCTCTAATGCTTTGTTGAATCACAAGTTGGAAGCTTTGTATATGGCTTAACTGCATATGCATTTTGAATCTCAAGTAGTGATATTTTTTAAGTGGAATCGTTTATGCTCTCTGTGTGAGGTTTCCATCTGCAATCCTTCATTGGCCAATAAGGCAGGGTGCTCTTTTTTCCCTTTTCCGTTCTTGTTTTGGAAGATGGCTACTTCAATTTTGTTCCTTCATGTCATCATCCTTGTGGACCATTTTTCCCTTTTCATGCAGTAACTTTGGGGAGGGTACACGATGGAATATTTTATTCCTACTTAGTTCATTTCTATCTGGTAACTTTAGTGATATCCTCCTTTCTCCATAATTAGGACTGGTTGCCTCCTGCTTTCCTCTTTAAATTGTTCTGCTCTGAGACTGATACTGTCATCTATAAAGCAAATAGGTGTTTCCAGTACCAAGTTTGTGTCGGAAGATGACTAAATGAGCAATGCATTTCTAAGCCATTTTCACTTTGACACAGTTCAAGTGTATCTTTTGTGGCTTGGTTATGCTACATTTGCTTCAATTTATTATCCTAAAACCTGAATGTTAATTTATATGATGGGAAGTTAGATGACATTACTAATCATTGTGATTGCTTTATATACGAACCAGGGCTTGTTATGGTGTTCTGCGGTTTGTTATGGAAAGTGGAGCAAAGGGTTGTGAGGTTAGTTACCGAATGCCATCCCGTGATGCCCCCGACTTGTTTTCTCAGGTCATAGTGGATTTCATTTGCTGAAATTTCTGAATGATTTATAGGTAATTGTCAGTGGGAAGCTAAGGGCTCAGCGTGCCAAGTCAATGAAGTTCAAGGATGGCTACATGATTTCTTCTGGTCAGCCAGTCAACGAGTACATTGATTCCGCTGTTAGACATGTTCTCTTGAGACAGGTATGTCCTTAAGTGTAATTTCATGGTCATCGCTGCAGCGACAACTAAAGGAAATGCATGAGGCATGCGTGCACAGCTTGCATCTGCGTCAGCTTCTAATGTGTATGGCGGTTTTTCTCTGTTGGTTCAGGGGGTTCTTGGTATTAAGGTCAAGATTATGCTTGACTGGGACCCCAAGGGAAAACAAGGTCCTATGACGCCTCTGCCCGATCTCGTGACCATTCATCCCCCAAAGGATGAAGAGCTGTACACGAGGCCCGTAATGGAGACCCCAGACATCATCGACGTTGCTGTACCAGTGGTCTAAACTTATGATGTGTAGTAAATTTTCGTCACGGTTGATGTTCGCCCTTCGACTGATTTTTAGGGCCTTTGGTTGCTGATGTTGCTGGACAGAGAGATTTGCCAGATGCTTTCGTGTTTATCCACCCATAAGTTTTGATACGCAGATGCTTGCGCCCATCAATGTATTCTTCATCTGTCTACATTCGGGTTCCACTGTTCTTGGCCTCCGACGCATTTAGGTCGGTTCACCTAGGTCTTGTTTGAGATTATTTCTTCGACGAAAATGGTGATTACTTTTTGAGTAAAATTTCTTGCACGAGTCGGTACATCTTGTAGTGTCAAAGAAGGAAATTTGCATTCTCCACGGATTGAATGAATGGTGAGGCCGAGCCAGGTGCTTTAGCTTTATCTGTCCCCAACAAATCGATCAATTATCCAATGATAGGCAGACGACAGATTTTGTCCTCTTTATCTTTTCCTTCACTGTACCAAATCAATTCCAAACTGCGCTTTATAGAAAAGTCGTGCATGTAATCCGATTTTTGGATGAGTAGGTTTTAGGCTGCTGGAATTTATTTTCAATTTTTAGAACTTATAATTTATTTGCCTTGAAACCGATTTTGAAACCTATTCTGTTTTACGAGTTGAATTTTAAGGTATACTTGAAAATATGTTTTTCTTTTGTTCGTTTTTTTTTTTTTTTCATTTTTTATAGCAAAATATTATGACTAAAGTGAAAGATAAATGGGGGCGAACGAGCAAAGACGAATCAGGAACAAGCAAAGATTGTGAGGTCTGGAGCAAGCCACGAGCAAGAGGCGAGGGTGTATCACGAGAGAGAGAGAGAGAGAGAGAGAGAGAGAGTTGTAGGTGTTTGGGTGAGGTTGAAGAGATGGAACTAAAAATTTTCAGGGAAAAATTAAGATTTTGCCTTTACAAAAGTAATTCCAACTACGGTCCGATTATTGGATGGTTCTTCCCTCGAAATTGAAAATCAGACCGGTTTTTAGGGTGTCAAGTGCAATTTTTGAATAGAACCAATTTAATTCACTCGAAATGAGAAACCAAACAAATATTAAGAAGTAAAACCGACTCGATTGCAAAATCTTAATGTGTAGTATATTAATGTGATGTCTCGTCTTCAATTAAGTAATAGTTACAGTAATTGAGTGATGTTACAATTAATAAATTTATATCTATCAGCCCCGATATTATGTTTATATGATGCATAATGTAAGTTTCAAAATATTATTTTATTCTTACCCCCAAAAAATATAATTATTTTATTCCGGGAGAAAATGACTTTTGAACCTAATTAAAAAAGTAGAAAATTAACAAAATGCGATTCGCAGCCGTACACAACCGTTCGAACCATTAAAAACCCAAATCCAACCTCTCTCTTCTTCCCAGTCGGTTCCCTCCACCTGCTTTTCCCCGCCATCTCTGTCGAACACGTCAAGTTCGTCATCGCCATCTCCGCATCGACCGGAAGTCAATCTCCCTAGGGTTCTCGATCGCCGTTCCCGGACCCCTCGAATCGACGGCGCTAGCGGATCCGGCCCGGGGGAAGCGATGCCGGTGAGCCTGACGCCGAACGCCATCCCGGCCATCAACGGCGGCGACGTCGACTCGAAGCCGCTGGTCCAGGTCGTCGACGTCAGGCCGGTCGGCGGGAGCGGCGGCCAGGAGCGGCACCGCCTCCTGCTCTCCGACGGCGCCTCCTCCCAGCACGCGATGCTCGCCACGCAGCTCAACGACATCGTCAAGTCCGGCCGCGTCCGCAAGGGCTCCGTCGTCCAGCTGATCGACTACATCTGCAGCGTCGTCCAGAACCGCAAGTGAGTAACGCGCGGCGGCGGCTCCGCGATTTTGGACTTGAATGGGATGGTCATTTGTTTTGACTTGAATGGGAGTTTCGCTTGATTTAGAGTCTTGGTGTTCGATCGTATGGAGAGAGAGAGGTTTGTCGGCGAGCGATGATTTCGACGTTACCTGAAGATGAAGGTCGCTACTCCTTGAATTGCAGATACGAGTGCTCTGTTGATTTGTCTGGTTTTGAGATGATGTTGATCAATATAGCTCTTAGATATCTAGTGTAATGCTTTTGATGATGCAGAGCTGCCTTACCAGAACTGGAAAAGTAAAGGATAGAAATGGTGTTTAAATGCTCGAAGGTTGCTTTGAATGAGTTGTTTTAGCAATCTATCTTGGAATGGCTATTGATCAAATTGAATGTATTCTGAAACGATACATGTTAGGAGTGGACAAGAACCTGCGATGTCCATAGATTTGAGTTCGTGCATTTAGGTGTTTAGATTTTGCAGCAATGTAATTGGTTTAAGTGCTTAGTTTGTATTGTTCAGGGTATACGGAATATATCTTTTTCAAAACTTGTCTGAGAACTAGCAAGAACGGGTTCAAGAGTTGTAGAAAATTTTATCATGGTTTTTCTGGTGTTGTATAGAAGCAGCATGAAGTTTGTGGTCTTGGAAGAAAGGAAAGTAAAAACTTACACTACGACAATAAATTGGTACCCGTTCAAAGAGTGATAGATCAAGAGCTTGACTGTTGAGAATTAGTTGTATTTCTACGATTCATTTGCTTGTTACGATGACAAATCAAACTGAAATGCCTCATTGTTTTCATTTAATTAGTTGGCATCTATGTTCTTGTGAAGTGAAGAGATCTTAACTTTGATTTCCAGGATCATTGTTGTGCTAAACATGGAGACCATTATACCAGACTGTGAAATCATTGGAAACCCAAAAATGTATCCTGAGACCAACGCAGCAGCTCAGAAAGTGCTGCCTAGTATCAACACTGGGAATGTTCAGAGGTTCAGTAATGACAATATCAATGGCAGAAATCCTGTACAAAATGGACAGAATTTCCAATCAGCTGTTCAACCTCCTCCCCGAGCAAATGCTGTGCAGAATATGCAAAGTTTTCGACCAACTGTTCAACCTCCATATCAGCCTCCGCCAAACTACAGAAATCGTGGCCCAATTATGAAGAATGAGGCACCTGCACGCATCATACCTATTGCTGCTCTCAACCCTTATCAAGGCAGGTGGGCCATAAAGGCAAGAGTCACTGCAAAAGGAGATCTTCGCCGATATAATAATGCACGTGGTGATGGGAAGGTTTTCTCCTTTGATCTCCTTGATTCTGATGGGGGAGAAATTCGGGTGACATGCTTCAATGCTGTTGTTGATCATTTCTACGATATAATTGAGGTAGGAAAAGTCTACTTGATCTCAAAAGGTAGCTTGAAACCTGCACAAAAGAACTTTAATCATCTGAAGAACGAATGGGAGATTTTTTTGGAGGCCACTTCGACTGTGGATGTTTGTCCTGAGGAAGATGCTTCGATTCCACAACAGCAGTTCTCCTTCAGACCTATTAGTGACATTGAGAATGCTGAGAATAATTCTATTATTGATGTTATTGGAGTTGTTGTATCTATCAAGCCCCTCTGTTCCAATCTTAAGAAAAAATGGTATGGAAACTCAGAGAAGAAATCTGAATCTGAAGGATGGATCTGGAAGGACCGTGGAATTGACTCTCTGGGGTGAGTTCTGCAACAGGGAGGGTCAGAAAGTGCAAGAGATGATTGATTCTGGAATCTTTCCAGTTTTGGCTGTCAAAGCTGGGAAAGTCAGTGACTTCAGTGGAAAATCTATTGGTACATTTCTTCCACGCAGCTTTTTATTAATCTGGATATTCCAGAGGCTTGTAGTCTGAGAAGCTGGTTCGATTTTGGGGGGAAGGATGCAGCTTCTCTGTCCATTTCCAGGGAAATCATGTCTGGTGGATCCAAGAATGAGATACGTAAGACCGTGTCTCAAATCAAAGAAGAAGGCCTTGGAAGATCAGATAAGCCAGATTGGATCACAGTGAAGGCGACAGTATCTTTCATCAAGACTGATACTTTCTGCTACACAGCTTGCCCATTGATGATTGGAGATAGACAATGTAATAAGAAAGTGACAAGGGCAGGAAACACAAGATGGCTGTGCGATAGGTGCAACCAAGAGTTCGAGGAGTGTGATTACAGGTATCTCCTCCAAGTCCAAATACAAGATCATACTGGATTGACTTGGGCGACTGCTTTCCAGGAATCCGGTGAAGAGATCTTGGGTTTCTCGGCCAAGGAGTTGTTCATGCTCAAAGAGCAGGACGATGAAAGATTTGCTGAGACCGTCCGAAGTAAACTTTTCTATCAGTTTCTATTCAGGCTCAAAATTAAGGAGGAAACATATGGAGACGAACAGAGAGTGAAGATCACCGTAGTTAAGGCCGATAAGGTTAACTACTCTTCCGGAGAGCCAATACATGCTAGATTTGATTTCGAAAGTCTCGTGATAATCAAGAACAAAGGTTCTGGGTGATTAATAGGTGGCTCTCTGTTTTAAGAGAGAATTAATAAGCAGTAGCATTCTTTCCCACCAGATTATTCTTTATCATCAAGTGAATTGAGTTTTAGACAAATATAATTGTTTTAGCAAACCTGTAACGTAGGAACAATTGAAAGGTCTTTGTTCTTTGTAAAATAATGTATCAGTTCATTTCTCCCGCCGTAGATTTTTTTCTCAGTGGTCTGAAAGAGGGTTTCTAAGATGTCCTTTGAGGCAAAGAGCAAATAAAAAAAACAGCGACTCGTTTCTTTCATGTGCCAAAATGGAACTCACAAATTTCACATTTCATCAGCTTTCCGAGGGCAATGTTACAGCTAAAAGAAGTGACAGATTACAAATACAGTACAGAGATCAGTACAGAAAGCATCAACACAACAGAGAAATCACATGAGTGAAAGAATCTCCCCCCTCTCTCTCTTTCTTCTCTCAGCTTCTCTTAACGGGGTCGAAGTTGGAGACCCAATCACGGCACCGATGATGGCACCGAGCACAACCCCACCGGCCACGATGCTGAGCAAGAAGTTCTTGAGGGATGGAGAGACCCCGGACCCAGCTGCCTCAGCCACTTCCGGGACCACCATCGAGGCCGTGAGCGCGGCTGCGGTCAATCCCGTGATGGCCTTCTCCTTCAGCGAAGCCCTGACTTCGAATTTCCCGCTGCTCTTCGACCCCGGGATTGGCTTTGTTGATCTCACAGGCAATGGCTTGAAGAAGCTGTCGGAGTTCGGCATCTTCTTTTGCCCGGCAAAGGCTAACGGCATAGCCATCGAAACTGCAGAGGTTGAAGCCATTGTTCTGCCAAAATCTCACCTCACCCTCTCCCTCTCTCTCTAGTTTCAGTCGTTTTGGCCTCTGCAAGTATTAACTGTTAAATGGTGAACAAGCTGTTGAATGGATGGTTTTGAGAGGAGAAGGGACAATGTGAGGTGGAAAAGAGAGAAGATCCCAATTGGCTTGGTCTATGAAGAGCCTTGTCCGACGTGGCAGCCTCTCCTTTTAGGGATGATGGATAAGGTTATCTTCACTTAGCCCAAGCGCCCAATCACCATCAAGCTAGTGATGTCCTGGAGTCTGGAATGTTGGTTAAAGCTTCCGGGCCATAACATTTGCCCAGAACCGTGGATAGATGTATACATTTTATGGGCTTGCATTAGCCCAATGAGTCTCGACATAACTCAACACGGCGAGATGGGGCGCCTCGATAAAGTTATTCGCACCAAAATAAATTAACAAGAGCCAAATTTTCGAACTCGAAACAATATGTTGATTCATTCTTTCAAGGCCAAATTTTTATCACCAAACGTGTGAAACTTGAGAGTTGTTTGACGATCATAAGGGAGTGATTTTTTTATGATGCAACCATCAAAACGACACAAGATCCGATTGCCACTCATGCAGCAGTCTCCAAAAGCGGGAAAGGGAAGAGTTCAAACATGGGGTTCGTGAGGCGGCTCCTCTCGACCGTGCGAAGGACTGTAGATTAGATTGTGTCCATTGTCACTGGGACTAGAAGAACATGCATCATCGCTTCAACGGATCATGCTAATGTGGGTAGCATCACTTGCTTCGTCAAAGCTCTCGTTCCTCCTTGCATTTTGTCGAGAATCCCAGTGACTTTCCACGGAGGAAGGAGAGAGAAAATCGATGCATATTTGATGCAAAGTGCACTCAGTGGCAAACAGTGCACGCATTGGAAACGAACAGAATAGGATCATTCCAATAAACTATGATCATACCAAGCCAAAAGAAACGACAGTAGTAAAAGTAGAGGTTAAACAAAATCAAACGAATTGAATGCAGCAAAAGAATAAGAATCGAATAACTCCATTGCTCTTTGATATCATATACAGTTTCTTCATTTAAAATATAAGGGATGAGCCGTGCATTCCCGTTGGCCAAAAGGAGGAGAGCTGGCTCGTTTGTCTAACATTTCCAGTGAACACGGAGTAAATTCTGCTCCTTTGAGATGCAAGCACATGAAAATGGAGTTCAGCACCAACCAAATACATCTGCGGTTCCCACGATATGAGCTCAAACCTGTCAAACAAATTATACAGCAGAGAGTAAAGATAGTATTCCAAAAGAAGTAGATCTCGTGAAATACTGGATGCTTCATTAATCATCAAGCCTTAAGCATTTTCCTGGACCAACGATCTTTAAACCAAATCGAACCTAATGATATACTGAAAGATTTGTCTGATATACGATGCTAAGTTTCACCGCCTTAGAGAAGTTAAAGACAAAAATAGAAGCATAGCTTATGAAAGATTGAATCAGATCCAGCACTCGGCAATTTTCAGATTATAGATGTTAATGTTTAGATGTCCAGGTTTGAGTGAGGAACACACACGGTGACACACTAATCAAGGGAAGAAAAAAGAAGGCACGTACTTGCAGCTAACTAGGAACTTGCTGGACGAGTCAAAACCGTCCATTAGCAGCCGCCGATCCAGTATAGCTGACTTGAACTTCTTGAGGGAGCAGACGATACTTAATACCGAGTTCTTCGAAGAGTTTCTTGAGTTCCAACACAAGCTCCGACCTGCGGCTGCTCTTATCACCGTAGTTTTGGAAATTGATCGTGTGATTAACATAAAGGCCCAACTTCAACTTGTTAACATCCTCGATCTCCTTAACCACAACACTGTGAGCCGGACGCCAGTGTTTAGGCCTGCTTTCCAAGTACCTGGCATTTACACCCGATGAATGCCATTCAATTGGAGGAATGCACAAATATTCATATAGAAGAGCATATTCCACAGTACTAATGTCCATCTATATTCTCCATAAATAGAAATAGCAACGTGACTATTTTTTGTGCATTTTGATAAGCTACATCTTGAAGAGTCGAAAGCATAAACTTTATCACAAAAAAGATGCAAAAACATTAAGAAAAATGGAAAGTGTACTTGATGTCTCGTGCATATTACAAAATATCTTGATATGAAGCAACTCGATCTGATAACATCATTGTTTCTATTGTGTAGCTGTGCCTTTCTTCATATTAAAAAAGGGGCTGCTCTGTTTCGTCAGATAGGTTTCACAAATGGCCAGTGCTGACACCGAATTCTAAACAACCAGGACACCATCCACAGACTAATAATGAATAGATATCTGCAATTCATAACGGGTGTTTTATGCCGCACCTCATCATAATCGACACGGTCGATTATGCATGCAAAATATACTGCCTGAATTTGAGATGCAGAGACTGCAGATGACATACGTTTTTATTCTAGATTTTAGATCTCCAATTTTCTCGACTGAAGTAGTGAAGTCAACAGTGAACTCCACCGAATCGCTCATTTCTGGGCTCCTATAGTAATTGCTGATAGGTTTAGTTGCCAAAACTGAATTTGGGTAGAATATCTTTTCACCGTCATATTTCAAGAAGATTGTAGTCAAAATATTCATCTCTTCAACCACCATCTGCAAAGGAATCAAAATGTCAGCCAGACTGTTGCCCGACACAATATAGTCTTGTAGAGTTGTAGGATTAATAAGTCACCTGCACTCCATCAATTACGCAACGGTCACCCACATCAAAGGGATGCATTATAAAGACGAATATGATGGCTTCAAAAACGGTTTTGGCTGTGTTACCAAACATAAACACCACGAGCAAAAGCTGAGATGATATGAAGACGAGTACTTGTGTCGTCATAAATCCCATCAAAAGTAACCAGATAATGATGATCACAATGAGCAAAATTCCTGAAGCAAGCTTATTCAGCTCTTCTATGGCTGTTTTCGTGTCGTTTAAGGAGAGGGCAAGAGATTTACGCTCAAGATACACATTTACCTGCAATGACAAATTACATTGTCAGCTCCACAAGTTAAATAATCATCTCAATGGCCTGTGTCAAAAATCTTAAATTGTTGCTTTTGATGTCCGAGAACCTTCCTGAGGAAGAAGCACTCGATGACTCATTCCTCTTTGGTAAACTTGTGACCTAGGGAAGTCCAAATGAATACTTTTGGTTAGAGTATAGTTTCATGTGCATCCTAGGACAAAAATCAAACTCTGGGTCTCAGATGCATGGTCTCAGTACTCTCTTAGGATCTCAGCAACTCAAATACGTAAAAGACCTTGCAATTCTTTTAACTCCCAAGGACTCCCATCTTTTGTTATGAACTTCATAACAGAATTGGTCAGAGATGCCAATTGAGAAGCATGGAATTATGGGAAATCATCCAACAAACCACACCGTGGTAATGAGTTGCACAACTCGTTCATGAGTTCTTTAATGAAGTAATATATGACAAAAATTGCTTCAAGCAAATTGAAACCCATTAATAAACCACTGAACCGAGAGAGGATGTGGAGATGGTCATGATAGTAAAATGGAGATTTTCTGAAATGGGAAACATTCTCGAGGGCTAGGAACTAGAATTGAAATGTAACTTTAAATCCTTAGCATGTTCTTACCAGCCAATTCTTCAAAGATGATCTCCTGATCTTCCTAGTTTCCATTGCTTCTGGAAACAATGGGATCACGTGGTCAACATCTTCCTTGTTCATGAAGCGCAAAAGATCCTCCTCTTCAATGAACCTAGTAAAAGCATAATGCAGGAATCAGAAGCAGATTCAAACAAAAGTCTTCTATGACACAAGAAAGTCAGACATTAGCTTTTCTCACTTGCTCCTGGGCTTCGCTACATTCCTGAATATCTGATAAGCAGCAGCCTTGGCCTCCCATTCGTTAGTGATTTCCCTATCTGGTTGCTGTTCCTCCTCGTCATCACTTTGATCAAGGCTCTCGGCAAGAGTTGACAGCCCTGACCCGCCAATGACGTTAATCAACCCTTTCATAGTCCAAGCAGAAATTTTATCCTGCTTCATCTTATGTAACTTCTCAACATCAATCACCTCCTCTTGCTTCTTAGCTGCGTCCTTATTGTATTTCGTGAAACTGAGCCGGCCGCTACTTCTCGAGCGGCCAATATTTTCGGCCATCTCCATCAGTGGCGGGCCTGAAAGGGTCCTGACAACATACTGGTGAAAGAGCGACTCTTGGATGCGATCAAAGAACCTCGTGCATTGAAATGAAGAAGATAGTAACTTTATCAACAGTGTTTTGATCAGCCATATGGCAGCTCCAATGAGACAAGAAGCAAGAGCCCTCGTGACGTAGTTCAGAATCTTTTCTGTGTGTCTTGGTCGCTTGACTCCATGATTTATTAACAAGGCCCAAGCTAAAAGAACCAAGCCTAACCACATAAATGCCTGTACACCCTTTTTCAATCCATATACAAAGTACAGAACCTTCTGTTTGAGCAAAAATTCCCTCTCAATCAAGAAAACCACTATTTTGATCAGCCATTCAGTCACTAGCCTCCCACAAAAAATCACCAACACCAGCACACACCATCTCCACAATCTCAATCCCCAAATACAAGTATGTCGCAGCTTGTGAACAGTTAAACTTGCAATCAGAAGTCCCATAATGGACACAAATGCAACCCACTCCACCAATATTACCTTAGGACACTTCTTACCAGCCATTTGTTGGACCTTCAAGTTTGCAGTCTTGTACACCTCCTCATCATCTTCCTCCTCTGGAACAGGGGATGTGATCAACGGCGTCCGAGGCGTGATTGGCACAGACTTCACATTGTCTTTATTGGCACCAGAACTTGCGCCATTATACGGTGAACCCATTCTAGGTGAATTTCTGTAGGGAGACTGAGGATACTTCACTTGGGTTCTCTCTTTAACTAAATTAGCATCACCAGGATATGATGGTTCTGCTAATCTCGATTTCGGCTTCGAAAAGTAAGACCTCGAAAGGGACTTCTTGGCGGGGATTTTTGGAGGCTTAGAAGCAGATGGGCTAGGTTGGGGGAGTCCTTGAGGGGGAGGGCTTGTCAAGTTGAAATCTTGCACTCTAGATTGAAGGTTTTCAAGCTCTGTGAGCTCAATATTGGGTCTTGGGGAGGAGCCTCGACTCCGATACTCGCTGCCCGAGATCATGACTACCACTTCGTTCGTCTCGTTCTTCTCCGACACGCCTCTACTTGTCTCCATGAGAACTTTAGCTCTTTGACAAATGCAGAATCCCTTTATCCCAAATCAAGAAAGTGACCAGAGAGTAAGCTCAGCTCAGAATCCTATAAAAATGGAAGCTTTCCCTAAAGGGTCACGCTTTAGCTAATATTAAAGAATACTTGGGCAAAATTCGAGAAGTGGGACAGAACAAGCAACACAAGAAAACAATAATTAATGCAGTCCTGGGCACTTTGGGAGTACCCAGTTCGTTATCTTGAGCTCCGTCTCGCTTTCTTCCCGCTTCTTTCAAACAGAGCACAAAGGAAAGCAGAGGAAAAGGGCAACAAACAAGAAGCAAGCAAGCAAATTAGCAAGGAACTCTGACGGGACGAGGAGGAGGCAGGGTGGAATTGACGATGAAAATGCGACTATTCAGCAGGGTTTTAAGGAGGGTTTGAGCAGTCGGGATTGACTTCCATGGGGGCGGTAGGGACAGTTCTCCTCCATCCAAACGGCTGCTAACAATTAATCGTCGACAATGGCAGAGAATGAAGTGGGAAAATGGGACATACCGGCCATGGAAGTACTGTTGATTGAGGCTTCGTGTTCAATACATTCGACATTATCAACGTTATCATCGTTTATTTTGTGGCAACATGTTAGGCACAAGTTCCGTCAGGCCCTTTTGTCTGCTTGCTTGTTGACCTTTTTTTTCATCTTTTTATTTGCTGTGACATCAGCACTACAGATCTAAGCAAGAGAATCATATTTATAAAGTAAGAAAATACTACCGATAAGATGTTATCGACTCTCGACATGTCTTGCATAAATGTCATGTCACTCGGAGAGCTTGTTGGACAAAAGAAGCAGGATTGCTCGAGTACTGCTCCGAGATCCTATGATTGTATCATCGAATGAAATTTTGTTCTTTAGAGAAGGTGATTAGGGTGGGATCTAAGCAGATCCTTATTGCACAAAAGAAGCAGGATTGCTTCCCCAGGGTTGCCTGGTACAGGGACATGATCCGACGAGATCCTATGATTATATCATCGAATGAAATTTTGTTCTTTAGAGAAGGTGATTAGGGTAAAGACTTAAAAAAGTAGGAAATATGTTCAGCCATTTTTGAATGACATGACTGTCAAGGGAAAGGGAAAGCCAAAACTAGTTCAACTTGTGGGATGATTTGATGTGCCGCAGCCAGAGTGGAAAGCGTTGTACACATGCAAATCATGTTTTTATATTGTGTTGTGATGGTTGCAGGATTGGACAATTATTAGAACCTTTTGGAAAAAGAACATGCCGGACAACCTTTCGTTTTTTGGACATTTTGTGATAATTTCAGGTCAGCACGCGTTTTCAACTTTAGTGGTTGAGAGTTTAACGGACTCTCATTTCAAACTTTAACTGGAATTTTCGTAGAATTTGCCGGTAACAATTTATAGTTTGAAATAATGTATTGACTCAATCTACTTTTTTATGCAAATCTGCAACACATCTAATATCAAATGTTGAGCAAAGAGCAAGATGCGTTAAGTACAGTACAGTGACAAGGGATTGAAAGGAGAAAATGAATAACATTTCATTGATATACGAGGTTAGAACAAAATCAGATAATCTAACAACAATTTGTTATAGTGTATGTCTCAATCCACTTATTTATGCAAGTCACAACACATCATATATCAAGTGTTGAGTGGAAAGCAAGATAACCAGGGATTGAAAGGGTGAAAAAGGAAGAATATTTCATTGATGTGCAGGGTTGAACAATCGAAATCGGATAATTTCAGGTGATTCATTGAGATTCTCTGGGCCCTTGAGGTACTGGAATGAATTCTGAATCCGTTCGCCAAGCAATTGTATCTGCACTCCATAGAGAAAACAAAATAGAAGGCATCATTATGAGCAGGAACCTTTCAAAATGATCAACGAATTCTTCTAGTGGAAATTAACCTGATGACCCTTGATGGATTTTACATTATACATTGGGTCATTAAACTGATAATGCAACCGATCAAGCTAAAAGGTCAAATTGTTCAAGACTGATGTGACAAATATCTAATATTTCTGCAATTTCATCAATAGTTACCTCAAATCCAACCGGGCCTGTAGCATTAGTAGTAGACATATCTTGGTCAAATGAATAAAATTGACGAACATATGTCTCAATGCTAGAGTTATCTCCTCCATAATTATAAGCAGAATTCGAAAGTTGGAGCAAAGGCGTTAGGATCCAATTCCCAGCGTACTGTGATTTCATACCTTTTGTTAGCCTAAAGGGCGTTCAACTTATGATCAGGAAAAGCAAATGATCACTTTAAGACATACTTGCAGTTGGCTAGGAACTTCACACATCGAGGAGTCAGAATCTCGCATCAGCAGGCGCTGAACCAGTGTAGCTGACTCGAACTTCTTGAGGAAGCAGACCGTAACTGATACCGAGTTTCTCGAAGATCCTCTTCAGCTCCCACACGAGCTCTGATCTCCGGGTGCTCCTGTCTCCTGGGTTTTGGAAATTTATCGTGTGACGGACGTGTAGAGTTATCTTCAACTTGTTCATGTCTTCGATCTCAGAAACGTCAAAGCTGTGATCCTTCTTCCAATAGTCAGACCTATCTTCCAAGTACCTGTTTTTTTTTTTTTTTTTTTCACCCAAGGAATGCCATTCCATCAGAAACTTGTATACGATTGTATGGAGGAGAACTCAGCAATGCTAATGAAAAATGCCTGGTGTAAATTGTCTGCATTCTTTCTCGCGTTATGAACAAAAGAAAGCATAATCACCAGTAAACGATGTTTCTTGAACTTCAAGCTATAGATTCATAAGCCATTACACACCCTCGCATTGAGTTTTATTTCACACAAGTTAATTGCACCGCCATCTTAAACTTGTAGAGTCTCTCTCTTATTCAGCAGACTGTCCCTCTCTGTATTAAGCACATATTATGAAATGCTTTTCAATTTAGATTCAATGATTATGTCTGGTCTCGCCCCAGTCTACATGACTTATCAGACATGAAAACGCAAATTTTGATGCTTCATTAAACAGGTTCAGGAGTAGCAGGCAACATACCCTTTCACTTCATCACTTAAAGCAGCAAAGCTGTCGTGCGAAGTGGAGAAGTCAACGGTGAACTCCACGGAATCACCCATGTTGGGGCTCCTGTAGAAATTGCTGATGGGTTTGTTGGACAGAACTGAATTTGGGTAGAATATCATTTCGCCGTCATTTGTCAGGAAGACTGTTGTCAGGAGATTCATCTCTTCAACCGCCATCTATTAGACATTGAAGTGTTAGGCAAAGTATGGTATCGGCTCAGACCAATCATGGGGATTCTTAGGATTAGTAACTCACCTGCACTCCATCGATGACACAACGGTCACCAACATCAAAGGGATGCATCACAAAAACAAAAATGACGGCTTCAAACAATGTTTTGACAGTGTTCCCAAACATAAATGCCACAAGCAAAAGCTGGGATGAAATGAAGACAAGTAATTGCGTCGTCAAAACTCCCATCATAAGTAACGACACGATAATGATAGCAATCAGCAGAACTGCTGAAGCAAGCCTGTTCAGCTCCTCGATGGCTGTTTTTGTATCATTCAAGCTGTAGGTGAGGGACTTCCTTTCAAGGTAAACGCTCACCTGCAGACATAAACTCTGTAAATAGGTTCTTAGGAATGTACTCATCTAATTTTTGGTTTTGGGCCGAGCCAAAATTTTTCTGGTTCTTTTATTTCAGAAAGGTAGGAGACCTAATCCAATTCTGAAGCGTAGAATTGTGGTTAAGCAGTCACTGGGTGATGGCCCACCAATTATCACAAGTTTTCTAAATGTATCAACAACACTGCAAGATTGAGATTTAGTACACTCATTGACTGTTCTGGGATAATCAGAACTTGGATGGGAATAGAAAGTTATGGATCTTCGAAAACATAGTGAGAGGTAGCAAAAAGCTTCCTAATTCAACATATTATCAATTTAGTAATACTTACTAGCCAGTCCTCTAAAGATGACCTATCGATCTTTCCAGTTTTTGCCGCTCCTGGAATCAAAGGAATGAATTTGTCAACATCTTTCTCCTTCATGAAGCGCAAGAGGTCCTTCTCATCAATGTACCTAGTAAAGACATAAAGCAGCTATGGATGGGATATTTCTAAGCAAATTTTAGCTGGAACGCAAGGGAAGCGTGTGACAGCATAGTTCTTCTTACTCATGTCCAGACTTCTTGGTGACGTTCTTGAATATTTCGTCGGCAGTCGCCATTGCTTCTGATTGATTAGTGATTTCCTTCTTTTGTTGCTCTATGTCCTCACCACAGTATTGATCAAGGCTTCCAACAAGAGATGAAACCCCTAGGGATGAGTCACTAATGACGTTAACCAACCCTTTCTTATTCAGCTTCTCTACATCAACCACCTCTTCTATCTTCTTGACACTGTTCTGATGTACTTCTTGAAACTGAGCTGCCCGTGGAGCTTATCATCCTGTTCCATCAAAGGTGCGCCTGAAAGTGTCTTGACTACGTAGTGGTGAAAGAGAGTTTCTTGGATGCGATCAAAGAACCTCTCGCATTGAAAAGAAGCTGATAATAATTTTATTGACAGTGTCTTGACAAGCCATAGAGCAGCTCCTACAAGACAAGAAGCAATAGCCTTTGTCACATAATGTAGAGTCTCCCTCTCTTGCGTCGATCGCTCTGCTCCATGGTTCAGCAGCAAAACCCAAACTAAAAGAATGAAAACTAACCAAATAAACCTTTGGACACTGTCCTTCAATCCATAGACGAAGTACAGGACCTTATGTTTGAGCAAATAGTCCTTCTCAATCAATAAAACCAATGTGTTAATCAACCAGTCACTCACCAACCTACCACAACAGATCACCAACACCAGCACACACCATTTCCACAGCTCCATGTGCCAAATTTCTGTATTTTTCAACTTGCGAACGGTTAAAGTCGCAATCAGAAGTCCCATAATGCACACAGATGCTGCCAACTCGATCCAGATAATATTCTTGATGGATTTCTTGCTGGCCGTCTCTTCGACCTTCAAATTTGCAGCCTTGTACGGGTGCTCATCATCTCCCACTTTGGCAGCCTTCCAACGAGGCGTTTGAGCCACGTTTGGCATGGCTTTTGCACTGTCTCTAGTGGCATTAGCACTGGTATCATTGTGAGGCAAACCAACATTAGGCAAAATCTCTTTAATCTTCAGTTGGGTATTGTCCTTAACTGAAGCAGCATGACTAGGACCTGATGCTTCTTCAAATCTCGATTTCCGCTTCGAAAGGAACTTGCTTTTAGCTATATGAACAGTGGGATTTATGCGAGGCTTACTTGGTGTTGGGCCAGATCGAGTGATTCCTTGAGCAGAACTCTGTTCTCTTGATTGGAGATTCTTAATCTCTGTTGGATCAAGATTGGATCTTGATGAAGAACCTGTGCTTCGGTGCTCGCTGCCTGGAATCATGACAACAACTTCGTTTGTTCCTTCCTTCTCTAACAAACTTTTCCTATTTTCCATGATAAATGTTTCTCTCTCAATAGCCACTCAAAATCTAAGCCACGCCTAAGCCTTCTTTAAATATTGGGACTTTAATGTGAAGATGGAAGCTTTAGCTGAACCGAATGAATGAATGAAAAGCCCGAATCCAGGAAAGAACATTGAAATAGATGGAAAAGGAGGACCAGAAGGGAAGACAAAGAAACAAAAGGAGAGGTTACCCAAATGAGAACGCAGAAACTAGGAGATTAGAAAGAAAGAGCAGAGCAAAATCATGAGGAAACGAAGGAGATTTGCAGGATATATACTGACAAGGTCCGCGGGAAATGTTAGTTAAAATGGCTCGTTTCTTGTCAATATCACATGATTTAAAAGCCCGATCAAAGTGAAAAATCGAAAAACAAGGAGTCAAACGCGTGTGATGCGAGATTTGGAAGAAAATAATTTACGAAAATCACTCTGAACAACCTCTTAAAATTCCACATGTGCCAAGAATCAGCGGAATCCATGTTGGACAGACGTACAACGCGCTGGTGGTTCGAGAAAATATTAGACGAAACAGTTTTGCCGACTCAGCAATAGAACGCTTCATTCAAAGTGTAAAGCACCTGTCTATCGCGTCCCACCTGTCACAAAATTTTTGAGCTCTCTCTTTTCTCTCTGCGTTACTTCTCCATTAGCCGTCCCTCTTCACGTTATCTCTGCTCTCTCCCCCGCATCTCCACGACCAAAAGCTCTCTCTTTTCATTTTCAATCCAGAATTTCGTCTCTCTCAAAATTGCAACAACTCCACCTCCTCTTCTCATTTTCTCAGGAATTTCAAGGAATGAAGACGTCCCTCTTCGCGACCAAAAAAAAAAAAAAAAAAAGCAAAATTCTCAAGCTACCTTTAGTTCATGGGTCTCTGCGACTGGTATAGAGGCGTGATCATTTGGGCTTATTTGAGCGGCTTTCAGTCCAGTTGTCTTTCACTAATGAGTTTCGGTACTTGCTTATTTGTTGATTTCAACCAGAGGTAGTGAAGGGTATGATGATACGATGAGTTCGTCTTCTCTTGGTTGCCGATTGCCTTGCGGGGAATATTATTGAAAATGTGAAGCAAAACATTGAAATTTTGGGCTTGAACTGTTTCAGCCGAAGTTTGGTTGTATTTGATAAAATGGGCTTTTTTGACTTGATACGTTGGTTTTGTGAAAAAATGAGTAAGTTAAAAAAATATTTTCTAGAAAATAATCTCTTGTATCACTTGCAAAAATAAATGAATGAAATTTTTTTTTCATTAACCATGAAAATAATAAAGCATAAATTATTTATCAATAATAAGAATAGTTTCCGTTGACTAATTTTTTTATACGATCTTTTTTTGAAAAATATTTTCTAAATCACTTGTTTTTCATAAAGCAAATGCGCCAATAAAAACTTTAGGGATGGAATGATCATTTCTTGGTCTTCGGAAACAACCACATATGGTACATATATGTGTCTATAAAAGAAAATTAATTTAAGATATATATGGTACATATGTACTAATCTGAGATTTTTTTTTTTTTAGGTGGTTGAAAAGGCTCTAGATAGATACTTTGTCCTTGCAAATTTGACATAGCTAACGAAAGGACTAACATGGAGAACGGCCGCAAATCATAGGATTTAAATACACAATTCAAAAACTTTAGGACTTAAGGGATTGTCCTCTCTTACTATCAAGCCAAAAACATTTCTTCATTTCACAAAACTGTGTCTGTCCATAATATATTATTAAAGTACAACACAAGTGTCAAAACTTGATATAAGTGAACATTTAAATGCCAAAACTTTCAAAAGGTACAATTAAGTGCCACTTTTTTTGAAAATTAAGAAATTTAAATACCAAGTTCGACAAAAGTGGCCGTAAATCTAGTGTGGCATATTTTAATAAAATACGTGGTCTAGGTGACATATTGGAAAGTTGACTTAGCAATGAAAATGCAAAATGATGTCATTTTGCCTCAAAAATTGAATTTGAATGTATGTATTAATTAAAATAAATTAAGAGAAAAAAAAAAAAAAACAAGTGCATCATTCAACAAGGGCCTATGGAGCCTTCACCACCATCATCCCCACCATATTTGGCAAGGGCTGTCAAAGGTGGGGGGAGGGTCGATCAAGATTGCTAGGTCTTAGGTAGAGGCCAATGACCTTGGTCAACTGCCAATGAGGGCCCAAATCTTGGGCGAGGGTTGCGACTTTCCCCAGATTCGATGAGGGTCACCAGCCCTTGCCTAATTGGGCCAAGGGCTACCAACTTTGGCCTAATGTTCGTAAAATTCTAAACGCAAGTGCACGTATCGAACAAGTAATATAATAATGAGATAAAGTATCGTCCCATGGAGATCGATGATTAATAAACCAATTAAATACCAAAATAGACTAATTCTAAAATTTATCTAACAAATCAAAATATAATTAAGAATGAATTAAAAACGAAATTTGTAGACTAAATGCAGTAAAATCAATCAGATAAATATGTTAGAGCATCCGATTTCACCATAACCACTATATATGAATTTCAGATTGTTGTGAATACAAGAATGATATCAAACATGTGATAGCAGAATTTCCTAATCTATTTACTATCCTATCTCTAGGTATAGCAAACCTACTCAGCTTATTAATCCACTATATCTCTATGTGAATTAAAATAAACATGAGTGCATTAAAAACTATGAATATTCCCGGTTTACAATGAGTCTTTTGGATTACCTTATCACCGAAAGCTACATAAATAACGTGGTATATTTCTATCCACATTTAATTCATGGTTATATATTATAATGAACAATTGCATATTATCACCTCTCAGTCTCAAACATGCACATCAGATCATTCTTCTACTATGTTCTAATTTTCTTAGGGCTACGATGTAACCTAACCATGATGATATGAATTTCATGATTTTTATGTTTTACAATTGATTTCATTCATGTGAGTTATATATTATTGCGTTTAATGCTTTTGAGTAATTGGCCACCACTTGAATGATCGATGTGCATGTTTGAGACCGAGAGGTGATAATATGCAATTGCTCATTATAATATATAACCATGAATTAAACGTGGATAGAAATATACGCGTTATTTGTGTAGCTTTCGGTGATAAGGTGATCCAAAAGACTCATTGTAAACCGGGAATATTCATAGTTTTTAATGCACTCATGTTTATTTTAATTCACATAGAGATATAGTGGATTAATAAGCTGAGTAAATTTGCTATACCTAGAGATAGGATAGTAAATAAATTAAGAAATTCCGCTATCACATTTTTGATATCGTTCTTGTATTCACAACAATCTGAAATTCATATATAGTGGTTATGGTGAAAATAGATGCTCTAACATATTTATCTGATTGATTTTACTGCATTTAGTCTACAAATTTTGTTTTTAATTCATTCTTAATTATATTTTGATTTGTTAGATAAATTTTAGAATTAGTCTATTTTAGTATTTAATTGGTTTATTAATCATCGATCTCCGTGGGACGATACTTTATCTCATTATTATATTACTTGTTCGATACGTGCACTTGCATTTAGAATTTTACGAACAAGTTTTTGGCGCCGTTGCCGGGGATCGTTTGTTTAATACTAATTAATATTGATATCAGATAATTCTAAATTTAATCCAGCTTTCGTTTTGTTTTATTTTTCAGGGTGTACATCAGTTTATGAGACGTAGCCAACAAGGGGAACTTGTTGAGCTTGATCCAGAAATCGAGCGTACATTCAAAAGGCGACTAAGAGAACAGAAAAATTACGCTAAGATGGCAGACGGTGATAATGAAAATCCACGTAGACTCTTAAGAGATTATGCTGCGCCAATAGTTCAAGGCACCACATCAAGTATCAGAAGACCTGCAATTCAAGCAAACAACTTTGAGATTAAGCCGTCACTTATTCAGATGCTTCAACAATCAGTGCAATTCAGTGGTCTACCAAGCGATGATCCAAACGCTCATATCGATGCTTTTCTTGAAATCTGTGACACCATTAAATATAATGGAGTTACAAATGATGCTATTAAATTAAGATTATTTACATTCTCTCTTAGAGATAAAGCTAAGAGTTGGCTTTCTTCTCTTCCCTGCGGGATCAATTACTACATGGAATGATATGGCTCAGAAATTTCTTGGTAAGTTCTTTCCACCGCAAAGTCTCTGCGAAGATGCGTAACGATATTACTAATTTTATGCAAATGGATAATGAATCATTATATGAAGCATGGGAAAGATTCAAAGAATTTCTTAGGAGATGCCCACATCACGGACTACCCGTATGGATGCAGGTAAAAACTTTTTATAATGGCTCTAGTGCAAATTTTCGTTCTATGATTGATGCAGCTGCAGGGGGACTTTAAATAATAAAACACCAGAAGAAGCCTACAATTTATTAGAAGAGATGGCATCCAATAATTATCAGTGGCCTACTGAGAGATTACCAATGTGAAAAGTTAGCGGAGTTCATGAAGTGGATGCTTTTGCTGCAATTGCTCCACAATTTGAAGCAATCAACAAAAAGCTTGATAATATGAGTGTTTCAGCCATGAAAATTCACACTTTGACATGTGATTTTTGTGGTAAGGGACATGTTAGCACAGAGTGTCAGGTAGGTAATACTTTCAAACAATCTCATGAAAATTCTAACTTTGTTAGGAATTTTAACAGGTCACAAAATAATCCTTACTCCAACACATACAATCCGGGATGGCGCAATCATCCAAATTTTTCCTGGAACAATCAGAATGTGACGAAACCACCTGGATTCAAACAATCAGAAGAGACAAAATCAAATTTGGAAAATATAGTCACCAAACTTGCTAAAACAACTCATGACTTCATCAAAAGCACGGATGTGAGATTTCAAAACCAAGAGGCTTCAATCAGAAATTTGGAGATGCAAGTGGGTCAGTTAGCAAGCATGATATCAGGAAGGCAACAGGGTTCTTTACCGAGCAACACAGAGAAAAATCCAATTGAAAACATAAAGGCTATTACCTTGAGAAGCGGTAAACAAGTAGGAGAAGAAGAGATTGTCAGAGACAAAGAAGAGATGATCAATAAACAATCGAAGGAGACAAGTAAGAGTAAACTTTTTCCAGATAATCCCAAGCCATATGTGCCGCCAATTCCATTCCCTTAGCGACTCCAGCAGCACAAAATGGATAAGCAATTTTCTAAATTTCTTGATGTATTTAAAAAATTGCACACTAACATTCCTTTTGCAGATGCTTTAGCGCAAATGCCTAGTTATGCAAAATTTTTGAAGGAGATTTTGGCAAACAAAAGGAAACTGGAGGATTATGAAACTGTGAAGTTAAACGAAGAGTGTTAAGCCATCCTACAAAACAAATTGCCTCCGAAATTAAAAGATCCAGGAAGTTTTACTATTCCTTGCACTATTGGGGATTCTTACTTTGAAAAAGCATTATGTGATTTAGGTGCAAGTATTAATCTGATGCCTTATTCTGTTTTCAAGAAATTAGGATTGGGCGAGGTAAAAGCAACCATAGTGTCACTTCAACTGGCTGATCGATCAATTAAATATCCGAGAGGTATTGTGGAAGATATTTTGGTAAAAGTTGACAAATTTATCTTTCCTGTAGATTTCATAGTTCTTGACATGGAGGAAGATTTGAGGTACCACTTATCTTAGGTCGACCTTTTCTAGCAACAGAAAAAGCTCTTATTGATGTACAACAGGGGAAGTTGATCCTTAGAGTTCAAGATGATCTTGTTTCATTTAATGTTTTAAAGCAATGAAATATCCATTTAATGATAATTCTTGTTTTAGAGTTGAGACAGTTGACAAGTTGGTGAATAAGGTTTTCCAAGAAAATATTTTTGAAGATCCACTTGAAGCATGTCTGATTCAACCAAGGGACAAAGATATTCATAATGAGGAGATAAAGGAGTACGCAAATTTCATGGAGGCAATTCCACCATATTCAAGGCAAAAGGCAATTAAATTTGAAGAGTTGGGACAACACATTACAAAGCCTGAACCATCAATTGAAGAGCTTCCAATTCTTGAACTCAAACCCTTACCTTCTTATTTGAAATATGCTTATTTAGATGGAGTTTCTTCTTTACCGGTAATTATATCTTCTTCTTTGACATTTGATGGAGGAGAAATTGCTCGAGTATTAAGAGAGCATAAATGTGCAATTGGATGGAAAATAGCTGATATCAAGGGAATTAGTCGTTCAATTTGCATGCACAAAATTTTGATGGAAGAGCAATATAAACCCACTATCCAACCTCGAGGCGTTTGAACCCGAAGATGCAAGAAGTAGTGAAAGCCGAGGTAATTAAGCTACTTGATGCAGGTATCATCTATCTTATCTCCGATAGTTCTTGGGTAAGTCCCGTACAAGTTGTGCCAAAGAAAGGTGGTCTGACTGTTCAGAAAAACGACAATAATGAATTGATTCCAACTAGAACAATTCTCGGGTGGCGTGTGTGTATGGATTACAGAAAATTAAATGATGCCACTAGAAAAGATCACTTTCCTTTACCATTTATTGATCAGATGTTAGAAAGACTTGCGGGGCATGAATTTTATTGCTTTTTGGATGGATATTCGGGGTATAATCGATTCCTATTGCACTAGAAGATCAAGAGAAAACTACTTTCACTTGTCCCTATGGTACTTTTGCTTTTACAAGAATGCCCTTTGGTCTTTGTAATGCACCAGCTACTTTTCAAAGATGCATGATGGCTATTTTCTCTGATATAGTTGAAAAATATATTGAGATTTTCATGGATGATTTTTCCGTTTTTGGCCTATCATTTGATTATTTTTTAAATAATTTGGCTTTGGTCTTACAAAGATGTGAGGAGACTAACATTGTTTTGAATTGGGAGAAGTGTCACTTTATGGTGCGGGGAAGGAATAGTGCTCGGGCATAAAATTTCTCGAAACGGAATAGAAGTCGATCGAGCCAAAGTGGAAGTCATTGCAAAATTACCTCGCCAACATCTCGTGAAACTTGTCAGAGGATTTTTGGGGAATGTAGGATTTTACAGGCGATTTATAAAAGATTTTTCAAAAATTGCTAAACCTCTTTCTAATCTTTTGGAAAAGGATGCTCCTTTTAATTTTTCTGTTGAATGCATGCAGGCTTTTAACACTTTAAAGGAGAAGTTAATATCAGCACCAATCTAGCAGCACCAAATTGGGATTTACCTTTTGAGCTGATGTGTGATGCTAGCGATTCTCGAAGAGGAGCTGTTTTGGGACAAAGGAAGAATAAAATTTTTCGAACCATATACTATGCCGCCGAACCTTGTTGTGCACAATTGAATTATTCAATAACAGAAAATGAACTTTTAGCGGTAGTATTTGCTTTTGATAAATTTCGTTCTTATTTAATTGGCTCAAAAGTTATAGTTTATTCTGACCACTCTGCTCTTAAGTATCTGCTTGAAAAGAAAGAATCAAAACCCAGGTTGATCAGGTGAATTCTATTGCTGCAAGAATTTGATTTGGAAATCAAAGATAAGAAGGGGACTGAAAATCTAATTGCAGATCACTTATCAAGAATTCCAAATTCAAAAGAAGAGGTAAGACCAATTTTGGAAGAGTTCCTTGATGAGAACATTTTTTCCATCAAGTCAATTCCTTGGTATGCTGACTTTGTAAATTACTTGGTAAGTAATGTTCTTCCTCCGAATTATCATATCAACAGAAGAAAAATTCTTTTCGATGTTAAAAATTATTTTTGAGAAGAACCTTTCTTGTTTAAAGTATGTGCAGATCAGGTCATAAGGAGATGCGTTCCAGATGAAGAGAATGCAAACATTCTACATCATTGTCATGATGGAGAGACAGGTGGCCATTTTGGTGCCACAAAAACTGCAGCTAAGATTTTACAATCTGAATTTTATTGGCCTACACTTTTTAAAGATGCATACTCCTATGTAGCTTCATGTGATAGGTGTCAAAGAACTGGAAATATTTCAAGAAAAAATGAGATGCCTTTAAACAACATTATTGTGTGTGAATTATTTGATATTTGGGGTATTGATTTCATGGGACCCTTTACACCTTCTTATGGAAATTTATACATTTTAGTGGTTGTGGAGTATGTGTCTAAGTGGGTAGAAGCTGTAGCATTACCAACAAATAATGCTAAAGTTGTTGTGAAATTTTTGAAGAAAAATATTTTTACCCGATTCGACACTCCTAAGGCAATCATAAGTGATAGGGGGACATATTTTTACAACAAGCAATTTGCAGCACTTTTGAATAAGTATGGAGTCACACATAAGGTTGCAACCCCTTATCATCCTCAGACTAGTGGTCAAGTAGAGATTTCAAATAGGGAAATCAAGAGAATTTTAGAAAAAAAATAGTGAATGCCTTTAGGAAAGATTGGTCAATAAAACTTGATGATGCACTTTGGGCTTATAGGACAGCGTTCAAAACTCCAATTGGGATGTATCCTTTTAGGCTAGTGTTTGGAAAAGCTTGTCACTTACCAGTGGAATTAGAGCATAAAGCATATTGGGCGTTGAAATTTCTGAATTTTGATATGCGATGCCGCAGTGAAGAAAGATTATTGCAACTGAATGAATTGGAGGAATTTCGCAATGAGGCTGTGAAAATTCTAAGTTGTACAAGGAGCGTACAAAAAGATGGCATGACAAGCACATATTCAGAAGAGAGTTTAAAATTGGTCAAAAAGTCTTACTCTATAACTCTCGTCTTAAATTTTTTCCAAGAAAGTTGCGGTCTAGATGGTCTGGTCCTTTTACAGTTACACATGTGTATTCCCATATGGAACAGTTGAAGTTGCGCATGACACCGAGGGCACATTCAAAGTGAATGGTCAACGTTTGAAGCCCTACTTTGAAGGTGGTTACAACAAGCGAAGACCACCATTGAACTTCATTCTTCGAATAGCGACATCTGAGATAGTTTGGCTGAAAACTATAAAGCAAGCGCTTCTTGGGAGGCAACCCAAGCATTTTAATTATGTTTTTATTTATTTTTAAGTTTATGTTTTGCAAAAAAAAAAAAAGATTAACTTTTCTCTATTTTATCAAGATTAATTTTTAGGGAGCACCTTTCAAGAGTTTAATCATCAAGATCATCTATGGAATTATCCTACGACCAAGGAAGTTTTCTTCTTCCTATTCTATTTTTCGCATTGAGGACATTGCTTCATTCAAGTTTGGGGGGAAGACAAATTTTTAGATAATTTTTTTTATCATTATTGCTTTCCGGTTGTGAATTTTTGCGATTCTTAGGAAAATTTAAATTTTATTTAAACTTGCGGTTGAGGTGTGAGTTAATCTTAATTCGATTATGTTGATCCACTTATTGAGCACTAAAAGTCCTTACTTTTTGAATGATGTGTAAATCTAGAGAACATTCATGTGAAATATATGATTTTCTTAAATTTCACCCAAATTTTAGAATTTGTTTGATTTTCTCTTGAGGCGAAATCCTAAGCTAAATCTAATTGAGAAAATGATATAGGCAGTTTTTGGATCGATTGAGCCTTTCAAGCCAACCTTATTTATTTATCGCTAGTCACCCCGTTGAGCCTTAATTATTACCCAATTTTTCAGTGGCACCCATATATGTTTAGTCTAGCCGTGATCAAATTATATCCTTATCCCATGCCCTATGAACACGTTGATTTTCTTTTGAAAAAAAAAAATTATTTGAGCTTGATAGAAATTTGGGAGGAATGATGGAGTAAAAAGAAGAAAAAAAAGTGATTACTGTGGTTGTTTGAGGTGTATTGTCAAAAAAAGAAATTGCTTTTATGGTTCCCTATCCAACTTTCAATTGAGTGAGCCATTTGGATACTCAATGGGTTGGAAATTTTTATGTTATATTTGAAGGGACTTTGGGAGAAACTCCACCATAAAGTAATTCAAAAAAAAAAAAAAGAGAAAAGAGAGAGAGAAAAGGAAAGAGAAAAAAAAAAAGAATGATGATATATGGCGGCAGAAAAATTATCTTGAAGGAGTGAAATTGGACAGTGACATTGGCTCTAATTAGATCCTCGAAATCAACGTGTTGATGGGTTATTTGAGCTTAAAATTCCCGTTATCTCACCTTTAACCCAGCCTTACATTACAACCTGAGAAAAGTCCTATTGATTTTTAGTTGGATAATTAGCTTACATTAGTGGAGAAAGGAATGAAAAGCAAACCTATGAGATTTGGTCATAATTATTGAGAATTTTTTAGAGGTTGCATGTTAATGTGAATTTATTTGGATTGTATATAATTCGAAAAAGATTAGGACTTTCACATACACACTTGGATCATATAGTTAGAATTGGTCTTAACTTATAAATCGATTTCAATGTTTGGATGAAATTTGTGTTTTTCTTTGAATTGTGAATTTGAGCAACTATGGAAAGATGTCATGGAGAAGGTTATTAGGTTGAGTATGTGTTATGTCTTGATTTTGCTCGAGGACTAGCAAAATGTTAAGTTTTGGGGTTTGATAACTCTATAAAAATAGAGTTATTTTACCTATTTTAGGCAACAATTAATGCATTATCTATGAAAAAATATTTGGATTTCCTTCTGATTATTTAAATTTTCCTTATTTATGCAGAATAATAAGATATGGAGAAGATAAGGAAAAGAATGACAATTATCAGGAATTCAAATAAAAGCAGCAGTGAAAGATGGATATCAAATCAGGAAATTCTTGATTTTGTTCCCTGATGTTATCTGCAAGCATTGAGAAATAGATATTTTAGATTTCCTATAAATAGGAAGAGAGAGCAGCTAGGGTTTTTTTAGTGAGATTGTTTTCCATTGTTCTTAGAGTTTTTTCAAGTATTTTGAAGAGAAGACAAAAGTGGTGACAGAATTCTTTCTTTGATTCAAGATGCTGGGTTTGATTTTTATTTTTATTTTTTCTTCTACTATGTTCTAATTTTCTTTTGTTAGGGCTACGATGTAACCTAACCATGATGATATGATCGGATTTGACCATAGATCCCAGAAAAGGTTTTCTTCAAACAAACCAGCCTGTATTTCTTGGAGATCATATGGCCCAACTTTGTTAAAGATATAGCTCATGTATCTCATCTAACATGGTTATTATACATCCATGAAGCAGTTGATGAACTCTGTTATAAGTGGATATAGACGTCTTTGTCATTTGAAAGTTTGTCCTGGTCTATATACAGAGGTACATTGTTATTCTTATGCACTGTGATTTATGATCAAGCAAGGAACATAGTCACGCTTGCAGATTACAAAGTTGCAGAAAATGAAGGCAGAAAATGAGGTCCCGTTCTCACAAACTTGCAGATTACTAGGTACGCAATACTCCTGGAGTCGTCAAAACCGTGCACAGTAGTGGCTGCCGATCCCGGTCTGACTGAGATTAACTTACTAAGGATGCACGCGGCACTTGAGATGGAGCTCTTCGAGGATTTTCTTCAGCTCCAGCACCAGGTCGGATCTCCGGGCCGCCCTTTCCCTGGCATTTAGGAAATTCATCGTGCGGGTGACGTGGAGAACCATCTTCAAGTGACCACCGTCCACGATCTCCTTAACCACAATGCTGGGATCCGGATTCCAGTGTTTTGGCTTGCTCATTAAATACCTGAAGGCTTATTCGATCAGAATTGCACCTGTAAAATACTTGGCAGTGCTAAAATGGAAGCGCGCACACAGAAGCCAGAATTTCTTGAACTCCAAGCTACAGCTTCAACAGCCAAAAGCAGAGGATGTTGGTGATGGGCTCGAGTTCATATGATGCGTAAGTCAATAAGCTCATCGTTATAACCATAATTGACAAACTTCTCCGTACACAAAATTCTGTATCCACACTTGATCCACACTTGCGTTTCTTCCGAATTCTTGCCTTCTAAAAAAAATTTAAAATATATTTTAATTTTTTTAAATCCCAAAAAAATTATTTTTTCTAAAATTAAGAAAAAACTTAGAAATTAGGTTTTTGAGTACTTTTCTTTTAAAATGTGTGAAAATCTTTGAAAGATTATACTAAAAATTAAACAAACTCTTAGGGCTCTACAATAGACTAAAAGAGTTTAAATGCTCTTAGAAAAATGCTAGGTTGTTTGCACACTGCTATTTCGATTATCACATTTTCAATACATTGATTATTGTTTTCCTTGGGCTTGGTTAGGATGGAACCTTAGGACTCATGATTAACAAGAAAGCCACTTGAACATTTTAGTTAATTAGTGTAATCAAGTACCCAATTCTAGATTCTCTGATTATCATACTCTCATATCTCATTTGATTTCTAATAGATTAGTGACAACTCTTCATTTAAAAGTCAATTTGACTTAAAATTAAATGTTTAACGTGGCGCAAGGGGAGAGCCAGCGCCTAATTGAGAGTCATGGGCTGGCAAGGATATACTCCTAAATTCTATTGTCCTTTCCCCTTCGGACGGGAAGGATAAGGTCGCGACAGTTTCAAAGTGACGTACACAAGCAATCATTTGTGCGAGGTGCAGCATTAAATGCATAAAAAGAGAGATTCGGGAGGAGGAGACGGCGTACGTTTTTATTTTATCTTTCAAAGCTTGAAGGCTCTCGTCTGAAGCGGAGAAATCGACCATGAACTCCACAGATTCGCTCATGCGCGGGCTCCTGTTGAAATTGCTGATACGTTTAGAGGCCAGAGCTGAATTTGGGTAAGATATCTTTTCACCGTCGTTTGTCAGGAAGACAGTAGTCATGATATTCATTTCCTCAACCTCCATCTGTGATGAATCAAAAAGTCAGACGAATATGGAATCTGTACAAACCAGTCATGCAGAGTCATAGGCTGTCATTCACCTCAACCCCATCGACAACGCAGCAGTCACCCACATCGAACGGATGCTTCACGAATACAAACAAGATAGCTTCGAGCAAGTCTTTGGCAGCGTTCCCAAAGATGTACTCGAAAAGCAAAAGCTGCGACGTAATGAAGATTTGCACTGGCGTCGTCAATAATCCTGCCAGAAGCAACCACAAAATGATGATCACGACGAGCCAAACTGCTGAAGCGAGGTTGTCCAGCTTTCGTGGCACTTTTCGTACACTTGAAAGCGTTAGTGAGTGATTTTCGTTCACGATAGACATCTACCTGCAGACGTGAACTATATAGTTTAGATCATGTCCTTATGTCTTTGTTTGTCTGTCGGTCAATATGCATGCCCAGCCACCAGTTCTTTCAGCTTCCAAAAATCTCCTTAATTTCAGTTTGTTAGAAAAAAGCTCCATAGAACATTTGGCTTGGAAACGAGATAAGAGCCAGCAAAGAGATCTGATATGCACTTACCAGCCAGCTCTTGAAAAACAACTTCCTGATTTTCCCAGTTTTTTTGCTGCGGGAAAGAAAGCCAAGAATTTCTCAACGTGTTCCTTCGGCATGAAGCGCAAAAGGTCATCCTTCTCGATAAACCTAGTAAACAGCAGAAAACAGGAGTCAGTGACACTCTGGAGCAATAAAATTTTTTTAATAACCCAAGGGCATGGGTTGGACACCCGGCTATCTAAAGGCAGCCCCATGAACTATTAAATCCAGTCTTTGGCCTGTGCAAATTTCTCAAATCTAGAGCAATTTGCATGCAGTTGGTGAAATTCAAAAGGTTAAACTCTATTTTCTCAGCTGGAAACCCCCCGAAGTCCCAACCAACTGCACCAATCCTGGAGCTTCGAAGCAACAGCATCATTTGCTAGAGTAGAAGAGAGTTTAAGGAAGTTAGTGCTCTCACTGGCTCCCTGACTTGGCTACGTTTTTGAATATCTCTTTAGCAGCATCCTTGGCTTCTTGTCCATCAGTCATCTCCTTATCTTGTTGCTCTGCCTCATCGAGGGAATTGGCAAGATTTATAATCTTCCAAGGAGAAACTTTATCCAGCTTCCATCTTTATAAGCTTCTCTATATTCACTTTGAGACTTGACACCACGGGGCCGGAAAGTTGCCTTATCACGTAGTGGTGAAACAAGTAATCTTGCATGCGATTAAAGAATCTTTTGTGTTGAAAAGAAACACAAAGCGACGTTATCAGGACTGATTTGATCAGCCATAAGGCAGCTCCTATAAGACAAGACAAGAGCGCCCTCGTGACCCAGTTCAGAATCTTGGTCGTGTGTCTCGAGCATTTCACTCCATGGTTTATCAGCAAAAACCAAGCTAAAATGACTAGACACAACCAGGCGAACACCTCAGCACTGTGCTTTAATGCAATTAGAAAGTACAAAACATTCTTTTTGAGCAGATACTTCTCCTCAATCAGCCAAACCATTAATGTGACCAACCAGGCTGTCGCCAGCTTACCACAAAAGATTGCCCACATCAGCAAACACCATCTCCACAAATGCACATGCCAAATAACTATATTTCGCAGATTACGAATGGTTAAACTCGCAATCAGAAGCCCAATGATGCACGCAAACGCGACCCACTGAGCCAAAAAAAACAACCTTCCTTACAGTCTTGCACGCATCCTCATCGTCTTCCTCCTCTGCAGCTGGTGATGGAACCGAACCGATTGGAGACATGCTCAGCGCCAGTTCCACAGCGTCCTTAGATGCACTAGCACTTGTATCACTAGGATGCGGCGGTTCCATGGATCTCGATTTCAGCTTCTCATTTGTAGAGCTTGAGATGGACTTTCTGGTCTGGATATTCAGAAGCTCACTTGGAGTCGGGATCGACTGAGTGAGCTCCAGAGCAGAGGGGCTTGTCAAATTGGAGATCTGTGAACTTGATAGAGGATTTTCAAGCTCTATTGGCTCAGTGTTCGGTTTTGGTGAAGAACCTCTGCTTTGACATTCAACGCCTCGAAATCATAAGGACAACTTCATTTGCTTCTTTCTTCTCTAACGAACTTGCATTGACCTCCATGAGTGCTGCACAAATATAAAAGCTTCTCAGCTGAGAGCTTCTCTGAGGGAAAAGATGGACTTTATCACGAAAGTGAATGCCTTAGCTGAATTCAACGCAAAATCAGCAGAAGAAGTCGAAAGGCAGAGGAGCAAGAGCAAAAGAGTGAATCAGGAAGAGCAAAACATGGTAAAATGAGTGGGGTTTTGCAGGGAGTGGATTAACAATGATGAGGGGGGTTTTTGGTTCAGTATAGGTTCACGGGAGGCTCTATTTTAAAGGGCTCTTAAAGAAGAGAGCATGAATTTGCTTTGAGAAAACTACTTTTCAGGGAAAAGGAAAATCTAAGAAGGTTTCAGTTGAAAAAAAAACACAGTTAGAACAGTTTAGGAAAATTTTGCTAAGCATCTTCCAACTTTGAGCGGAAGTAGCTCAGGTTGGACTTTGAAATTACAGGATTAGGAGTTGAACATAATTTATACTAAATATTAAAGCTTTTGATCAGAGGATTTTGGATGCTCAAAACCACTTTTCAGAATTATTCTTATGAAATGTTATGACGTGTGTTGCCGTTACTAAGTGCAAGAATGCCATAAAAAGTCTTAAAATATGATTTTATATATGTTTTGCAATGTTACAATGTCTCGTGGTAATCAAATGTAAAAGCCTTGTGAAATGAAAAACCTTATGGCTTTGCTAAAGGCTGGAGTTCCTCTCACTAATCTTACTTTTCTCTAGCACGAGCTCCACTTCTTAATCTCACTTCCACATACTTTGCATCTCTCTCTGTTGGGAGCGCAGAAAAAATTCAGAGACTTTGCACTTTCTGTTGATCACCATGGCCTGAACTTGCGCCATCATTGCCATTCTAATCCTCTAATCCTGCATCCACTTGAGGAAAGTACCAAAAAAATTCTAAACTTATTGTATTGATACTAATTCAGTCCATCCGGTCAATTTTGACCAGTCGGTGTTAACATGGACGTCGGCTGGTGGCCAAACACTGACATGACAAATTTTTATATTTTTTTATTTTTTTGAATTTTTTATTATTTTTTCGAATTTTTTTTTTTGTTTTCCTTTTTTTTCTCCCTTCTTCCTCCTTGAATTCCAGCGGTGGCGGTTCCGGCCGGGAAGGGTCATGGCCCTCACCCAACTTCTCCCAAGGCCGTTGGCGAGGAGGGTCGCTCGGCCTCGCCCAAGGCCGTGGGCGAGGGGTCAGGCAAGGCCAGCCTCGCCCTAGCACTACCATAGGTGAAGGCGGCCTCACCCACGGCCGATGAGGCCAACGCGTCCCTCACCAGGCCTTGCTATGGGTGAAGGCCATCCTCACCATGGCCTTGCCACGGGCTAAACCACCTCGCCCGCGGCCTTGGGCGAGGCTAGTGAGGCCACAACCCTCGCCGATAGCGGCAAGGGCTTAGCAACCCTCGCTCCGCCTTGGTGATGGCCACCATGGCCTCACCCCCGCGAGCAAGGCCACCTTCACCCGCGGTGAAGACAAGGGCCGCTCGCCCGCGCAAAGCGCCTTGCCGGCAGCCCTAGGAGAGGCTAGACGAGGGCCACAAGTCTCACCGGCGGCAAGCAAGGGCGAGCCTTGCCAACCATGAGCCTCACCGACCACCGCCGGAACAGTCCAAGGAGGAAGAATGGAGAAAAGAAAAGAAAAAATTAATAAAAATAATCATAAAAATAATTTTAAAAAAATCATAAAAATTACCATGTCGAGTCCGGCCACCGCCGACATCCACGTTAGCGTTAGCCAGCCAAAATTGGTCAGATAGACTGAATTGGTATAAATATTATAAGGTTTATGACTGAATTTATACTAATGTAATAGGTTTAAGACTTTTTTGGTACTTTTCCTGCATCCATTGGTTTATGAAAACTGCAATTTTATGAACTTGTTGATGGAAACCTTCCTGTCCTGTCCTACAGTGCAACCCAATCACCAAATCAATGGATGATATGAAGCAAACCTTCCGACAAAGTTGATTGGGTTTCGCTAGCTGTAATCCCATTCCCTTGATCATCCTATATGCGGAAATTCCACGCCTTCTTCACATTCCTACAAATCAAACGAGCCCCTCAAAGCTAGGTAATTATATGCCACGGTTCTGTCGGAACCTCATTCCGTGTTATCTGGGTTTTTGCTTGTTGGAGTCACGTTTCCTTGACAATCCTCCACAAAGATTAAATTCTATCCCAGACAATGGGAATTCAATTCCGATGAATTGGAGTCCAATACGAACTCTCTTTTCAGAGCGAACCAAACATAAGAGGGAAAGTTACGGTCCACGTGCCTCTTCTTCACATAAATTCGACGAAAATTACGATACGTCATTTGTGGTGATGTGCTTGTGATTCTGGTTGCTCTGTTTATCAGAATGTGTCGATTTTCTTAGAAGGATTTCTTATGGATTTTGCACAAACTTCGCTGCTATGACCCAGGTTTGCGTTTTCATTGTTCTATAACATTAGGTCATCACCTTAGCCAAATCACTTATTTCATGCATTTTCCGGGGAAGCTATTGCTGCAAAACAAGGGAAATGAGATGAATAATTTAGGAATCATGAAGTGGACTATTCCTGAATTTAACAAGAAATAGAAGAGCAATATTTGTAAGTTCAGGAATTCATGAACTCTCTTCGCTCAAGACTGCAGTTTTCATATGGAAATATTTGTTTCATTTAGGAAAATAAAAGTGGAATTTAGGCTCCGTTCATTTCGTAGAAAATATAGTGTTTTTCAAAAATATTTTCCAGAAAAATTATAATCTTTTCTAGTGTTCACTTGAAACTTGAAAATGCACTAGAAATTATTCTCCGCCGTTGATATGAAAAATTTGATTTGATTTTCTTCCATGCACTACTTAGAATAATTTCAAGGACCATTTTTGTGTCATTATCACTTCATATCAAGACGAATTCCATTCATTAACTAGCATATAGAAATGGTGTAATCTTCATGTGAAGAAGACTCCTGATTTGCTAATTATAAGTCAGAGAGATCGACCCCACAAGAAAATGCTACAGATTTGGAAAGAGCAATCCGAACATTCTCCGTAAGGGGCACGATGGCTCAATCCTAAAACTCAGTGAATATTCGATCCATGTTGTCAATAATTAATAAAGTAAAGTACCAATAAACATCACATGATTAAGGAAGCCTCAATGTTTGTCATCCGTAGATCCATTTGGATCGGCCTCAGTGCAGTCAATTACGTAATGAAAAGTCAAAGGGAGGACTCAGCTCATGGTCATCGTACAATCATCGCTTTTCATAAAACATTCCTGTTGTCGAGTTTGTATTGGGTTCATACGAGAATTAAGTCTTAGACTATCTTATCTCGTCAGGGCTTTTTATTAGCATGTGCACGTTTGCCGGTCGCTAGAATTTAAAAGATCGACCAGCTAAGGAGAAAGGTAAAGCAGAATTAAATGATCAGAGCAAAACTATCGTAAAATCTGGTTACTGCTCCACTTATTTGATACTGTTCTTTATATATTCAGCCTATAGATAGAGGTACATTGTAATTCTTATGCAATATGTCATTTATAAACAAGGAAGAACACAGTCGCACACTTTTTTAGCCAAACAAGAAAGAAAAGCAGGGAAAAAAAAAAAAGGTAGATATGAAGTCCCATTCTCGCATATTTGCAGAGTCCTAGGAATGCCGCGCTCCTGGAGTCGTCATAAACACAGGAACTGCCAAGACCCATTCTAAGAGATGAATATTACTGAGGAAGCACGCGTTACTTGAGATGGAGTTCATCGAAAATTTGCTTCAGCTCCAGCACGAGCTCGGATCTCTGCTTGGTCCTTTCCTTGGCCTCCTGGAAATTCATTGTGTGGGTGACATGGAGAGCCATCTTCAAGACCTTCAATTTTTCAACTTCCGCAATCTCCTTAAACACAACGCTGTGATCCCAGATGCCTAAGTGCTTATTCAATCAGAACTCAGCACCTTTTCGGCATTGCTATGTACCTGAACAAGAAGCTTATTCAAGGCCTATTCGATCAGAATTTGCACCTCGTAAAATACTGGCATTGTAAAAATGAAGGCACACGTGCACACATACACCAGGGTTTCTTAAACTCCAAGCAACAGCTTCAAAACCCAAAAGAGAGAGGATGTTTATGACGGGTCTGAGTTCACATGACACATATACGAATAAGCTTATTAACGAAGAAAAGAAAGTCAATAGTTCGTAGTGAGGTATAACCCTAACCTTAACCGTGGGTGCGATAAGCTTGTTAATGAAGAAAAGAAAGTGGGTCGAAATGTGACTGCAAAAGGACAAAAGATTGGCTAAACTTGTGCATGTTCTGATGTGCATATCCCTTAGCTCCCTCACCGTTCCAACTAACCCCACATGTACTCCATATAAAAACTATTAAACTATATTTCCATATTCCATAACCTATCTATTGAATACTCCCATATATACCATATGCACATATATTTGCACAAATTCAAACCACAAACTATAATTGATATCCAAAACGTGCTTCTGTCCAGTCAAATTTTTAAAGGTCTTAAAAGGGAGATTCAGGAAAAGCAGATGGCGCACTCTCTTATTTTATTTGTCAAAGCTTCAAGGCTTTCGACTGAAGTGGAGAAATCGACAACGAACTCCAAAGATTCGCTCATGTTCTCGCTCCGGCTGTAGTTGCTGATGGGTTTAGAGGCCAGAACTGAATTCGGGTAAGATTTCTTTTCACCGTCCTTTGTTAGGAAGACAGTAGTCACGATATTCATTTCCTTAACCTCCAACTGTGATAAATCAGAAAGTCAGAATAATATGGAATTTGTAGAAACCAGTCATCATAGTCATAGGCTTAGTCATTGACCTCGTCCCCATCGACAAGGCAGCGGTCACTCACATCGAACGGATGCTTCATGAATACAAACACGATGGCTTCGAACAAGTCTTTGGCAGCGTTCCCAAAAATGAACTCGAGAAGCAAAAGCTGCGACGAAATAAAGATTTGCACTGGCGTCGTCAATAATCCTGTCAGAAGCAACCCCAGAATGATGATCACGACGAGAAAAAGTGCTGAAGCGAGGCTTGTCCAGCTTGTCGATGCATGTTTTCGTATCATTGAAGGCGCGAATGAGTGATTTTCGTTCACGACGGACATTCACCTGCAGACGTGAACTATATAGTTTAGATCATGTCCTTATGTCTATATTTATCTATCAGTCCGTATGCATGGTTCCTAGTTCTTTCAGCTTCCAAAAATCTCCTTAATTTCAGTTGTTATAAACAAGCTCCATAGAACATTTGGCTTGGAAGAGAGATAAGAGCCAGCAAAGAGATCAGATACACACTTACCAGCCAGCTCTTGAAAAGCGACTTCCCGATTTTCCCAGTTTCTTTCGCTCCGGGAAAGAAAGCCAAGAATTTCTCAACTCGTTCCTTCGGCATGAAGCGCAAAAGGTCATCCTTCTCGATAAACCTAGTAAACAGCAGAAAACAGGAGTCAGTGACGCACTCTGGAGCAATGAGATTTTTTTCAATAACCCAAGGGCAAAGGTTGGACACCCGGCTATCTAAAGGCAGCCCCATGAACTATTAAATCCAGGTTTTTGGCCTGTGCAAATTTCTCAAATCTAAAGCTATTTGCACGCAGTTGGTGAAATTCAAAAGGTTAAACTCTATTTTCCTGACTTGGAAACCCCCAAAGTCACAACCAACTGCACCAATCTTCGGAGATTCAAAGCAACAGCATCATTTGCTAGAGTAGAAGAGAGTTTAAGGAAGTTAGCGCTCTCACTCGCTTCCTGGCTTGGCTATTTTCTTTGAATATCTTTTTAGCAGCATCCTTGGCTTCTTGTCCATCAGTCATCACCTTATCTCGTAGGGAATAGGCAAGATTTATAATCTTCCAGGGAAAAACTTTATCTGGCTTCATCTTTATAAGCTTCTCTATATCCACTTCGGGACTTGGAACCGCGGAGTTGAAAGTTGCTTTATCACATAGCGTTGAAAGATGCCATCTTGAATGCGATTAAAGAATCTTTCATTGAAAAGAAGCAGCAAGCAATTTTATCAGAAATGTTTTGATCAGCCATAAGGCAGCTCCTATAAGACAAGAAAGGAGCGCCCTCGTGACCCAGTTCAGAATCTTGGTCGTGGGTCTCGAGCATTTCACTCCATGGTTTATCAGCAAAACCCAGGCTAAAATGACCAGACACAGCCAGGCGAACACCGCGGCACTGTCCTTCAATGCAAAGAGAAAGTAAAAAACCTTCTTTTCAGGCAGATACTTCTTGTCAATCAAGAAAACCAATAATGTGATCAACCAATCTGTCGCCAACTTACCACAAAAGATTGCCCACATCAGCAAACACCATCCCCACGGATGCACATGCCAAATAACTGTATTTCGCAGACTACGAATGGTTAAACTCGCTATCAGCAGCCCTGTGAAGCACACAAACGCAACCTTTCTTACTCAGCTTCTCTACATCAACCACCTCTTCTAGCTTCTTCGACACTCCTCTGATGTACTTCTTGAAACTGAGCTGCCCGTGGAGCTTGTCATCCTGTTCCATCAAAGGTGGGCCCGAAAGGGTCTTGACTACGTAGTGGTGAAAGAGAGTTTCTTGGATGCGATCAAAGAACCTCTCCCATTGAAAAGAAGCTGCTACTAATTTTATTGACAGTATCTTGACAAGCCATAGAGCAGCTCCTACAAGACAAGAAGCAATAGCCCTTGTCACATAATGTAGAGTCTCCCTCTCTTGCGTCGATCGCTCTGCTCCATGGTTCATCAGCAAAACCCAAACTAAAAGAATGAAAACTAACCAAATAAACCTTTGGACACTGTCCTTCAATCCATAGACGAAGTACAGGACCTTATGTTTGAGCAAATAGACCTTCTCAATCAACAAAACCAATGTGTTAATCAACCAGTCACTCACCAACCTACCACAACAGATCGCCAACACCAGCACACACCATTTCCACAGCTCGAAGTGCCAAATTTCTGTATTTTTCAACTTGCGAATGGTTAAAGTTGCAATCAGAAGTCCCATAATGCACACAAATGCTGCCAACTCGATCCAGATAATATTCTCGATGGATTTCTTGCTGGTCGTCTCTTCGACCTTCAAATTTGCAGCCTTGTATGGGTGCTCATCATCTCCCACTTTGGCAGCCTTTGACCGAGGCGTTTGAGCCATGTTTGGCATGGCTTTTGCACTGTCTCTAGGGCATTAGCACTGGTATCATTGTGAGGCAAACCAACATTAGGCAAAATCTCTTTAGGCTGCGCATAACAACGCTTCTGTTCCCAGACGGAGTTTTTTTTTTTAAGAAATAGTTCTTTTCTATTTCTGTTCCGAGGAACAATTTCTGAGTAAAAGAACCCGTTTGATAACGACACAAAATTTCTACTTCGAAATAGAAAAAGAATAGAAATACGTTTGATAACGCAACAATTTCTTTTTTGTATTTATTCATTTTTTAATTTTGCCGACAGATCGCCGCCGCCGGTCGCCAGCCGCCGCCGGAAGCCCATCGGCCGCCGACGACTACCGGCTGCCTATGGCGGCCGGGGCGGCCGCGGGAGGGGTGGCCGATGGCTTCCGGCGGCGGCGGGTCAGACGGTGGCGGCCGGGCGTCGTGGTCGTGGGCGGGCGGCGGCGGCGACGGCGCGGGATGGCGATCGACGGCGACGACAAGAATCGGGCGATCAACGGCGGCGACGGCGACGGCGACGGCGACCGTCGACCGGGCGGTGGCGACGTAAACCGGCGACGGCGGGGACAGCGACCGGCGGCGGCGACCAGCGACCGGGCGGGCGGCGACAAAGAACTGGTGGCGGGGACCGGCGACCGGGCCGCACCGGCGCGACAACCGACGATAACCCGGTGGCGACCGACGGTAACGGCGCGGAGGAGGGCGGCGGCGACGGCGACCGCGGAGGCGGCGACGACGGCGACCGGCGACCGGCGGCCGGCGACTGGCGGCGGCGGCGGTGGGCGGTGGCTCCAGGCGGTGGACGGTGGTCGCGGCAAGAAAATCAGCTTATTTCTACAAATTGTTCGTGGGAACAAGAAGCAACTTTTTTTGCTTCTCAAAACCGTTTCCGGAACAAAAAATTGAGAAATTGTTCCGGGAATAAATGTTTTACCAAACAGGTTTTATTCTTTTTTTGTTCCGGAACAAAAGAACGTAAACCATGAGAAAACAAACGTTCTCATGCGCTCCCTTAACCTTCGTTGGGTATTGTCCTTAATCAAGCAAAGATGACTAGGACCTAATGCTTCTTTAAATCTTGATTTCCGCTTCGAAAGGAACTTGCTTTTAGCTGAATGAACAGTGGGATTTATGCGAGGCTTACTTGGTGTTGGGCCAGATTGAGTGATTCCTTGAGCAGAATCGTGACATCCCGAAATTCGACCTCGTTTTCGATAAAGTGAAATGGGCATTTCGTTGATGTGTTTACGGTCCTTTTCTTTGAGCGATCACTCACGAGTTAACTAACCTATTGGGTGAAGCCGTTAAGGGATGTATCCGCAGTAGAAAATCCCTAAAAGCTATTCAATTGGTTGGATTGGACTAAAATCACGTCTGATTGATTTTTAACTACGAAATTGAACTCGATTTCGGGAATCGAATTTTAAGCGCATCATAATTCTTTTTTTTAGGACATTGTCTCATCGTTCGTCAATTTATTGCCGAGTCCGAAATTTCAAGAAAGAAATTATCGGAGGAAAAATCGAAGACCAAAAGAAAATAGAAAGGGAAAGGGAAAGGTGTATGTCAGGGCGCCGGTAGCTCAATTGGATTGGCATTTTGTAAGGGAAGGTTAGCCATCTTTGTCTCGTCCGTATGGTTAGTGGCAGCGTATGAAGGTGAGCGGTCCGACTCGTAATTCACTTCTGACTCTTTCTTCTTCCCCACCCCTCGTGACCGAACCAGCTTCTTCTCCTTCTTTCTTCTTCGTGGAAACAACAACCGTAAGCCGAAGAAGATCAAAAGCGGCAGCCACGTCGAAGAAAATTTGTTGCCGCGGGTCTCGCCGCCCGCGCCCATGCGTCCGCCCGCGCCGCCGTGTGCCGGCCCGTTCTCGCGCAACCTGGGCCGCTGTTCGCCTCTGTCCAGCCCTGTTCCGCCACGACCCGACCGCCTCTAGTCGCCACTCGTCGCCGTCCTGACCTCCCCGGCATCCCCTCGTCCTTCCGCTGGCCTCCCCTCGCCGTCTTGGCCACCGGAGCAGCCGGCCAGCCCAACTCAGCAAGTTGCCGAGTGGGTATCCAGCCCGTTCAGGCCATTTTGGGCCGTTTCCGGCCCCGAACCCGAGCCGTGCTTTGGGAAGTTTCGTTCCTCACGTCGCCCCGGTCGGATTGATCCGATTTGCGCGCGATTTGGTGAGTAATCTCACTAATCCTTGCTTAGCGGACTAATTACACTTAAGGGTTGTTTAGTTTTAATTAATTAGGTTTAGGTGGTTAGATTAGTATGGATTAGTGTTTATTAATCAATTGTGATGCGAATTAAATAAATTTATTGTGCAATTAGCAAGTAGACGTAGTCTACTATTTATTGGAAGTATCTCGGAATTTTCCGACCCTTAATCGGGCTTCAATTTGACGATTCGGGCCTAAGTGGGATTTTTGGCATTTAAATATTATTTTTCGAAATTAATTAATTATTTATTTATTTTCCGAAAATTCAACTGGGATGGCCAGTGACCAGAATATTATGCTGATGAATGTGGTGAAGTCCATTTATTTAATCAGGCTTTATTTTGATCTAAATTGAATTTTTAATATTAATTATTTAATTTTCGAAATTAATTATTTATTTATTTATTTTCCGAAAATTCAATTGAGATGGCTAGTGACCGGAAAATTATGCTGATGACCGTGGTGAAGTCCGTTTATTTAAGTGAGCTTTATTTTGAGCTAAATTGAATTTTTAATATTTATTAATTAATTTTCGAAATTAATTAATTAATTATTTATTTTCGGAAATTAAGGCCGAGATAGCCAGCGACCGAAATTTCGTGCTAATTGCCATGGCGCAGTCCGTTTATCTAACTGAGCTTGATTTTGTGCTAAGTCAATTTATGAGTGATTTTATGATTTATTCATAAATTATTGGATTTTGGTTATTAATTGGAAAATAATCGGGTGTCGGTTGATAGCACCAAAAGTGTTTTGGTGGGCTATAGAGAATGGTGAGAATTATGAAAAAGGAAATTATAATATTTTGGCTAAGGCCGATCGTGTATCCACACGACTATTTTATCGGGTATGACAAAAATAATGGGAATATTGGACGATGGAGATGGTATACTATATCAGCTTTGGGCGATATGTCGTTTTGGGTGAGCAATATATCGGTATACTATATCGACCTACAGGCGATATGTCAGCTTTGGGTGAGCAGTATACCTTATTATCAGCTTTGAGCAAGCAATATATTATCAGCTATGGGTGAGCATGTGGTATACTATATCGGCCTTCGGGCGATATGCTAGCTTTGGGTGAGCAGTATACTTTATTATCAGCTTTGGGCGAGCTATGCTATCTATTTATCAGCTTTGGGTGAGCAATACTGATTTGATAGGACTTTATAGATAGTATTGAATATGCCGACCAAGCATGAGTCGTGATGTCAGGTAATCGACTAGGTCGATTGATCATTGCTTTGATATGATGCTCTGAATTAATTGATTAGATGGAAATGACCGTGAGTGGTCTTGTTGGCGTGTAACCAACTAGGTCGATTTGATTGATGCTTCAATCTGTGATGTAATTGCTTGGGTGTCTATTTGATCTGTACTAACATGTAGGTGGGATCTGAGGTCAAGGTAAGTCCTCTAACTCGTGTTGTGCTTAGACAACCGAGTAGTGTATTGGTTCCCTAATTGAGTCTTAGTGGGGTAGAACTCGCTAAGACGTAGTCTCATCCCGGTTTTGGGAAAACATTTTAGGACCCCGCTGAGGAGCTAAGGAGGAAGAGTCTGAGAAGGAGAACTCAGAGGTGAAACTGGAGGAGAAGTATTTTTGGAAGAAGAAGATAATTCTGAGAGGGATCTTGAGTACGATCTAGATAGATTGAAATTTCATCTTCTTTTGTGAGCCCCATTTTGATGTGAATAGAGTAAAGTAAAAAGTTTGTAAAGAGTTGTGAAGTACTCTGGTTTATGTCATGTATAAAGGTTTGGTTGTTGATTTCAATATGAAAGATATGGCCTACTTTTCTATCCCATTGTTTATTGTCTAGGGATTTATAACTGCTTCCGCATGTGCTTAATAAAAGAAAGGGTCGGCGATACATAGTCCTGTGATATCGCATTTTAAAATCGACCAAATAGAAGGATGTGTGCGTGCCCGAGGATTGGGGCGTGACAAGAACTCTGTGCTCTTGATTGGAGATTCTTAATCTCTGTTGGATCAAGATTGGATCTTGATGAGGAACCTGTGTTTCGGTGCTCGCTGCCTTAAATCATGACAACAACTTCGTTTGTTCCTTTCTTCTCTAACAAACTTTTCCTATTTTCCATGATGAATGTTTCTCTCTCAATAGCCACTCAAAATCTAAGCCACGCTTAAGCCTTCTTCTCTAAATATTTGGACTTCAATGTGAAGATGGAAGCTTTAGCTGAACCGAATGAATGAATGCAAAGCCCGAATCCAGGAAAGAACATTGAAATAGACGGAAAAGGAGGACCAGAAGGGAAGACAAAGAAACAAAAGGAGAGGTTGCCCAAATGAGAACGCAGATACTAGGAGATTAGGAAGAAAGAGCACAGCAAAACTATGAAGAAACGAGGGAGATTTGCAGGATTTCAACTGACAGAGAGAAGGCTTCATCTCCACAGTAGTCAAGGTCCGCGAGCAATGTCAGTTAAAATGGCTCGTTTCTTGCCAACTTCACATGATTCAAAAGCTCGATCAAAGTAATAAAACCGATAGAGAAGGATTCAAACGCGTGCAATGCGAGATACGGAAGAAAAAAAGTTGCAAGAATCACTCTAACCAACCTCTTAAAATTCCACATGTGCCAAGAATCGGCGGAATCCATGTTGGACTGACGAAAAACGCGCAGGTGGTTCGCACACGAGAAAATATTAGGTGAAACAGTTTTGCCAACTTAGCAATAAGACACTTCACTCAGAGGCCACACGTGTCCATCGGGTCTCACTTGTCAGAAGTTTTTGTAACTCCCTCTTTTCTCTCTCTATTACGTCTCCATTAGCCGTCCCTCTTCACGTTATTTCTGCTCTCTCTCCCCCTCCTTAACTCACTTCACTTCCTCTTCTCATTTTCTCAGGAATTTCATGAAAGGAATTGTCTCCCTTCGAAGGTGTCTTCTTGGCGACCGAACAGGGAAAAAGCAAAGACCTCAAATGGGTCTCTGCCACTGGCATAGAGTTATGATTATCATGAGTTGTTGCTCGTTGTGAGCGGCTTTCAGTATAGTTGTCTTTCGCTATTGAGTTTCCATTTATCTCCAAAGAAAATGATCCGTTACCACATTATGTTTGGACCGAAATAGGCATCTCACCGTGCCACTGTCAAAAAAATCAATAGAAAATGTCACATACAATTTCCATTGACAAGTTAACAAAAGAATAAACGTGAAGGAAAGTTACAAATTTTAAGGCTTAAATGCACGAACCAAATAGCACTTCGATTCAAGTGCCAAATCGGTAGAAGTTCTAGGACTCCTGCAGTAATGGTCCCTTCTTACGGTCAGGCTTCAAAAACATTTCTTTTTGCTGAAGTGCATATCCACATAATAAGGGTACGTTTGGCAACTAACAAAATAGTATGGATTGTATTGTTTTATTCTCGAGAGTAGATTTGAAACAGAAATCTATTTAGTAAATTTTTTATTCCCAATAACAAAAATCCTTTTTTTTTTTTGTTTTCGGAATAAATTTGAATAAAATCAAGAAATAGAAAAATATTGCTTCTTTTTGTTCTTAGAAACAATTCCAAAATCAAGCCTAATTTTTCTTCTCTTTTCTTCTCTTGCCGATGACACTGAGCCACGGCAAGGCCGAGCGCATCTAGCCACCTACCACTAGGTCGGCCTCGCCTTGGCTAGACGATGCTGACTTGGCGGTGGCTTGGCGAGGTTGGGCGAACTTGGCCTCCCTAGATCTAGACGAGGTCGACCTCGCCCAGCTGAGCCTTGCCTAGCTCACAATGAGACTCAAGCCGATGAGCCTCATCATGGCTCGGGTTGTTGGAGGTTGACGATGGTCTAGCGAGGTCATCGGCTCTCATCTAGCTGATCGCTAGCCATGGCCGGCGACGAGAGAAAGGAGAAGATGAAAAGGGATTATTTAAAAAGAAAATTAATAAAATTATTAAAAGATTAAAAGAAAATAATTTGAACTAGAAATTTTAAGTTTTTTATTAATAGCATTTCTGTTCTGAGAATAGAAATTTTGAATAGTTACTAAACACTTTCAAATACTCAAAAATTGCTCTAGGGAACAAAATCAAAAGAATTGTTTCTGAACAGAAATTATTCTCGGAAACAAAATAGTTATAAAATGTATCCTAAATTAGCAATGCACGGATGGTGAGGAAGCATCACGTTGCATATTTTTATCTCTATCAAGCAACATACAGCTTCATTATTTCTTCTGGGCATAGATCCGAAGGTGGTTGAGTTTATGAAAACCCAAGATTGTTGGAAACAATTGCTTTCTAGTATCAGATGCGACGACATGCTAGCCCAGTTCACTTGGAACTCATATGAATAGTCAGATGAGATCCCATGAGAAAATGCTACCGATTCCAGAAGAGCGATCCAGAAATGCTCGCAAATGGGATTTGCAAAAGTCGGCACGGGGTTCATCAATGTAGTCATTAATTTAATTAAGTAAAGTACAGTTAACATCTTACGGTTAAGGAAGTCTCACTGTTTATGTCATATGTACATCTATCAAGATAGGCCATAGTGCAGTCAGTTAAGCAATGGAAAGTCAAAAGGATGGCATGGGGGTCTACATGAAGATGCACCACATAGTAGGAGTGAAAAGTTCTAAGTTTTGTCTAAGTTCCACTTGAAATTTAGAACTTAACCATTGGAATAGGTTCCGCAATTTTTGGAACATAGAACTTACTATGCATATCCAGTAACTTAGAACTTACCCTATAATAGGTTCTAGGATCTACTTAGGTTGCACATGTAATCTTAATTGAATGATTGGAACGAATCATCACATCTAATGACCACAATTTACTACAACCCACTAATCACAACTCAATATTATGAAATACTAACAAAGTAAAAATCCTAGTCATGAGTATTGCCGAAAATGGTAACTCAGACTAGTAATTTCAGATAACATACTCATATTTGGACACCATGAAATGCGATCACATGAAGATATATGAAGAAAAAAAAAAGACTTGTTTCAGGTTCTAAGTTCTAGGTTTTAGATTCCTGATTGCTCCTAGTACCATCAAAATAGCTTATACAATTTTTGGAACTTGAAACATATCCTGCATACACTAGAATCAAGAACCAGACTGGTTCTCAGGAAGGTTATAGTTCTACCCAAAGCCTATACTCACCCTTAGGTCATAATCAGTGTGATATCATCCTTCCATGAAAACATTCATGTGAAATCATTGAGGCACTCGAAAAATTAAGTCATAAACCATCTTATTTCGTTAGGGTTTTAGTATCAGCTATGTTTACTCAATTTTCAATCCCTTGAAAATTTAAGAAAATGCGAAATAGAAGTTGAACACCTATGATTTACTCACATTAATACCACCTATAACTTCGCGATTCTGAAGTACCTACCCTCGACGACGAGTTTCACTTCTCAAAAGTATGTGTTGCCCAACTGCTAGAAAAAACCGTAGATTCAAAGTATTAATTCGTAGTTTACGGAAACATGACTTGTCGACCTATCAATAAGAAACAGAGAAAATGAAATTCAGGAAGCTTGTGAGGATAAGTGAGAGAAATTCGTTCAAGCTTTAAACATGGTTGAAGTTCTTCGGTGTCCCGGGACATGGAATGACGCGACTCTGAGCTAATGAAAAGGTTTTCTTCTAACTAGAAAGGAGAAATCGTTTTCCAAATTGAGTGCAAGTATTTTCTCTGATCGAAAATACTTTTAGGTTGACTTATGATTCCCAACATTCCAAATACGGGAAAGTCTAGGAATTGTTTTCACAGAATTTTTTTTCCATAAAACAAACACACCCTTTCTTCTTAGAAATTTTAGGTCCATAGAGAGGGGTACAATGTAGGTCTTATGCAGTGTAATTCATGATCAATCAAAGGATATGGCCACACACTTTCTTGGCCAAAAAGAAAAAAAAAATGCAGAAAAAAAGGGCAGAAATGAAGGCCCGCTTCATATACTTGCAGATTACTAGGAACGCCATAGTCCTGGAGTCGTCGAAACCATGCGGCAGCTGACCCAGTCCAACTGCGACGAGCTTACTGAGGAGGAATGCGGGAGTTGAGATGGAGTTCTTCGAGGATTTTCTTCAGCGCCAGCACGAGGTTGGATCTCCGCCTGGTCCTTTTTGTGGAATCTTGGAAATTCATCGTGTGGGTGACGTGAAGAGCCATCTTCAAGATCTTCGAGCTGTCTGCATCTGCAATCTCCTTAATTACGACGCTGTGACCCGGACGCCAGTGTTTCGGCTCGCTTTTCAAGTACCTGAAGGCTTGTTCAATGAGAACTTGCACCTTGTAGAATACTTTTGCAGTGCAAATGAAAGCTCGCACTCACGCATGCACCAGAATTTCTTGAACTTCAGGCAACAGCTTCAAAAGCCAAAAGCATGGGATGTTTATAAAGGGTTTGATTTCGTATGATCATAAGTCAATAAGCTCATCATTATAACCATAATTGAAAAACTATGCTATACACAGAGTTCAGTATCCCGCTGAGGTGAGACATTCTATGCCTAAAAAGAAAGATTCGGGAGTGGCAGACGGCGTACTCTTTAATTCTCTCTTCCAAAGCTCCGATGCTCTCGACTGAAGTGGAGAAATCGACTGTGAACTCTACAGAGTCGCTCATCTCCGAGCTCCTGTTGAAATTGCCAATTGGTTTAGAGGCCAGTTCTGAATTTGGGTAAAATATCTTCTCACCGTCGTTTTTCAAGAAGACAGTAGTCATGATATTCATCTCCTCAACCACCATCTGTGATAAATCAAGAAGTCAGAAAAAAGTGAAATCTGTACAAAACAGTAATGCAGAGTCATAGGCTTAGTCCTACACCTCTACACCATCGACCATACAGCGGTCATCCACATCGAACGGATGCATCACGAATACAAAGATGATGGCTTCAAACAATCTTTCGGCAGCGTCCCCAAAAATGAACGCAAAAAGCACAAGCTGAGATGAAATGAAGATGAGCACTTGCGTTGTCAAGAGTCCTGTCAGAAGTAACCACAGAATGATAACAACGACGAACAAAACTGCTGAAGCGAGGCTGTTCAGCTCCTCGATGGCTGTTTTCGCATCATTTAAGGCATGGGTGAGTGATTTTCGTTCACGATAGACTTTCACCTGCAGAGGTAAAATATACAATTCAGATCATTCCCAAAAGTCTCCTTAGTTTCAGTTTATTAGTATTAATACTTAAATTTTGCCTATTTGTTTAGGGCATAATCATATGTAAAATTAGGGATTAATTTATAACTCCTAAAAAAAATAACTTTCATTAAATTGCATCGCGTATAAATGTTTGGAATATTTGCATTGCTAATCAGTTTTCAAAAAAAAAAAAAAAAAAAAGCGGAGTGGGGCCGGGCCAGGGCTGGGCCTGCCCGGCCCCTTCTTTTCTTTCTTTTCCCTCCCCCTTGCGAGGCCGGCCCACTGCTTCCCCCTGGCCCAGCCCCCCTCTCTTCTGGTTCTCTCTTCTGTGAGCGTTTTGGACGGAAGCACCACGATAAAGGGCAGGAGGACGACGCAAGGACGGTACGACAGGAAGGACGAGCGAGGAGAATGTTGCGCGCGCGACGCTTGGCCAGGACGATCGAGGAGGGCAGCTGGCGTCGTGTTTGGAGATAGGGAGAGAGACGGGGATAAAACGGAGGGAGAGAGAGCGCTCGCGGGGGGTTCTTCTTCGGCTGGAAAAACAGAGAGAGTGAGCTCGAGAGAAAAAAGTACCAGAGAAAGAGAGAGAACCCGAGGAAGAAAGCGAGAGAGAGAGAGAGAGTGAGCTCGGAAAAGGGGCAGCTTCTTTGGGTGGGTGGGTGGGTGGGTGGTGGGGGGGGCTCTTTTTGGGCTGAAGAACAGAGCAGAGGGAGACGGAGAGAGCTTGAGAGAGTGAGAGATCCGAGCGACCGAGAAGGAGCTTCGGCCGTGCGTCGGCCCATCCGGCGACCTTCCTGGCGACGTCCTCAAGCCGAAACAGGTAGGCTCGGCTCTGCCCTTGCTCGGTCTTGGGCGCGACAGGCCGAAGCTCGCGGCCGTCCGGCTCGGGAGAGCTCCGGCCCTCGTCGGCCTCGTTTTTTGCTTCCGTAGTCCCCTACGTCGTGCGGTGATGTCGCCGGCGTAGGCTCGAGCCCCGCCTTGGGCCGGGAACCCCTCCTCAGTAGTGCATGCCATCTGTTTGTTAAAATGCCTGAATGAGGTCCAGTCCCGTTTGCTTGTTTCGGTCGAATCCATGTCTCGTTTGCGTCCGTGGCTTCCCTTTCGGCAACACCCTCCAAACGTTTGATGAAATGCTCCAATGAAGGAACGAACCCGAACCCTTACATTGAAGCTTAGATCCCCTTTTCCCGTGTGACTTGTCATAGTGCTGTTGTCCCGACAACCCCATTAGCATTTTCGCCGCCTTTTGACGGCTTATCTCGAGCCGTTCGAGGTGGCCGAGGTGTGCATACCCCTTTGCCAGAGTGAATTCGGCGATATTAGAAAACTGTCGGCCAGCTAGGCTCTGTTTGTTTGTGTTTCTTTTTTTTTTTAAAACATTTTTTATGTTTTTTTGTTCCTAGGAACAAAAAGGAAAGAAACGCGTTTGGGTGCGTTTCTGTTCCTTTTTTGTTCTTTTGTTAAAACAAAAAAAAGAAAACAAAAATAAGAACACAAAATTTGTGTTTATTTTCGAAACACATTTGAGAAATACTTTTCTATTTTTTTCTTCTTTTTCTTCTTATTTTCTTCTTTTTTTTTTTTTCGGCCGCCGGCCTCGGCCATGGTCGGCGACCATCGACAGGGCCGGCGCGGCCTCGCCCAACCACGGCGAGGCTCATCGCCCCCGGCTTAAGCCGAGGCTCGAGGCTCCCCCGCGAGGCCGAGCCTCGCCGTAGGCCGGGTGAGGGTCGGCCTCGCCTTGGCCGGGCGAGCTCGAGCTCGGCCGGCCGGGCGAGCCTTCGGCCGCCGGATCGGGCTCGCCTGACCTAAGGCGAGGCCGTCACCGGGTCGGCTGGCCATGGCCGGGGCGGCGGCGGCCAAAAGAAGAAAAAAGAAAAAAGGAAAAAGAAAAAGAAAAAAAGGAAAAATAAGAAAAAAATAGAAAAAATAAAAGAAATAAAAAAATTATACAAATTTACTAAACGTGTTTTTGTTTATTTTTTATTTCCTAACAAGTTTACCAAACACGTTTTTTTGTTCAAAAATTATTCCCTAAAACAAACACTTTTTTCTATTTCGTTCCTAACAATTTTTAAACGAAACGCAAACAAATGCATCCCTAGTGGCGGCGGCGATCAAGCGCTGGCGTCAGTCGAGCGAACAACCGACGTCGGACGATGGCTTGGGCGCCCCAAACGCCGGTGAGGGCTCGTCGTGGTGGTGGCGTTAGTTCGGGCGGGGACGTCGTTGAGGGGAGCTCTCGAGAAGAAGAAGACCGAAAGGAAGAAAAATTAAGAAGAAAAATTAATAACAAAAAATAAAAAAATAATTAATAAAAAATAAAAATATTGAAAAAGTTAGGTTTTGATTCGAATCGGGTTGGATCCGGGTAGGCAGATAGGGTTAGCTGTTCAGTAACCCTTTTCCCGAATGTAAAAATAAAATATAAAAATATAAAAAAAATTACAATAATAAAAAATTAGATTACTCATAAGAATTTAAAATTTTGAAAAATTCAAAAAATTTTAAAAATTTAAAATTTTCAGAAAATTTTGAAAATTTAAAAATTTTGAAAATTCAGAAAATGCATAAAAATATTTAATTCATAAAAATTCAAAAAATTCAGAAATTCATAAAGAATTGAGAAACTTCAGAAAATTCAAAAAAATTAGAAAATTCAGAAAATTATAAAAAAATTTATAAAATTCGGGAAATCCCTAAAATTCCAATAAAAATCAAAATAAAAATTCGAAAATTAGATTTCCTTGGAAAAGCTTTTTTGGGTAGCAAATTCTTAAAATGTGCCAAAATCCTTGCAAAAAATCATGCTAAAAAATTAAACAACTTTTAGGGTTTTATCATAGGCTTCAATTATTCTTAGAGACGAATCTTCTTGATTGCGCATTTTCAATATGATGATTATGGCTTCCCCTTAACTTAGTTAGGATTTGCATTTATTTAAGCGCTAGATACTTATTTTTCCTTGCAATTTATGTAATGTTTTCTTTGATTACTGATTGTTATTTTAATGATTGTATACTCCCATGATCACTTTATATATTATTAGATATGTTTAAAATGAATCTTAACTACCTGACATGAATAAGATCATATACCGAAATGATATTAATTGACTAATTAGCGTACCAAATCCCCGACACTAGATTGTCTAGTTGCGTAATAAGTGAGATACACTCACATGCTTCACTTGATTTTTAGCCGATCCCAATAGACTAGTAGCGACTTTTCATTAAAAAAATTCTTGTAATATCAATTTGAATATCCGACGTTATGCAGGGTTGGGCTTGAGAGAGCCTACGTCTAATTAAGGACTGTAGGCCTGCCCTTTAAGCAATAACTTTGAACCTATAATTATTTTGCCCTCCTGACGGGTAAGTCGCAACAGTTATTAACAAGCTACATAGAACATTTGGCTTGGAAGCGAGATAAGAGCCAGCAAGGAGATCTGAAACGCACTTACCAGCCAACTCTTGAAAAACGACTTCATGATTTTCCGAGTTTCTTTCGCTCCGGTAAAGAAAGCAAAGAGTTTCTCGACGTCTTCCTTCCCCATGAAGCGTAAAAGGTCAGCCTCCTCGATAAACCTAGTAAAAAGCAGAAAACAGGAATCAGTGACACTGTCGAGCAATGGATTTTCTTTAATAGCCCAAGGGCACGGGTTGGACACCCGGCTATCCAAAGGCAGCCCATGAACTATTAAATCCAGGCCTTTGTTGGCCTTTGCAAATTGCCCAGATATAAAGCAATTTGTATGCATTTGGTGAAATTCGAAGGTAGATTCTATTTCCTAACTTGGAAACCCCCCAAAGTCACAACCAGCTGCACCAATCCTGGAGCTTCGAAGCAACAGCATCATTTGCTAGAATAGGAGAGAGTTTAAGGAAGTTATCGCTCTCACTTGCTTTCTGGCTTGACTACTTTCTTGATTATAGCTTTAGCAGCATCCTTGGCTTTTTGTTCATCGGTGATATCCTTATCTTCTTGCTCTGCCTCACGGAGAAAATCGATAAGATTTTTCGTCGTCCAAGCAGAAACTTTATCCGGCTTCATTTTTAATAGCTTCTCCATGTTCACTTTGAGACTTATCTTTGGATCCATGGGGCTGGTCAGTTTCTTTATCACGTAGTATTGAAAGATGCCATTATGAATGCGATCAAAGAATCTCTTGCATTGAAAAGAAGCAGCAAGCAATTTTATCAGAAATGTTTTGATCAGCCATAAGGCATCTCCTATAAGACAAGAAAAGAGCGCCCTCGTGACCCAGTTCAGAATCTTGGTCGTGTGTCTTGAGCGTTTCACTCCACGGTTCATCAGCAAAACCCAGGCTAAAATGACCAAACACAACCAGGCGAACACCTCAGCACTGTCCTTGAACGCAAAGAGAAAGTACAAAACCTTCTTTTTAAGCAGAAACTTCCTCTCGATCAAGAAAACCAATAATCTGATCAACCAACCTGTCGCCAGCTTACCACAAAAGATTGCCCACATCAGCAAACACCATCCCCACAAATGCACATGCCAAATAACTATATTTCGCAGATTACGAATGGTTAAACTTGCAATCAGAAGCACTGTGATGCACACAAACATGACCAGCTGAGCCAAAATAAACTTCGTTCTGCCCGACATCACCTGGGACTTGGGATTCACAGTCTCGCACACATCCTCATTGTCTTCCTCCTCTGCAGCTAGCGATGGAACTGAACCAATTTGAGACATGCTCGGCGCTCGTTTCACAGAGTCAGATGCACTAGCACTTGTATCACTAGGATGTGGCGGTGGTTCCATGAGTCTCGATTTCAGCTTCACGAACGAAGGCCTTGAGATGGACTTTTCGGTCGGGATATTTGGAAGCTTACTCGGCGTCGGGATTGACTGAGTGAGCTCGAGAGCAGAGGGGCTTGTCAAATTGGAGATTTGTGAATTTGATGGAGGATTTTCAGGCTCTATTGGCGCAGTGTTTAGCTTTGGTGAAGGACCTCTGCTTTGACATTCAACGCCTGGAATCATAAGGACAACTTCATTTGCTTCTTTCTTCTCTAACGAACTTTCATTGACCTCCATGAAAGCTGCGCAAATATAAGAAGCTTTTCAGCTGAGAGCTTCTCTAAGGGGAAAAGATGGACTTTATAACGAAAGTGAACGCCTTAGCTGAAGTCAATGCAACATCAAAAGAAGAAGTGGAAAGGCAAAGGAGCAAGAGCAAGAGAGTGAATCAGGAAGAGTAAGACGTGGTAAAATGACTGGGATTTTGCAGGAAGTGGATTAAGAATGATGAGAGGGGGTTTCTTGTTCAGTATAGCTGCACCGGAGGCTCTATTTAAAGGACTCTTAAAAGAAGAGAGAAATAATTTTCTTTGAGAAAACTACTTTTTAGTGAAAGGAAATTCATCTAAGAAGGTTTCAGTAAAAAAACACAGGACAGTCTAGGAAAACTTTGCTAAGCAGCTTCCAACTTTGAGCGGGAGTAGCTCAGGTTGGACTTTGAAATTACAAGATTAGGAGCCGAACATAATTTATACTAAATATTAAACTTTTGATCAGAGGATTTTGGATGTTGAAAACCACTTTTCAGAAATATTCCTATAAAATATTTTATTGAGCATCTACAACAGTTATACCGTAGAATGTAAGGACGTGTGTTGTTGTTACTAAGTGCAAGAATGCCATAAAAAGTCTTAAAATGTGATTTTACATATGTTTTGCAATGTTACAATGTCTCGTCGTAGTCAAATGTAAAACCCTTGTGAAATGAAAAATCCTTATGGCTTTGCTAAAGGCTGTAGTTCCTCTCATTAACCTTACTTTTCTCTAGCACGAGCTCCATTTCTTAATCTCGCTTCCACATACTTTGCATCTCTCTCTGTTGGGAGAGCAGAAAAAATTCAGTGACTTTGCACTTTCTGTTGATCACCATGGCCTGAACTTGCGCCATCATTGCCATCCTAATCCTGTGTTCCTGCATCCACTCGTTTACGAAAACTGCAATTTTATGAACTCGTTGATAGAAACCTTCCTGTCCTGTCCTACAGTGCAACCCAATCACCAAATCAATGGATGATATGAAGCAAACCTTCCGACAAAGTTGATTGGGTTTCGCTAGCTGTAATCCCATTCCCTTGATCATCCTATATGCGGAAATTCCACGCCTTCTTCACATTCCTACAAATCAAAAAAGCCCCTCAAAGATAGGGAATTATATGTCACGGTTCTGTCGGAACCTCATTCCGTGTTATCTGGGTTTTTGCTTGTTGGAGTCACGTTTCCTTGACAATCCTCCACAAAGATTAAAATCTATCCCAGACAATGGGAATTCAATTCCGATGAATTGAGTCCAATACAAACTCTCTTTTCAGAGCGAACCAAACATAAGAGGGAAAGTTACGGTCCCACGCCTCTTCTTCGCATAAATTGGACGAAAATTACGATACGTCATTTGTGGTGATGTGCTTCTGATTCCGATTGCTCTGTTTATCAGAATATGTCCGTTTTCTGAGAAGGATTTCTTATGGATTTTGCACAAACTTCGCTTTGCGTTTTCATTGTTCTATAACATTAGGTCATCACCTTAGCCAAATCACTTATTTCATGCATTTTCCGGGGAAGCTATTGCTGCAAAACAAGGGAAATGAGATGAAAAATTTAGGAATCATGAAGTGGACTATTCCTGAATTTAACAAGAAATAGAAGAGCAATATTTGTAAGTTCAGGAATTCATGAACTCTCTTCGCTCAAGACTGCAGTTTTCATTTGGAAATATTTGTTCATTTAGGAAAATGAAAATGGAATTTAGGCTCCATTCATTTAGTAGAAAATGTGGTGTTTTTGAAAAATATTTTCCAGAAAAATTACAATTTTTTTTAGTGTTCGGTTGAAACTTGAAAATGAACTAGAAATTATTTTCCGCCATTGATATGAAAAATTTGATTTGATTAATTCCATGCACTCCTTAGAATAATTTCAAAAACCATCTATGTCATTATCACTTCATATCAAGACGAATTCCATTCATTAACTAGCATATAGAAATGGTGTAATCTTCATGTGAAGAAGACTCCTGATTTGCTAATTATAAGTCAGAGAGATCGACCCCACAAGAAAATGCTACAGATTTGGAAAGAGCAATCCGAACATTCTCCGAAAGGGGCACGATGGCTCAATCCTAAAACTCAGTGAATATTCGATCCATGTTGTCAATAATTAATAAAGCAAAGTAACAATAAACATCACATGATTAAGGAAGCCTAAATGTTTATGTCATCTGTAGATCCATTTGGATCGGCCTCAGTGCAGTCAATTACGTAATGAAAAGTCAGAGGACTCAGCTCATGGTCATCGTACAATCATCGATTTTCATAAAACATTCCTGTTGTTGAGTTTGTCTCGAGTTCATACAAGGATTAAGTCTTAGACTATCTTATCTCGTCAGGGTTTTATATTAGCATGTGCAGATTTGCTGGTCACTAGAAGTTAAAAGATCGACCAGCTAAGGAGAAAGGTAAAGCAGAATTAAATGATCAGAGCAAAACTATCGTAAAATCTGGTCACTGCTCCACTTATTTGATACTGTTCTTATAGATTCAGCCTATAGATAGAGGTACATTGTAATTCTTATGCAATATGTCATTTATGATAAAGCGAAGAACACACTCGCACACTTTTTTAGCCAAACAAGAAAGAAAAGCGGGGAAAAAAAGGTAGGTATGAAGTCCCAATCTCGCATATTTGCAGATTACTAGGAATGCCGTGCTCCTGGAGACGTCATAACCGTGGACAGTAGCGGCCGCCGACCCATTCTAGCTGAGACGAACTTACTGTGGAAGCACGCGTTACTTGAGATGGAGTTCATCGAAAATTTTCTTCAGCTCCAGCACGAGCTCGGATCTCCGCTTGGTCCTTTCCTTGGCCTCCTGGAAATTCAATGTGGGGCTGGCATGGAGAGCCATCTTCAAGACCTTCGAATTGTCAACGTGCGCAATCTCCTTAAACACAATGCTGTGACCCGGTCGCCAGTCTTTCGGCTTGCTTTCTAAGTACCTGGAGGCTTATTCAATCAGAACTCGCACCTTGTGAAACACTCGGCATTGCTAAAATGAAAGCGCACTCACACGCATACACCAGAATTTCTAGAACAAGAAGCAACATATTCAAAAACCCAAAAGAGTTTCAGCTTCCTGTGATCCGGATGCTGGTGTTTCGGCTTCCTTTCTATGTACCTGAAGGCCTATTCGATCAGAATTTGCACCTCGTAAAATACTCGGCATTGCTAAAATGAAAGCGCACGTGCACACACACACCAGGGTTTCTTTAACTCCAAGCAACAGCTTCAAAACCCAAAAGAGAGAGGATGTTTATGACGGGTCTGAGTTCACATGACGCATAAGTCAATAAGCTTATCAATGAAGAAAAGAAAGTCGATAGTTCTCAGGGAGGTATAACCTTAACCTTAACCGGGGGTGCAACAAGCTTATTAATGAAGAAAAGATAGTCGGTCGAAATACGGCTGCAAAAGGACAAAAGAATTGATCGAACTTGTGCATGTACTGATGTGCATGTCCCTTGGCTCCCTCACCGTTCCAACTGACCCCATATGTCCTCCTCCATATAAGACTATTAAACTATATTTCCATATTCCATAACCTATCCATTGAATACTCTCATCTATAACATATGCACATATTCAAACCACCAACTATCATTGATATTAAAAACATGCTTCTGTGCAGTCAAATTTTTAATAACCTTAAAAGAGATTCAGGAAAAGCAGATGGCACACATTCTTATTTTATTTGTCAAAGCTTGAAGGCTCTCGACTGTAGTTGAGAAATCGACCACGAACTCCAAACATTCGCTCATCTCCGGGCTTCTGTTGTAATTGCTGATGGGTTTAGAGGCCAGAACTGAATTTGGGTAAGATATCTTTTCACCGTCGTTTGTCAGGAATACAGTAGTCAGGATATTCATATCATCAACCTCCATCTGTGACGAATCAAAAAGTCAGACGAATATGGAGTCTGTACAAACCAGTCACGCAGAGTCATAGGCTTAGTCATTCACCTCAACCCCATCGATGACGCAGCGGTCACTCACGTTGAACGGATGCTTCACGAAAACAAACATGATAGCCTCGAACAAGTCTTTGGCAGCATTCCCAAAAATGAACTCGAAAAGCAAAAGCTGCGACGAAATAAAGATGAGCACTGGCGTCGTCAATAATCCTGTCAGAAGCAACCACAGAATGATGATCACGACAAGCAAAGCTGCTGAAGCAAGGTTGTTGAGCTCCTCAATGGCTATTTTTGCATCCTTGAAAACGTGAGTGAGTGATTTTCGTTCACTCTAGAATAGAAATTCACCTAGATTGCAGACGTCACAAATCTAGAATGTTGGTAGAGCATAAGAGGGGAGAGCATAGTAGAACAACAAATGTAAAGTGTGTGAGAGGTAAACCCTTCACCTTGTGCGTGAGGTGAACCCTCCACCATGAGAGGTCAAGATTTCTATTGTACCTCCATCAAACTATTTTATCCAACTAATGAAACTATTTTTCCATGTCCTATATCCTTCAATTATCATATACTGTCAATTGTCCATTCTCTACAAACTATATCATACACTTACACATGCCACTAACCAAAAACTATCATTAATACCAAAATCATGCTTCCGCAGCGCACATATGCAAAAAAAAAATTTAACAAATTCACATGTAGACATGAACTGTATAATTTAGATCATGTCCTTATGTCTATATTTCGTATGCATGGTTTCTAGTTCTTTCAGCTTCCAAAAATCTCCTTAATTCAGTTTGTTAGAAACAAGCTCCATAGAACATCTGGCTTGGAAGCGAGATAAGAGCCGGCAAAGAGATCAGATACGTACTTACCAGCCAGCTCTTGAAAGACGATTTCATGATTTTCCGAGTTTCTTTCGCTTTGGGAAAGAAAGCCAAGAATTTCTCGACGTATTCCTTTGACATCAAGTGCAAAAGGTCATCCTCCTCGATAAACCTAGTACAAAGCAGAAAACAGGAGTCAGTGACACTTTGGAGCAATAAGATTTTTTTCAATAACCCAAGTTCACGGGTTGGACACCCGGCTATCTAAAGGCAGCCCCATGAACTATTAAATCCAGGCCTTTGTTGGCTTGTGCAAATGGCCTAGGCATAAAGCAATTTGCATGCAATTGGTGAAATTCAAAGGGTAAACTATATTTCCTGACTTGGAAAGCCCCAAAGTCACAACCAACTGCACCAATCCCGGAGATTCAAAGCAACAGCATCATTTGCCGGAGTAGAAGAGAGTTTAAGGAAGTTAGCGCTCTCACTCGCTTCCTGGCTTGACTATTTTCTTGAATATAGCTTTAGCAGCATCCTTGGCTTTTTGTTCATCGGTGATCTCCTTATCTTGTTGCTCTTCCTCATCGAGGAAATTGATGAGATTTTTCGTCGTCCAAGCAGAAACTTTATCTGCCTTCATCTTTATTAGCTTCTTTATGTTCACTTTGGGACTTATCTTTGGATCCGCGGAGTTGAAAAGTTTCTTTATCACATAGTATTGGAAGATGCCATCTTGAATGCGATCAAAGAATCTCTTGCATTGAAAAGAAGCAGCAAGCAATTTTATCAGAAATGTTTTGATCAGCCATAAGGCAGCTCCTATAAGACAAGAAAAGAGCGCCCTCGTGACCCAGTTCAGAATCTTGGTCACGTGTCTCGATCGCTTCACTGCATGATCTATCAACAAAACCCAGGCTAAAAGTGTGACATCCCGAATTTTAACCCCATCCCAAACATATAAAATTAGCATTTCGCCAGCGCGCCTATGATCCTTTTTCTCTGAGCTGATTATTCATGAGTTAACCAATCTATTAGGTGAAGCCGTTAAAGGATATAACCACGGTAAAATCTCTAAAAGTTACCCGGTAGGTCGGATCGGATTAAAATCGTGTTTGATTGATTTTAACCACAAAATAGAATTCGGTTTCAGAAATCGGACGTTCGAGCATGTCATAATTCATTTATAGGATGTCTCTTGTCTTTCGGAGAGGTTCCATCTAGTTTGGGATTTTTATGGAAAATCGATTCAGAAGTTTCGGAAAACAAACGAAAATTCGGATTGGCCGAATAAAAGGGGTTTTCAATTTGCAAACCAAACTACTTGGCGTTGGGAGCTTATAGAAATTTTGTGAGTTTTTTCCTTGGCGAGATTTGGACATCAAATTGAGAGATTGGAGAAGAAATTGGATGTCCAAAAATTTAAGAAATTCGGACTAGGCATGGTGGAGTGCAACATTTGGTATTAAATTGATTTATTTGTGGATAAAAAGGCAAGAAAGTATTAGGGGAAAGCAAGTGGATAAGCTTGAAGACTAATGGGGCATTCTAATGATGATTATGGGATATCTGTCTTGAATTATTGCCCCTTCATCCTTAGCTTCTCTCGTACGCTGTCCCTCTCTCCTTCGCATGCCTCATCCGTTCATCCCCTTTCCTTTGCTGCTCTTGTTTTCAATTCATTTTCCCTGCAGCTCATCTTCTTTTATTCTTCCACCGTTCGAACGTCAGCTGCTCCACCCAGTTTTATTTTCCTCGGTCAATTATCAGCAGGATTCTCTAGGTGAAGTCATTTTGTTGACCGAAGCCTGCACCACTTCCACTTCACGCGTGCCATTCTAATCCTCTGTTCCTGCATCCACTGGTTTACGAAAACTGCACTTTTATGAACTCGTTGATGGAAACCTTCCTGTCCTGTCCTACAGTGCAACCCAATCACCAAATCAATGGATGATATGAAGCAAACCTTCCGACAAAGTTGATTGGGTTTCGCTAGCTGTAATTCCATTCCCTTGATCATCCTATCTGCGGAAATTCCGCGCCTTCTTCACATTCCTACAAATCAAACGAGCCCCTCAAAGATAGGGAATTATATGTCACGGTTCTGTCGGAACCTCATTCCGTGTTATCTGGGTTTTTGCTTGTTGGACTTACGTTTCCTTGACAATCCTCCACAAAGATTAAATTCTATCCCAGACAATGGGAATTCAATTCCGATGAATTGAGTCCAATACAAACTCTCTTTTCAGAGCGAACCAAACATAAGAGGGAAAGTTACGGTCCACACGCCTCTTCTTCGCATAAATTGGACGAAAATTACGATACGTCATTTGTGGTGATGTGCTTCTGATTCCGATTGCTCTGTTTATCAGAATATGTCGGTTTTCTTAGAAGGATTTCTCATGGATTTTGCACAAACTTCGCTGCTATGACCCAGGTTTGCGTTTTCATTGTTCTATAACATTAGGTCATCACCGTAGCCAAATCACTTATTTCATGCATTTTCCGGGGAAGCTATTGCTGCAAAACAAGGGAAATGAGATGAATAATATAGGAATCCTGAAGTTGACTATTCCTGAATTTAACAAGAAATAGAAGAGCAATATTTGTAAGTTCAGGAATTCATGGACTCTCTTCGCTCAAGACTGCAGTTTTCATTTGGAAATATTTGTTCATTTAGGAAAATGAAAATGGAATTTAGGCTCCTTTTGTTTCGTAGATAATGTAGTGATTTTGAATAATATTTTTCAGAAAAATTACAATTTTTTTTAATGTTCAGCTGAAACTTGAAAATGAACTAGAAATTATTTTCCACCGTTTATGTGAAAATTTTGATTTGATTTTTTTCCATGCATTCCTTAGAATAATTTCAAGGATGATACGTGTCATTATCACTTCATATCAAGACGAATTCCATTCATTAACTAGCATATAGAAATGGTGTAATCTTCATGTGAAGAAGATTCCTGATTTGCTATTTATAAGTCAGAGAGATCGACCCCACAAGAAAATGCTACAGATTTGGAAAGAGCAATCAATCCGAACGTTCTCCGAAAGGGGCACGATGGCTCAATCCTAAAACTCAGTGAATATTCGATCCATGTTGTCAATAACTAATAAAGTAAAGTACCAATAAACATCACATGATTAAGGAAGCCTCAATGTTTATGTCATCCGTAGATCCATTTGGATCGGCCGCAGTGCAGTCAATTACGTAATGAAAAGTCAAAGGGAGGACGGCATTCGGGTTTATATGGAGACCCAGCTCATGGTCATCGGACCATCATCGCTTTTCATAAAACATTCCTGTTGTCGAGTTTGTATTGGGTTCATACAAGAATTAAGTCTTAGACTATCTTATCTCGTCAGGGCTTTTTATTAGCATGTGCACGTTTGCTGGTCGCTAGAATTTAAAAGATTGACCAGCTAAGGAAAAAACTAAAGCAGAATTAAATGATCAGAGCAAAACTATCGCGAAATCTGGTCACTGCTCCACTTATTTGATACTGTTCTTATATATATTCAGCCTATACATAGAGGTACATTGTAATTCTTATGCAATATGTCATTTATAAACAAGCGAAGAACATAGTCGCACACTTTCTTAGCCAAACAAGAAAGAAAAGCATGAAAAAAAAAAGGGCAGATATGAAGTCCCATTCTCGTATATTTGCAGATTACTAGGAACGCCGTGCTCCTGGAGTCGTCATAACCATGCACAGGAACTGCCACCGACCCATTCTAACTGAGATGAATATTACTGAGGAAGCACGCGTTACTTGAGATGGAGTTCTCCGAAAATTTTCTTCAGCTCCAGCACGAGCTCGGATCTCCGTTTGGTCCTTTCCTTGGCCTCCTGGAAATTCATTGTGTGGGTGACATGGAGAGCCATCTTCAAGACCTTCAATTTTTCAACTTCCGCAATCTCCTTAAACTCAACACTGTGATCCCGATGCCAGTGTTTCGGCTTCCTTTCTATGTACCTGAAGGCTTATTCAATCAGAATTTACCTCGTAAAATACGTGGCATTGGTAAAATGAAAGCGCACGTGCACACATACACCAGAGTTTCTTGAACTCCAAGCGACAGCTTCAAAACCCAAAAGAGAGAGGATGTTTATGACGGGTCTGAGTTCACATGACGCATAAGTCAATAAGCTTATCAATGAAGAAAGGAAAGCCGATAGTTCTCAGTGAGGTATAACCTTAACCTTAACCGGGGGTGCAATAAGCTTATCAATGAAGAAAAAAAAGTCGGTCGAAATATGGCTGCAAAAGGACAAAAGAATTGATCAAACTTGCACATGTACTGATGTGCATGTCCCTCGGCTCCCTCACCGTTCCAACTAACCCCATAGTACTCCTCCATATAAAACTATTAAACTATATTTCCATATTCCATAACCTATCTATTGAATACTCTCATCTATAACATATGCACATATTCAAACCACAAACTATCATTGATATCAAAAACATGCTTCTGTGCAGTCAAATTTTTAACAGCCTCAAAAGAGAGATTCAGGAAAAGCAGATGGCACACTTGTTTATTTTATTTGTCAAAGCTTCAAGGCTCTCGACTGAAGTTGAGAAATCGACCACGAACTCCAAACATTCGCTGATGTCCGGGCTCCTGTTGTAATTGCTGATGGCTTTAGAGGCCAGAACTGAATTTGGGTAAGATATCTTTTCACCGTCGTTTGTCAGGAACACGGTAGTCAGGATATTCATATCGTCAACCTCCATCTGTGATGAATCAAAAAGTCAGACGAATATGGAGTCTGTACAAACCAGTCACGCAGAGTCATAGGCTTAGTCTTTCACCTCAACCCTATCGATGACGCAGCGGTCACTCACGCTGAACGGATGCTTCACGAATACAAACATGATAGCTTCGAACAAGTCTTTGGCAGCGTTCCCAAAAATGAACTCGAAAAGCAAAAGCTGCGACGAAATAAAGATGAGCACTGGCGTCGTCAAGAATCCTGTCAGAAGCAACCACAGAATGATGATCACGACAAGCAAAGCTGCTGAAGCAAGGTTGTTCAGCTCCTCAATGGCTGTTTTTGCATCCTTGAAAGCGTGAGTAAGTGATTTTCGTTCACGATAGAAATTCACCTGCAGACGTGAACTATATAATTTAGATCATGTCCTTATGTCTATATTTCGTATGCATCGTTTCTAGTTCTTTCAGCTTCCAAAAATCTCCTTAATTCAGTTTGTTAGAAAAAAGCTCCATAGAACATTTGGCTTGGAAGCAAGATAAGAGCCAGCAAAGAGATCAGATACGCACTTACCAGCCAACTCTTTAAAGACGACTTCCTGATTTTCCGAGTTTCTTTCGCTTCGGGAAAGAAAGCCAAGAATTTCTCGACGTATTCCTTCGCCATATTGCGCGAAAGTTCTTCCTCCTCAATAAACCTAGTACAAAGCTGTTGGTGTTTTGCGGAAGCGTGTGTGTAGTTTTTTTCTACACACACGCTTCCGCAAAACTCCAACAGTGGTATCAGAGCCACGTCTTTGATTGGTGTCAGGCGTTTGTCCTACCCACCTATTCCTAAAACTACCCTTCCAAATACCCACAAACTAAATCATGGCCAATTCTAGCTCATCCTCATTTCCCATTCCCATTTTTGATGGGAACAACTATGACTTTTGGAGCATAAAAATGACTACATTCTTGATGGCCCAAGACTTATGGGACATCGTGGAAAAAGGTTACGAGGCTCCGCCAGAAGGTGCAAGTGTTTCAAAGGATCAACTACAAAAGGATGCAAAGGCGCTATATTTTATCCAACAAGCACTCTCGGAAAACGGTATATCCGAGAATAATTGGAGCAAGGACTACAAAAGAGGCTTGGGATATACTACGAGAGGAATTTCAAGGATCGGAAAAGGTACGCATTATTCGCCTTCAAACTCTAAGAAGGGATTTTGAAAATTCTAAAATGAAAAATTATGAGACCGTACAAGAGTATTGTGGAAAATTAAAGGAACTCGTTAATCAAATGAGAGCCTATGGAGATGGGATAACTGATCAAAGGGTTGTTGAGAAAATATTGGTGTCACTTACCAAAAAATACAACTCCATAGTTACAACTATAGAAGGAACTAAAGACTTAACGACCCTATCAATAAGTGAATTAATTGGCTCTCTAGAAGCATATGAGAAAAGACTAATGGCACAAGATGAAGATTCGGTCGAAAGTGCCTTTCAGTCTAAAGTAAATATACGGTCTCATCAAACTAAAAATGACGGAAGGAGCTCATGGAAAAACAAAAGAGGAGGAGAAATTATAAAAAAGGAAAGTTATCCACCTTGTGGTATATGCAAGAAAACAAATCATTTGGAGAAGGATTGTTGGTTTAAAAATAAAAAACAATGCCGCTTTTGTAAAAGATATGGCCACGTAGAAAAAGATTGTCGCTCGAAAATAAATAATCGAGCAAACTATGTAGAAAAAAAAGAAAGTGAAGAAAATACATTCTACGCGGGCCAAGCGGCAAATGATAATAAAAATGAAACATGGTACATCGATAGTGGGTGTAGCAATCACATGACGGGGGACGAATCTATATTCACTCATATTGATAAGTCGGTGAAATCTCAAGTAAAGTTGGGCAATGGTGCATTAGTAGATGTCAAAGGAAAAGGCACCATCGCCGTGGAAACGAATAAAGGCCCAAAATATATACGTAATGTATATCTAGTCCCTCGTCTTGCACAAAATCTCTTAAGTGTGGGCCAAATGATACAAAGTGGGTATTCTCTATATTTTAATAGAGATACCTGCATTATCTATGATAAATATAAAAATATCATTGCCTCTGTTAAGATGAAAAATAACAATTTTCCTATTCAATGGAAATTGGTCAAAGATATAGCCATGAAAGCTCAACTTGATGATTCATGGCTATGGCATAGAAGATTTGGCCACTTCAATTTTGCTGGATTAAAAATTCTCCATCAGAAAAATATGATGAGAGATTTTCCAGCAATCACAGAAATTTCAGATGTTTGTGAAGGCTGTCTTCTTGGAAAACAACAGAGACAATCCTTCCCATCTGGAGTTTCATGGAAGGCTAAGAAGCCTTTGGAACTTGTCCACACGGACGTGTGTGGTCCGATGAGGACACCTACACCTAGTCAAAATAAATATTTTATCTTATTCATTGACGATTATACAAGAATGACGTGGGTATATTTTCTTCGAGAAAGATCTGAGGTTTTCTCTATCTTTAGAAAATTCAAGAACCACGTCGAGAATCAAAGTGGCCAAAAAATCAAAGTCCTAAGGAGTGACAGAGGCACAGAATACAATTCAAACGAGTTTAATAAATTTTGTGAAGATGAAGGAGTCCATCATCAACTAACTGTTGGCTACGCCCCAGAACAAAATGGAGTAGCTGAAAGAAAAAATAGAACCGTCATGGAGATGGCAAGGTCTATGCTAAAGGAGAAAGGCCTTCCCAACACTTTGGGCAGAAGCAGTTTATACTGCTGTATACCTACTAAACAGGTGTCCAACTAAAGCTGTTCAAAATAAAACACCAGTCGAAGCATGGAGTGGACGGAAGCCTTCAGCAAAGCATCTCAAAGTGTTTGGATGCATTTGCTACGTCCACATCCCTGCTCAAAAAAGGAGTAAGTTAGATGAAAAGACAGAAAAAGGAATATTCCTTGGCTATAGTGACCAATCAAAAGGCTATCGGATTTACAACCTAAGAACTAAAAAACTAATGATTAGTCGAGACGTCGAGTTCGATGAGAATGCTGCCTGGAATTGGGAAGACGAGAAGATCGTGAAGAAGTACATAACCTTGCCAGACACACCACCTACTCAAGAGGAGTCAACATCACAAGAAGAAGAAGAAGTACCAGATTCCACCACTCACGATATAACTACACCAAGCTCTCCAAGGGTAACGCAAGAAGAATCTACTCCAGAGTCTCCAATACTAAGGGTAAAAGCTCTTAGAAGAATTTATGACACATGCAATTTTGCTATTTTGGAATCGGAAAACTATGAACAAGCATCCAAAGATGAAGTTTGGATAAAAGCCATGGAAGAAGAGATCAAGATGATCCAGAAAAATGAAACCTGGGAGCTTGTTGATCGACCAGAAGACAAAGAGATTATTGGCGTTAAGTGGGTTTACAAGACAAAGCTCAATGCAAATGGATCAATGCAGAAGCATAAAGCAAGGCTTGTGGTGAAAGGATACTTGCAACAACCAGGTATCGACTATACTGAAACTTTTGCTCCCGTTGCCCGCTCTGATACCATGTTAAAATTTAAATATGCGAAAGCATGGTTTTAGTTATGGATGATAGTTTTTGGTTAGTGGCGTGTGTGCAAGTGTATGGTGTAGTTTATAGATGACGGACAAGGGATAGACTAGGATAATTGAAAGATAAAGAACATGGGGTATGGGAAATAGTTTCATTAGTTGGATAAAATAATTTTACAAGGAAGTGTCGGAAGTGTTGGTGGAGGAGCATGGAGTAACAAAAGCAGAAAACAGGAGTCAGTGACACATTTTGGAGCAATGAGATTTTTTTAAATAACCCAAGTGCATGGGTTGGACACCCGGCTATGTAAAGGCAGCCCCATGAACTATTAAAGCCAGGCCTTTGGCCTGTGCAAATTGCCTAGATTTAGGGCAATTTGCATGCAGTTGGTGAAATTCAAAGGGTAAACTTAATTTCCGGACTTGGAAACCCCCCAAAGTCGCAACCAACTGCACCAATCCTGGAGCTTCGAAGCAACAGCATCATTTGCTAGAGTAGAAGAGAGTCTAAGGAAGTTGGCGCTCTCACTTGCTCCCTGGCTTGACTACTTTCTTGATTATAGCTTTAGCAGCATCCTTGGCTTTTTGTTCATCGGTGATATCCTTATCTTCTAGCTCTGCCTGGCGGAGAAAATCAATAAGATTTTTCGTTGTCCAAGCAGAAACTTTATCCGGCTTCATTTTTAATAGCTTCTCCATGTTCACTTTGAGGCTCATCTTTGGATACTTGGGGCTGGTTAGTTTCTTTATCACGTCGTATTGAAAGATGCCATCTTGAATGCGATCAAAGAATCTCTTGCATTGGAAAGAAGCAGCAAGCAATTTTATCAGAAATGTTTTGATAAGCCATAAGGCAGCTCCCATAAGACAAGAAAAGAGCGCCCTCGTGACCCAGTTCAGAATCTTGGTCGTGTGTATCGATCGCTTCACTCCACGGTTTATCAGCCAAACCCAGGTTATAAGAACCAGACACAAGCAGGCAAACACCTCGGCACTGTCCTTCAAGGCAAAGAGAAAGTATAAAACATTCTTTTTGAGCAGATACTTCTGCTCAATCAAGTAAACCAACGTGTTGATCAACCAGTCAGTCGCCAACTTACCAGAAAAGATTGCCCACATCAGCAAACACCATCCCCACAAATGCACATGCCAAATGACTGTATTTCGGAGATCCTGAATGGTTAAACTCGCTATCAGAAGCCCTGTGATGCACACAAACGCGGCCTGCTGAGCCAAAATATATTTCGTTTTGCCTGACATCATTTGGGACTTGGGATTTACAGTCTCGCACACATCCTCATCATCTTCCTCCTCTGCGCCAGGTGATGGAACTGAACCGATTGGAGACATGCTCAGCAAGGGTTTCACAGAATCCTTAGATGCACTAGCACTTGGATAACCAGGATGCAGTGATTCCATGATTCCCGATTTCAGCTTCGTGAACGAAGAACTTGAGATGGACTTTTCCGTCGGGATATTTGGAAGCTTACTCGGAGTCTGGATCGACTGAGCGAGCTCGAGAGCAGAGGGGCTTGTCAAATTGGAGATTTGTGAATTTGATGGAGGATTTTCAGGCTCCATTTGCTCAGTTTTTGGTTTTGGTGAAGGACTTCCGCTTTGACATTCAACGCCTGGAATCATAAGCACAACTTCATTTGCTTCTTTCTTCTCTAACGAACTTGCATTGCCCTCCATGAGTGCTGCGCAAATATAGAAAGCTTATCAGCTGAGAGCTTCTCCAAGGGGAAAATATGGACTTTATCACGAAAGTGAATGCCTCCGTTGAATTCAACGCAAAAATCGGCAGAAGAAGTCGAAAGTCAGAGGAGCAAGAGCAAAAAAGTGAATCAGGAAGAGCAAAACATGGTAAAATTAGTGGGGTTTTTTGCATGGAGTGGATTAACAATGATGAGTGGGAGCTTCTTGTTCAGTATAGCGTCACGGGACGCTCTATTTAAAGGGCTCTCAAAGAGGAGAGCATGAATTTGCTCTGAGAAAAATACTTTTGAGGGAAAAGGAAATTCATCTAAGAAGGTTTCAGTCAGAAAAAAAAAAAAAAAAAAAAAACAGTTATAAAGTCTAGGAAAACGTAGCTAAGCAGCTTCCAACTTTGAGTGGAAGTAGCACAAGGAGTCGAACAGAATTTTTACTAAAAATTAAAGCTCTTGATCAGATGACTTTGGATGTTGAAAACCACATTTCAGAATTAATCTTATGAAATATTATAACAAGCATCTACAAGAGCTGGACCATTGAATGCTACGACAGGTATTGTTGTTACTAAGTACAAAATTGTCATAAGAAGTTTTAAAATGTTTTTTTTTTTTCTATTTTACAACGTTACCGCGTCTTGTCATAATCAAATGACGTCTGATTGTAATCAAATGAAAAGCCTTGTCAAATGAAAAAACCTCGTAGCTTTGCTAAAAGTTGGAGTCCCTCTCACTAACCTTAGCATTCTCTAGCACAAGCTCGACATCTTAATCTCACTTCCACATACTTTGCACTTCTCCCTCCCTCCCTACCTCCCTCTATTAAAAACATGCAGCAAAAACTCAATACCTTCACCCGGAAAGATCGCTAAGAGGGAGCCAGAGCCCGTCAACATTTCCAATTAAACTCTACATTCGAGTTTTGAACTAACTAAAATATTCTAACTACATATAATAAAAATTATCTCATTGAGATCTCCATCAACCACAACTTCATTCCCAATCTCTTTCTCTAGCCCGAACCATGAAGTGAAGTCTGCCATTGAGCTTGTACAATGCGTTGGTCACGAGATTCCTTTGTTGGTCACCAAATTCCATTGGGGGCCTTCCAATTTACCTCGACTTTAATACCATTTGTTGGAAGCATGCAGCAGAAGCTTGATACTTTCATCGTTAGATCGCAAAGATGGAGTCTAAGTTCAAGCCCATTAACATATCCAATCTAGCTTGCTTTCACTCAAAAACTTAGACCAAAGAATTGTGAGCCAATTATATTATATTAACCGCTTCACACTACACTAATTATGTACGTGAGATTTTTCTAACACAACTCACAAATGTATCTCAACACTCTCCACCTGACTGTTGTGCACCAGATTTGTTGCCTAACCTGTGAAGTGGATTTCGGGGAGGCACCAGCCCATCACCATGATATATATGCATTCGAACAGGTATACCTATACCTGATTCATGCAAGAAAAATGCATAGGTTTTATAGTTCTCTCTTTACGCCTGGCTTCTATGTCATGGACTTTGTCATGCAAGAAAAAATTTAGAGACTTTGCACTTTTTGCTGATCCCACTGGCCTAAACTTGGGTGATTGTTGCCATTCTAGTCCCCTGTTCTTGCTTCCACTCGTTTACGAAAACTAAAATTTTACGAACTAGCTGACGCAAACCTTCTAGTCCCGTCCTGTAGAGGATATGTGGTGATGTTGGAATGGCCTTCCTCTTTTATTCCTGAGTCGATTGAAGTAATTGAAGAGGACTGATACTCAAATTTCTAATCACACGAGCTCCTCAAATCCAAGGGAATCATATGACACAACTTTGTCGAAATCTTATTCCATTTTGTTGGGTTTTGCTAGCTGTAATCCCATTCCTTAATAATCCTATCTGTGGAATTTTCATGCCTTCTTCCCATTCCAACAAATCAAACGAGCCCCTCAAATCTAGGGAATTATTACGTTACAGTCTTGTCGGAACCTCATTCCTTATATCTGGGTTTTGCTTGTTGGAGTCCCATTTCCTCGACAATCCTTCACGGAGGATAAATTCTATCCCGGAGAGTGGGAATTCGATTCCGATGGATGGCAGTCCATTCCGAACTCTTATTTCAGAGTGCACTAGACTTCAGGGGAAAGGTACAGCACACACGCTTTTTCTTTCTCCCACACACCTTTGCCCCTCTTTCACCGAAGAGGAAAGAAGAATCTTCCAAGGGGACAGAGACCTAAATTCATTTTGCATAAATTCGACGAAAACTATGATACGTCATTTGCGGTGATGTGCTTCCGATTCTAGTTAGTCGATTTATCAGAATATGTTGATTTTCTTAGCAGTATTTCTAATGGATTTTGCACAAATGTGCTTTCGATTCTGGTTAGTCGATTTATCAAAATATGGTGGTTTTCTTAGCAATGTTTCTAATGGATTTTACACGCACTTCGAGGGAAAGGGACAATGCAGTCGCCTTTTCTTCGCATAAATTCGATGAAATTACAATCGATTTCGATTAATCGATTCATCAGAATATGTTGGTTCTCTTAGCAATGTTTCTAATGGATTTCGCACAAACTTCAGTGGAAAGGTACAGTACAAACGTCTTTTCTTAGCATAAATTCGACAAAATTATGATATGTCATTTGTGGTGATGTGTTTCCAATTCTGGTTAGTCAATTTATCAGAATATATTGATTTTCTTAGCAGTGTTTCTAATGGATTTTGCACAAACTTCGCCTCTATGACCCAGGTTTCTGTTTTCATTGTTCTGTAAGATAAGGTCCTCACTATAGCCAAATCACTTTAGCTATCGCTGCAAAAACAATGGAAATGAGACGCAGAATTTAGGGATCATGAAGTAGACTATTCACGAAATTAACAAGAAATGGAAGAGCAATATTTGTGGGTTCAGGAATTCGTTCGCTGTCTTCGCTCAAGACGGCAGTTCTCATTTGCAGATATTTGTTCGTTTAGGAACATGAAGATGGAATTGTCAGATTCTTGAGATTATCCGGAAAATGGTTTGGTCGTTTTGCTTGGTGAAGAGAAATATCTATGGGTATATTTATCTCACTTAATCACGAAAAAGTATTTTTCATGGAGATTATTTTAAAGAAAAATGGTTAATTTTCATTTAGGAAAAGTAAGGAGAGGAAGCAATTTCCTTCCTATCAAAAGGGAAAGTCATTTTCTCTAGATCTAATCCCGTTGTTTATGGTCCATTGAAAACATTTTCCCTAGACTGATTAATTTTCCGTTATCCCAATATCGGAAGGTCAGAAATCAATTTCCCAAAAAACAGTTTTACTTCAGACAAACGGACCCTAGATTCTTGAGATTCTATCGGTTTGGTGGTTTTGCTGGCGAAGCCGCTAGTATATGGGTTTTGTACTTGGGTTTCAGTTGAAACGGGTCGGGCTAATTGTAAACAAACGACAAGCTATAAGTACGGTTCGCCTCCTTGAACGTAGAATAGGCGCAAAATTCTATCGTCCCGTGCCCAAACAATACGGGTTTTTCTTCCCATGCCAGCTAATCTCAATTAGTAAGAGTCACTGATACTGTTGATGAAAACGACCGATTTTTAAGTATTTTGTTGGTAAACCTTTCTACTTTTATGAAATTATTAACTTTTTTTATAGTTTGCAAATTAGTACATTTTGCATTTAACTAACCAACTTTTATTTGCATAATTTACCACCTTTTCAAATTTATCAACTCTTACATAAAATCACTATTCAAGATTAGAGCGATTTATTAACTTTGTCAAAGTAAATTATCAACTAATTTTCCAATACCAATTCTCATTTGAGTTAATTATTGATGTTCTAATTGTTTTTGAACTTACCGACTTTTTTATCGCGTTACCCTTTTTTACCGGTCTTAGTTAGCAATTTACTAATTTTATTTAGGGATTACTAACCTAAATTAGTGTGACTCACTCACTTATCTCCCAATAAATTACCACCTTGTCGACATTTTAAAAATCGGATCAGACTAGTTGATTCAACTAGGTATCGGCTAGGTGACCAATCGAGTTCACAATTTTATATTGTGGATGGTCAAAGGTGGTCAAGAACCAATAGAAAAAGCTTGCCCATCGACCCACTTCGATTTGAACTGAGTCACATCAGTCTATTTTGAATGACTGTTGAACTTATTCAAAGCTGAATTGTATTGTAGAGGGCATGATTCGAACCTTTTACCTCTTAGATACCATTTACCCATGTCACCGTAAAAATTAGGACGACATTTAACTATAGAAATGGAAAACATAATAAATATATTATAAGTTTTAAAACTTATCATGAAAGTATTATTAAGTCATAAAACTTATAAAAAAAAATACAATGAGTCTTAAAAATTGCCAAATGAGTGCAATCGAGTCCTTTCATTAACTCTACTCACTTTGGCTAAGGAAAATGCTGCCATGGCTTTTTTTAATATTTTCCTCTCCCACATGGCAATAACGTGACTAATCATTAAATATGAAACTAAGACTATACCGTTTTGGTCCAAAACTTATTTTTAATGCAACATTTATTTAAATTAAAATTTAAAAAATAAGCTAAGAGAGAGAGAGAGAGAGAGAGAGAGAGACTAAGCGATATGGGCTGCAAACTCTTGCCACTACTGCCCCACCATTGCCAAGAAGGATCGGTGACAGTGGGGGATGGCCAACGAGGGCTGTTGGGCCCTCATCAAGGGCGGACAACCCTCGCTAATGACAGGTGAGGGTTGACAACCCTTGCTTGATTTAGGAAGAGCCTGCAACCTCTCACTCAATCAAAGGGGGGCCTACAAGCCCTCATCTAACGTTGGCAAACCCCATTGGCCATTCCCCACCCTCATCGATCCTTCCTGGTGATTGCCACGATAAAATAAAAAAACAAAAAAAAAACAACATGAGTATTTTTTATTAGCCAAATTAGACAAAGTTAATGAACGACTCGATTAAATCAACTTCACAAGTTTTAAGACTTTATTATACTTTTTGAAAATTTTAGGATTTCTAGTGCATTTGTCCCAATGTCAAATAGTATATTTTCTTTCTCAAAATCGGTTCAAACAAGCTTATGGTGAGATTCAACCCCATGACTTCCAGAATAATTGGACGCGACTCTACCAACTTAACTTTGAGCAAATACTTTGCCAAGTTTTGCACTACACCACCCGATTTTTCTGATTGAACAACATACCATTTACCTCGCTTGTGCGACCACCAGTACAGGTTTTAGTATATATACATCCCGTGCAGAATTATCAACTTTTATTTGAGTTACTTCCTAACAACTATTTGATATTTTGGTTTTAATTTGCAAACTTCCTCATCATTTACAAATTTTTATATGTATTTCCTAGAAATACCCTAAATTTGCCCTTTTTTTTAGAAATTGCCAACTACAATGGTAATAACCTACCAATTTTAGTTTGATTAAATTGCCCATCCGTTTTAGTTAACCTCTCTTGTCTGATTACCAATTATGCTTATCTTTACCAACATTTATTTACCTCAAGTGTAACAACTGCCCTCGAAGTCGACAAGAATTAAACGCTGCCCTCGAATGTCGTCGGATCGAATTTGGGCCCGCTTTCTGGATTCCTTATCAGTGCTCTTTGCCTCATGCTTGAGGGAGAGAAATCTCTCGGTAACGTCTGAAGGTTCACCTCCCTCTTTTGCCTTGTCATATATGGTCAACCTATTTTCAACATCGCATATGCATTGGTCCATCATTAGCACTAGAGAATTATGATGATTTTGATATAACTTAAGGTTGTGTAAATATCCTCTATGATTATGCATATTCTGTTTGATATGTTATCTTACTTAGTCATTTCATAAAATTTATAAATGGGTTAATGTAATCCCCGTTATGAATTCATCGAAATATACATGATTCTCTATTTCTTTCTTCCGCAATGTTCTTAACTAGCACATCTATTACATAATCGGGTTAATACCTTGAAAAACCCTAAACTGGTACACTTGTGACAAATTTACTCCAAACTATTTTTTTGACCATGAAAAATCCCAAACTGGTAAACTTGTGACAAATTTACCCCGACTGATAATAAAAAACCCTAAACTGGTACATTTATGACAAATTTACCCCAAACTAATTTATTCGACTACAAAAAACCATAAACTGGTAAATTTGTGACAAATATACCCTATGCTAAATTGAATTAATACCACAAAAAAATCATAAAAATTGTAAACTATGACAAACAAAACGTAAAATCCTAAATTGATATACTGGTTAACTGTCACGTGTCATTTAACTTAATAATTTGAGAATAAAATTTAATGAAAACTAACATAGGGTAGATTTGTTACAAGTGTACTAGTTTGGGATAAATTTATCAAAAGTATCAGGTTTGGGGTTTTTGGTGGTCAAAAAAATAGTTTGGGGTAAATTTGTCACAAGTGTACCAGTTTGGGGTTTTTTAGGGTATTATCCCTACATAATCTCCTAGGTTGGTGATAAATATCTTAATAAGGACGTCCGTCTCTAGAAACAATGATACAAAGAGCGATGTACTTCGTCAGATTTATACAAACGTTGCGTTAACATCAACTCGGAATATTGTACATAACATGCTTGTTCTCTCTCGTACTTGCATGCACGAATTAATGACGCCACTGTCGTGTTGCGTATGGATAATTATGGCCCCCCGCTGTCCAAATTAGGGTACCCTGATGTACTTGATTAGCTGACGGCTCTCATGATTTAAAATCTCTCCCGTCCAGATTCATATACAGGTTCTTTTTCTCCAATTTCAGTGATGATCGTAGAAATTATGGTGTCTCGCTAAACTAAGAAAATTTACTTCCAAATGCTATAGCCATATTTGTTTGACCTATTTTAGTTGTCTCCGTATGGCTAAAGTGTAGAAAAAGCCGCACATTGACGCATATCGCCAACTTGCAATGCCATAATTACTAGAAAAAGTAATGCTCACATGTGCTCATCACTGATGTTGATATGAGATCCAAAGATTGGCCATCAATTATTTTATTTGACTATTTTATTTGACAGATTTGTTCTCATAAAATAAGTTTATGCTTAACCTTGTAGGTGCTCAATTAATCCTCATTGTTTTCTGAATTTTGCTTTATTTTGTAGTATTTTGAGTTTTGCTCTGCTTCGACTTTCTTCTCTATGGAAGTCTATGTATTTCTAATATATTCTTTTGAGCAATAATTATAATTCTTTAGATTAAAAAAAAAAAAAAAAAAGTTAACCTGCATGACAATAGCCAACCTTCACCTTTGTGCTTTGATCAGATAAGCCCGAATTTGAGCATGCACGCGGGTTGTTGCAAGATGACAAGAAAATAATTGTATAGGACTAATGTTTAGACGAGAAGAAAAAATTCTAATGATTCGCTAATAATTCAATTTCAAACAACCCCGTCAAATTTTGTAAGCCAGCTTAGTATATAACATTCGACGAATTATAAGCTTTACTTTAACATGCAAACTAATTTTCATATCTTTAGAAATTCTTTAAGTGTGTATATGATTATTTTAACTCCGGTTTTTGGCAATTACAAGATAGCTGGCATGATCTCTACCGTCCTACCGACCTGTCAAGTCCAGCCAATCATTTTGTTGATTAATAATTATGTGTTACATAAGAATCAACAAATATACTCTTTGAACTATAATTATTATTACTGTCTGGACAAAAATTCTCATTGAGGTGACGGGCCACACCCGATACGGAAGTATGCTTCTCGGAGTTATCTTTAATTGTCTCATTAAGATAAGTTCCATTACTTTTTTTTTTTTTATAGCATCTGCAAATGGTATATGAAGAAGATTCGCGATGTGTTAATTGTATATTGTGATTTGAAAACAAAATTGTCCTCATGTAATGACATCTATTTATCCACAACTTGCTTCATTTGTTTTTTGCTTGCTGTAGTCCCACTTTCCTGATAATTTTATCTGTGGAGTTCAGTTCTTACTCCCTATTAATCAGAGGAGCCCCTTAAGCTAGGGAATTATATGTCACGAATTTTGTGGTAATCTCATTCCTTTTTATTTGGTTTTTGCTTGTTGTAATCTCATGTCCTTGATAATCCTATCAAGAGGTCAAAATCTATCCTAGAAAATGAGAATTCGATTCCAATGAATGGCAATCCATTTCAAAGTCTTATTTCTAAGTGAATTTTCTTCTCATAAATTCGATGAAAATTATAATAACTCATATGGGATAATATGTTCGTTGATTTATTAATGGATTGTGCTCAAAATTCACCACTATGGCCGGTTTTTTAGGCAACTTGTTTGTAAGTTACCGAACATTATAAAATTATTTACTGTTTTTATGGTTTGCAAATGGCTAATTTGTAAAATTTCACTAGCTTACAAATTTTTAGCATTTTTCAATTTTTTTTGTTGCAATTAGCGACTATTTATATTTACTAACTTGTTTTAGAGATTACCGACTTAAATTAGCTTGACTGACCAATTTATCTCTCACCAGATTACCATATAGTTAATATTTTAAAAAATCGAAGCAGATCAATCGGTTCAACCAAGTACCAGCTAGGCGATAGTCCGACTCACACCTTTATACCATGGATGGTCAAAGCCGGTCAAAAATGGACCAAACTGGTCAAAACTAGCTTTGCCGGTCTAATCACTTCGGTTTGAACCAGGTCATACTGGTCCATTTTGAATAATTATTGAACTTTGTAACAATAAAGTTGTGTTGTAGAGGGCATGGTTCAAACCTCTAACCTCTTGGACACTATTCATTCATTCATTTTATCATCAAAACTAGGAGGAGCTTTTCCTCCATAAATGGCAAACAATTAATTTTATCTTTCTCAAAGGAAGGACCTAATTAGCACATGTTGAGACTCAACCCCATGACCTCAAAAATAATTGGACGGGACTGTACCAACTCAACTTTGGGTGAAGACTTGTTAAGCATACACTATACATTATCGTCAATTATTTTTCAGGCCACCTCATAATCCTAGTCAAACTGCATACAGTTCACCTCACCTGTCTGGCATTTGGTACGGTTTTTAAAACATTGCACTAGTTAAAGTAGCATCAATTATCATTTGAATTACTTCCCAACATTTATTAATCTTTCCTTTTAATTTTCCAATTCTTTCTTATTGTTTACAAACTTTTATTGCTTCTATTAAAAACGCCTTAAATCTATCAACTTTTTTTTTATATAGAAAAAACGGACCTTCATTTAAGACACTTATCAACTTTTTTTTTTTTTTTTGTGCTGGAGAAACTGGCTTGCAGCCGACAGCCGCGCCGTAAACCCCCAGATGACACGTAAGTAGGAGGACCCACTACCCTTGGAGTCACACTTAATACACCTAGTGCCTCCCATAAGTTTTGAACCCTTCACTTTTGGGCTGAGGATCAGCAGGGCCTTATTCAACGGAGCCACCGCGGTTAGTGGTCACTTATCCACTTTTTTCTTATTACATTAACCATTTATTTCGGGTGACCGATTCTTAAATAAGTTACTTATCAAGTTTATTTTTCTTTCAATTATCAACTATGCTTATCTTGACCTACTTTAATTTACATAACATGCGACGGTTGCCCCCGTCGGGTTGTCAACAAGAACTACAACAGTGCCCTCGAGTGGCCTTGGATCGAATTTTCGGCTTCGCTTTTGGGAGAACCTGTCTCTCTCTCTCTCTTTCTCATCAAATACAGTCAACCTATTTTCGGCATTGTATAAATCTTGACCAATTACTGCCTGATCTCTACTCATATTCTATTCGATGGGTGATTAATACGTTGACAAGAACGTCCCCAGCAGAGACGTTGCGTTAAAGTCAACTCATAAAATCATAACACGGCACACGTGTCCTCTCTTGCAGTTGCATGCATGAAAATTCAATGACGTCACTATCCTAAGTTTATGTCGCATATAAGATAATTAGGGCAACCCGCCGTCCAGATTAGAGTATTGCGACGTACTCGATTAGCTTACGGCCTCTCACGATTTGAAATCTCCCATGTTGTGCTGAACACAATTGACCCATCATTAAGGTATACCGAATCAACCCACGTGGCAATAGCCAACCTTCGCCTTTGTGCTTTGTTGAGATAAGCTCGAATTCGAGCATGTGTGCGAGTTGTTACAAAAGGACAAGAAAATAATTGTACAGGACTAATGTTTAAGCTTGGAAAAATTTCCACTGATCGACTAATTATTCGATTCTAAACATCCCCAATCAAATTTTGTGCGCCGGCTTAGTGTTCTTTAAGTGCAATAAATTGTTGTTTCAACTCCGATTATTCACAGTTACAGGATATCTAGCACGGTCTTTTTCATCTTATTGGTACGATAAATCAAGCTAATAATTTTTTCGTAGATAATTATGGGGTTATATAAGAATCAACACATGTATTTAAATTTTGATTATCTTAACTCTTGAGTCAAAAACTCATGTCGAGGCGACATGTAAACGATATTGAAATATGCTTCTAGAAGCCATCTTTAATCATCCCCTTAAGGTAAATTTCAAAATCTTTACAGCATAAGCAGATGGTGTAAGAAGAAGATTCTGGTTTTGCTAATTATAATATTGTGATTTGAAAACAAGATTGTCCTCATGTAATGACATTTATCCGCAACTTGCTGTACACGATAGTATCGATATGGGTGAGCTGCCAGATCACTTGCTTGATTGGATTTTAAGCAAAAGTCCCATCAAATGACAAAAAAAAATTGTATTATGTGGAAGAGAGAGAGAGAGAGAGAGAGAGAGAGTGAATAATTCTCAAAGTCACGCATAGCATTGTTCACCACGCTCTGGCGATTGTACCTTTATTTGTCCTTAGCTCAAATCTACGATTCCTTAACCACCACGGCTTTTAGATAAACTACCAAAATTTATAATAATCGTATATAATAACACCACACAGCTACATGATAAGCAAAAATATAATTTAATCTACCCCCTCTTTTACACTCTTATAAGCTCCTCATACATCATCGTCATATCCGAAATCCCTTCCTACCCCCGACCACCATGGGAGATGCCCAGCATCCCTACACACCGCTGCCGCCGCCGCCGCCCCCACCGCCTCCCCCGCCTTCAAAGTCCAACTTGCCGATGCTGTACTACGGCCTAGTCGTGGTGGGGACGGCCGCCGTCGTGCTGGCCCTGTACAACCTCATCATCATCAGGTGGTGCACCAGCCGGTACCGGATCAGCCGGAGAGGCGAGCGGCTCATCGAGGTCATGGCTGCGAGCCGGAGCTTTGAGAACCCTCACCGGAACCTCCTGTCGAGCTTCAAGTACAAGAAGGACGCGGCGGCGGGGGGTCAAGGACCGGGGAGCGAGTACGAGTGCGCAGTCTGCTTGTCGGCTTTCGAGGAGGGCGAAGAAGTGAGGCAATTGCCGCGGTGCAAGCACTTGTATCACGTGTCGTGTATCGATATGTGGCTGTATTCTCACTCCGACTGCCCGCTCTGCCGCTCGCCGGCGCACCCGCTGTCGCTGCAGCCTCGGTTGCAGCCGCCGCCGCCGCCGCCGCCGCCGGAGAGCACGCCGGAGAATTTCCGGGAGGGGTTGTTGGAGTCGGGCGTGTCAGTTTGAGGTCCCTGTATTTTTGTAGGTTTTGTCTTTTTTTTCTCTTCCCATTGTAGAAAATGAAATTCTTGTTCCTTTTTTCCACTCGATGAATGATAAATATTGTTGATATGCGGCTGTGGGTCCATTTCTTGTTGTTGATGGGACTCTAGTGGGGGCTAAAAACGATGATAACGAAGAAAATTGACAGCACATTATGTGTTACGAGTGGGCCGATTTTTATATTGGTAATTAGAAGTAAATTTGCAATATTTTTTTGCAAGGGGGTCAATTTGTTGCTGAGGAAATAAATAAGAAAAAAGATTCGTAAATTTTACCCCACCATACAAAATTCGTAAAATTTCACTTTCCCCGCCCGCCCAGAAACGAGGGAAAGGGAAAAAAAAAATAGGATGATGGCGAGAGGAGGATAATGCATCTCCCTCTCTCTCCCTCTCTCAATCAATCAATCATTCAACTTTTGTTTGAATAGAAGACTCTTTTGAAATTGACGTATTGAATTATCTAAATTTCCTGGCCTTCGCTCCAGCCTATCGACTATGGTAGAATGTGAGTAGCCATTTAATAGGCTCGAGAGTGGATTTGGACCTACCTTATTCCGTTTTAAGAGTAGATAATTAATTTAGTCTCTATCCAATAGTAACCAGCATCAGGATATTGATTGTAATATCTACCTTCACTATTGATAAATCTCTCAATTTCCACCCGAACTTTTTTTTTTCCGATGAGAGGAAATATGTGAGATGATATTATGGGATCTCCCACCCCATAGCAAATCTCTTGTCTATTTCTTATCTTTTGAATCTTTTAAGGATTTGTTCCGGTCCATCTTAGATCTATAAGTTAGTTGTGACAATTTTCTAACATTTTTGTGTCGCACTAAATTTAGGGATGGAAATGGGGTGGGTATAATCAGATATGGGGCAATAAACGCGATCCGAATTTCAAGTAATGAGACAAGTTGAGATTAATTGTCAAAATCTTTATAAGGTTTGAGATAGATTTGGAATTTTATATGTAGGAAATCCAATATCCCGATATGTTTTAATTACTTTATTTCCTTATCATCTTTATTTTATTTTATTTTTTGGAGTCAGCAAGTCTTTAGGTTGGCTACATAGCAAATGTACGTGACTATTTCAACTCTACCAATGTTTGAATCGATTTTTAGTTTTTCTTGACAGATAAATTAAAACCTAAGCTCCACGAATCATTCACCAATCTACTCTTACTCAATTAAAATACTGAAAAGTTATTTATAACTTTATCAGCCCTAAATAAATTCATTATAATTTAACATTTTTTATGATGATCACTGTTGCTCAGCTTGATTTCTCTTTTAGGATTTTTCAATTTCGTCATTTATCTTTCTTTTTTTTTCAAGTCATGTGAATTATTCTCTAATTGGAGATTTAGAATGCATGAGCTTTTTGGAGTAATGGTTGCGTTTGCAATTCCAAAGTGATTTATCACGTTTTAGCGTGAAAGATGTGTTCGTTAAAATAGTAATCGACATAATGCAGAACCACGAAAGGAGCCGCGCAACTTTGACGAGAGGGGTTTGAGTTCTTATGTCAAAAATCAATAATGTAATTATGATGAGTTTGAAAAATGATAAAATTTGAGGAGACAAGTTTGGGACTAGGTTTGATTGAAAAAAAAAAAGTTTGGAAAAAAGTTAAGACGTCAGTGATAATCATTCTATTACAGAAATTAATTTTTAACCAAAAAATTGATTGTTTTTATTTCTCGGACGAATTTCTAAACAACATTATGCTTTTAATAATAATACAAAATTTATGTTATTGAAATAAAAATTCATTTAATAACAACACAAAGTTTCTCTCTCTCTCCCGAACAGGCGACGGTTGACTAGTAGTGAGGGCAAACAATGAAATGAGTTTTTATTTCTCATTTTTATTTTAAAAATGGAGAAAAAATATTTTTACTTCCGATTTTCTTTCAAATATATTTCTGAAATGAAAAATTATTGCAGAAATAGAAAAATAAATTGCGTTATCAAACAGATTTGTATTCAAAATATGTTCTTGTAAATAGAAAAAAAAAGAAAAAATAATAATAATAATAATAAGTATCGTGTACGTTTTCAGTCATCCCAAATTTTCTCATTATTGTCCATAAACAATTTCAGACAATTGCATCGATCTTCTCGCAACGGCCAAAGACAATAAAATTGGATAATTTTGGTAGACAATAGTCTTCCATCTTTACTAGCTTCGCAGCGATTTCTCTCCTCGTCTCGGTGGCAAAAAGAGACACCAATAATTGCCAAATGGAAGCAACAGTACGAGGGAGTTCAGTTAGATAAGCATACCAGAGCTGTCAAACAGTGAACAAAAATCGAAACAAAAATCAAAGTCCTTCATTTCAAACATTACTCGGTAAACAGTATTCTCATACGTGACTATATTTCTAGTAAAACTCATCGTGGTTAAGTTCACATAGTCTTGCCCTAATACCGGCACCAAATCATTGAGGTCCGGGGTCATAAGCAGTTGAATATGTTGATCAATCTTCCGTTATAAATATATGATCTGTTTTAATGAATATCTTCAACCTGGAAGATAAAAAAATATATTAGTTTATTTAGAGCACAATAACCCCAGCTACTTAAGCCAATTATTATGTGAAATTTCTGGCTATGAAGTTTCTAATTCACTTTTAGGATGATAACCCTTCTTTACGCTGATGATTTTGGTTTACGCAAACCGAGCTGTCGTAGGCCATTTCTAAATTGAAAGTAACTCAAAGAAAAAAATAATAAGTTCATACAAAAACGTAAAGTATTCTTGAGTAAATGAAACTACAAACTGCGGCTATTTGTTTGCCAAAAATGAAGAAGGAAATATTATAAATAATTCTTAAAATTATATTACAAATGCCAGTTTAGTTTTAAATTTATCAAGTTAATTAATTTAGTCATAAATCTTTTGATAATTTGCTAATCATTTCGACCAACTTTGGCTAGCAATCATCAATGTATATGTTAGTCATCTTACATGGCACAATTAACACTAACATGGACAATTTTTACATTATTTTTAGATTTTATCGATTATTCAAAAACTTTTATTTTATTTTTTCTTTCTTTCTTTCTTTCTTTTGCGCGCCAAACTTAGTAGAAATAAAGAAAAAGAATGAAAGAAAAATAAAAAAATAACAACAAAAAATTCAGAATTGTTTATAAATATTGAAAAAAAATTGTTCAATTCAATCATGTTATATATAATAGTTTATGTTTACGTTAGTGATTTTTAGCTGAAATAACTGCATTGGCAAAATGTCAAAGGGTTTGGAACTAATTTGACCAAATTGAAAAAAGATAGAGATTTAATTGGTATATGTACAATAAATCTAGATTTTTTTGGTAATTATCCCAAAAAAAGTGCACATTGCGGTGATCTAGTACTTTTAGAAATAAAAAAGGAGGGTTAGTTGCAAAACAAATCTTCTAAGGTCCATTGAAAATGTCCCATTTCTTTTAGGAATAATAATACAAATAATTATTAAAACTTCGAACCAATGTGTAATATAATTTATTAACTTTTAATTTATTTAACGTGAAATATTCAATGTTATCATTATATTAATTTAAGTTTAAGAATAGCATTAAATACTTTCATATAACTTAGGGACTAGATTATGTATGCATAAAAAATTCGCAAACTTAGTTCGGAAACAACATTCATATTGAATTAAATTTCATATATCACATTAAATAAATTAAAATTAATGGATCACTTTACAAATAGTATCAAAATTCATAATTTATTTGTGTTATTTTCCTTTTCTTTAAATGGTGTTTTTTTTTTTACTCGAAAGAAGAGAGACTAAAAGCAACTTTTTTAAATTTTCAAAAAATTTCAAAACTTTATTCAAATTTCAAGAAATTATAAAAAGGACTATCCAACTTCTAGGATGACTGGACTAGGACTGATGGCCCTGCCCATACTTCACAGAATGAGAAAGTACATATCAACTATCCAAAAATTGACTTCTAGTGAGTCAATAGCAGCATTCTTGTGATTAGGTAAGCTGGGCAATTGTGTAACCTTTGGTTTGGTTTCGTCTGGGGATGGACTGAAAATGAAAGAGATTTTTGAATTTGCGATTTCATCATGAGAGATTAGACTTAAAGGGACTTGAAATCCCCTATTCAAATGTGTGAGATCTCGCGGTGTCATAATCTTATATGAACATGGAATTGGCCGGACAATTGCAACGATAATAAACGAACGTGAAAAGACGTTATCGTGACCCATATTTGCTAAGATTCACTCCGATGTCCCCTCCCCCACCACTAGCTATGGGATTGAACACAAGCCTAAATTATCTCAGAGTTGCACATTTTATTGGATAAGACATTTTGCCTTCATATCATATCTAATCACTCAATTCATTTCACATGAGTCGAGTCGTATTCACGTGTAAACAAGATGTGATAATTCAGTTAGGAGCTTTTAAACCACCAACATGGACTCCCTCTTGGGATGCAAGACTCTTGCATATTATCAAATTATAAAATGTCAGATTGATCATTTAAGTAATATACACCATCGAATACATAGGAAATGTCAATTTTATATTCTACTAGCACCATTGGTTGCGCATGTTTGCTTGAATATGTATGTGCATAGGCACTCAGGTTGCTCTTGAAAATCAATAGAAATAAAATTAACGTGGAAAAAAAGGAAATTTTTAAAAGTATTGATCCTCCGTACCCGTTTGATTCTGATCTTGAATTTAGTCAATCTTTTCAGCCCAGATTCATCTCATCTTCGCTTCAAAGAGAACAGAAAAAAAAAAAAAAAAAATCAAACCCCAAAAGTCCACCCGCCACGTCAGCCACCCCGACCGCCACGTCATACGGAAAGCACCGCACCAGCTTAACCCCAAATCCTGATATGGTGATCCCTGTCTCATGAAGTAAATAATTTGTCTTTATAATTACGCAACAAAAATGAAAAGGATTTTTCGCAATTAAAGTTAATAAATAAATAATAATAATATATATATTTTTAAAAATAATCGGTTTCGAAACACACCTCGAACTTTGACAACCGATTCTAATCCGCCAGGTCAAGCAAAATAGAGAGAGAAAATCTCAGTCCCTCCCTTCCTTCCCTCTTCAAAACGCACAATTCCCCAATCCCTCTCTCTCTCTCTACCCGAAATTCCTCCGTTCCGTCCGTCGCCGCCGCCGCCGCCGCCGCCGCCGCCGAGAAATGCCGATCCTCCGCCCGCTCCGCCGCCGCTGCGCCGCCCGTCCCTGCTCCTCGACGCGCGAATTCGGGCTTTGAGATTCCGAATCTGCCCCCCGCTCGCCGTCGCCGCGGCGGCCTTCTCCGAGAGAGAAAAGCTTCCCCCCTCCTGTTCGCGCTTCTTCGAGGAGAGAGAGAGAGAGAGAGAGAGAGAGAGAGAGAGAGAGAGGTTGTTGCGCGGGCGGAGTTGGAGAGAGATGGATGGGGGAGGGCAGTACAACCCTCGGACTGTGGAGGAGGTGTTTAGGGATTTCAAGGGCCGTCGCGCTGGCATGATCAAGGCTCTAACCAATGGTCTCCCCTTCTCTCTCTCTCTCTCTCTCTCTCGTTTGATTGCTCGTTAGCTTGTGTGTGTATATCGTCTTGCGATTTGGCGTTAGTGTCGGTCTGGTAGTTTTGGGCCTTTTGGCTTTCTGGGTTTTTCTCGAGATTCACGGGTCGGTGACGTTTTATCGTGTTGTTGCGTTTCTTGTTTTGCAGATGTTGAGGAATTCTATCAGCAGTGCGATCCTGGTTAGGGTTCTAATCCCCGCTTAATTAATATTATTTTTTGAACTCGTATCGCGTTGCTCGATGTCGAACGTTTTGCTGCGGTGGTGGATTTTACAAGTTTGGTTCTTGAGCTTAATGACGCGACTTGTTTTCCATTTTATGACGGTTACATTGTGATTATGGCGGTAAAGCAGTGTCAGGGGATCGGTCTTCTTTAAATTCCGTGTTTCGCCATTTCTCGGGTTTGGGAGTAGACGTTTGGTGTGGGATGTGCGAGTTGAGCTTCTAGTGCGAACTGCGAGTTGGGCATTTTTGTTCCGTAGGAGCTTGAATTCGCAGCCTGTCGACAGACTCCCAAGTGATTTGGCTCTTTTCACATGGTTGAATTCTTGCCCTTGCTTTGTCGTTTGGGTTTTCTCTTTGGTTGGCGGATGAGACTAGTAATTTTCTTAGATGGACATTGCTGAATTTCTCAAATTTGGGTGGCAGAAAACCCGATTTGCTTAGAATAGTTCTTGTTCAGATCTACTAGACTACTCTAGAGCATCCATCTTTCCTAACTGTTGCCAACCTGATTTGCTTAGAATAGTTTATCTCTAGATCTACTAGACTACTCTAGAGCATCCATTTTCCTAACTGTTGCCACCTCTTTTGTTCCCTCTTGATACTTTCTCTGTTCTTCTAGAAAAGCCCTCTCACCTCTCAGCTTTGCTACATCATGCTTCGTATAAGAGCAAACTTCTTGGGTTTGGGACCTCTTTTGTCTATTTCATGCTATATGCAAAGAGTTTCGTCTGATCAGGTACTAATTTACTGAAGTGGCTTATAAAATATAATGGTATACCCCGCTCCATACTTGTGCCCAGTTTGTGCAAGGAGTGGATTTTGCAGGGAAGTTCTGGGGGCTTACCAATGCCACATAATTGCACATGCCTTTTGTTCTGTTTCAGGAATGTTAATCCTCAAAAATGGATGTTATTTTCCACTTAGCCAAAAATTTTTCACATTCGCTGGGTTTCTATGATATATTCCCTTTCCAAACATTTGGCTAGCTACTCGAGTAGTATGAGAAGTTGTGTCACCTTGTTCTATTTGTTTGGAACCACCTGCTGCTGCCAGTTTTTTAAATTTGCAAACTGTGGTAGGGAAGGGAAAAGAAAGCTTTTAAATTTCCCATGCAAAAGGCATTCGATTCTCCTCTAGAAAAAGGAATTTCAATGTATTTCTTTCTCTCCCTGACTGGTATGTTTGCTATCTACACTGGACTCCTGGATCTGCCAGCCCCTTTTTAATTGTTGGGTTTTGGAGTCTCCTTCTTCGTTGTTTGAGATAGGTTCTATTAATTTTACATTTTTCATTGAGTTATAACATTCCATATCCTGAAGAGACATAGTCGTGAGTCAGAGACATAGTCTCGACTCACGACTATTGTCTAAAGTTTTCATGTGTTAGTTTTCTGACTTGATTGGTAATTATTGATGGTGAAATAAGGTCATTTGGTCCAACTAAATTGTCTAATTGGTAGAATTGTTCAAAGTGTCTTGGGCTTCTGATTTAGTGTAGTCCAAGGTTAATGCTGGATATGTTTGATGTGTATTGTTATCCTTTGGTAGCCAAGGGCATTGGTTTTGTAAAGGAATTTTGGTCTTTCCAACATGTATATCTGTATGAGACTCAAAGTTGGTGATTTTTTGATCCTTGAATTTCTTTTTTGTTGTGTAAGTAACCGTTTAAGCTTTTGCGATCGAGCTTCCCCCTGATCCCGATCTACCTGGTTTGAGCTTTAGCTTTCTAGCTTCCCACTTCTCCATATAGTTATATGCTTCTGCACTTAAGTAAGCTGAAGATTTTTTATGGAGTAAAGTAAACTGAAGACATTAGGGGATATCCTTTTCTTACTAATTGCAAATTTGTCTTGGAAGTCATTAAATGAATTGCTATAATGTTCTGTGGCATGATGTTGCCATGACATTTCATTGGCCTCATAGGCTTTTGAGCATTCTCATCAGAAGAGTAGTGTGGAGTGGTGCTTGGAGCAGTCATTTGGCAACTGCATGTCTGTATTTTTGTTAGCCATCTTAGAAGCATGTCTGTTGTCTTAGCCATTTAGAAGCATTGCCTGTATTTTTCCACATGCTAATGTTGCTTAATGTTTGGCTATATTGACTGTATTTTATCCACATGCTAATATTGCTTAATGTTTGGATATAAGGCGGTGTAAGTCTGGTGAATCCACCATGATCTATATGCTGTAATCAAAGATTTCTGATATAAACTGTTTGTCTAGATGTCAAACTTCATAGTAGAGGAAATGCTTTGCTAGTTGCCGCATCTTCTAAGCAGTCCTATATTCATCATCTTTGCTTTCAGAGAAGGAGAATCTGTGCCTGTATGGATTCCCTAATGAAAAATGGGAAGTTAATTTGCCTGCTGAAGAAGTGCCACCAGAGCTACCTGAGCCTGCACTTGGCATTAACTTTGCTAGGGATGGAATGCAAGAAAAGGACTGGTTATCCCTGGTTGCTGTACACAGTGATGCATGGTTACTATCTGTGGCCTTCTATTTTGGTGCTAGATTTGGTTTTAACAAGGCTGACAGGCATGTCTTTCTCTTCTCCCCAGACCTGTTAGAGTACCACTTTCAATTTTGACCTTCTTTTAGTTCTTATTCTTTCATGAAAGAACTTGGTGTGTTGCATCACACTGCTTGTTTACCATAAACACTATTTGTTGCAGGAAGAACCTGTTCGCCATGATTAATGATCTCCCAACAATATTTGAAGTTGTAACTGGAGCTGTCAAGAAACAGACAAAGGAGAAGATATCAGTTTCGAATCACAGTAGCAGCAAATCCAAGTCTGGCTCAAAAGTGGTAAAATGACTCCTTTCTCCTATTGCTTTTTTTTTTTTTTTTTTTTTTTCAAGATCTTTCAAATCCACTAACTTGTAGTGGTTCTTTAAGGTTTTTTTCCAAACTTGCTCTGCAACAATTTGTTACTTGTTTGGTGTTGGTTTTATACTGAATGTGGTTACCACTCAGTTTAAGAGGGAGAGTACCGTAGTATCATTCTATTAAATTATACTATATATCATCGACAAGTGGTAAATATATCTTCTTTTCAAATATGTATCTCTATTTTAGCTTGGTAGGTCTAGTTTCTCATGTACTTCAAATTTCAAGGTAAGTTGTCTGGGTTGTGAGTTGAATCTGTGACTTATAATGATTTATCCATATTCACCTCTTATACTTAGTTTTATCCTTAGTGAATCTGTTGGAAACTTTCTTCAGTTGATACTCATGGTCTTGAAATGTTCTCTAATCTGTTCTTTGTGACATCTGTATGGTAGTGTCATATCGAGTTGTGGGGATATTTAACTTAAGAGGGGGAGTGGCGATCATGAGAAATTTCAATCGCGTATTGATTTGCTTGTGCCTGGGATGTGTTGATTTGGTTGTAGGTATTATTACCCTCTTGCTTGTGAGTCTTGGGCAGTCTTTGCTTGAAATAGGTCTGCTATTTGATTGTGAAATTGCTTCTAGCCGCTAGAAAAAGTTGACTCCCAACCCAAGTATGAGTGAGTTACAACCCAAAGAAATATGGGATGTTAATATGTATGAAACTGCGTTCCATGATTCAGTGCATCATTTCATTTGTTGACATAAACTTTTTACCTGACTCTCACCAACTTTCATGGGAACGGAACAGCGAGGTTCAGATTCAGGCAAATTCACAAGGACTATCCAAGCAAAGGATGAAGATGACGTGGTGGATGGAGAAGATGAAGAAGAGCATGGGGATACTTTGTGTGGGGCCTGTGGGGAGAACTATGCTTCAGACGAGTTCTGGATCTGTTGTGACATGTGCGAGAAGTGGTTCCATGGGAAATGCGTGAAAATTACTCCCGCCAGGGCTGAGCACATCAAGCAGTACAAGTGTCCCTCCTGCAGCAATAAGAGAGTGCGTACTTGATATAGTTGGTGCCGTGCCCATAAGCTCTCTTCCCCTCGTAGTTCCGTTAGGTTGGTGTATGCTAATTGCTGTCAGGTCGTCAAGTTTTCACATCGTACCAAACATTTGGTGTTGGGAACCTTGTCATCGTGGTTCGCATTTGTAGGTAGCAGGATTTAAGCATTTACCTAATTCTAGATTAGGAGTTATTTGTACTTTCAGTTGGAAAACAGTTTGTTCTTCCATTGCGTAACATGCTTTCTCTCTCTCTCTCTCTCTCTCTCTCACATATTTTCTGGTGCTGGTTCTCCAATGACAACCTGTAATATGAGGTGGGCACCCATGAAATTAGCTTCCCTCGTCTTAGTGGCGTACATTCCCTTTTGTAGATTGTCCATGGCACTCACGTTTTATGTGCGCAAGGCATGTTACATTGGAAAAACATTAAATGCGGCAAGCAATCTGTGTCAATGTCCTGTGTCGATAAACATGGTATGGTTCTCATCTCAACGATGATTGATGGTCCCACTTCCTTATCTAGATTGCCCTCGCTGCGATTGGTACTCCTCGTCCCTGAGTCGGTGGAGAAACATGTTGGTGGTAGTAAATGTGCAGAACGTGTTTTGGTGCACAACATGTGAGGGATCTGTCTACAATTTTTTCATTTGGGCTGATGAAACGCATGGTTCCGGTAATTGTAATGTTGTTAGCGACGTTCTTGGCATGGTGTAGTGAGTCAGGGTTTGTATCCTTCATTATCGAGCTAGTAGCTTTCTAAGAGTACAAACGTCATGCACCAGAAGCACATTCCAGAAACTCTCGTTCCCACCGAGACACAATGGCGGAGGACATAATTCACGTCAACAGGAGGGGTTTTACCGTCCTGGGATCACAGCGTCTGATCAGATTCTGCTCGTTAGAGTCGAAGCCTCGATCATTACGAGGACCATAGCGAATCTCGTGACGACAAAAGCAAAGTGCCTTATCATCACTGTCTGGGGGTTATTATTAAAATATGAAGCGGATGGCTGCTTCACAAATGGGTCAATAGCGGACGCCATTAAGCATCGTGCGGTATGGTTGGTGGATTCGTAAACCAATATTTGCTTCAAGCTCAAAAGCCCTCAGCCATCGGCATTTTTCACTTGAATTCGCTCTTCGAATGTGACTTATCCTGTATGCTTCTGCGATCAATCATGGACCCCGATCGAAAAGGAGAGAGAATCCATTCTTATGCTTGCTTTGCTGGAACTTGGCGGCTTTTGGCTAGAAGAGGGTTTCGTACACAAAACATAGATCTCCAGCCACTGCCACAGCATACGATGTACGTCTCCATTCATTCAAAGTCGAACATCGCGTGGCAAAGTTATCGAAACGAATAGAAGCGAGCGTGATGGTTTTTCCAGATGGGAATATCGTGCGCGTAATGACTTGAGTTTTGGATCGACTGGGGAGATAACACCTCACGAATTGCGTACGCAAATAGAAGTAACCCAGAAATGGGGATGCGGTTTTGGCCTTTTGCTGAGATGTGCGGAGGAGGATTGATATTTCATTGGGAGGAGCGGCTCATGAACAGAGAATGGTCTAAAGAGGGGAAGGAAAACCCGAAAGAAAATTGAAACGAGACGGGTCTCGACACGTGGCGAAATTGTATGGAGTGGTATAACTTAAGGTGCAAATATCTTTTGGGGCTCTTCTACAGTTAGTGGTGTTTGGTCTTGGAAGAGAGAATTTGTACCTATTTTTGTCGCCTAGGGACAGCTCTTCCAATTATAAACCCGTCTTATTCGGAATTGATTTCATTGGTAGCAAGAATACATTTTCAATGATGGAAGATGTAAGAAGCAACCGCTATCCCTACTTGTCAATGATATCATTTGCTTTGGGTTGGAGCTCATATGGTTTTGTTGGCCGATTAAGACTAGTGTCACTCCTCAAATAGGACATCACCACCTAGGTGATCACCATCTAGAGTCGGAGTGGCACCTTGTTCGGGCCCTCTCTGGCCCCAATGATCACTCCCAACCTCGTTGGACCGGGTTGTTATAGGATTATTGGCTTCGATATCATTATAAGGACTGACCTCTGACCCCACTTGTCAACGATATTGTTTGCTTTACGCCGGAGCCTGTACGGTTTTGTTTTTCTAGACTTCTTGCAAAAAAGACCTTGTTGACAGTTTAGATTGTTGCTATTTCTTATATAGTACATTACCTTACCACATTCAGGTGATGTGAGATTCGGTTCATTCTATCCCTCATGCCATCCTAAAATTGGAGCTGCACTTTGTTCGAGCTCTTTTTGGCCTCAATGATCACTCTGGCCCTCATTCGGACCGAGTCTTACAGAAGAGATTACATTTGAAACTCAATCTATTCGTTAGTAATGTCATCTAACCCCACTTGTAAAAGAAAAAGAACTAAGGTTTAAAACAAGCTCATGAAAATAACTCTTTAACATCCCGGGGCCCTCTTCCCAACTTCACTTGGGAAGGCCAACATCCTTTTATGGCTCCCTTAGCAAGGCCGTAACTAAACGCATAACAGGTCGTGTTAGAATTAGATACGGATTTAAAGTTATATGTCATCCGCTTGATAAAAATTAAAAAGGACTACGGAAAATTCGAGCGGACCATAATCGAGGCCGTCACTTTCCAGTGGCATGATTCATACAAGAATCTCCACCTGTCTCCCCTTCATTTCCGCGACGTTGAGAGGAGTCTTACGTTCTCGGGCGAGCGACACGCCGAGTGACAACGGCCCCTTTTTGTCCTAACGCAGCACCAACGTATTCCACACTTCGAGCATACGAGGCATGCGACCGGGAACTGTTGGAAAACGACGGCTTCCCCTTTCGGGTTGAGTACTCGGAAGGTGCGTGCGTGGCGCCTTGCGTTAGGTGAGGTCGGTCAAGGTCGAAAGATTATTCTAGGACAGGGGTCTTTTGCCAAGAAGGAGGGCAAGTCTTAGAAAATTTGAGGTGCAGTCAGCTCCGACCTTTGCTGACTGTAGGAAGGAGTTGATTGTTGACGAGTTTAGGTTCCCACATCAATGTCATGGGCGTGCCGCTCATGCGCACGCTCCATTAATCTACTCTTTACCAACGCGACATTCGGTCAAGTAGGGCTACCCGTGAGTTTTAGCATATTAATAAGCGGAAGGAAATCAAATTGACAAGAATTTTAACCTAATTAATGGCGAGAGAACCGGGAAGAGCGTAGGATGATAATCGAGCGCCTCTCAGCAATCGAATTGTAGTATGGAGAAGCATCCTCGGCAACGGCCGGGGCCAAATTCCCTAGAAGATGGTGCCGTATAGATGCTTGTTTTCCTACTAGTTTAAAGGGTGGAGAGAGACGACTAACACTTTACACTGGCTACTAAATGTTTGGCTTGAGCCGTGGCTACCCTACACCACCCTCAAACCGAATATCTAGGGTTGGTGGGCATGTTGTTGTAGCCTCACGAAGATGTCGGGGGTTAGGAAGTCTCACCACAAGAGGGATACCATAAATGCATGATTAAGCAAGTCTCATGACTATAAGGATTAGGTGCTCAAACGCAACAAAATAAAGAGTAAAAGTGAGAGAAATCGAGACACAAGATTTATACTAGTTCATCTTTTAAATTAGGGCAGTGGGGATTCAATTGTAATTAGTAGTCCGCACCTTTATGTTACAATCATCAATTACCAAAAAATAGATTATATATACCTAGAAGCTATTCATGACCCAAGTTTAAACTGCAAATAAAATATGTGCTCAAACTATAAAATTTATGTAGCGACTCAGGATAGTGCCCCCGTGACCCCACCTGCTCACAGGTAAGTAAGACCCACGTGCTTTCCACATGGGAAGTGAGAACTACATCCCAATAACAATATGGAAGTCCCACGAAAGGGACTATTAGAAAAAATTGCAAAAGTTAGGAAGAGTTAAATTTAAATAAATCGAGCTGAGACAGTTTCGCCGGAAGTTCCCCCGCCCTAAGTCTCCTTTACTTTACAATTGAGTCAACGAATAGTCAGCTAATCTTAGCCCAGATAATATTACGTTCCAACTAATGTGCGTCGGTCCACGTGATTATCGCGATCGAGGTCAATTGGCTGAAGATCCCGTGAGCCTCGTTCGAAGCTCGACAGGTAGAAATTCGACTACCTTGACGAGCTGATTCTACGCGTACGCCGTGCGCAAACCGAGAGGACACTTAGGTTGTCCGTTGAGCGAAGTACGGTAGAAGATCGTATGGCCGATTTTTCGATGTCAAGACCGGAAGAATATCTTGGGCTGATAAAAAAACGAGCAATTCACGTCGAATTACAGAGGTTACGAGCCTTAATATCGTAAGAGTCGCCGCGAACCGGGGTTGATCTGATCATTGGGGTTGGTTCATGCTCGAGCCGCGGTTTCTAAATCAAACTAGCGATTATTACATGGTCTATGGACGACCATGGACTGATGTTAATGAAACTTAATTGTGAGACTTATAGATAGGACGGATGATTTATGAGAATTTGGTCAAATGGTCCATGGACCTGCCAGAGAATCTACGGACAAAGCTACTAGTGTCAAAAAAGTCTAAACTTATCACCGTTTTTTTTTTTTTTCAATTCAATGCTTGATCCTTTTAATTTTATTAATCGAGTCTTAAATCAATTTCACGTTTAGAAATAATCAAGTCCATCCGGGCATCCGACGTGAACATGCCTAGCCGACGCTGAAGTAGCCAATTTTCGAGAGCATCTTAACATTTCTTCGAATTTTTTTTTCTTTCTTTATTGTTTTCCTCTGGGCCGGCAAGGTCCCGGCGAAGCACACGCCCCCTGCCGGCCACTAAACTACGTGCATCTCGTGTGCTTTTTGTTCCCTTTCATGGCATGGATCGCATGGCAATGGGAGGGAGTGCGAGAATGGAGTGTGGCAATGCCTCTGGAGTCAAAAACCTGTCATCTCCTTTTCCAACCTAACCAAAGCAAGTCCACTAGCATTGGAGCTAGGACTAGGAGGACCCCCCCAGAAATTTAATGCCAATTTCCCCTCACTTTCCAAGCAACAATGCCTCTCATTTTGATCCACTACCACTCAGCACAATTTCTCACCTCCCTTCCCTCATGACTTTTGACCACATTGACGCAGCCCCCTTTCCCACTTACTGACTATCTCTCTCTCTCTCTCTCTTCTATCTCTATGTTGTCATTGCTATAAATACCATTCCCTCCCTCCCCACTTCCCTCCCAAACTCAAAGCAAATCAAAATCTCACTTCCTCTAGAAGGAGAAAGACCCCTTTCCGTCTTGTATCTTCTTCTTTGCTCCTCTCAAATCTTTAAGCTTTCCATCTTTGTAACATGGCCGCCTGTGTCGGAAATGCCTGCGCCGATGGCCGTCGTCGACACTTTCGTGCCGACCCCGGTCCATTGGGACAAGGCCGCTCAGTCCCTCCGGTGCACCCACTTCGAGGAGGTGAGGAGCCTGTTGTCCCAGTTTGAGGACGCTCGGATTGTTGACATCCAGGGCACGGCCCTCTCCGTGGCCCAGGTCACTGCCGTGGCCCGGCGGAGCGAGGTCGAGGTCCAGCTCAACGAGGGCGTGGCCCAAGACCGCGTGTCGAGGAGCGCCGACTGGGTTGCTGAGACCATCGCCTGCGGCCGGGACATCTATGGTGTCACCACCGGATTCGGCTCCACGTCCAACCGGAGGACCACCAAAACCTCGGACCTGCAGACTGAGCTCATCCGGTTCCTCAATGCCGGGGTGATCGGGAGAGAGAATCTCCCGCCAAGCTATGCCAAGGCGGCGATGCTGGTGCGGGCGAACACTCTCATGCAGGGCTATTCGGGCATCCGGTGGGAGATCCTCGACGCGATGGCAAAGCTCATGAACCAGAATTTGATCCCCAAGATGCCCTTGAGAGGGACCATCACCGCCTCGGGAGATCTCGTGCCGTTGTCTTACATTGCCGGATTGCTGACCGGCAGGCATAACTCAAAGGTCGTCACGCCAGAAGGGGAAGAGATTTCAGCAGCGGAAGCATTGAAGAGGGCCGGAATTTCAGGTCCATTTGAGCTGCAAGCTAAAGAAGGCTTGGCTCTTGTGAACGGGACTGCCGTTGGGTCGGCAGTGGCTGCGACGGTCTGCTTCGATGCCAACATTTTGGCCCTCTTGGCAGAGACTCTCTCCGCCATGTTCTGCGAAGCAATGCACGGAAAGCCCGAATTCACAGACCCTCTCACTCACCTGCTCAAGCACCATCCAGGCCAGATCGAAGCGGCTTCTCTCATGGAACACCTTCTAAACGGGAGCGAATACATGAAGGAGGCGAAGCTCCGCCACGAGAAAGACCCGCTCACGAAGCCGAAGCAGGACCGCTACGCACTTCGGACTTCTCCTCAGTGGCTTGGGCCGCAAGTCGAAGTGATTCGCGCCGCAACTCACTCTATCGAGAGGGAAATCAATTCGGTGAATGACAATCCGCTCATCGATGTTGCCCGTGATCTTGCCCTCCATGGAGGGAACTTCCAGGGCACTCCAATTGGTGTCTCTATGGACAATCTCCGGATCGCCCTGGCCGCAATAGGAAAGCTCTTGTTCGCACAATTCTCTGAGCTCGTCTGCGACTACTACAACAACGGGTTGCCTTCAAATTTGAGCGCGGGGCCTAATCCCAGCCTCGACTATGGCCTCAAAGGCGCGGAAATTGCCATGGCAGCTTACTGCTCCGAGCTCCAATACTTGGCGAATCCCGTCACAACGCACGTGCAAAGCGCAGAACAACACAACCAGGATGTGAACTCTCTCGGCCTAATTTCAGCACGAAAAAGTGCAGAGGCCATCGATATCCTGAAGCTCATGTCTGCGACTTACATGGTGGCACTTTGTCAGGCAATTGACCTCAGGCACCTGGAGGAGAACATGAGAGAGGCCGTGAAGCGTTCGGTCCTCCAAGCAGTGAAGAAAACACTTTACATGTCAGAAGATGGCTTGCTGCTTGAATCGCGATTCTGCGAGAAAGAGCTCTTGCAGGTCGTTGAACATGAGCCCGTCTTCTCCTATCTAGACGACCCAGCGAATCCTTCCTACGTTCTATTGCCCAAACTGCAAGAAGTACTCGTCACGAGAGCTCTCAAGGACCCAAAGACCGAAGATGCAAGCGAGAATGGATACTCGATCTTCAAGCGGATCCCGATATTCATCGAGGAACTGAAAGCCAGGCTTGAGGAGGAGGTGCCAAAAGCAAGGGAGAGGTTCGACAATGGGGAATTTGGTGTCGAGAATAGGATCAAGAACTGCAGGACTTATCCTGTATACAGGTTTGTGAGGAGTGACATGAGGACTCAGCTCCTGAGTGGTGCAAAGAAGGTGAGCCCAGGAGAGGAAATAGAGAAGGTGTACGAGGCCATCGATGAAGGAAAACTAGGAGATGTTCTCATGCAATGCTTCAAGAACTGCAGTTCATGAACTTGCTGGTTCTTGAAGTAGGTCAAATTGCATTCATCAGGATTTACCAGCTTTTTTTCTTTCTTTTCTTAAAGTATTGATCTGTGTGGCATTTGGTATCCTAATGAGAAATATCGGAACTGGAATCTGTATGATGTTATGATGGACGAAATGATCAGATTTCAAATTCTATTCTCATCTGTCAATGAGTGTAAGAGTTTGCATATTCCCATAAGAATCTCAAGTAAAAACCACTGATTCATAGAGAGGATGCGCTTATTTCTCTCTCTAGTCTGTATCCATTATGAATTCTGTCCTGAAGCTCAAGCAATCAGGCCAAGAAAGGCTGGCCTCCAATTGCTGATCCAATTCAAGCTTTTTTCACTGAATCAATGGCATGCCAAGCCACAACAATTGATGCGCATGTATCAGGAGAATCTATCACTTGATCATCAGTGGTGTTGTCCCAGCAGCCAAAAATCTGCAGCGTCCATAAGAATCTAAACTGCAGACTTGACATATTGAAGATTTTCATGCCTGGCTTGTCATATTATTAAATAATGATAAGTGAGTTAGAAGTCCTAAAACTTATCATGAAAATGCAATTAAGTCCTAAAACTTTTAAAAAGTGCAATTAAGTTATAAAACTTATTATGAAAGTTCAATTGAGTCCTAAAACTTTTAAAATGTTCAATAAAGTCCTAAAATTTGTCTTGAAAAAGCAATCAAATCCTAAAAATTTCAAAAAGTGCAATCAATGGTAGTACCTAGATTGAACCACTTTGACAAGTATTATGATTTTATTGCATTTTTTGAAAATTTTATGACTTAATTGCATTTTGTGATAAGTTTTGGGATTTGATTGTACTTTTTGAAAGCTTTAGAACTTAATTATATGTTTATGATAAATTTTAAGACTTCCAATACACTTATCCCTATTAAATATCCAACCTAAAAATATAGTTGAATTACCTGGAAATCAATCAGCAAGAAAAGATGCCCATAGAAAGGAAAGTGATGGACTAGGCAAGAATGGACATGGCCCATCCTCACCTTTTTTCTATCAAGTGGGAGAGGCTGTTCCACGTCGTCATTTGCTGTACGCGAACATGAACCCATCCTTTGTCCTTGCTCAATACTTAAATCTTTTTCTTCTTGCTTTTTGGGTAGCTATCTAGGACGAATTTCGGAGTATACCTCGTAAATTTTTTTCTCTGCCTCGGGCTGTCTCGCAATACCTTCTACTAGATGTAGTTTTGCCTGATTTCATCTGCAGTTTTAAGTGTTTTGAGACTTATAACACGGTGTAACCCAGCATGACCGTCGGTTTTTTTGTGTTTTATCCTTCTCTCGCATTGACAATGAGCTCATGCTCAAAATCTTCATCACTGCAACTTACCAATCCATCGTAGTTAATACAAGAAAAATTATCATTCATTATGTAGATTAGATACAGATTATGAGATTGAGAAAAACTACAGATTTTGGTGCTTTTGAGGATTCTCTACTCTTATGGAGTAAGTTGAAGGAAGAACAAGAAGTCTCCTATTCCCTGTAGATTTCCTAGTTAGGTTAGGAGTCCTGATTATAAAACACAGCCCAATCGCTTAACACATCGGAAACCCAACGATCAAGCCTCATAGCCCAAGTTGTGCAGGTGACTAGTCTCTCAGTTTCCCGTGTGATTCTCAACTTCTCAATGCCTAAGAGGTTTCCTCCACATGACGTCTCCGTCCCTCGGTCTCGGCCATCTCTATGCAAGCAGCACTGACTGCCGCGGCCGCAACTGTTTCGCCACGGAATACAAGTGGGAATGTACTTTAAGGCACGTGCACAGGCACCATGTTGTGCCGACACCAGTACTTGTGGGGAAACTGCCGTCACGATGGCTGCTCTTCTTTCTAATTCTTTTTGAAGTCTTCTCTGACTTCGGTTCACTAATGTTGAAGAGAATCACCTTCTGACTATGCTAGATGCTCAGCTTAGTGAGCGAGGAAAGTGAAAGACTCCTCAGAAATTTCTAAGAAGAAGCAAAGAAAAGAGAAGGAAAAGGAGAAGAAAGCGGCGGCAGCAACTGTTTTCAAAGTAGAAAATCGGGAAACAAAGGTCAATGCCATCAGAATAGTGCTGAAACGTGTGAGCAGGGGGCGCTCGCTAGACGCAAGGAGGCCAACGAAAAGATGAGAAGAGACTGAGGAAGGAGGAAGCGAAGTGGCGTGGCCGGCGTACGAACAATAGCTACTGCTGTTGGAAAAGTCGGAAATAAGTACGCGAAAGACATAAAAATGATACATGAATCAATTCGAGTCAATAGCGTGAGAAGGATCAACATCATTGAGGCAGGGAAATTCTCGCTCTTTTCCTTCACTTCTGATGTCATTTGGACCTGGCTTAGCTTAAGTTTGATATTGTCGAATCCCAAATAAGAATTCTCTGTTTCGAGAATTGTAAATTACATCGTCGAACTGAGTCAACACTGATTTCTACAGTTTGAGCAATCAATGGAGTTTGTCAAATTGTCTGCAAACCAGTCCGGCCAAATCATGCATTCTCGTTCTTTTCACCTATTCTTTCCAAGGTCTAAATTAATAGAAGAACATAGAACTTTGATCTTCTTGCATTTGCGTGCAGATTTTCATTCCCTTATCCTCTTTCATCAATTTATGTACCTTCAGTGACGGAATGAAAGACTACAGGTACAGTTGAGAGTCTGATCCGCCAGGAGATTTATTCAAAGATAATCTCATTAATTTAGTGCACAGCTTTGTGCTTAAGTACCTAATCTTTCATCTCTCCTGGACAGATCGGTTACTCCAGTTTTTATTCTCCAGGCAGAGTTCATCGATGTCTGTCAGATCGCCTCCTTAGAAAATAATCATACACCAGTTTGACACTGCTAAGAAAGGCTAGACGCTGGCCATTAAGATACGCTGTTTCTATCTTTGTAGTATTGACTTGTGGTTATTCGGTGGAGACATTCTCACCTGATTGGATACTCATTCCAGATTGTCGGCCCGAAGGCCGAAGAGCCAGGGACAAATATACGGCAGGCATTTTGACTCAGAAGAGGAGCTTGTCAGTCACATTTCGAAGAGGTCTCTAAGACGAATAGCGGGTAGATAAATCTTAATTAATTAGTACGTGGCTTTCTTTAAGTTGAATTTTAAACATGTCTTCTTAACTTAGCACCTATATGTGCAGGGTGGCTTGACTATGGAAGACTGGAAGCCGGAGGCCAAGCTGACGACCGTCTTCAAAACTCAACGACTCCATCTGTCAGCAGCCTGTGCAGATTACCAACTTTTCGACTCTCTGTCATCTGCAACCACGTAGACCAAGAAGTCTCAAACTCAAGAGTCAAGAAAGTTCAGAGAACTTTCCCTGACCTTTTCCATTGAAGAACATAGACCGCTCGAGCACTGAAATTTCTTATGTGATTCAAGAGGAGCACAGTGAATGTTGCTTACACACCAGAGAGTGTTTGCCAGATCGAATGAAGCCGACAGCAACATCGGTTAATGTTGGATAATCACGTCGAATGGAATGTTTAGATGAAGAGTCATCTTAGACTCATCTAATCCTATGACCATGAGAAAGAGAGAGACTCAACTGCTCCACAATGTTACTCTCCTTTCCGTATAGATTATTAGGAGACCTTCCATCAAAACTAATTCTTTGGTAATTGATCGATGGTCACAAATGGTAATAGTTATAATAAGCTTCTCTACTTTTATTGTTAGTAATAGCGAAAAAGAACCGAGCCTTTGCAGTCGAGTCCTGGGCTACAAAAGAACTTATTTTAAAAAAGATCTAATTTCCTATCGGGTCAAATTTTAAGAAAGTTTAGCTTCATTCTATGGATGGAGGGCATACTCGGGCAAATTACCTGAGCTTAGGATATCATTAGCCTTAGGTGATCTTCGATCCGGGTTGCTTATGCCAACAGCCTCTAATCATGTCTTTAAAAAATTGTGCAAAAATCTTTATTAACCCTTTTAGGGTTGGTAAATGGGATATTGAGAGATTTCGGGTTTCGAAACTGAAGATCTCTTGTTCAAATCTCACAAATTATGTACGACACATTCTAGATCAAGGTTAACTAAATACATCTTAACCGGTTATGGTCTGACTAAAAGGAAAAAAAAAACCGATTTATGGGCTTGAAGGGTATTTCCCAACTAGCGTCTAGGCAGAAAGTCTTCACGCGCGTGCCTTTGGATTACTAAAAGAAATTACATGAAAAAAGTTATCATATTGTGATAAAGATGAAAATTTATATCAAACATTCGGATGCAAATAAGGGCGGACCAAATTTTGATCTTCACCGCTCAACGAATCTGATCGAATCTCTACGCTCTTTCGTGCTAATAAACTGGCAGCCTGTCAGCATTCCTACTAGCTTGCCGGCGTTTCTTCCATCGCAGCCATTAAATAGTGAGTACGATTGATCAGGGTAGCACAAAACCAACGGCTAAGATTACAGATCAATAACCCAGGAACAGAAACAGGAACAGGAACAGGAAGTCAATAAGTCAACTCCGCGTGGGAAGCTTCTGAGAAGGAAGCGTTTGACTCAAGCGATTAACAATTTCTTCTCCGTCTTCAATGATGGGCCTCGTTGATTTTCCACAAACGATGACGACCGCAGAAGCTTCCGCCAATCCTCGATCCAGATTCCAGAATACCTGGCCTGGCGGCTGCGTTCTTTCTCCACTTCGTTGACTTCCCAACGAAGTTCTCCGTGGCCTGAGCAGGGTTCTTGGCGATTCTTGATCCAAGCATGCAGGCGGAGAGAGAGATGGAGGAGCAGCTCTCGGCAGCGGCGGTGAACGGGAGCGTGACGACCCTCCTGGGTTTGCTGGATCAAGACCCGCTCCTTCTCGACAAGATCGTCGTCTCATGCACGTCGCGGAACCCCCTCCTCGCCTCGTCCATGCTCGGGCACGCGGAGTTCGTGGGCGCCCTCCTGGCCCGGACCCCGCAGCTCGCCTCTGAGACGGACCCGGACGGCAACTCGGCCCTCCACCTCGCGGCCGCCAGGGGCCACGTGGAGATCGTCGGGATGCTGCTGTCGGCCGACCCGGAGGTGGCGACGCGGCGGAACGGGGACGGGAGGACGCCGCTGCACGCGGCGGCGGGGAAGGGCCGGGCCGAGGCGGCGCGGCGGATCGTGAGGGACGGGCCCCCGGGTCGGCGGGGCGGGCGGCGACGGACCAGGGCGAGACGGTGCTGCACGTGTGCGCGGGGAGGAACCGGGTGGAGGCGCTTCGGGCGGTGGTGGAGGAGGCGGGGAGGGAGGTTGTGGAGGAGCTGGTGAACAGGAGGGATGGTGATGGGAACACGGCTCTGCACATCGCCGTGGCCAGGAAGCAAGTTGAGGTGAATTTTTTTGGCTTGAACTCGCTGGCCGGTGGAATTTTGCTTGATCCAAAGATAGGTTTAGGTAGAGAAATTTCTTAAAGATTCAATCCATTTTCCCAGGCAAGGTAATCTTTTGCTGTATTTTGCGAGCTAATTTTCCAATGACAAACATCTTCAAGCGTATTTGAATTGATGGTAAGCTTGATGTTAGAGATTGAGCGTGAGCTGTGTTGAATAAGCATCATGTATCATCGGTAAAATTCACTTCAGACAGATCTTTATGTCTTAGAAAGGTTACCATTTTTAGCGCAGCATTCAGATGGCTGTCAAATGGGAAAAATGAAAGCTTCCTGTATATCAATTCAATTGAGATTTTTGCATTTATGGCCATCAGAAGTTACTTCCATTTTGACAAAAAATTTGTCCCCAAAAATCTCTGTGCAGATGATAAAGTTCTTGCTTACCATCCCAGGACTTGAAGTGAACACGCCAAACTCAAGTGGCCTGACAGCACTAGACATTCTTGAGCAGAGTCCCAGAGGCTTGAGAGACCTTGAAATTGAGACAGCCCTTAAAAGCTCAGGAGCTTCACTCTCCAGAGACATCCAATCAGTCCCATATCACTATGATCCAATTCTTGACGCACCAAGAATGACCTCCCCCATCACCACCTCAAGATCACCTAAAAACTCCCCATCACTCTCCACCAAGAAGGCCCCATCAAAGAAACGGAGAAGTTTAAGGAAACCCCTGTCAAAGAAACTGAGTGCTCTAAAAAGGCCCCCGGTGGAAGCCGATTGGCTGAGCCAGAAGAGAAATTCACTCATGGTGGTTGCTTCGCTGCTAGCGACGGTGGCATTCCAAGCTGCGACCACACCACCGGGAGGTGTCTGGCAGGACGACTACAAGGTCGATGCCTATGGCAACCCGGTGAAGGAGCCACACATGGCAGGCACCTCCATCATGGCCCACATCCAGCGGATCGCCTATGGGCAGTTCATGATCTTCAACACACTGGCCTTCCTGTCCTCCCTCAGCATCATCCTGCTCCTCTTGAGTGGGCTTCCGATAAAGCGGCGACGCTGGATGTGGACCCAGATGGTGATCATGTGGCTGGCGATCACGGGGCAGGCAATCACCTACTTCATAGCGCTGCGCAACATGTCGCCGGCTGACACGCGGGGGATGCTGAAGGACGTGACGGATGTGTCGGTGGTGTGCTGGCTGTGCCTGATGGGGATTGTATTCATGGGGAATGTGGTGAGGCTATGTGTGTGGGTGCTGAGGAAGTGGGGTTACTTGAAGAAGAAAGAGAACAAGGATTCAGATGAAGATGATGAAGACAAGTACGAGGAAGTATGACGGCCTGTGTGACAATCGAGTAAATTGAGTGGTCTTTGTTCTATGATGGTGATGGCATGTTCAATATGTGTAAAATTTGTGATTTTGATGAGCGGGTTGATGATGGGTTTTGAGGTGCTCTGTTTTCTTCTAGTTCTGTTTGAGAACAGAGTATTGGTCCTAAAGAGAGGGTAAGATGGATTCTGCTAGAGAAATCTTTGGATTGTAAAAGATTGAAGACTAATATGGTGCTCGGAGCTAAAGTGCATCATCTCCCTCTGTAATTTGTACAAAATCAGGACAATGCGCGGTATAGTTGCTGCAATTTCTTCTCTGTTCAATGTTGAACATGACTGTTAGACGAAGAGAGCTTCAGCCAGTTTGGCCAGATCTGCTCAGGAACAGCTCAGTCCTCAGCTTGGCCATCTTTGCTCAGCATGGAAGTACTCTGGACTTTGGTCCTCAATTGAGATTTAGGGTGTCTAGAAGTAAATTGGTAATGCAGGAGGGGATTTCCTGCTATCGTTATATGATTGTTTCCTTAGTTTATAATATCATTTGAGGTGAGATTGGAAATGTTTGTGTAGGTTTTCCATTTCCTTCCCTTCCTAGCTGCTGTTAAACATCTATCTTGTCAGACGCTTCTGCTATAGAGGGATCAACTAAGCTGCCATCTCAAGCCTCTGTTGCACGAGACAGAACCTCATGCAGGTTAGAGTGTATCTACTATCTATGACTTGAGAAGTCCCTGTCAATTCAACGGTGCAAATTCATGCACATTTAATGATTAAAGGCACGACTCTTTACAAGGTTTTACGTTGTAACATCTCACCGCCAGACATAATAACTTTCGTTGAAATCCCCGCAAGACTCGATTCGCTAGGCTATTTGAAACAATATTTCGAGCGATCGAACTAGCGTGGAACGAAAGAGAGAGCCGATTCCAATGATTGTTAAACAGAATGAAACTTAATGAAGGCATGAACTTATTCCTTTGTTCAGTCTTTTGCCATAAAAACTTCTCAATTCTCATGCGTATGGAACATACAGGACTATTACATCGAGGTGGTCTGCCTTCGACACCAGCATCATATAAAACTCGGACTGAGTATTTGCTATCCAGTTGTCTGACTGATTAGTTGCTCGAGTGACCCAAGTCCACTGGACATCTTCAAAGTTTGAAGCTTTCTGTCCTGCTATTGTTGTCGGTTATAGAAATCCTATCGGATCGCTACCTTTGATCTTTCATTAGATCTTCTACAAGCTCTAAATAGTTCGTGCCAATACCCCTCCTCTCTATAGTTTTCGTTCCTTGCTCATATCTCCTCGCCAAGGCATCCACCCAAAGGTCTTCCGTTCGACGTGATCGAAACATCTCAAACGCCCTCCTCTCATATTATCCTCGATTGGGTGGCAGTCCCTACTTTTACCTGCATTAATTGATTTCGAATCTTGCCTCTTCTCTTGAATGTCATGTCCTACGAAGCATTCTCAAGGTGTCTTCGGCATGATCTCCAGTTTTGTCAAATTAGATCGAAGTTGATGGAAGGATTCAGTCCTCTCCATGATGTCCAAATTTCTCGAGGTTTCGTCGAGTTTCTATAATTCCTAGACTTACACCCTAAGGTTAACAAAGTTTTCCTTCGAAGTTCAGGTTTCTGGTTAGCTCCAGCATGGATTTCACCTGCCAACACCATATCATCTACAGAGAAAATACACCAATTGACATCATCTTGAATTTGTCTTGTCAGCATGGCCGAATACACCACGGGGCCAATGGAGGCACTTGCCCCCTTTAAGCTTCCTATAAATTAAAATGGGAACTACAATATGTTGTAATCATTCGGTGAATTTGCCCCACGAAAATACAAGTGTGTACTTATAAGTCTTGATTCAACATGGGAAGAAAGGAGATTGCAAAATATGCGAGTCATTCATTCGATTTTGCTCGCATCTTGCCTGATCCATCAAATCAATAAGGCATTTTGGGTGTTTAAGGGTTACCTAACAAAGATGAGCCTCTTTGTCATCGGAAAAGTGAGTGTTGGAAGAATTACTAAAAAGGCAAATGCTAAAGAGTAAGGATATTTGTTAAATTTCATTATTTGACGTCTTTTTTTTTTTTTTTCTCAGTGTTAATACGATACTTCTTTAATTTTGATCAAGTAATTCGGATAATCTCCATGTTATAAGGGGCTTGTTAATAAAATACCTCAGAGGCACTAGTTAAAACCACCAACCATAAAAAGCTTGATCACAAGCCATCGATCACAAGCCCAAGAAGAAGGTCGCCATCCGCGCAGTTGCATCAACAAGCTTCCTTGGCATCTGAAAGAACACGCCGAGAGAAGAGGCTCTATGAAGCATCGCTCGGCGGGTGCGTCGAGTCGTTAGCTCAGTTGCTGCAAGAAGACCGACTCATCCTGGCTCGGGCTTCTGTCACTTGCTTCGACGAGACACCATTGCATGTGGCCTGCATGCTCGGTCATGTACCTTTTGCCAAGGCTCTTTTGGCTCATAAAAGGGATTTGGCTATGGAGTTGGACTCGAAGGTACGTCGAAGTGAAAACCTTGGTTGTGGTTGTTTGATATAAGACTATCTTGCTTGTCAAATTAGATTTTTCACATGTAATGTAGTATTTTGTTTTCCAGTTTTCATGATTTGTGAGAAATCAAACCCATCATATGTCTCAAGGAAATTAACAAAATTCAGATAGAAATCAAGTCATGGGTTTCCAAGTTAATTTAGCTTGAAAGATCTTACAGACGACACTGGTGAATTTGAGCAGCTCGGTCTATTTGATTTGAAAATGCAATATATATAAATCACATGAATGTGTCCCTCAATAAGAATGCTCCATAGTCAAGCACTTTACCTTTGCAGGGACGTACGCCTCTTCACTTGGCATCTGTGAACGGATACGTCGAAATAGTGAGGGAGTTGTTACAATCAGACCCCCTTGCATGCCTTGTCCATGATGAAGATGGGAGGACCCCACTCCATCTAGCCACGATGAAGGGCCAAATCAACATCGTGATGGAGCTGGTGAAGGCGAGACCGGAGGTGGCCAAGCATAGGCTGAGCCACGGCCAAACCACTCTCCATCTAGGAGTGAGGCTTAATCGTTTGAAGACTCTGAAAGTCCCGGTGGAGATGGTGAGAGATGGTGATTTGGTGAATGCTCAAGATGATGAGGGTAATACCATTTTGCATTTGGCCGCAGCAAACAAGCAAAAAGAGGTAATCCTTTTTGCTTTGAATTGCTTTGAAATTGCAACGACGTCAGATATCGCATTCCAATTGAACATTTTGTGAAGATAAAATCTGGCTCATTCTCATTTTTCTATAGACTCAAGTTTTCTGCATTCAAACTTCAGTGGATTTATTGATTGAAGAAACTTGCAGGAAATATCGTTGTTTGTTGTTTCTTTTATAATTGATAAAAAGCTCATCTTTTTGTGTAGATAGTGAAATATCTGCTTCAAAGAAGTGAAGTGGATGTGAACACAATGAATAGAAATGGCTTCTCTGCTCTGGATATAATGGAACATTTTCCAAAGGATTTCAAAGTCATTGAATTGAGAGAACTGTTAGTACATGCCGGAGCTTCGAGAGCCATAAGATTCCCTACATCAACAACTCACCAAGTAGCTGTCGATAACACAAATGAGGATAATTCAACTGTTGTAGTTGACCTAGCATCTGTGGCGCCTCCCTCCACCAATACTCCTCCGGGAGAGGCAGTTCCACCACCGTCTTTCTCAGGTAAAATCAGGAAGCAAAAGGGAGACAAACATGAGAAATGGATCAAGAAGAAGCGCGATTCTCTGATGGTAATCCTTTAGCTAGATGTCTTGGAGTAGCTTTTGCTGAAAACTTAGATCAGATCGGTCATGTTATTACGATTAATGTCATACCTCATAGCTAGGTAATTTAAACTCTCTGTTTGTTTCATGAAAATGGATGATTCAGAAAATATTTTCTTAAAAATGATCGTTTGTGTCACTTAAAAATAAATAGTTATGCTTTCATAAAAATGTTTTCCACGTATGTACTAAATTGCTCATAATTAAATAACTATGTACATAAATAAGATCAATAGTTACAATAACAGAAGGCTTATGACTAAAAAAAAAACTGAGGGCAATATAAGAAATCTAATAGTGAGAAGAGATGAAACAAGTTGATGAATATTTAAGAAAGTAAAAGTACTTAAAGAAAATCTAAATGTGAAGCAGTTGGGTGATTTTCTTTAAATATCTATACTAATACATAAAGTAAAGAGGATTTCTAAAAGACTCGATCTTTTGTCCTCCAAATATTCTCAATGACTTGGGACCTATTTGATAATAATTCTATTCTTGAAAATAATTTCTACTTAAAAATGATTTTTTTTAAAAATTTTGTTCCCTGGACGAATTTATGAGTATTTGAAGGCATTTGATAACCATTCAAAATTTCTTTTGTGATTTGGAATTTCTTTTGATTTTTAATAATTTTTTTTATATTTTTCTCTTTTTTTTTTCTTTCCTTTTTTCCTTCTTCCTCTTTGGCTAGTTGTTGGCAACCGGCCAAACGAGAGCCAGAATCTCGTTGGAGTATTGCCAACCCCTAGCAAAGCCGAGCCTCATCAACGAAGCCTCCCCGACAGCTGGATAAGGCTCAGCCTCGCCTTGGTTTTTCGTGCTCGACCTCACTTAGATTTGGTGAAGCCGAGCTCGCCCATGGCCGGCGACGCCACCCTCATGGTGGCCTGGCGAGGGCGAGCCTCGTTGGCAGTTGGAATATGAGTGTGTTTTATTTTCCACACGTTTAGTTATTAGATTTTGATTTTCTTTCTAACAACAATAGCAACCTTTATAAAAAGATGTTCAAAATATCTTCATTTTTTTTTTTTTCTCATATATGTATGTATTCATACACTCAGTTTTTTCATAATTTAATCCATGAGCTCTATTTCTGTAGAGAGCTCGCCACAATTTTCTTGTATTTCCATAAATACAAGAAAAGCCATCAATTGAATTTGTGCATTTGTTGAAATGACTAACTTTGACTTGACGATCTTCATATTTTCAAATATAGGTGAGACACTATTTCTTCATTCGCAATTTTAAAACTTTCTTTCACGTCACGACAGATAATTGCCACCGTGATCGCATCCATGGCTTACCAAGCCGGCCTTAGCCCTCCCGGCGGCCTGTGGGACAACGATCAGAAAGCAAATGACGGCACCATCTTATACTACGCAGGAACATCGATTATGGCTGCAAACAATCCAGTGGGTTTACTACGGTTCTGGATATGCAACACCGTCTCTTTTCTTGCATCCCTTAGCACGATCTTGTTGCTCATGAGTGGCTTGCCCTTGGGGAAGAAGGTTCTGATGTGGATTCTGGCGGCCACAATGTGGGTGACCATCACTTTCATGGCGCTGACTTACTTCTATTCCATGACGGCCATCTCGTACGTACAGAGGGATCCTGAACATGTGAGCCCGACCACAGAGGTTTGGTACTCCGCGGATAACGGGACGATCGTGGTGATTACGTACTCCTTGATTGTTTGGCTCGGCATTGTAGCCATTGTTTTTTAAGTTCACACCATTCGATTCGTCGTGATTGTCCTCCAGAATGTGAAGAAAAATTCGCAAAAGCTCAAGAAGTGGATATCAGCGTGAGTTGGTACAGATCTAGTATATTCATCTGGTGGGACAGAGGATTACTGCATAGTCTTGATGCCTGTGTTCTTTCTAACTCAATCCCTATGTCATAAGATCATTCTGAGTACCGCTAGTTGTGCAAACGATTTAATGAGACTACTAAACCAAACACAGAGTCCAGCTTGCTTTATTCTCGAGCTCTCCTCATTAGAGATGTCTCACCCTAATAGCCGAATCTTTCTAAAGAGAATGGGAAGGCCTGGCTACAAAGTAATCTGATCTACTCCTATGTATGCCGCAAATTAGTAGGTAAAAGCAATACTGGGCCATTCTATGATTTGTCTCACACAGCTTCAACACTCTCTTTCCAAACACAGCAAACAACCAAACCCACCTTCCTCAAAAGCATCCGCACTTCTTGTATGCTTCCTTCATATTCTTCCCCAATGCTGATAGATGTCCAAAAGCCATCTGATCAAAGCTAGTGAACCTCTCTGTCTGATCAATTTCAACCCCATGGCACCAAAACATAATGCAGTCACACCATTAACATTAACTTCCTACACTATCTTTCCTGCATAATTTTAAGGAAGTGATGCACAGATTTCACAGAAAACACTCCATTATTATTCACAGGCCGTGCAAGCTGATCATCCCTCAAAGGTCGGAATCGAAGCAGCGCTAGTTTCATATGTAATGTTCACATACCAGAACGTGTGCTTCTTCCAAAACAACATTCAAGCTCTGACATTATGACTTCTTGCCAAACGATCTTTTCTTCTTTATATAGACAAGTAGAGGAGGGACAAGGCAGAAATGCAACCTAAAATCTCATGGACCGATCTGTTGTTCCTAATCACAGGACAAAGGATTGGTAGCGTATCATCCCACACAAAACACAGAAAATTACTGTTCATATGCAAACTGATTACAGGGGATGGAAGAACAGAGATGAAAACAATTGCATAAACAGATCTTTTGTACCTTAGACTGGTGATAATCAGTCCATAACAATTGGGAAGGTAAGAGAGCTCTCAAAGGCAGGAGCCAGTACTTTCATCTGTCTTAGACGACCACAATGTGTGGTTTCCATCAGCAAGCCCACAACTAACGCAGCTCATAAACTTCACTCAACCCAGCTTGGCAAAACAAGCCTCTTTCAAGCAGTTCCATTTCGCATCCCCAACTTAATGCAACCTGACGGTTTTGTTTGGGAGAATAATATTGGGGTTGCATATGTGTGGGTTAAGAGCCGCCAATTCCTTCCACTTAGCACCAGTTCCATGAACACGGGATGAGATGCTACACAATGTGTCACCAGGCTGTGCCTTAAATGTTGCTGGGGCAGTAGATATAGAAGAAGCAGTCTTCGACTTCAGAAACGGATGCTTATTGCTCTTTTCCATTCCATTAGCGAGCAACCAACGGGAACCAGATTGTTGCTGGTTTGAACTTCCCCGGACGTTTCTCTTCCCAGGATCAGTCTTGAGGCCAGCAACATGGACTTCAGTAATCTTGCACTGGGGAATTTATCCCCAAAAGTTTTTGTGCAGATGATAAAAGTTCTTGCTTACAATCCCAGGACTCGAGGTGACCACACCAAACTCAAGTGGCCTCACAGCACTAGACATTCTTGAGCAGGGTCCCAGAGGCTCGAGAGTTCTTGAAATTGAGACATCCCTTCAAAGTTCAGGAGCTTCACTCTCCAGAGACATCCAATCAGGCCCATATCGCTATGATCCAGTTCTTGACCCACCACCAAGAATGACCTCCTACAACACCACCTCAAGATCACCTAAAAACTCCCCATCACTCTCCACCAAGAAAGCCCCGTCAAAGAAACGGAGTACTTTAAGGAAATCCCTATCAAAGAAACTGAGTGCTCTAAGAAGACCCCCGCTGGAAGCCGATTAGCTGAGCCAGGAGAGATTCACTAATGGTGGTCGCTTCGCTGCTAGCGATGGTGGCGTTCTAAGCTGCGACCACGCCGCCAGGAGGCGTCTGGCAGGATGACTACAAGGTCGATGCCAACGGCAACCCAGTGAAGGAGCCGCACATGGCGGGCACCTCTATCATGGCCCACATCCAGCGGATCGCCTACGGACAGTTCATGATCTTCAACCCACTGGCCTTCCTGTCCTCCCTCAGCATCATCCTGCTCCTCTTGAGCGGGCTTCCAATAAAGCGGCGACGCTGGATGTAGACCCAGATGGTGATCATGTGGCTAGCGATCACGGGGCAGGCGATCACCTACTTCATAGCGCTGCGCAACTTATCGCTGGCTGACAAGCGGGGGATGCTGAAGGAACTGACGGACGTGTCGGTGGTGTGCTGGCTGTGCTTGATGGGGGTGGTGTTCATGGGGAATGTGGTGAGGCTATGAGTGTGGGTGCTGAGGAAGTGGGGTTACTTGAAGAAGAAAGAGAAGAAGGATTCAGATGAAGACGATGAAGACAAGCATGAGGAAGTGTGATGGTCTGTGTGACAAATAATAGCGGTGAGCGCGGTTCCCGTTTAGAATTGGGAACCGGGGAACCGAACCGGAGGTTTCGGTTCGGTTCCCGGTTCCAAAGGAACTGGTTTTGTTTCGGTTCCTTTTTAAGGAGATCGGTGGTTATTTCCGGAACTGGTCTGGTTAGGGCTCTAAAAAAGTCCCTATTTGATTTTGAGAAAATGTCATATGTCCCTATACTATTACTTAATATGTAATTTCATCATTGAATTTTCGATCAGCTCAATTTGATCTTTGAATTATTGATAAATGCCCGATTTGATCCATAAATTTTCGATCGGCTCAATTTGGTCTCTGAACTGTTGATAAATATCCAATTTAGTTGTTCGTTACTATTTTTCCTTTTTTTTTTTTTTGCTTATAGTAACGAAATTGAAAAAAAAAATAACGAAAAAGAAGAAAAAATAGAAACGAAAAAAATAACGAAAAAAAAGAAACCCTAGTGGGTCTTGTTCATCTTCTGGCGGAAGTGTTTTGCTCGCACCGGCCTGCTGGCGGCGGACCTCGACCGCGCCGGCGACCCACGAGCCCCTCTCGCTCCACCGCCGCTCCACCGGTCTTGCTCCGCCGCCCGTCGACCTTGCAACGCCCGCCGCTACCCAACTTCCGAGATCCGGCGACCTTTGCGTCCCGCGCACCTCAACACTCGCTCGACGACCGCCGACGACGATGTTTCGCTACCTCGCGAGCGATCCTTGTCGCCGCGACGTAGCGCTCGACATCCCCGCTCCGGCCGTGCCGACTGTGACGCCATCGTTGTCCTAATCTCGCTGCTCGAGTGTCCGACGCCGGTAGATCTAAGAGCCCCGCAGCAGCCATGACCCGAACGCCCTTGCTCGCCTTTGCCCGATGCTCAACCGCTGCCGTGCCGCTGTCCCTCCGCTCCCCTGCCGCTGGCAAGGCTGCTTCGCGAGAAAGATGAACAGTACTTGCTAGGATTTCTTTTTTTCTTTTCGTTATTTTTTTATTTTTTCAATTTCGTTACTATAAGCAAAAAAAAAAAATAACGAAGAATTAAATCAGACATTTATCAATAATTTAGGGATTAAATTGAACCGATTGAAAATTCGGGGAATCAAATCGGCGATTTATTAATATTTCAGAAATTAAATTAATCCGATCGAAAGTTCAGGACAAAATTGCACCTTAACTAATAATATAGGACCATTCGTGACATTTTCCCTTTGATTTTTACGACACTTTTAGTCTCGGTCTCGGATGCCTGTGTTCTCTCTTCGCCCTCTGCTGACTGCTCGACGCCACCTGAGATTTTGCCGGCCGCTGCGTCTCCGAGTGATCCCTGCTCGCTCATGTCGACATCAGAAGCCCTTTGCAGGAGATCCCAAGCCCCGCCGCGCCTTGCTTGCAGCCCGCACCAACCTGCGACGACCCGACATTGCTCCTGCTCTGCCCGCTGCTGCTGCCCGACGCCGCTACTCACCCCCGCCGCTGCGATCCCGCGACGCCGCTGCGATCCCGCGACGCCGCTGCTCTGCCTTTGTTGTGCCCCGAAGCCCGCGATGCAACTGCTCTGCCTTCGCCGTGCCTCGAAGCCCACGACGCCGAAGCCCGCGACGCGGCTGCTCTGCCTTCGCCGTGCCCCGAAGCTCGCGACCCGCAGCGCCCTTGCCGAGCTCCGAGCTTTCCCCGAGTGATGCTGCTGCAGGTTCTCCCTCTCTCCCTGTCTCTCTCGATCGTTCTGTCTTGCGCTCGATTTATCCTCTCTTGAAGTTTTGTTAGTGGAAAAGTTTGTCTAGGTTTGATATTTGAACCGAACGAGCTCTGGATTCTGAAATGACGATGCTCTGATAGGGGCGATTTTGTTTGTGGATCTTTCTTTAGCTGCTTTTGTTTACTGGCCGCTGAATTGGCAGTTATTGTGAGTCCGGTGTTGCTGCTCAGTTTGCATTGCTTGCATATATTTGATTGAAGCCTGTTCATTATTGGTGTTAAGCAAGTTTTACCAGAATCGGGCGACAACTTGAGGCATGTTCGGAATCCAAAAACCAGAAGTCGAACAAGAAAGAGCACAGTTTCCATAGCTTTATGGATTTTCAATTTGGGGCTCTACGTGTAAGCTGCATCTTCTCTGTATCTGGAATTAATTTTATGCTGTTATGGATACACACGTGCCTCTAAATGACTAAAACTTCCAGGAACTAAGGGTCTCTTTCAAGTCTATCTAGCATGAACTTCTGGTCACCCAAAGAAACTATTCAGAGGAATTCAACAGTGTTGGTTGGTTTACTAGAATTTTTCTGTCCATCAATGCAAATCTTTTAATTTATGGAACGATTTCAAAAATCCACTCAATCTTTTTCTGCAGGATTACAGGTTGAAGCATTAGCTGATGCAGCGGAGATCTATCACCAAGTTCTTGCAGAAAATAGGAGGCTATTTAATGAGGTTCAAGATCTAAAAGGTGCATGAACTTCTACTCGCACTTCCAATACACGTGGCATTTGTGAGGGTCGCAGCTTTTGATTTTTGTAGCTTGTGTGTTGCACAGGTAATATCAGAGTGTATTGTAGGATCAGGCCCCTACTTCCTGGACAGAGTGGAAAACAGTCGATCATCGAACGTATTGGTGATGATGGACAGTTGGTTGTCACTAATCCCTCCAAACAAGGCAGAGATGGCCATCGCATGTTCAAGTTCAACAAGGTGTATGGTCCGGCTGCTTCTCAAGGTTTCTCTCTCTCTATGTTAATCATGTTCTTTTAAAATAGTCTCCGGGTATTTACGTGTAACAATTAGTCATCTATGTCTTGTAGATTTTTTTTTTCTTTTAAGCTGATTTTATCTCAGTTTCTGATTTTTAAATCCTCCAATTAAGAATGTCTTGCTTCTTGCCTAATTGTTGGCAGAGATGGTATATTCTGACATCCAACCCTTCATTCGTTCTGTTCTTGATGGATATAATGTGTGCATATTTGCTTACGGCCAAACTGGTTCGGGAAAAACCTACATGATGGTACAAGTCCTCTCTACATTTGAAATTTCCTCAATAAATGTTTTGTCCTTACAAACTTACTCAATGTTCTGTGATGGCATTGCCAGAGTGGTCCTGGTGCAGCGACTGAGGAGAGCTGGGGTGTCAACTATCGAGCTCTTAATGACCTTTTCAATATGTCTGAGAGCAGAAGTAGAGCCATCGTGTATGAAATCTGGGTTCAAATAGTTGAGATCTACAATGAACAAGTGTGAGATCTACTCTCCAGCGATGGCTCTCAGAAGAAATATCCTTTTGCAGCATTATAGTTACTTTTAAGTTAAATTAAATAAGATTCGTTTGTTCTCATTATGGAAGTTCCAAACTTAAATAGGAAGAAGTACTTGGTTTTCGTTAACATGCTTACACTAGGGATTTCATCAATCTCTCATGCAAGTGGTCTAGCTGTTCCAGATGCTAGCATGCATCCTGTGAGAGCAAGCTCGGATGTTATGGAACTAATGGACATAGGACTTAAGAATAGAGCCATTGGTGCCACCGCATTGAATGGAAGAAGTAGCCGCTCGCACAGGTTCTTGATCTGATGTTCTGTTTTCAATTGATGTTCTAGATCCTAATGCATTTCTGTGGTTCCGAGCTGTAATTTTATTTGAAACTTTGTGGCGACAGTATTGTGTACATGTTCGTGGGACAGATGTGAAGACTGGAAGCGCATCACATGGTAATCTTCACTTGGTAGATCTTGCGGGAAGCGAAAGAGTCGACCGCTCAGAAGTAACTGGTGACAGACTGAAAGAGGCACAGCATATAGACAAGTCACTCTCCGCCCTTGGAGACGTCATTTTTGCTCTTTCGCAGAAGAGTCCTCATGTGCCTTACCGTAATAGCAAGCTCACTCAAGTGCTACAGAGTTCTTTGGGTAATCCTCTTTATAATGCCTTGAATTTGCTTATCTTGTCTCTATAAGATTGTAGAATAGTCCAAGTACTTGAGAGTGAAAATCAGAAGCACTTCAAAGTTTCTACATGCATCCGTATATCCAAAAGAGTTTCCTCATTTGCCTTACCGTAATAGCAAGCTCACTCAGTTTGTTTATTATTGCTTCTAAAATGTTGTTTGCTGTTTGTGTTATATTCTCTTCGACAAATGACAAGTTTGTTTATTATTGCTGCATTCATTTCCATTTTTTTTAACTAAAAAAGAAAGAAAAAAGAAAAAAGAACTTGTTGGAACCTGGAACCGACCCCAGAACCTGTGACAAGGTAGGTTCCAGGTTCTTGGTTCTGACGGATAGGTTCCAGGTTTCAAAAAATGAGGAACCTGTACCCGAGGGTAGGTTCTAGGTTCTAGGTTCCAAGCGAAACCTGTAAGGAACCGGGAACTGCTCACCCCTAGTGACAATCGAGTAAATTGAATGGTCTTTGTTCTATGATGGCGGCAGCATGTTCAATATGTGTAAAATTTGTGATTCTGATGAGCGGGTTGATGATGGGTTTTGAGGTGCTCTGTTTTCTTCTACTTCTGTTAGATAACAGAGTATTTGTCCTAAAGAGAGGGTAAGACGGATTCTGCTAGAGAAATCTTTGGATGGTAAACGATTGAAGAGACTAATGTGGCGCTTGGAGCAATCATGCATGATCTCCCTCTGCAATTTGTACAAAATCAGGACAATACGCGGTTATAGTTGCTGCAATTTCTTCTCTATACAATGTTGAACATGACTGTTGGACGAGGAGAGCTTCAGCCAGTTCGGCCAAGGTCTGCTCAGGAGCGGCTCAGTCCTCAACTCGGCCATCTTCGCTTGGCATTGAAGTATTCTGGACTTTGGTCCTCAGTTGAGATGCAGGGTGGCTAGAAATAATTTAGGAGTGCAGGATGGGATTTTCTGCAATCATTATATAATTGTTTCCTTTGTTTGAATAGTATTCGATGCTGAGATTAGAAATGTTTGTCTAGGTTTTCTATTTCCTTCCCTTCCTAGCTGCTGTTAAACATCTATCTTTCCAGAAGTTTCTGCTATGGAGGGATCAATTAAGCAGCCATCTCAAGCCTCTGTTGCACGAGACCGAACCTCATGCAGGTTAGAGTGTATCTACCGTCTATGACTTGAGAATTCCATGTCAATTAAACTGTACAAATTCATGCGCATTTGATGATTAGAAGAATGACTCTGTTTAAGCATGGTACCCTGTAACTTCTCACCACCAGACATAATAATTTTCGCTGAAATCTCTGCTAGACTCGATTCATTAGACTATCCAAAACAATATTTCGAGCGATCGGACTAGCATGAAATGAAAGAGAGAGCCGACTCAAATGATTGTTATAGAGGATGACACTTGATGAAAGCATGAACTTATTCCACACGGAACAAAACAATTTGTTCTGTCTTTTGCCATAAAAACTGCAATTCTCATTCATGTGGAAAATACAGCGCTATTACATCAAGGCTGCAGATAAAAGGTAACATTAGAACTGTAACTCTCACTACAAACTCGGTCTCTAGCCTGAGTAGCTGCTATCCAGTTGTCTGATGGATTAGTTGCTCAACTGACCCAAATCCACTGGACATCTTTAGAGCTTGAAGCTTTCTGTCCTGCTATTGTTGTCAGGTTATAGAAATCCTATCGAGTCGCTACCTTTGATCTTTTATTAGATCTTCTACAAGCTCTAAATAGTTCGTGCCAATACCCCTCCTCTCTGTAGTTTTCGTTCCTTGCTCATATCTCCTCTCTGAGGCATCCACCCAAAGGTCTTCCGTTTGACGTGATCGAAACATCTAAAACGACCTCCTCTCATATCATCCTCGATTGGGTGGCAGTCCCCACTTTTACCTGCATTAATTGATTTCGAATCTTGCCTCTTCTCTTGAAACTACGAAGCATTCTCAAGGTGTCGTCGGTATGATCTCCAGTTTTGTCAAATCAGATCGAAGTGGATGGAAGGATTCAGTCCTCAGACTCCATGATGTCCAATTTTCCCGAGATTTCGTTGAGTTTCTATAATTTCTAGACTTGCACCCTAGGGCTAACAAAGTTTTCCTTCGAAGTTCAGGTTTCTGGTTAGCTCCAGCATGGGTTTCACCTACCAACACCATATTATCTACAGAGAAAATACACCAATTGACATCATCTTGAATTTGTCTTGTCAGCATGGACGGATTCACCATGGGGCCAATGGAGGCACTTGCCCCCTTAAAGCTTCCTATAAATTGAAATGGGAACTACAATTTTTCGTAATCATTTGGTGAACTTGCCCCACGAAAATACAAGTGTGTACTTATAAGTCTTGATTCAACATGGGAAGAAAGGAGACTGCAAAATATGCGAGTCATTCATTCGATTTTGCTCGCATCTTGCCTGATCTATCAAATCAATAAGGCATTTTGGGTATTCAAGGTTTACTTAACAAAGATGAGCCTCTTTGTCATAGGAAAAGCAAGTGTTGGAAGAATTAATAAAAAGGCAAATGTTAAAGAGTAAGGATATTTGTTAAATTTCATTATTCGACATCCTTTTTTCTCAGAGTTAATACGATACTTCTTTAATTTTGATCAAGTAATTCGGATAATCTCCATGTTATAAGGGTCTTGTTAATAAAATACCTCAGAGGCACTAGTTAAAACAACTAACCATAAAAAATAAAGCGTATCAGCATATGCCGAAAATTGAGCAACGCGAAATTTCGAAAAAGTCACTGACTTAAAATATACAAATTTATATTTCCATTGCAAAATTAATGAGGCCGAACAAGTACCCTAACTAATTGAGAAAAAAAAAGGTACCCTAACTACATTCTTTAACATTTTCCTTTTTATTAATTATTCTAACGCTCGCTTTCTATGAGAAGAGCCCATTTGAGATAAGTAAACCTTAAACCTCCCAAATATTCCATTGATACTAAGGACCGAGCAAGACGCGAACCCAAATCTCCACAATGGCGTTCTAGCCGTAAGAGTCCTTATCAAGGTGTGGACATTCTTTGTGCCTATGAAGGTATGTACATGGAAATTCTGTATTCCCTTAGTGCCTTCTAATCTTTAGCCAAACTTGTCGGACAATCACACGACACACGTTGACCTGAAAATTGAACATGTAAAGGATTATTTAAACGGTACATGCAATATCGACATCGGTGTAAGCATGAGATCCCCTTTCATCTTATTGGTTCCTTCATTCGATGTCGTATCCATCCAAACCATTAACCCATGCGAATAAAGAGGAAGCGGATCATTTCCCATCAGTGTAGACATCATTTAAGCAAGTTTAAGTTATTGAAGATGGTCGGGAGTACAGGAGACAAGAAAGAAATGAGTCAATAACCAACGCGCGGACCCCTAGCCATAAGTTGGCACAAAGGGACACTTAAGTACCAAAACTTACGAAAAGTGACACTTAAGTGCCAAAATTGGAGAGAAATTAATCACTTAAGTGCCACTCTTGCCAAAACGCTGACGTGTCAATTTTCCGGCGAAGCGAGTGCAAAACGGCGTTGTTTTGGTGCTGACGTGATAAAAAATTTAATATAAAATTTAATTAAATTAAATTTAAAAATTTAAAAATTTAAAAATTTAAAAATTTTAAAAACAAAAGGGGAGGCGGCTAAGGGCTCGGCCCTCGCCGCCGCCATCTCCGCTGCCACGGAAGGGCCGGCAACGGAGGGGGAGGGTTGGCCGGGGACCTCGGCGAGACTAGCGGCGAGGGCCCGCGAGCCCTTGCCCCGATTTGGGGCGAGGGTCGTGGCCCTTGCCGCCGATCGGCCGAATTTGCTAGGCCTTGTCCCTCCCCCTCGTCACCGGCCCTTCGGCGGCGGTGGGGAGGCGGCTCCGCCTCCCCATTTTTTTTTAATATTTGTATTTTTTTAAAAATGTTTTAAATAAAATTAATTAATTTTTATATTAAATTTTTTTACCACATTAGCATTAAAATGACGCCATTTTTGCATTGTTTAGCTACGTCAGCGTGCAAAACGACGTCGTTTTGGACTCATTTCATCGGAAAATTGACACATCAGCGTTTTGGCCGGAGTGGTGCTTAAGTGATCAATTTCTCTACGATCTTAGCACTTAAGTATCATTTTCGTAAGTTTTGGCACTTAAATGTCCCTTTGTGCCAACTTATGGTACTTGAAGTGATCTTTTGCCGAACCCCATTTGAGGTTTGGTGGCATTGCGGAACACTTTGCATTCCCATTCAAGATGCAGCGGCAATTTCCTGAAGGTTTGCACTGTTAGTTCTGCTTAACAAATAAGTACATTGTTTTTTACATCAATGGTTTAGCGGTTGCCTAGTTCTTTCAACTTCACTTTATTTGAATTTCAATGCTTTATCTAAATTATAATAGAAAAGTTGGAGGCATGCGCGTGGATGAAATATTAACACACTCCCACGCTTAATCATAACCTTCCCACCTGAGAAAGTATATATATAGATCTAAATTAGTAAAATCAGCATATAAATAATTCGGTTATGGGCTTTTGACTAAATAAACAAATGGCCCACTATAAAAACTGTTCGTAAAATTCTAAACGCAAGTGAACGTGTCAAATAAATAATATAATGATGAGAAAGAGTATCGTCCCACGGAGATCGATAATTAATAAACTAATTAAATACTAAAATAGATTAATTCTAAAATTTATCTAACAAATCAAAATATAATTTATAATAGATTAAAAACAAAATTTGAAGACTAAATGCAGTAAATCAAGATAGATATGTTAGAGCATCCGATTTCACCATAACCACTAGATATGAATTTCAAATTATTGTGGGTACAAGATCGATATTAAACATGTGATAGCGGAATTTCCTAATTTATTTACTATCCTATCTCTAGATATAGTAAACCTACTCAGTTTATTAATCCACTATATCTCTATGTGAATTAAAATAAATATAAGTGCATTAAAAACTATGAATATTCCCGGGTTACAATAGTTTTTTTTTATCACCTTATCACCGAAAGCTACACAAATAACGCGGTATATCTCTATCCACGTTTAATTCATGGTTATATATTATAATGAACAATTACATATTATCGCTTTTCAATCTCAAACATGCACATCAGATCATTCAAGTGGTGGCCAGTCACTCAAAAGCATTAAGCACAATAATATATAACTCATATGAATGAAATCAATTGTAAAACATAAAAATCATGAAATTTACATCATCATAGTTAGGCTACATCGTAGCCCTAATAAAAGAAAATTAGAATATAGTAGAATAAGAAATAAAAATATAAAGCCCCATCTATCCTCCTGAGGAGAGGTTTGGTTTCAAATCCGGTTCGAACAGAAGAAGTACGCCATGCTAATATGCCTTGGATGATCCACATCACCCGCGAGAGCAGGGGTGGACGAAGCAGAAGCAAGAATGTCGGCTTGAGTAACACAAACATTGGTGAAAATCCAATGCCCTGAAAACCTAAAGGTTCTTCCGCAAGATTCGTCCATGGAGGGTGAGTTAGGGCCTAAGATCAGGCCGAAAGGCATAGTTGATGGACAATAGGTGAATATTCATGTACTACCCCTTGTTGGTTCCTTCCATTCTCTCTTAGAGACAAAGCTAAGAGTTGGCTTTCTTCTCTTCCTACAGGATCAATTATTACATGGAATGATACGGCTCCGAAATTTTTTTGTAAGTTCTTTCCACCTGCAAAGTCTGCGAAGATGCGTAACTATATTACTAATTTTATACAGATGGATAATGAATCATTATATGAAGCATGGGAAAGATTCAAAGAATTTCTTAGAAGATGTCCAGATCACAAACTACCTGTATGGATACAGGTACAAACTTTTTATAATGGCTCTAGTACAAATCATTAACTACTAGTTTAATTCAAATTTTGAAATCAAAAAAATATGTACTCGTTCTTTTCTTTTGAGTTTGACCAACTAATAAAAAACTAAAGTAATTTCAGTAATTTGGAATTTGTTAGGTAAGGATTGGTTTTTTTTGAACTTTTCGGTGTATTTTGTTACATATATAAATATAGCACGACGAAAATAGACAGAGATATAAAGAAAAGAAAAAAATGGAATTGTTTGACCAATAGATGTCTTTCACATTCAACTAGAGAAATGAGTATTTTTTTTTCAAATTTTTAATGGCAGTTCCAAAAAAAGTACTTATATATAAAAAAAAAACGTATTCATAAAAACATTTGGAAAAAGAAGGTATATTGAGCAGCATTAAAAGCTTTTTTCTTAGCGAAGTCCCCGCCATCACATCAACAAGCTTCCGTACCATTTGAAAGAAGACATCGAGAGAGGAGGCTCTATGAAGCGTTGCTCGGCGGTTGTGTCAAGTCGTTAGCTCAGTTGCTGCAAGAAGACCGACTCATCCTTGCAGAAGCCCTAAATACTATTTACACCTTTACAATATTAGAACCAAGGAGAATGCTTTAAAAAAAAAAAAGGACCGTTATAGGGGGAGGGGTGAGAATCGGATGTGTTCCCAATAATACTCAATTTGGCTTGATCAGTACCAAAAAAAGAAAAAAAAAAAGAAAAGAAAAAAGGAAACGATCTTTAATCTCCAGTTTCAATAATTTGATTAATTTATGTTTCCTTTTTCCGTTTCAATTAGTCGGCAGGCGAAAAGGGTATTCAAGAAAAGCTACGAAAAGAAGCAAAGCAGGGGAAAAAAAAAAAGGAAAGAGGAGGAGTTTGAGAAAAGGACGTAATTGAGAAAATCGCGAACAAATCCTTGGTCACATGCCGTGCCATTTTTCACGAACGTGCTTAAGCGAATCGCGATCGAGCGCCTGTACGGTGGAAATAATTAATCTTCCAGTGCGGCAACTGTTGTCCCTTTTGTGGAGAATTCTGTCCACCGAAAAGCACGAAGATTAGCAAAAACAGAGAAGACCGAATGTGGAAAAAGGTGGGCAGGAAACATCAAATCTCTCGCCAACCCCGTCTCCACTTTGGGCTTAGAAGGGCGTAAATGCAATTTTATTCGGATTTTATGCGGTGCTAAGTTTGCAACAATTTAGGGTGATATATCGTGCATGGTATGATAGCACTCAATCGCAATTTTGTTTTATCTTATCTATCGATTCGAATCGTAGAAAAATATATAATCTTGTCGTGCTATTATACTATGTCTTATATGATTAAAAACAGAATGAAATACACTTGAATCCTTGATTTTGATCCTTTTCGGTTAGAGAGAGAGAGCTTGGTGCCATTTGTTGGGATATTACACGTAGGATTTTGCAATTTACGTCAACGCAAAATCGCCAGAGAAATAAATGAGAAAAATAAGGACACCAGAAATTTATGTGGTTCAGTTCGAGTATCGGTACCTATGTCCATGGGGAGAGTCAGCAACAAAAAATCCATTATAATCGAAGTATTAGAGTTTACAATTGCTCAAAATGCTCAAGTATTTCCCACACCTAAATTTAACCAAAACCCAAAGTATTTATAAATAAATAACTCATTTGGATATAAACTTATGATACACAATTGTAAAAGCTAGTACAAGCACCTAGAGGGGGTGAATAGGTGTAAAAATAATTTTCCAAAATAAGTGTGCAACACTAATCAACAATAGATGATGAAAAGGAAGTTAGACTCTTGCAGACTAAAGGAATTATGATCAAAGTAAAAGAGTGTAGAGAAGAGAATAAGAACACAGAGTTTATAGTGGTTCGCCTTGATCCAAGCCTACGTCTACTCTTCTGCACTGACAGCCCACTAGCTGGATTTCACTATGAATCAAAAGAGTTGTTACAGTAAAGCTCTTCTTTGATTCCACAGTATAGAGACTCTGCTACACTTTCTCAAGGTCTCACAAAGATACAAACTCTCTTTTGAGTACAAGATTTCACTCAATAATTAATTGACTAAGAAAAAATAGCTTTAGACTTTGGAATTCTTCTATCGCACACACATTCGAACAACTGGAATGTCTTCGTTATATACTCCTTTATGCCATCACACCTGTTGGCACTTACCAAAGGAATTCTTCCAATCTACCCGTTGGACAGAATTAATTAAGAAGATTTCGAGCTATTTAAGGAATATGACGATAGCCTACTAATCCTACTCGCCCATACAATCAGGATCTAGGTTTCCATAAGTAGAACCTTCCAAGTATACTTCGCCAATCAACGGATCCAAAATCCCTGAATCAATCTCAATTTGAATAACATGCTGTATCCAGCTAAGAGATCTTCTCTAGTTGATATAATCAAATCCTTAACAAAACATTCAGTTCTAGATAAGTCTTTTTCGACGGTCTAGAAACTGTCAATAAGGATAGACTTTGGGTCTTGAGTTTGGCAGTCCGGAGATCTTCAGACTTTGATGAAAGAGTCTGTAAGTCTTCAAACTAGACTAATGGAAACGTTTTGTCAACTTCAAAACACGTAAGGAAGTTTTCTCCAACAACACAATTACTACGCGTTCAAGCTCAAAATACAATGCTCTATGTACGCTTGGTTCGCGTACGTACGAAATCGCGTATCTCTTCAAGCTTCTCGCAGAGAACTTGTGGCTTCATTGATCGTCGTTCTGCGCCTTCGTAGGGTTTCATTTTAAACCTCTTCGCTGGGAAGAAAACATGTGCCCAAAGGTCAAACAATTGACCTGGGCCCACCATCACTTTCAATTTCACGTGTAGCTTATTTCCTCTTCTCTCATTGGCTAAAAGGAACAAAACTTGTGTGTGCTTGGCCTCATGAGGATAACAACTTTCAACAAGAATTCCGAAGAAGAAATTCGTGTACTTCATGTAGTTAACAGAGGCTTTACCTTTTATTTATTTATTTATTCTATTATTTCCTTTTTTGTAATCTTTTATGCAATCCCATGATCACATAATAAAAATTTTATCTAAGTGAATCGCATTTTGCAAACGTTCAAACTTGAGACATAATTTAACAATTCTACACATTGACTCGATGTTTGAAGCGAAGTGCTCTCCCAACGCCTCGACGGGCGCTCACTCTCCACATACGCCAATAGAGCTCAAGTAGAGCTTGAGTTTCGTCAAAGGAACAGACTTAGTCATCATGTCTGCCGGATTATCTGCTGTAGCAATATTTTTGATAATAATATTACTCTTAATTAAGACATCTCGGATGAAGTGGTACATGATGTTGATATGCTTCATTCGCTCGTGATAAACTAGATTATACGTTAAATATATCGCACCTTAATTATCACAGTATATATCCACACTTTTTTGTTCTAACCCAAAGTCCAAGAGCAAATTTTGTAACCATATCGCCTCTTTCGCTACAAAGGTTAGTGCCATATACTTTGCCTCAGTTGAAGACAATGCAATGTAATTCTGTAAGGACGCTTTTCAACTAACTGCACCATTCACTAGCATAAACACGTACCCTGCTAAAGGCCTGCAATCATCCAAGTCACCGGCGTAATCTGAATCCACAAAACCAGTGGTCTCACTACTATTATTGTCCCTTCGGTACACTATACTCATGTCTGTTAACCTCTTCAAATATCTGAGGATCCACTTCATTGCTTCCTAATGAGCTTTACTAGGACGCTTCAGGTAACGACTAACCACGCTCACATCTTGTGAAATATTAAGTTTAGTGCACACCATAGCATACATAATACTACCTATGGCACTAGAATAACAAACACGGGACATATGCTCCTCCTCCTCCTCAGTTTGCGGTGATAATTTATCTCAAAGTTTAAAATGCTTCGCTAAATGTGTACTTACAGATTTTGCTGACTGCATATTAAAACGTATCACAATCTTCTCAATATATTTCTTTTGTGATAGATGTAAAAATTCTACAGCCCTGTCATGCAAAATCTTCATACCCAATATTTTCTTTGTAATATCTAAATCTTTCATCTCAAATTGAATATTTAACCGCCTCTTTAGCACATCAATATCAGACATATTCTTAGCTGCTATCAGCATATCATCAACATATTAAAGTAGATAAATCAAAGAACTATTCTCCAATCTCCTAAAGTAAATGCAGCTATCTATATGATTTTTTGAATAATTTTAACTAGCCATGAAAGCATCAAAACGTTTATACCACTATCTAGGAGACTGTTTCAGCCCATACAAAGATTTCTTTAACAAGCAAACATGATCTTTCTTACCCGGAATAACAAATCCCTTTGGTTGTCTCATGTAAATTTGCTCCTCCAACTCACCGTGAAGAAATGCACATCTAGTTGTTCTAACTCGAGATCCTGCGAAGCAACTAAGGCAAGTAAAACATGAATAGAAATATGTCTTACCACAGGAGAGAACACCTCATTGTAGTCAAGGCCCTCACGCTATGTATATCTCTTTGCCACAAGTCTCACCTTACACCTTGCTGCCTTGACACCAGGAATGCCCTTTTTTTCGTTTAAATACTCATTTACTTTGGACAATCTTTTGGTTATTGGGTACTTTGATCAGCTCCCATGTTTGATTTCAATAGAGTGATTCCATCATTTCACTCATAGCCCCTAGCCACTGCGACGACTCCGAACTAGCCATCGTCTCAGAGTAAGACGATAGCTCATCTGTCTCCACCTCATCACCTATAGTCAATGCATAAGCAATATATGTATAACTATAACGTACCTGTGATTTAATTTGTCTTCTCTGTCTATCTACGGCTATAGTGTCTTGCGACTTTGCTAGTTGTTCACTATCACCATATTTAGGAACTGCGGCCTCATTTGTAGTCTCAACTTCAATTACCTTCAAGGTCTCTGGAGTCTCTACCTGAAGCTCCACCTCACTAATAACACCATGATCTGTCTTCTCTGCTGGTTGTGTCATAGAACTCCTCTGTTGAAGTATTACAGTCTTATCAAAGATCACATCTCTGCTGATTAGAAAATCAGGTGATCTGGGATCGGTGCATCATAGCTGGTAGCCTTTCACCCCATGTGCATAACCCAAAAATATGCATTTCTTCGCCCTCGGTTCAAGCTTACCATCACTCGCATGAGCATACGCAGGATATCCGAATATATGTAATCTAGAGTATCAACAGGCTTCCCCAACCATATTTCCTTAGGAGTTTTCTACTCGATAGTAAATGATGGAGATCGATTAACCAGGTAACATACCATGTTTACTGCTTTAGCCTAAAATTCCTTGCCAAGTCCTACATGCGAAAGCATACATCGAGCTCACTCAAGCGAATTTTTGTTCTTCCGTTTTGCTACGCTATTCTGCTGTGGTGTCTCAGGTATTGTGCGGTGTCTCACAATACCTTCTTTCTTGCAGAACTCGGAAAAATCTTTACCACAAAACTTCATGCCATTATCGGTTCTTAGGCACTTGATTTGTTTATCTGACTACTTCTCAATCAATACCTTAAATTTCTTAAACTGTCTAAACACATTATATTTGTGTTTCAAAAAGTAAACCCATACCTTCCTCGAATAATCGTCGATAAATGTCAGTATATATCGGGCACCTCCTTTTGAAGGAACCGAAGACGGGCCAAGACATCTGAATGAATATATTCAACTGGTCGTTTGGTCGAATGAATAGCTGTTGTAAACTTAACTCGGTGCTGCTTCCCATAAATGCAGTGCTCACATAAGTCAGCTTTCCTGTTTTCTGACCCTTCAACAACCTCATTTCACTTAGCATCGTCATACCTGCCTCACTCATGTACCATAAATGCATATGCTATAACTGAGTTAAGTTAGAGTTTGACTCACCTGATGAAATTGCAGCGGTTTCGGTCACGGTCTCTCCCAGTAGATGATAGAGAGTGTTCACTTTCTTCCCCTTCATCACTGTCATGGCACCTCGAAAGATCTTCAGTACTCCACCTTTAGCGGTGTACCTACACCCGATATCATCGAGTGTCTCTAGAGAAATAAGGTTCTTCTTAAGCTCTGGTACATGCCTCACATTTGTTAATGTGCGCACCACCCCATTGTGCATCCGAATCTGAATTGTCCCTATCCCCACAGCCTTACAGACTGCATTATTCCCGAAAAGAACTCTACCACCATTTGCAACCTGATAAGTAGTAAATCAGTTCTTATAAGGTGTCATGTGATAAGAATGTCCCGAATCTAGCACCTAGTAGCAATTACACATAAAACAGCTTATGCATCACTAGTGCTCCCCTCAGCAACATTTGCTGGCATTCTGCCTATCAGCTTTATTCCTCAGCTTTGGACAATTTCTCACTCAAAATATTCACGCGTCCCTTGGACTTTCTATGGCGCGATTTTGATATGCTGTTACCTCTGCTGTTACTAGGCCCTTGATGTTGTTCTCTACCCCGAATCGTTAGTGCTTGCGCTACTCCTTGCGCCTGACTGTCATCACGCAACTTTCTTTGCCACTCTTTAGAGAATAAGGCGGACTTTACTTCTTCTGAAGTAATTGTAGAACGCCCCTACAACAATGAATTAGTAAAGTGCTCCTATGACTCTGGTAAAGATGCTAACAACATCTTGCCCTGTTCTTCATCATCCAGTATCTTATCGACGTTCTTCAAATCCAACATGAGTTTATTAAATTCATCTAGGTGGGTTTTGATAGACGTACCTTCAGTATATCTAAATTGAAACATTTTCTTCAACATGTGCAAGCGATCATTCAAACCTTTCTTCACATAAAGTACTTGAAGTTTTGCCCATAATGTTGCGGCATCCTTCCCCTCAGCAACCTTTATTAAGACATCATCCATCAAATTTAACAAGATTATGCTTTTTGTTTTTTTCATTAGCTTAGCCCTCTCAGAGGCTTTCATAATAATAGGCAACTTATCTTCACCATCCAATGCCTTGACCAAACCTTGTGTTGTCAATAATGTTCGCATCTTGATGCTCCATAACACAAAGTTGTTGCTCCCATTAAACTTCTCAATTTCAGATTTCCTTTAAGATATAATTGCAATAACGAATTTCCAGATAATAATCAGACAAGCAAAAGCTTCAAATCACAATCAAGAAATCCAACTCCAAGTTCTAATACTAATTGTTGGGATATTATATGCGAAAACGATAGGATTTTGCAATTTACGTTAACGCGAAATTGCCAGAGAAATAAACTAGAAAAATAAGGACACCAAAAATTTACGTGGTTCGGTCCGAGTATCGGTATTTACGTCTACGGAGAGAGCCAACAGCAAATAATCTACTATAATCGGAGTATCAGAGTTTACAATCGCTCAAAACACTCAAGTATTTCTCACATATAGATTTAACCCAAAACCCAAAGTGTTTATAAATAAACAATTCACTTGGATATAAACTCACGGTACACAATTACTGCTCGTTCAAGCTCAAAATACAATGCTCTACGTACGCCTGATTTGCTTACGTACGAAATCACATATCTCTTCAAGCTTTTCGCGGAGGACTTGCGGCTTTGTTGATCGTTGTTGTGCGGCTTCGTAGGGTTTCCTTTTAAACTACTTCGCTGGGAAGAAAACGTGTGCCCAAAGGTCAAACAATTGACTTGGGCCCACCATCACTTTCAATTTCACGTGCAGCTTCTTTCCTCTTCTCTCATCTGCTAAAAGGAACGAAACTTGTGTGTGCTGGGCCCCATGAGGATAACAACTTTCAGTAAGAATTCCGAAGAAGAAATTCGTATACTTCATGCAGGTAACAGAGGCTTTACCTTTTATTTTATTTTATTTTATATTCTATTATTTCCTCTTTTGTAATCCTTCATGCAATCCCATGATCAAATAATAAAAATTTTATCCAAGTGAATCACATTTTGCAAACGCTCAAACTGGAGACATAATTTAACACCATCTCAAAGCCATGCATCAGACAAGCAAAAGCTCCAAATCACAATCAAGAAATCCAACTCCAAGCTCTAATACTAATTGTTGGGATATTATACGCGAAAACAACAGGATCTTCCAATTTATGTCAACGCGAAATCGCCAGAGAAATAAACTAGAAAAATAAGGACAAAAAATTTGCGTGATTTGGTCTGAGTATCGGTATCTACGTCCACAGAGAGAGCCGGCAGCAAATAATCCACTATAATCGGAGTATCATAGTTTACAATCTTTCAAAATACTCAAGTATTTCCCACACCTAAATTTAACCAAAAACCCAAAGTGTTTATAAATAAACAATTCACTTGGATATAAACTCACGGTACACAATTACCGTGTGTTCAAGCTCAAAATACAACACTCTACATACGCCTGGTTCGCTCACGTACGAAATCGCGTATCTCTTCAAGCTTCTCACGGAGGACTTGCGGCTTCATTGATCGTCGTTGTGCGGCTTCGTAGGGTTTCCTTTTAAACTGCTTCGCTGGGAAGAAAACGTGTGCCCAAAGGTCAAACAATTGACTTGGGCCCACCATCACTTTCAATTTCACGTGCAGCTTCTTTCCTCTTCTCTCATCGGATAAAAGGAATGAATGTCACGCACCAAATCTCGAGCGCACGCACATCCCTCGATGGTCAATAGAATTTTGCGATGTTCCTAGGATTCGTTGCCAACCTCTTTCATTTTATTGCACATGCGAAACGAATTAACTAATCCCTTGACAACAACAAACATGGGATAGAAAAGTAGGACAACCGGTTTCAAATCAAATACATTTTCATAAACACCTCAAACTTATACAGAATGTGTATCTCATAAGGTACTACTGAGCCACCTATGCTATTGACCCTTTTGCTTCAAGCTCCGGGTTCTTCACATTGGAGTCCTGAAAATGGTTATTCAATAACCAGTGAGATGTAAATTTCAGCGAGTTCTTCCCCTAATTCCTCGATTAGTACACCAACTCAACTCGGGATATCTCTTCAGAACTATCCCACAACAAACATGAGATTAACAATCAACAATCAATAGTTGATTCGCATACATCTTTACCTGATATGCCATACCCTACACGTCATAACTTAGCACGATACACGCAATGCACATGGCCATTAGATGATGCAGTTCATTAATCATATACGAATCGCGTGACAAACGATCTCACCTGGCCATTACCACAAGAAGGCGTTGTTTGGGGTAGAGGCGCGGACGCACCGCCATCCCTCATCCCAGCCCAGTATTGTCCTCTTTGGGCTCTGCACTAGAGTGGACGAACCGCTATCCCAGTCGAGCCACCCCTCAAGGCTTAGTTCTCAGTATAGCGGAAGCATATGTGAAACGCGTTATCGATTCATGTGTACGTGCCATAAACAGTGTGCTCAATTCATGCATGACTAGGACTAAAGATGCCATAATTCTCATGCGTTCTTACACATTATTGTGCCACACAGCACACATCGATCAATCACATGGATCCTAGTCAATGCAACAGATAATAGTCTTCCGGCAAACTGAGCATCGTCTCGCACCATTGAGCACGGCAACGTCTACATTTAGAAGGCATTCTATATAGGAGCATCGGCCCAGCCTCCACTGCGATCGGCATCCATTGACGTAGGGCATTCCCGAAGGAGCATCGACCTAGCATCCACTACGACCGGCATCCGTTGACTTGGGGCATTCCCGAAGGAGCATCGTCCGACCCCAAAGGCTCATGAAGGCATCTAATATCATTCATGCATTCATTCAATTTTGGCACAGGATATCGTGCATTGCACTTAAATACCTCAATTAAAATAGTGATCCCGGCCTATTTTCTTCATATTAAAAATGTATGGTAAAATAATCGTGTGTGGGGACACGGTTAGATCGAACCAGAAAATTTGTGTCATCTCTTTAAAATCCCACAGTTGGTATAGTATTTAAAAATACTTTTAGCGTCCAAAACCTGACACCCGGAATTTTCTAATTAAATACCAACAGTTTCCAATCGCTATACAATTGCACAAAACATCACCTAATTCATGCAGATGCCTATGCCTTTACACATCCATTCACTTCATAAAATCAATATACATGAAATTAGACCACTTTTCATTCTCGGGTGAACAGTGCGCGTGAACAGTAACTTGTGAACAGTATCGCGTGAACAGTAACTCGTGAATAGTACGTCATGAACAGTGAAATTCTAGAATTCAATTATTAATAAATTAAATCCACAAGTCATTAAAAATACTAATTAAAGAAAGAAAAGTATCAAGAACCATCATTAAACTAAAATCGGTCTTAATTGGTAGAAACCGGGCCTTCGTGCGTCTCCAAATTTAAATCTAGAAACCTAACCAATTGAGCTCGGAAAATTTTCAAATTTGAATATGTTATAAATGACACATAAAAGAACATTTTTCATGGGACACTTAAACCCAGATCCTTCCAGATTCAGCGCAGTAAATCACTCAATCCAGCGCCAAAATTAGGTCCGTTCTCAGAAAGTTAGTTTTTCCGATATCAGTTTGGTTCGAGGTCTTAAACACATTCGTTTGATCTGAAATTTGAGTATGTTAAATTAGAAGATGTAAAAAACAACTTTTGTGAAGGAAACATTTGGAAATTCGAACCTTAAGGGTCAGTAAATACCCCTAGAATCCTTACAGGTCACTAATTCCAGCGAAAACTGAAGTTCTATTCGAAGATGATGATGCTGATATATCCTACTTTGGGTTCCCAAAAATATTGAGAAAAATATATGTTGTATCTAAGGATGTCTAAAACATTTCTCTAGAATGAAATCAACTTCAAATTCATGCCCAATTTTGATTTACAAAAATTACAAACAACAAGCATCCAAGAATCCATTCTGCAAAACAGTCACATTGTTTTGGACCAACCCATCCTCTATAGTGCTAATCTCACTCATTATACTAATAATAATCCACTCTAGACTATCCTTAGTCCCTACTTGAGTTAATCTAAACTATTATTAAGCCTAACCAACCTCTTAAGCAACTTTAGGCACTAATAAAAGGATTAGGAACTAAAATCACCCGACGACAATTCCGACGACATGAGCGTGATGGCGGTGGCAATGGCTACTCACAGTTACGTCCAAAATGTCACGGAGGTGCTTGGCAAACATGGGTCTCGATGGAGGTGGTTTCCGATTTGGCAAGAACGGCGGGCGGATGGCTCGTGGATGGGTGGTGCGGCTCTTCGGTGATGGACGGTGGTTTGTGGACAGTGATGGCCCATGGCCATAGCGCAAGATGGTGGCTGGTTTGGGACAGGACAGTAGCACATGGTGCTGTTTTGAGAGCAAAACAGAAAAGAAACTAAAGAGAAAAGAGAAGAAGAAGAGGGACGTGGGAGTGGGGGTTGTCAAGAGGAGGAATGGGGAAAGAGGAGAGAGAAACAATAAAGAAATGGGAGGAAGTTGAGGGGAAATTGCTACAGAGGGGTTGGCCTGAGTGAGGGGGTGGAAAAGTGGGAAAGAGAGGGATAAAAAGAAGAAAGAGAGAAGAAAGGAGAGGGGGAGGAAATTGCGTGCGAAGGAGGGGGAAAGAAAACGTGAGAGAGAGGGAGAGAGAGAGAAGAAAGAGAAAAGAACATGGAGGAAGAGGACTTTTGGCTGAAGGAGGAGGAAGCGTGAAGGAGAAGAGAAAGAGGAGAGAGAGAGAAGAAAAATAATAATAGTATTGGCTGAACGAGGATAACAACTTTGTGCTGGAGCAAGAATTCAGCAAAAAAGAAGAAGAAATTCATATACTTTCATGCAGGTAACAAGAGGCTTTACCCCTTTATCCTAAAGATTTTTTTAATTCTGTTATTCCCCAAAAGCCGAACCCTCTTTTGTAATCCTTCATGCAATCCCATGATCAAATAATAAAAATTTTATCCAAGTGAATTGTGTTTTGCAAACATTCAAACTCAAACATAATTTAACACCATCTCAAAGCCACGCATCAGACAAGCAAAAACTCCAAATCATAATCAAGAAATCAAACTCCAAGCTTTGATACCAATTGTTGGGATATTATACGTGGAAACGACAGGATCTTGCAATTTACATTAACGCGAAATCGCTAGAAAAATAAACGAGAAAAATAAAGGATGAAATTTATGTGGTTCGGTAAGATCTACGTCCACGGAGAGAGCCAACAACAAATAATCCACTATAATCGGAGTATCAGAGTTTACGATCGCTCAAAATACTCAAGTGTTTCCCACACCTATATTTAACTCAAAATCCAAAATATTTATAAATAAACAACTCACTTGGATAAAAACTCACGGTATATAATTATCACGCGTTGAAGCTCAAAATACAATGCTCTACATACGCTTGGTTCGCTTACGTATGAAATCGCATATCTCTTCAAGCTTCTCGCGGAGGACTTGTGGCTTCGTTGATTGTTGTTGTGTGGCTTCGGAGGGTTTCCTGTTAAATCGCTTCGCTGGGAAGAAAACGTGTGCCCAAAGGTCAAACAATTGACCTAGGCCCACCATCACATTCAATTTCACGTGTAGCTTCTTTCCTCTTCTCTCATTGGCTAAAAGGAACGAAACTTGTGTGTGCTGGGCCCCACAAAGATAACAACTTTCAGCAAGAATTCCAAAGAAGGAATTCGCATACTTCATGCAGGTAACATAGGCTTTACCTTTTTTTATTTATTTATTCTATTATTTCCTATTTTGTAATCCTTCATGCAATCCCATGATCAAATAATAAAAATTTTATCCAAGTGAATCGTGTTTTGCAAACGCTCAAACTCGAGATATAATTAAAATCAATCAATCGCAATCCTTGCCATATCCAACGCAGATTTGATTTGACAGTAGGAGGACGTCTAACAAATTCCTAGAGCAATTAATTAAAATCAAGAGCAAAATCAAATTTATCATGGGGAGCACGAATTCACGGGTCAATTCTTCTAGAGCAAAATAGCCGGTAAACCTATCTAATTGTAATTTATAGGTGTTTGGGGGTGGGGACGGACGATAATTGTGCTTTAATCCATATCCGAACACCTGTATAATTGTCTAATCCCTATCAAGAAGGGTATACCAAAATTATCCTCTTCTAATCTCTAGCTCCCTTGATCACGTCTTGCTACATTATTACTGTCCAATTAAGGAATAATCATTACGGCAGTCGGCTACATGCACTCAAAGCGAACCCCACCATCATATTCGATGATTGGGATATGATTATGTGCATGCACGTGTTATCGTTGTCATTCCTTTTACTATTTATACTGATTCCGAACATCAAGTTGTATATAATTAAATTCCCAATCTCAAGCTCGAATTCCCTCTTTTGATCCTCATCTTCATTTAGATTGACAAGCTCGAGCTTGAATTCTCTCTTTCAGTCCTCATCTTCGTTTGGAATAATATCAACCAAGTTTTGGTTAACATTATCACTTTATATTATTAGCCTTCTTTTACTTTTGTTTCAAGTAGGGTCTCTATTCGCGCATGGACTACGGCCTTGCAAAAGGTCACATTTTTCTTTATCACGCATATAAATGGGATCTCTATTTGAGTGTGAACTACCACCCCTGCATAAGATCACATTATTATTTTAATTACTGTTCATGCATGTCAGTGGAATCTCTACTTGAGTGCGGACTACCTCCCCTACGTGAGATCACATTGTTATTCTAATTACTTTCAACTATGTTTCATATTATTTTATGATTGAAATCATAATTAGTTTAGTCTTCATCTATATTTCATTTCTTCACCTAATTCGTTTCTTATTTATTATCATTATCACTCATGAATTATTATACTTCATATTAGATAATTTCACACAACTAGCAGATTTTTACGATTATATTAGAGATATAGAACCTACAAAGTTTTTCCACATATTAACCAATCCAAACAAACGTAGATGTTTAGATTTAAATCACAATTCTCTTAATAATTTTCTATATATATCGAAATCACTCTATGTTATTTCTTATCCTTTATATAGTACCCCAAATCCTAAGGGCTATATGGTATCGGAGCCTGGGGATATATATATATATTAGAATGCTCCATAGCTAAGCACTTTACTTTCGCAGGGATGTACGCCTCTTCACTTGGCATCTGTGAACGGATACGCAGAAATAGCGAGGGAATTGTTACAATCGGACCCCCTTGCATGCCTTGTCCATGATGAAGATGGAAGGACCCCACTTCATCTGGCCACGATGAAGGGCGGAATCAACATCGTGATAGAGCTTGTCGTAATGTAGATGCTTTCGAGTTTGAGCCATACCTCTGGAGCGGATTTGATTTCCACCATGTATTGAAGGGCCACGTCTAAAAGGCTCAATTGGATCGTGTTGCACGCCCTCTCCTCCATGTTGGCCCAGTCATTGTCGGTGATGGTGTTCAACTTGTTCAATCTTCCCAGAAGAACCTTGGATAAACTCAGTTGAACTAATAGATCCTTCATTCTTCTCCGCCATAGTGTAAAATTATTCTTCCCGGTGAATCATTCGATATCAAATTGAACGGTCAAACCTTTTCCAGCCATCTAGTCAAAAGTCACAATACAAGAATGGAGAACTTGGATTGCTTCAATACCAATTGTTGTGTGGCAGAGCACCCTAACTAGATGAGATGAAAAGTTGAAACAAGAATAATCAAGAAAACAAAGATTTACGTGGTTCGGCGAAAATCCACCTATGTCCATGGGAGAGAGAGATGATTTCTTCTTTCTTGAGCGTCTTTAGATACAAGATAAAATGCTGAATAAATAGATCATCATATCCCCACTTCCCTAATCCCAATAAAAGAAGAGTTCCACCCTAAAGATCTTATCAATTTTGAAACTAAGAAATTTTTAGTGATTATCCCCTAAATATTAGGGATATCATGACATTTTCTAGTTACATCAAATTTGGACTATTTCCCTTGAAATCCCTTGTAGATAGGTCCAAATCTAGGAAATATATCTACAAACGTATAGCCTGCAAGCACCAAACCTTCCTAGACTTCCCGATCAACTTTCTCAAGTCTCTAATCAATGGAAATTTCTTGGAATTGAAGACAACATCAGCAAAGTCAAAGAGGAGGCCTTATCAACTTTTCCGATTCAATGGAAATTTCTTGGAATTCAAGACAACATCAGCAGCGATGAGGCCTTATCAACTTTTCCAAGTTTCTAATCGAGCGAAATTTCTTGGACTTTTTGATGAAAGTCTCGTCGATCTTAAATGCATGCTGATCTTCTTGGTTCAATGAATTCATGTTGAATACGGGTTGCATCATCGTATTATTCACACTCTTTACTTTTCAACTCTTTACTTTTCAACATTGTGGAAGCATGCAAGAATATTCTTTAATCCCACGCGTTTGTGTCGCTGCTTTGCTCTTTCCAGCATGTAAATGCTATGTAAGACTCACGTTATAGCATCTTATATATAGTTAACAATCTAAACCCTTGACATTCCAACTCCAAGGCAATCTAGTGAAAGAAAAAGAGAGATCGTGTGTGGACCGAAAGCTTCAGGTGATTAACCCGAGCGATTTCGAGTTCACCCACAAGCTGTGAACAATGCCATCGATCACAAGCCCAAGAAGAAGGTCGCCATCCGCGCAGTTGCATCAACAAGCTTCCTTAGCATCTGAAAGAACACGCCGAGAGAAGAGGCTCTATGAAGCGTCGCTTGGCGGGTGCGTCGAGTCGTTAGCTCAGTTGCTGCAAGAAGACCGACTCATCCTGGCTCGGGCTTCTGTCACTTGCTTTGATGAGACACCATTGCATGTGGCCTGCATGCTCGGTCATGTACCTTTTGCCAAGGCTCTTTTGGCTCATAAAAGGGATTTGGCTATGGAGTTGGACTCGCAGGTATGTCGAAGCGAAAACCTTGGTTGTGGTTGTTTGATATCAAACTATCTTGCTTGTCAAATTAGATTTTGCACATATAAAGTAGTGTTTTGTTTACCAGTTTTCATGATCCATGAGAAATCAAACCCATCATATGTCTCAAGGAAATTAACAAAATTCAGACAGAAATCAAGTGATGGGTTTCCAGGTTAATTCAGCCTAAAAAATCTTACAGACACTAGTGAATTTGAGCAGCTCGGTCTATTTGATTTGAAAATGCAATATATATAAATCACATGAACGTGTCCCTCAATAAGATTGCTCCATTGTCAAGCACTTTACCTTTGCAGGGCCGTACGCCTCTTCACTTGGCATCTGCGAACGGATATGTCAAAATAGTGAGGGAACTATTACAATTAGAGCCTCGTGCATGCCTTGTCCATGACGAAGATGGGAGGACCCCACTTCATCTAGCCACGATGAAGGGCCGAATCAACATCGTGAAAGAGCTGGTGAAGGCAAGTTCGGAGGTGGTGAGATATGGTGATTTGGTGAATGCTCAAGATGATGAGGGTAATACCATTTTGCATTTGGCCGCAGCAAACAAGCAAATAGAGGTAATCCTTTTTGCTTTGAATTGCTTCGAAATTGTGACAATAAAATCCGGCTTATTCTCATTTTTCTATAGACTCAAGCTTTTTGCATTCAAACTTCAGTGGATTTATCGATTGATATAGGAAATATCTTTGTTTGTTGTTTCTTTTATAATTGATAAGAAGCTCATCTTTTTGTGCAGACAATGAAATGTTTGCTTCAAAGAAGCGAAGTGGATGTGAACATAGAGAATAGAAATGGCTTCTCTCCTTTGGATATAGTGGAATATTTTCCAAAGGATTTCAAAGTCATTGAATTGAGAGAACTGTTAGTACATGCTGGAGCTCTGAGAGCCATAAGATTCCCTGCATCGACAACTCACCAAGCAATTGTTGATAACACAAATGAGGAGAATTCAACTGTTGTAGTTGACCTAGCATCTGTAGCACCTCCCTCCACCAATACTCCTCCGGTAAAGGCGTTTCCGCCAGAGTCTTTCTCGGGTGATATCAGTAAGCAGAAGGAAGACAAACATGAGGAAAGGATCGAGAAGATGCGCAATTCTCTGATGGTAATGTTTTAGCTAGATGTCTTGGAGTAGCATTTGCTGAAAACTTAGATCATATTGATCATAGCTCACAGCTAATTAAATCAAACTCTCCATTTCTTTTGTGAAGAATGGATGATTCAAAATTTATTTTCCTAAAAATGATCATTTGTGTCGCTTAAAATAAATAGTTATGCTTTCTTAAAAATATTTTCTACATATGTACTAAATTGCTCATAATTAAATAGCTATGTAGAGAAAGAAGATGAGTAGTTACAATAATAGATGGCTTATGATTAAAAAAAAAAAAAAACAGAGGGTAATATAAGAAATCTAATAATGAGAAGAGATGAAACAAGTTGATGAATATTTAAGAAAGTAATGGTACTCAAAAATCTAAATGTGGAGCAATTGGGTGATTTTCTTCAAATATCTTTACTAATACATAAAGTAAAGAGGATTTCTAAAAGACTCAATCTTTTGTCTTCTCCAAATATTCTCAACGACTTGGAATATGTTTGGTAACAATTTTGTTTTCAAGAACAATTTCTATTTATAAATGATGTTTTTTTTTTTTTGTTCTTTGAATGAGTTTTTGAGTAACTATCCAAAATTTCTATTCTCGATATAAAAATGCGTTTGGTAAGACTTTAAATTCTTTTGTGATTTAGAATTTCTTTTAATTTCTTTAATAAGTTTATTATATTTTTCTTTTTTTTTTCCTTTTTCTTCTTCTCCTTCTTCCTCTTTGGTTGGTTGCCACCGACCGGCCAGACAAGGGTCGGCAACCTCGTCGGAGCATTGCCCCGACCCCTGGCAAGGCCGAGCATTGCCAGCTGAGCCTCATCGGCGGCTGGGTGAGCTCGGCCTCACTCAGACCTTGCCAACTTGGCAAGCCTCATCGATGGTTGGAATATAAGTGTATTTTATTTTCCACACATTTAGTTATTGATTTTGATTTTCTTTCTAACAACAATAGCAACCTTTATAAAAAGTTGTTCAAATTTCGAAATATCTTCATTTTTTTCTCATATATGTATATATTCATACACTTAGTTTTTTCACAATTTAATCCATGAGCTCTATTTTTGTAGAGAGCTCGCTACAATTTTCTAGTATTTACATAAATATAGGAAAAGCCATCAATTGAATTTGTGCATTTGTTGGAATGACTAACTTTGACTCGATGATCTTCGTATGTATAAATATAGTTGAAACACTATTTCTTCATTCACATACTAAAACTTTCTTTCACATCACGACAGGTAACTGCCACCGTGATCGCAGCCATGGCTTACCAAGCCGGCATTAGCCCTCCTTGCGGCGTGTGGGATGACGATAAGAAAGACAACCAAGACAAGATCTTATACTTGGCAGGAACATCGATAATGGCCGCAAACGATCCAAAGGGTTACTCAGTGTTCTGGACATACAACACCATCTCTTTTCTTGCATCCCTTAGCACGATCTTCTTGCTCATAAGTGGCTTCCCCTTGGGGAAGAAGGTTCTGACGAGGATTTTGATGGCCACAATGTGGGTGACCATCATTTTCACGGCGCTGACTTACCTCCGGTCCATGCTGGCCTTCTCGCACGGGCACAGGAAACCTGAAGACGCCACCCAAGCACCCGCCAAAGCACCCACGCCACCGTATGCCATCCGACAGTATCCCATTGGCTGTGCCCTTCATGTTTGTTTTTCTCTGTGCTGTAGCCATTCTTTTTCTATTTCACACCGTTCGATACCTCCGAAAGATCCGCAAAAGCTCAAGAAGTGGACATCAGGATGTGTGAGTTGGTGCAGATCTAGGGGCAATATCAAGATCTAGTGTATTCATCTGGTGGGACAAAGGATTACTGCATAGTCTTGATGCCTATGTTCTTTGTGTTAAGACTACAGTAAACAGCAGCAGCACAGCCACTAATAATGCCATCAAGAACAGCACTCAGAAAGCATATGAGGAAGAAGCAAAATATATAAATGATGCCAAGAAGGGTACAGGAAGAAGAAGAATTACTGTCAAAAATAGAGAAAGGAAAGAAGATAAAGATAAGGGTACGGATTGTACCGTTGCATATGAATAATCTGCGAAGCTTGTAAAGCCAAGAGCACTCTGTTTAGCACTCTGTTTTTTTGTACTCTGTTTCTTCCTTCCGGTAATCGGTTAGTTTCTCTTCAGTTAGGTAGTTGTATCTTTTTCAACAGCTCAATAACTGTAAAACAGATTCTTAAGAGAGAGCTAGAATAGATATAAAAAGGAAATCTCTCATGATGTAGATCTCGTGAAGTTGAAAGAATAGAAGTCTTTTCATCTCAATTTTCTCTCGTTTTCTCTTCATTACTTTTGTTCATAAACTTTCTCACTTTGTAACTCAATCCCTATGTCATAAGATCATTCTGAGTACCGCCAGTTGTGCAAACGATTTAATGAGACTACTAAACCAAATGCAGAGTCCATCCCGCATTATTCTCGAGCTCTCCTCATCAGAGATGTCTCGCCCGCGTAGCCAAATCTTTCTAAAGAGAATGGGAAGGCCTGGCCACAAAGTAATCTGATCTACTCCTATGTATGCCGCAGATTACTAGGTAAAAGCAACATTGGGCCATTCTATGATTTGTCTCACACAGCTTCACCATTCTCTTTCCAATCACGCCAAACAACCGAACCCACCTTCCTCAAAAGCATCCGCATTTCTTTTATGCTTCCTTCATATACTTCTTCAGTGCTGATAGATGTCCAAAAGCCATCTGATCAAAGCTAGTGAGCCTCTCTGTCTGATCAATTTCAACCCCGTGGCACCAAAACATAATGCAGTCACACCATTTACATGAACTTCCTACACTATCTTTCCTGCCTAATTTTAAGGAAGTGATACACAGATTTCACAGAAAACACTCCATTATTATTCGCAGGCTGTGCAAGCTGATCCTCCCTCAAAGGTCAGAATCGAAGCAGCGCTAGTTTCATATGTAATGTTCACATACCAGAACGTGTGCTTCTTCCAAAACAACATTCAAGCTCTGATATTATGACTTCTTGCCAAACGATCTTTTCTTCTTTATATAGACAAGTAGAGGAGGGACAAGGCAGAAATGCAACCTAAAATCCCATGGACCGATCTGTTGTTCCTAATCACAAGACAAAGGATTGGTAGCGTATCATCCCACACAAAACACAGAAAATTACTGTTCATATGCAAACTGATTACAGGGGATGGAAGAACAGAGAGATGAAAACAATTGCATAGACAGATCTTTTGTACCTTACTGGTGATAATCAGTCCATAACAATTGGAAGGTAAGAGAGTTCTCAAAGGCCGGAGCCAGTACTTTCAGTCTTAGACGACCACAATGTGTGGTTTCAAGCAGCAAGCCCACAACTAACGTAGCTCATAAACTTCACTCAACCCAGCTTGGCAAACCAAGCCTCTTTCAAGAAGTTCCATTTGCACCCACAACTTAATGCAACCTGACGGTTTTGTTTGGGAGAATAATATTGGGGTTGCGTATGTGTGGGTTAAGAGCCGCCAATTCCTTCCATTTAGCACCAGTTCCATGAACACAGGATGAGATGCTCCACAATGTGTCACCAGGCTGTGCCTTAGTTGTTGCTGGGGCAGTAGATTTTGAAGAAGCAGTCTTTGACTTCATAAACGGATGCTTATTGCTCTTTCCCATTCCATTAGCGAGCAACCAACGGGAACCAGATTGTTGCTGGTTTGGACTTCCCCGGACCTTTCCCTCCCCAGGATCAGTCTTGAGACCAGCAACATGACTTCAGTAATCTTGCCCTGGGGAATTTATCCCTAAAAATTTGTGTGCGGATGATAAAAGTTCTTGCTTACAATCCCAGGACTCGAGGTGAACACACCAAACTCAAGTGGCCTCACAGCACTAGACATTCTTGAGCAGGGTCCCAGAGGCTCGAGAGTTCTTGAAATTGAGACATCCCTTCAAAGCTCAGGAGCTTTCACTTGATAACGTTCTTAATTAGCAATCTTATCTTTTGTAACTAATTTAAGATATTGTTCATATTGTTCCCGTATTTTCTCTGCTTGCCTTAAGAATCCTCAATCATCCCTAATTTATGGCTCTTGTAATATTCATATATAGTTTGTACAAGAGAAATCACAATACAATATACAAAAACTACCATTTTTTCATGACATTTCTAGTCAGCAATCTTATCTTTTTTATCTAATTTAAGATATTGTTGATATTGTTCCTATATTTTCTTTGCTTGCCTTAAGTATCCTCAATCATCCCTAATTTAGGGCTCTTGTAATATCTTTATATACAGTTTGTACAAGAGAGATCACGATACAATATACAAAAACTACGATTTCTTCGTCACTCTCCATAGACATCCAAAGAAACGGAGTACTTTAAGGAAACCCCTATCATAGAAACTGAGTGCTCTAAGAAGACCCTCGGTGGAAGCCGATTGGCTGAGCCAGGAGAGATTCACTAATGGTGGTCGCTTCGCTGCTATCGACGGTGGCGTTCCAAGTTGCGACCACGCCACCAGGAGGCGTCTGGCAGGATGACTACAAGGTCGATGCCAACGGCAACCCAGTGAAGGAGCCGCACATGGCGGGCACCTCTATCATGGCCCACATCCAGCGGATGGCCTACGGACAGTTCATGATCTTCAACCCACTGGCCTTCCTGTCCTCCCTCAGCATCATCCTGCTCCTCTTGAGCGGGTTTCCAATAAAGCGGCGATGCTGGATGTGGACCCAGATGGTGATCATGTGGCTAGCGATCATGGGCAGGCGATCAGGTACTTCATAGCGCTGCGCAACATATCGCTTGCTGACACGCGGGGGATGCTGAAGGACGTGACGCACGTGTCGGTGGTGTGCTGGCTGTGCCTGATGGGGGTGGTGTTCATGGGGAATGTGGTGAGGCTATGTGTGTGGGTGCTGAGGAAGTGGGGTTACTTGAAGAAGAAAGAGAAGAATAATTCAGATGAAGACGATGAAGACAAGCATGAGCAAGTGTGACGGTCTGTGTGACAATCGAGTAAATTGTATGGTCTTTGTTCTATGATAGCGGCGGCATGGTCGGTATGTGTAAAATTTGTGATTCTGATGAGCGGGTTGATGATGGGTTTTGAGGTGCTCTGTTTTCTTCTACTTCTGTTTGATAACAGAGTATTTGTCCTAAAGAGAGGGTAAGACGGATTCTGCTAGAGAAATCTTTGGATGGTGAACGATTGAAGAGACTAATATGGCGCTTGGAGCAATCGTGCGTGATCTCCCTCTGTAATTTGTACAAAATCAGGACAATATGCGGTTACAGTTGCCACAATTTCTCCTCTATACAATGTTGAACATGACTGTTGGACGAAGAGAGCTTCAGCCAGTTCGGCCAGGTCTGCTCAGGAACGGCTCAGTCCTCTCAACTCGGCCATCTTCACTCGGCATTGAAGTATTCTGGACTTTGGTCCTCACTTGAGATTCAGGGTGGCTGGAAATAAATTAGTAGTGCAGGATGGGATTTCCTGCAATCATTATATAATCGTTTCCTTTGTTTGAGTATTACTTGATGCTGAGATTAGAAATGTTTGTCTAGGTTTTCTATTTCCTTCCCTTCCTAGCTGCTGTTAAACATCTATCTTGCCAGAAGTTTCTGCTATGGACGGATAAATTAAGCTACCATCTCAAGCCTCTGTTGCACGAGACTGAACCTCAAGCAGGTTAGAGTGTATCTACTGTCTATGACTTGAGAATTCCATGTCAATTAAACTGTACAAATTCATGCACATTTGATGATTAGAAGCACAACTCTGTTTAAGCATGGTACCCTGTAACTTCTTACCGCCAGACATAACAATTTTCGCTGAAATCTCTGCTAGACTTGATTCATTAGACTATTCAAAACAATATTTCGAGCAATCCGACTAGCATGAAATGAAAGAGAGAGCCAACTCAAATGAATGTCTTAGAGGATGACATTGTCATAGAGGATGACACTTGATGAAAGCATGAACTTATTCCACACGGAATAAAACAATGTGTTCTGTCTTTCGCCATAAAAACTGCTCATTTCTCATCCATATGGAAAATACAGCACTATTACATCAAGGCGGTCTACCTCCAACATCAGCATCAAATAAAAACTGCAGATATAAGGGAACATTAGAACTGTAACTCTCACTACAAACTCGGTCTCTAGCCTGAGTAGCTGCTACCCAGTTGTCTGATGGATTAGTTGTAAGTCAGTTACGTGCAGACCTTGATGTCCTGGTTTTCTTTCATAGAGGTTGATGACGTTGAAGAAGATACAGTCAATGACATTGAGCCCTCTTGAACTTCACCCTAATTTTCCACTATCAAATGATGGATTTGACCAGCCATCTTCATGTTCAGGGCGACTTACTGCAGCGGTTACTATGATGAAGAGTTTTGAAGTCCATTCTTTGTCAACCCCTCTCGAGCCGTTAGTCTCTGCAACAAGGTTTTCAAGAAGCGAGAGTCCTGGTTGGTGATTCCAGTGCTTTTTGTGGAAGGGCCTATTTTTCCTTGTTATTGTTATATTTTAGCTGATCGTTATGACTTATGCCTTCTTGTTCTTCCTCAGGCAAAAGCTTGCAGTGCTCATCCGGCAGCATTCAACCATCAGAACTCCTCTCCTTTGCAAAATCTCAGGTAATACAATCCTTTTGATCGTGTCCTAGTCACTAATACGATCAGTTAGTCAAGGAAAACGTGACAATTCGATGTTTGTGCTCAGAAAATCTTGATTTCTTTCCTTAGGTTCAAGATACAATGGAATAATATTTTTGCCATGAATAACGAACATATGCAGGTGGACTATATCCTGGGAGACAACCCCAGAGCCACGAGCTACATGGTCGGGTACGGGAACAACTACCCAAGACAGGTCCATCACTGGGTGACTTCCATCGTGTCCATCAAGGAGGATTTGTCCTTCGTGAGCTGCTGAGGCGGTTACGCCGCCTGGTTTAGCCGGAAAGCAAGCAAACCCAATCTCTTCACTAGTGCTATCATCAGTGGCCCCGATGCATATGATAACTTTGCTGATCAAAGAGACAATTACAAGCAAATGGAGCCTGCTACTTACAACAACGCTCCACTCCTCGGCATATTAGCCTGGTTGAGTGGTTGTCACGGCAGTTACAGTCAACTCCTTCCAGATATTTGATCTTTGAAAATTGTTGTTATTTCAGACAAAAGCAATGTCTTGACATATTTCGGCATCTGATGGATGGTTTTCTATTCAATGTAGTGGTTGTTCCTGCGCCGAAAGCAGCCATGGCCAGGCCAAGTCTAGCTCCTGGTACAATTTCCTCTGCCTTCCCTTTTTTCTTTGATTAATTCTGTGATTCCATTACCTCACTCATCTGCTTTTGCCTTTTTGATTCCAGTAACAGCTTCCAACAAGCTGTCCATCGAGCAGAAGCTAACGGCTTCATGGACTGCCAACGGGAGAACTTACCGCAGATGCTAGACAGTGGTGACCAACAAGTCGGACAAGATGCTGAAATATGTCAACCTGTCGATCTCCAAGCTCTACGGTCCTCTGTGGGGACTAACCAAGTCCAGCGACCCTTCCTGGATCTAATCCTTACCTTCAGGGAAGAGCCTCGGGTTTGTGTACATCCATACTTTGCCTCTAGCGGACATCTCCATTCTCAAGCTACACTCTGGCATAGGAAGATACTCCAGCTTCATATGTAATTGCACAGTTTTTCTGGGTTTCCGGGATGTAAAGGATTGTGCAGCAATACCTATTGGATACGGCCTTGGAAAATTCTTGCTTTCTTTCTTTTCAAAAATTTTCACCTTCGCTTCATGATGTCGGAACGTGCTTCCAAGCTGAATAAGGGTGAAGATCGGAGGACAAAAGGAGTGAAGAGACATTATAAAATGAGTGCTATCCTCTTTCCCCTCAACTTCACTGGTTAAAAGAGAAAGAGTCTGAGATGTGCCACAGCAAAGAATGGTTTGCTGAGAAGTGAGAAAAGAAAGGGCTTCCTTAGAGTTCGCCGGGTCCCTTTTGTTTCTTGAATTTTTTCTTTCTTGTGATGGTGTTGTTAAAAAGCTTTGCAACAATTTGTGTTTGTTAGGATATAGCCTTCTACAAAAGAGTTGTATCTATTCGGTTTTTGAAGAATTTAAGGTATAAAAGTTTACTTTTGCTCATTTGGAGAGAGCTCTTCCCATGTTGACTTTGTTCATGACTTTCGTGCACTTTTTACTTTCTTTTTTCATTATGCACGCAGATGATCTATATATTGGATAGTAAGGTCAGCTCGACACAATCTATTTTCATTATCTTTTCTAGTTGGAAACCACTTGTACCCCGACCTCAACATTCTCAAGTTCACCAATTGAACAAGTCTGGCATATCGACGCAAAGCAGTAAGCTCAAGTGCATTCCACCTAATGGACGAATACAGAGTATCTGTCACAAGTAGAGATTAATACAATGTTGATGTTGTAATTGTCAATCTTGGGAAAAAAAGTTCATCATTTGAGGCATAAACAACAATAAACAACACGAAGCAATGACATGGAGGATCTGGAATTTTAATACCAACTAGAAGTCAGTACAATAGATTATACAAGATGAACATTGATTAGCCCAACACTGGCCATAAAGAAACATTCTCAGTTGCACAACTGTTGTTACTGATTTAAAAACAGTAAACCAGAAACAAAAAAACCAGAATCTATATTTTTCAGATGAGGAAGAGAAGCACAGAGAAAACAGAGCACAAACTTGCGTACGTCAGTTTTCTTAAGGAAACTGTCAAGTACAATGCAACTTAAATAAGAACAAAAAAACTGCTTACAAACCACACACACGTGCAGCATATAACTGCACCTAAACGTGCTATTAATTTCCTAGAAAATAACAAAAACACTAAACAAATAACTACATTGAACTTGGCTGTTTTTTAATAAAAAAACAGAGTAAAACAGAGTAAAAACAGCAGAAAACAGAGTAAATAAAAGAAAACAGCAACTTGAGACATTATAATCCAACAAACTCCTCCTTGGATCAGTTGCTGCTGCATACTCCAATTTTCTTTCTTAATACTTCAAATCTTCCAGCTTGAAGTGATTTTGTGAACATGTCTGCAAGCTGATCTTCAGATCTGCAATAGACCAACTTAACTTCGCCACTTTGTTGCACCTCACGCAAAAAGAAAAATTTGACTTTGAAATGCTTGGTTTTGCCATGGAAAACTGAATTCTGTGATATTGCTAAAGCAGCCTGATTATCCACATTAACTTCAATGCAATCACTAGAATTCAACCACAGATCATTTATTATCTTCTTCAGCCATAAAGCTTGATTTGCAGCTGCGTGCTGCTATAAACTCAGCCTCTTTGTGGACCGAGCTACAATCTCTTGCTTTTTGGAACACCAGGAGAAATAAGCAGAACCAAAACTGAAACAGTATCCAGACGTACTCTTCATGTCATCTCTTGAACCAGCCCGGGTCACTATCGAAAATCCTTGCAAATTAAACTTGTGACCTTTCTTAAACTTCACACCAAAGAACAATGTTCCTTTGAGATATCTCAATACCCTTTTTGCTGCAATCAAATGTAATCGACTAGGACTAGTCATAAACCTGGATAAAACACTCACAACAAATAGAATATATGCGGTCTGGTTGCTGTAAGATACATGAGACACCCAATCGAGACTTCTATACATAGAAGCATCTCGCATCTGTTCCATCATTCTTTTGCAGCTTCTCTTTAGCAGCCATAGGAGTGCTTACACTTCGACAATCCTCCATCTGAAACTTCTTTAGAATTTCCTTCATGTATTTTTTCTGACAGATGAAGATCTCATATGAAGCCTGTTTAACTTCCAGACCCAAAAAATAAGACATCTTTCCTAAGTCTGACATCTCAAAAACTGCAAATAAATCTTGCTTCACCTTCTCTATCAATTCCATATCATTCCCCGTCACTAAAAGATCATCTACATAAAGTGACAGAATTACAACACTGTGATTCACCTTCTTGACATAAAGAGTGAACTCACTTAAGCTTTTTACGAAGCCAAAATCCTGCAAATATCGATCTATCTTCCCATACCAAGCTCTTGGAGCCTGCTTCAGTCCATATAGAGCTTTCTTCAACCTGTATACACTCTCTTCTTGCCCTTTGATACGAAACCTTCAGGTTGTTCAACAAAAATCTCCTCCTCAAGCTCTCCATTCAGAAATGCAGACTTGACATCTAACTGAAATATAGGCCACCCCTTCTCTGCTGCAATAGCTAACAATAACCTTATTGTATCAAGTCGTGCAACAGGAGCAAATGTTTCAGAATAGTCTACTCCCCATATTTGTGCATAGCCTTTCACCACCAGTCTAGCTTTGTGTTTATTGACAGAACCATCAGGATTAAGTTTTGTTCTAAACACCCACTTAACCCCAATCACATTCTTATCAGATGGTCTGTCAACGAGCTCCCATGTGTGGTTTTTCTGGATCATTGCAATCTCCTCCTGCATTGCTGCAATCCACCTCTGATCCTCCTTAGCTTCCACAAAGTTAGATGGTTCGAGCATTGCCACATTGCTTCTTTCATAGATTTCAGCAAGTGACCTTGTGCCTCTCACCGGTAAATCATCCACACTTTGTATTCCAATCCATCTATAACTTCATCAACCTCTACATCTCATTGCAGGTTGTTTTTCAAACTATTCTTTTCCGCACTCTTTCCTTCCATCCAATTCCATTCATCTTCTTCTAGAAAAACAACATCTCTGCTTACAGTCACCTTTCCTGTCATAGGATGAAAAATTCTATAAGCCTTTGATTGGAGACTGTACCCAATGAAGATTCCAAGCTCTGCCTTCTTATCTAGCTTGTCCCTCTTGACCTCAGGAACATGAGTGTAACACAAACACCCAAAAACCTTCAAATTTTTCACAGAAGGTTTAACACCATACCATACTTCAAAAGGTGTTGACCTCTCTAAGGCCTTTGTAGACAATCTGTTCAACGGGAACAACGTGATTATTTGCTTCAGCCCGAGAACTTCTTAGGTAAATTCTTCTCCTGCATCATACATCTGGCCATCTCCATAATACTTCTGTTTTTCCTCTCACGACCCCATTACATTGAGGTGAATAGGGAGCTTGAAGCGCTGCACAATTCACCCGCTTGCTCACAATTCAACTTAAACTTGTGAGCGGTATACTCGAACCATTATCAGACCTGAGCATTTTAATTTTCTTCCCACTCTAATTCTCAACTAAGGCTTTAAACTTCACAAACACATCAGCAACTTCAGACTTGGCTCGCAGAAAATAAATCCAACTCATCCTAGTCATATCATCAGTGAAGGTAATGAAATACCTGCTACCATTGAGAGAAGACTCGAGACATAGGTCCACATAAATCTGTGTGGACTAATTGCAGCTTCTCACATGCTCTCCAGCCTCCTCCTTTGAAAGGAAATCTGGCTTGCTTGCCAAGAAGACAAGTTTTGCACTGTGGAAATTCCTCCTCCAAACTTGGCAAGTCATACGCAAGCTATTTCTCTGCATAAACGACATGCTCTTCCTGTGAACATGCCCAAGTCTTTTATGCCATATCTCTGCATTTTCTTCTTTGCACTTTAAAGCCATTTGTTGCATCTCTTGTGGCTTGAACATGAAACTCTTGTCCTCCATTGAGATTCTTAGCACTTCTTTGCTATCTCGCATTATTAATAAGACATTCATTCCCTTCGAACTTCACTTTATAGCCCTTCTCAACTAATTGACCAACACTCAATAGATTATGGTCAATATTTGGCACAAAGAGAACATCACCGATCGCTTCACCTCCGATTTCCTTCAATAGCCCTTTGTACCCTTCCCTTGCACTTCGATATCTTGTCCATTGCCAATTCTAACTCGGACCGATCGACCTGTCTAGACTCCTAAACAGCTTCGAATTGCCGGTCATATGATTGGTGACCACTATCCACCAGCCATGCATCATTCCCAACACAAGATTTAGAAAAAGAAGCTACAAACAAATGCTCTTCCTCGTTTCATTCACTGCTACACAGGCTTTTCTGCTTGCTGGTAATTTTTTTCTTTGCGAGATGGCTTCCATGTGACCCAACTTGTGACATCTTCTGCATCTAGCATCGGGCTTTCTCCAACATCTAAAAAACTGATGATTAGTTCCACCACAGTATTGACAAGGCTTTTTGTTCATCTTCCATTTGCTAGACCCACCAGAATTTCCTTCTTTTGCTACAAACTTGGAGTCACCGGCATTTTCTCTGGACTGAATCCATTTCTTCCCTTTGCCTCCATCATTTGATTTCACTCTAGCTTGCGGCGCACCCTCTACAAACTCTTCTTTTCTCATCGTCTTACGTGCTCCGTGCACGCAAAGCATTCAACAATTCTGCAAGCTTTATATCGGGTAAGTCTCTTGTATTTTCCAGAGACGCTATGGTGGCTTCGAACTTCTCGGAAGAGACACAGAATCTTCCGAACAAGCCTTTCATCCTTCAAGTCGGTCCCTAAAACTCGATTTTATCAGCTATCCCAACCAACCTATCGAGTACTCCTTCACGACTCGAATCCTTCATCTGCTGTCTCTCAAACTCCCTCAAGAGATTCAGCACCTTCATACCTCTTATCTTCTCATCTCCTTCATATTCTTCCTTCAAGAAGTCCCATATGGCCTTTGCAGAGTCACACTTCATAATTCCGGTAAAGATGGTAGGCGAGACAGCAGCATACAGGCAAGATTTTGCCTTGGCTTTTCTTGTGGTTCTCTCTTTATGAAGTTTGATTTGATTCATGGTTGGATTGTCTGGAAGTGGAGCAACCTCATAATCATCCTCCACAGCGTCCCATAAATCATGACCCTCCAAGAATGCCGTCATCTTGACAGCCCAAGCATGATAATTTTCCCCAGTAAATACTGGAGAAGCCATCGCAGAGAAACCACTCGACCCTGTCTCCATCACCCTTTAACTTCTTTACACTTCGATACTTGCTTCACTTCACAGTCCCTCAAGATCATACACGCTCTGATACCACTGTTGTTACTGATTTAAAAACAGTAAACCAGAAACAAAAAAACCAGAATCTATATTTTTCAGATGAGGAAGAGAAGCACAGAGAAAACAGAGCACAAACTTGCGTACGTCAGTTTTCTTAAGGAAACTGTCAAGTACAAGGCAACTTAAATAAGAACAAAAAACTGCTTACAAACCACACACACGTGCAGCATATAACTGCACCTAAACGTGCTATTAATTTCCTAGAAAATAACAAAAACACTAAACAAATAACTACATTGAACTTGGCTGTTTTTTAATAAAAAACAGAGTAAAACAGAGTAAAAACAGCAGAAAACAGAGTAAATAAAAGAAAACAGCAACTTGAGACATTATAATCCAACAACAACACCTATTTACATTTTACTAGTTTGGTTTCTTCAACTTGACCATAATCACATTGATATTGTCTTGGCTATCTCGAGACATGGCCAGTTTGGCTAGCACTGCAGCCACCTTGACGGCATTACTTCCTCTTAGCTCCTCAGGGAACCTCCTCTTTATATACCTGTCCCACGACCTGGCAGGCAGCCTCATTAGAGAGTGCATCCCATAACCCATCGCTTGCTATCACGAGGATGTTGTCCAACTCTGTTCTCTTGCTTACCGTGGCCTCTGGCTCAGCCATCACGTATTGCTTTAAACGATAATCTCCTGCAGCAAGTAAATGCCGCTATCAGATACAGACACCACACAATGGCACACATACAAAAGAAAAAGCCAGTCTCCAGCTAAAACTTCTGCATGAGAGGTGTTGGTTATTGACTTCTGTTTGTAATTCGCCCTCAGCATTGTCTCCAGGACATGTCGAAAGGCTGAAGTTACCAATTCTAAGGTGCACTCAACAACTTGTTAACAAACTAGAATCTCAGTGATTCAATATGTTCCCTTCAAGCACAGAGGTTCAGCACCACAACAGTACTAATGCTAACCACAAATTCGACCTACTCAGCACTTGCTGAAGTAACCAGTGCAATTGGAAACCAACATTCCATGCATAAAAGCATCAAATAAAGTCCATCATTAGCGCCATTTGATTGATAAAGTCCCACATACCCATTGACCTCAATGTAGCAAGCACGCCTAGGACACAGGATCCATTCCAATCTATGACCCTTCCTCCAGCTGCTTCCACTCTCCTTCTCAGCAAGCCTGTTAGGTTATTCAGGGGAGTCACTAAGCAATTTTAATCGAAATCCAAGAGATTTAACTCAAGATATGATGCATGACAGGACATAACTATTTTCACTTTAGCTCAAGTAATTTAGTCTGCTACTGATCTAGCATTGGCAACTAATCGAGTATCTACAGTGACAAATGCCATAAAGATGTTGCTCAGGAAAATCTTGCCACCTTTCAAACTGTACCATTTCAATATGAAGATGACTTCACTCGCTTTCACTGGCTGAAGACCTTGCTACTGTTTCAATATCAGAAAATAGACATGTCATTGAAGAAGAGATGGTATAAAAGTATTGGCAAGAGCTTTTTGCGTTCATTTATCAACCTGGTAACATGCCATATTGCGACAGGGTGCCGCTAGCTATCACCCGTTTGTGGCGACTTGAAGTGATTTCAGCAGCGTTCTATCAAAGAATTGCAGAATGAACAAAGCGGGGCTGACCACAAAAGATCACAGGGACGAATTCTAGTTTACTGATTAAACCAACAGGGCAAGATGGGCTTCAGCCGTCGACCCCGCCGTACTCGTCGACGCGTCCACCCCCTTCCCTCCAACCTCCTCGTTCATCTTTCCGAACGACGCCTCCATCACCTTCCTCCACTCGCTCTCTCCATCTCCGTCGCTGCATATGCCGGCTCTCCCCTCTATCTCCTTCACCAGTAGCTCCTGCAGCCGGTCGCGGCAAGCACTCGCCAAATCAACTCATTGTTATGAGCCGCGAAACGTAGCAGATCCGAAGTCGAATCGGCGAGAGCTGGAACTTCTTATCGCTTGGAGTCTGCGACTTACAGCAACAACATTCCTCGCCGTCTTGCGCAGGGAAGCAGAGCGGAGAAGGAACACAACGACGCAAGCCGAAGAAGCAACGAGCTTTGGGGCAAGGCGGAGGAGCAACGTGCTTTCTGCTTTGGGCCAGAGAGTGGAGATGACCCAGCCCCGCAGCCGGTCGGAGAAGTAACGCAACGTCGCAACCTAGAGAGTTGCGAACTCTTACCCAAAATTTTTGAATTGAGAAGGAAAGAAAGGAGGGAAGGGAAGCTCCAGCGCGGGGGTGTCGTTCATTCTTCGAAAGGAGGAGAGAGAAAGTGCCATTAATGCGTGCAGCACTGCAGGAAAGTACGAGGAAGAGGAGAAAATAAGAAGATGGAGAGGAGAGAGACCGCTGGACAGGTGTCGATCCGTGAATGGATCAGAACATAAAAACTTGATCCTTCCAAGGAAAGCAATATTCTCTCTTTAATGAACTGGTAGCTTGTCGGCATTTCTTGCATCGCAGCCGTTAAATAATGAGTACGATGATCCGCGTAGCACAAACCAACGGCTAAGATTATCAATAACAACAAGTCAACTCCGCGTGAAGCTTCTGGATCATCATCCGACTTTTTCACTTTTCGACTGCATATTACAGTACTAGTTCAAAAAAAAAAAAAAAAACTGCATATTACAGTAACACCACTTATTAGAGGAGGAAAATCACTCCAAATAATCAACCCGAGCGATTTCGAGTTCACCCACAAGCAGGGAACAATGCCATCGATCACAAGCCCGAGAAGGAGGTCGCCGTCCCCGCCATCGCATCAACAACCTTCCTCAGCACTTGAAAGAAGCCACCGAGAGAGGAGGCTCTATGAAGCGTCGCTTGGCGGGTGCGTCGAGTCGTTAGCTCAGTTGCTGCAAGAAGACGGACTCATCCTGGCTCGGGCTCCTGTCACTTGCTTCGACGAGACTCCATTGCATGTGGCCTGTATGCAAGGTCATGTACATTTTGCCAAGGTTCTTTTGGCTCATAAAAGGGATTTGGCTATGGAGTTGGACTTGCAGGTATGTCGAAGCGAAAACCTTGATTGTGGTTGTTTGATATCCTTTTGTCAGATCAAACTGAACCCGGTCATCCTCACAAACCAGATAATCGGTGGAATCGCAACTCTTTTGATTAGGTTTTTGCAAGTTTTAGGCTTTTAGCCATGTGTAAAGTAATTTATAAACTATATTTCCATGGAATATCTCTACATAGATCAGACTATCTTGCTTGTCAAATTAGATTTTGCACATGTAATATAGCATTTTCTTTTTCCAATTTTCATGATCTTTGAGAAATCAAACCCATCATATATCTCAAGGAAATTAACAAAATTCAAACAGAAATCAAGTCATAGATTTTTAGGTTAATTCAGTCTAAAAGATCTTACAGACATTAGACACCAGTGAATTTGAGCAGCTTGGTCTATTTGATTTGAAAATGCGATACATATAAATCATATGAACGTGTCCCTCAATAAGAATGCTCCATAGCTAAGCACTTCACTTTTGCAGGGACGTACACCTCTTCACTGGGCATCTGCAAATGGATACGTTGAAATAGTGACAGAATTGTTACAATCAAACCCCCTTGCATGCCTTGTCCATGACGAAGATGGGTGGACCCCACTTCATCTAGCCATGATGAAGGGCCGAAGCAACATCGTGATAGAGCTGGTGAAGGCGAGACCGGAGGCGGCTGAGCACAGGCTAAGCCACGGCCAAACCGCTCTCCATCTGGGAGTGAGTCATAATCGTTTGGAGGCTCTGAAAGTCTTGGTGGAGACTGTGAGAGATGGTGATTTGGTGAAAGCTCAAGATGATGAGGGTAATACCATTTTGCATTTGGCCGCAGCAAACAAGCAAATAGAGGTAATCCTTTTTGCTTTGAATTGCTTCAAAATTGTGACGACGTTAGATATTGCATTCCAATTGAACGTTTTGTGCAAATAAAATTTGGCTCATTCTCATTTTTCTATAGACTCAAGCTTTCTGTATTCAAACTTCAGTGGATTTATCGATTAAAGTAACTTATAGGAAATATCTTTGTTTGTTGTTTCTTTTATAATTGATAAGAAGCTCATCCTTTTGTGCAGATAGTGAAATATCTGCTTCAAAGAAGTGAAGTGGATGTGAACACAGTGAATAGAAATGGCTTCTCTGCTCTGGATATAATGGAAACTTTTCCAAAGGATTTCAAAGTTATTGAATTGAGAGAACTGTTAGTACATGCTGGAGCTTTGAGAGCCATAAAATTCCCTACATCGACAACTCACCAAGCAATTGTTGATAACACGAATGAGGAGAATTCAATTGTTGTAGTTGACCTAGCATCTATAGCACCTCCCTCCACCAATACTCCTTCGGTAGAGTTGCGTCTGCCACCGTCTTTATCGGGTGAAATCAGGAAGCAAGAGGAAGACAAACACAAGAAATGGATCAAGAAGAAGCGCGATTCTCTGATGGTAATGCTTTAGCTAGATGTCTTGGAGTATTTGCTGATAACTTAGATCAAATCGATCATGTTATTGCAATTAACATCATAGCTCACTGCTAATTAATTTAAATTTTCTGTTTATTTCATGAAAAATGAATGATTCAGAAAATATTTTTCTAAAAATGATCATTTGTGTTGCTTAAAATAAATAGTTATGCTTTGTTAAAAATGTTTTTTACATATGTACTAAATTGCTCGTAATTAAATAGCTATGTAGAGAAAGAAGATGAGTAGTTACAATAATAGATGGCTTATGATTAAAAAGAAAAAAACACAGGGTATTATAATTTCACTAAAAAAAAAAAAAAAGAGAGGGTATTATAAGAAATCTAATAGTGAGAAGAGATGAAACAAGTTGATGAATATTTAAGAAAGTAATGGCACTCAAGAAAATCTAAATGTGAAGCAGTCGGGTGATTTTCTTTAAATATCTATACTAATACATAAAAAAAAGAGGATTTCTAAAAGACTCAATCTTTTGTCTTCTCAAAATATTCTCAACAACTTGGGATTTGTTTGGTAACCATTTTGTTTTCAAGAACAATTTTTACTTAGGAATGATTTTTTTTTTTTTTTTCCTTGAACGAGTTTCTAAGTATTTGAAAACATCTAGTAACTGTCCAAAATTTCTATTTCTAATATAGAAATGCATTTGTAAGAGTTTAAATTTTTTTGTGATCTAGAATTTCTTTTAATTTTTAATAATTTTATTATATTTTCTCTCTTTTTCTTTTCTTTTTTTCATTTTTTTTTTTCTTCCTTCTTCCTCTTTGGCCAGTTGCCACCGACCCGCTAGACGAGGGCCGGCAACCTCATTGGAGCGTCACCAACCCCTAGCAAGGCCAAGCGTTGCCAACCGAGCCTCATTGGCGGCTAGGGGAGCTCGGCCTCACTCAGACTTTTGCCGCACCCTCACGGTGGCCTAGTGAGGGCGAGCCTCATTGGCGGCTAGAATATAAGTGTGTTTTACTTTCCACACATTTAGTTATTAGATTTTGATTTTCTTTTTAACAACAATAGCAACCTTTATAAAAAGGCATTCAAATTTCGAAATATCTTCATTTTTTTTTTCTCATATATGTATATATTCATACACTTACTTTTTTCATAATTTAATCCATGAGCTCTATTTCTATGGAGAGCTCGCTACAATTTTCTAGTATTTACATAAATATAGGAAAAGCCATCAATTGAATTTGTGCATTTGTTGGAATGACTAACTTTGACTCGATGATCTTTGTATGTATAAATATAGTCGAAACACTATTTATTCATTCACAATCTAAAACTTTCTTTCACGTCACGACAGATAACTGCCACCGTGATCGCAGCCATGGCTTACCAAGCCGGCATTAGCCCTCCCGGCGGCGTGTGGGACAACGATCAGAAAGACAACAACGGCGCCATCTTACACTACGCAGGAACACCGATAATGGCTGCAAACGATCCGAAGGGTTACCCAATGTTCTGGACATACAACACCATCTCTTTTCTTGCATCCCTTAGCACGATCTTCTTGCTCATAAGTGGCTTCCCCTTGGGGAAGAAGGTTCTGATGTGGATTCTGATGGCCACAATGTGGGTGACCATCATTTTCACGGCGCTGACTTACCTCCAGTCCATGCTGGCCTTCTTGAACGTGAAGAGGGAATTTGAAGACAGGACGTTGACCAAAGCGGTTAGCCCACCCACCCAAGCAACCACCCAATCACCGATCCCAGGGGCTGAGGTCTTCATGTATGTTTGGCTCTGCGCTGTAGCCATTCTTTTTCTAGTTCACATCGTTCGATACCTCGTGATCGTCCTCCGAAAGATCCGCAAAAGCTCAAGAAGTGGATATCAGGATGTGTGAGTTGGTGCAGATCTAGGGGCAATATCAAGATCTAGTGTATTCATCTGGTGGGACAAAGGATTACTGCATAGTCTTGATGCCTATTTTCTTTCTAACGCAATCCCTATGTCATAAGATCATTCTGAGTACCGCTAGTTGTGCAAACGATTTAATGAGACTACTAAACCAAACACAGAGTCCATCTCGCATTATTCTCGAGCTCTCCTCATCAGAGATGTCTCGCCCACGTAGCCGAATCTTTCTAAAGAGAATGGGAAGGCCTGGCCACAAAGTAATCTGATCTACTCTTACATATGCCGCAAATTAGTAGGTAAAAGCAACATTGGGCCATTCTATGATTTGTCTCACACAGCTTCACCATTCTCTTTCCAATCACACCAAACAACCGAACCCACCTTCCTCAAAAGCATCCGCACTTCTTTTATGCTTCCTTCTTATTCTTCTCCATTGCTGATAGATGTCCAAAAGCCATCTGATCAAAGCTAGTGAGCCTCTCTGTCTGATCAATTTCAACCCCATGGCACCAAACCATAATGCAGTCGCACCATTTACATTAACTTCCTACACTATTTCCTGCCTAATTTTAAGGAAGTGATGCACAGAATTCACAGAAAACACTCCATTATTATTCGCAGGCCATGCAAGCTGATCCTCCCTCAAAGGTCGGAATCGAAGCAGTGCTAGTTTCATATGTAATGTTCACATACCAGAACGTGTGCTTCTTCCAAAACAACATTCAAGCTCTGATATTATGACTTCTTGCCAAACGATCTTTTCTTCTTTATATAGACAAGTAGAAGAGGGACAAGGCAGAAATGCAACCTAAAATCTCATGGACCGATCTGTTGTTCCTAATGATAGGACAAAGGATTGGTAGCGTATCATCCCACACAAAACACAGAAAATTACTGTTCATATGCAAACTGATTACAGGGGATGGAAGAACAGAGAGATGAAAACAATTGCATAGACAGATCTTTTGTACCTTAGACTGGTGATAATCAGTCCATAACAATTGGGAAGGTAAGAGAGCTCTCAAAGGCAGGAGCCAGTACTTTCATCTGTCTTAGACGACCACAATGTGTGGTTTCAATCAGCAAGCCCACAACTAACGCAGCTCATAAACTTCACTCAACCCAGCTTGGCAAAACAAGCCTCGTTCAAGAAGTTCCGTTTCGCACCCCCAACTTAATGCAACCTGACGGTTTTGTTTGGCAGAATAATATGGGGGTTGCGTATGTGTGGGTTAAGAGCCGCCAATTCCTTCCACTTGGCACCAGTTCCATGAACATGGGATGAGATGCTCCACAATGTGTCACCAGGCTGTCCCTTAGTTGTTGCTGGGGCAGTAGATATAGAAGAAGCAGTCTTCGACTTCAGAAACGGATGCTTATTGCTCTTTCCCATTCCATTAGCGAGCAACCAACGGGAACCAGATTGTTGCTGGTTTGAACTTCCCCAGACCTTTCTCTTCCCAGGATCAGTCTTGAGGCCAGCAACATGGACTTCAGTAATCTTGCATTAGGGAATTTATCCCCAAAAATTTGTGTGCAGATGATAAAAGTTCTTGCTTACAATCCCAGGACTCGAGGTGAACACACCAAACTCAAGTGGCCTCACAGCACTAGACATTCTTGAGCAGGGTCCCAAAGGCTCGAGAGTTCTTGAAATTGAGACATCCCTTCAAAGCTCAGGAGCTTCATTCTCAGGGACATCCAATCAGTCCCATGTCACTATGATCCAGTTCTTGACCCACCACCAAGAATGACCTCCCACACCACCAGATCAAGATCACATAAAAACTCCCCATCACTCTCCACCAAGAAAGCCCCGTCAAAGAAACGGAGTACTTTAAGGAAACCCCTATCAAAGAAACTGAGTGCTCTAAGAAGACCCCTGGTGGAAGCCGATTGGCTGAGCCAGGAGAAATTCACCAATGGTGGTCACCTCAGCGATGGTGGCGTTCCAAGCTGCGACCACGCCGCCAGGAGGCGTCTGGCAGGACGACTACAAGGTCGATGCCAACGGCAACTCGGTGAAGGAGCCGCACATGGCGGCACCTCTATCATGGCCCACATCCAGCGGATGGCCTACGGACAGTTCATGATCTTCAACCCACTGGCCTTCCTGTCCTCCCTCAGCATCATCCTGCTCCTCTTGAGCGAGCTTTCAATAAAGCGGAGACGCTGGATGTGGACCCAGATGGTGCTCATGTGGCTACCGATCACGGGGCAGGCGATCACCTACTTCGGAGCGCTGCGCAACATATCGCCGGCTGACATGCGGGGGGTGCTGAAGGACGTGACGACGTGTCAATGGTGTGCTGGCTGTACTTGATGGGGATGGTGTTAATGGGGAATGTGGTGAGGCTATGGGTGTGGGTGCTGAGGAAGTGGGGTTACCTGAAGAAGAAAAGAGAAGGATTCAGATGAAGACGATGAAGACAAGCATGAGAAAGTGTGACGGTCTGTGTGACAATCGAGTAAATTGAATGGTCTTTGTTCTATGATGGTGGCAGCATGTTCAATATGTGTAAAATTTGTGATTCTGATGAGCGGGTCGATAATGGGTTTTGACGTGCTCTGTTTTCTTCTACTTCTGTTTGATAAGAGAGTATTTGTCCTAAAGAGAGGGTAAGACGGATTCTGCTAGAGAAATCTTTGGATGGTAAACGATTGAAGAGACTAATATGGCGCTTGGAGCAATCGTGCATGATCTCCCCCTGTAATTTGTACAAAATCAGGATAATACACGGTTATAGTTGCCGCAATTTCTTCTCTATACAATGTTGAACATCACTGTTAGACGAAGAGAGATTCAGCCAGTTTAGCCAGGTCTATTCAGGAACGGCTCAGTCCTCAACTCGGCCATCTTTGCTCGGCATTGAAGTATTCTGGACTTTGGTCCTCAATTGAGATTCAGGGTGGCTAGAAATAAATTAGTAGTGCAGGATGGGATTTCCTGCAATCATTACATAATTGTTTCCTTTGTTTGAATATTATTTGATACTGAGATTAGAAATGTTTGTCTAGTTTTCTATTTCCTTCCCTTCCTAGCTGCTGTTAAACATCTATCTTGCCAGACGTTTCTGCTATGGAGGGATCAATTAAGCTGCCATCTCAAGCCTCTGTTGCACGAGATCGAACCTCATGCAAGGTAGAGTGTATCTACTGTCTATGACTTGAGAATTCCCTGTCAATTAAACTGTACAAATTCATGCACATTTGATGATTAGAAGCACGACTCTGTTTAAGCGTGGTACCCTGTAACTTCTCACCGCTGGACATAATAATTTTTGCTGAAATCTCTACTAGACTCGATTCATTAGACTATTCAAGACAATATTTCGCATGATCGAATTAGCATGAAATGAAAGAGAGAGCCGACTCAAACGATTGTTACAGAGGATGACACTTGATGAAAGCGTGAACTTATTCCGCGCGGAACAAAACATTTTGTTCTGTCTTTCGCCATAAATACTGCAATTCTCATTCATATGGAAAATACAGCACTACCTCCAACATCAGCATCAAATAAAAACTGCAGATATAAGGGAACATTAGAACTGTAACTCTCACTACAAACTCGGTCTCTAGCCTGAGTAGCTGCTATCCAGTTGTCTGATGAATTAGTTGCTCAACTGACCCAAATCCACTGGACATCTTTAAAGCTTGAAGCTTTCTGTCCTGCTATTGTTGTCGTTTATAGAAATCCTATCGAGTCGCCACCATTGATCTTTTATTAGATCTTCTACAAGCTCTAAATAGTTCGTGCCAATACCCCTCCTGTCTATGGTTTTTGTTCCTCGCTCATATCTTCGCCGAGGCATCAACCCAAAGGTCTTCCGTTCGACATGATCAAAACATCTCAAACCACCTCCTCTCATATTATCCTCGATTGGTTGGCAGTCCCTTCTTTTACCCGCATTAATTGATTTCGAATCTTGCCTTTTTCTCTCGAATGTCATGTCCTACGAAGCATTCTCAAGGTGCCGTTGGCATGATCTCCAGTTTTGTCAAATTAGATCGAAGTTAATGGAAGGATTCAGTCCTCAATACTACATGATGTCCAATTTTCTCGAGGTTTCGCTGAGTTTCTATAATTCCTAGACTTACACCCTCAGGTTAGCAGAGTTTTCCTTCGAAGTTCAGGTTTCTAGTTAGCTCCAGCATGGGTTTCACCTACCAACACCATATCATCTACAGAGAAAATACACCAATTGACATCATCTTGAATTTGTCTTGTCGGCATGGACGGATTCACCATGGGGCCAATGGAGGCACTTGCCCACTTTAAGCTTCCTATAAATTGAAATGAGAACTACAATATTTTGTAATCGTTTGGTGAATTTGCCCCACGAAAATACAAGTGTGAACTTTGAAGGCTTGATTCAACATGGGAAGAAAGGAGATTGCAAAATATGCGAGTCATTCATATGATTTTGTTCACGTCTTGCCTGATCCATCATATCAATAAGGCATTTTGGGTGTTCAAGGTTTACTTACCAAAAACGAGCCTCTTTGTCATAGAAAAAGCGAGTGTCGGAAGAATTAACAAAAAGGCAAAAGTTAAAGAGTAAGGATATTTGTTAAATTTCATTATTCGACATCTTTTTTTCTTAGAGTTAATACGATACTTCTTTAATTTTGATCAAGTAATTCGGATAATCTCCATGTTATAAGGGTCTTGTTAATAAAATACCTCAGAGGCACTAGTTAAAACCACCAACCATAAAAAATAAAGCGTATCAACATATGCCAAAAATTGAGCAACGCGAATTTTCGAAAAAGTCACTTACTTCAAATATACAAATTTATATTTCCATAGCAAAATTAATGAGGCCCAACAAGTACCCTAACTGCATTCTTTAACATTTTCCTTTCTATTAATTATTCTAACCCTCGCTTTCTATGAGAAGAGCCCATTTGAGATAAGTAAACCTTAAACCTCCCAAATACCCCATCGATACTAAGTACCGAGTAAGACGCGAACCCAAAATCTCCACAATGGTGTTTTAGCCGTAAGAGTCCTTATCAAGGTGTCAACATTCTTTGTGCCTATGAAAGTATGTAGATGGAAATTCTGTATCCCCTTAGTGCCTTCTAATCTTTAGCCAAACTCATCTGACAATCACACGACACGCGATCGACCCGAAAATTGAACATGTAAAGGATTATCCAAATGGTACACACAATATCAACGTGAGTGTAAGCATGAGATCCCATTTCATCTTATTGGTTCCTCCATTCGATGTCATATCCATCCAAATCATTAAGCCGTGTGAATAAAGAGGAAGCGGATCCTTTCGCATCGGTGCAGTCATCGTTTCAGCGAGTTCAAGTTATTGAAGATGGTCGGGAGTACAGGAGACAAGAAAGGAATGAGTCAATAACCGTGAAACCCCATTTGAGGTTCGGTGGCATCGCGGAACCCATTGCATTCCCATTTAGGATGCAGCGGCGATTTCCTGAAGGTTTGCACTGTTAGTTCTGCCTAACAGATAAGCACATTGGTTTTGACATCAATGGTTTAGCAGTTGCCTAGTTCTTTCAACTTCACTTTATTTGAATTTCAATGCTTTAACTAAATTATAATAGAAAAGTTGGAGCGTTGCGCGCATGCCTGGATAAAATATTAACACACTCCCACGCTTAATCATATCCTTTCTGTTGACACCTAAATTTTGACGATTTCGTTTAGTCATTTATCATATTAAAAAATTAGGAGTTAATTTTATCTCTCAAAAATATATTAATTGCATAACATATAATTTTATGTACATTCATTGTTTTTATTTATTGCATTCACATTGGGTTGACAATGGTGGATGAATTCAAACGAATGGTTTTAAGCTTAATAGATATGAAGGCATTCTATTCTTCGATGTGATATTTCTTTATTTCAAACAAGAAATGGATATCTTCGTCAAATTTTTGGAGGAAAATTCACAATCGGAACAAGATCAAAAGAAATATTGTGTCATTATTCGTTCAAGAGCATAAAAGGAAAATTTGACCAATGAAAATGAATAAAAAGAAAGGATGATATGCTAGTCGACGGTTTATATATTCATGCAATATATCACCAAGGAGCGTACACGGCATGATATATTCTTCGTTTGAAAACATGAATGTCACAGATTTTGAGCGCACCCCAGATGGGAAAGAAGAACAAAAGCGAAGATTTTATAATATTTTACCACATTTTCTATCCTTAGTGGGGGCTTCGTGCATGCATATAAAAGGGGGAGGCCACACAATTGCATACATGGCCATTACACGAAATAAAGAGAAGAAAGCGTGAGAGAGAGGTGGTCAGCCAGCCCTGGATAGGTGACAAATACTGAAGAAAGAGATTTTGGATTCTCATCGGGCAGACACGAAGGTCACCCGCAAAGAGAAGAACCGCCCGGCTTGTCGCCAAAACGGTTCCCGTCAACGGAGCTCCTGGGCTTAAATTAGGCGAGTGCCAAATTTTCTAGCGACTACCTTGCGTCGCGTGTTGAGGCAACGACGTGTGGTTTCCTCGTTCGATCCGTGGCATCACTACGCGTGCTTGCTCCGAACTTGCTACGACTTGCTGTCCCCGAGTCCACTTCGAGCAACCAGAATCGACGTCCCAGCTTTCAGACAACGTCCAACCGTTGCATCCCGAAACGCCACCACCACCATTCTTGGTGAGCCGTTAGTCCTTCAATTGAGAAAGCAAGTTTTGGGGCATCGATATGCAACACGAAGCCGAGCAAAGAGCGTGATCATGGGGGTTCAGTAAGTCAAAACTTGGGAGTTAGTGAGGAGACCGAAGGGAGCAGGTTTGTTCCTTGGGTCAAAGTGAAACTGAAGCGGAGCACCTGGACAACCGGGCAAGCACTCAAGCACGCCCGCTTCTCAGCGCACGGTCAAGGAAAAGATAGACACCTGGAGAAAAGAATATAACATGCAACTCAGCAGAAATTCTCTTTAATCTCCCTCGGTGTACGAAGAGTCCAAGCATTATTGCTTTTGTTTCGATTTCTATTATTGCAGGTCTTTCTGGTGAGACATCATCGCGAAGCAGTTCTTTTTCTGTCGCATATCACCCTGAATCGCCGGTCCTTGCTGTCCGAATCATCGATCGTGATCTGCTGCCCTGTTTGAATTTGGAAATCTTATCCTTCGGATTAGGTAAAATTCTCATCCCAAGTTGATTTGAGTATTTCATTGTCTATTTGATGTGTGTTGATATCTAATTAAATATTTTCGAGTGATAGACATCCTCATTTAAGATTTATTTCCTAATTCGCAACCGCATATAATTTTTTATTCCATTTATAAGGTTTTAGATGGAATAATTAATCACGTGGGAATAAAATTGATATTTTGATCTTCAAGGCTTAAGATCAGTTTATCGATTTTATTAGAGAAATAATTAAGTTGATTAGATATCGTTTCTAAATTCGAACGATGGATAATATCTTTGATGATTCTGAATGATGCTTGTCTCGTTTTGATTGCTTTATTTATCCTGAAATATGTTTGAGTTAGATTAGGTTCATATTAGAATATTGTATGCTTTACGATAATTTGCACATTTAGATTAAGCATTTTATTTATTTTGAATTTTTGACATTAAAAAATACCAAAAACATTAATTTAGGATGTTAAATTTTCATTTCATTAATTTAAATTGCATGTTTAATTATTTCACAATACTAAATTCAAGTTTCATGAAAAGTACCAAAAAAATCATCATAGATAAGTTAATTCTCTAGGATAGACTGCACATTTATTAAGAAAACACAAAAATATTATGTGCATGTCATCTAGAATCATTTCATGAAATGCATGTCATTTAGTGATTGTCTTTAGGTCCACTTAGATAAATTATGAGAGCTTTTGATGTGAATTTTGAATTAATGCTTTCATTACTATAAAGTAAATCTCGTAATTTATTCATTACTTTCTTGGGTGTTAAATTGGTGGTTTGGTGGTTTGCACACCCACATGATCACCTCACATGTTAGGGACAGATTTAAAATCGATCCAAACTCCTTGCAAAAACATTTTTGAAAATAAAAAAAAAAATGGTACCGAAAGGACATTAAAGAATTATAGTGTAACAAAGTCCCCGTACCCAAAGTCTCTGGTTCGTAGAATTAAAATAATTCACATTTTAATCGACCTACCATAAACTAATTAGTGGTGACTCCTACATAAAATCCACTTGCATGTTAAAAACGTGAATCTAAGTCGCGAATTGGCATGAGCTTGGGAGAGCTAGAGTTAAGTCTAGGCTTAAAAATCCATTAACTTAAACCTATGTGGTGCACCAAAAATTTAGGTTGCGACATTTCCCACCAGAAAAAGTATAGATACTACTACTTAACAGTATATATATATATGTGTGTGTGTGTGTGTGTGTGTGTAGACACATACATACATACATATATGGATCTAAATTAGTAAAATCAATGAAATTTCTTGCACTTTTCATTGAAAGTCTCGTCGATCTTAAATGCGTGTTGATCTTCTTGGTTCAATGAATTTGTGTTGAATACGGGTTGCATCATCGTATTATTCCACACTCTTTACTTTTCAACATTGTGGAAGCATGCATAAATATTCTTTAATTCCATGCGTTTGTGTCGCTGCTTTGCTCTTTCCAGCATGTAAATGCTATGTAAGACTCACGTTATAGCATCTTATATATGGTTAACAATCTCAACCCTTGACATTCCAACTCCAAGGCAATCTAGTGAAAGAAAAAGAGATATCGTGTGTGGACCGAAAGCTTTAGGTGATTAACTCGAGCGATTTCGATCACAAGCCCAAGAAGAAGGTCACCATCCATGCAGTTGCATCAACAAGCTTCCTTAGCATCTGAAAGAACACGCCGAGAGAAGAGGCTCTATGAAGCATCGCTTGGCGGGTGCGTCGAGTCGTTAGCTCAGTTGCTGCAAGAAGACCGACTCATCCTGGCTCGAGCTTCTGTCACTTGCTTCGATGAGACACCATTGCATGTGGCTTGTATGCAAGGTCATGTACATTTTGCCAAGGTTCTTTTGGCTCATAAAAGGGATTTGGCTATGGAGTTGGACTCTCAGGTATGTCGAAGCAAAAACCTTGGTTGTGGTTGTTTGATATCAGACTATCTTGCTTGTCAAATTAGATTTTGCACATGTAATGTAGTATTTTGTTTTCCAATTTTCATGATATGTGAGAAATCAAACCCATCATATGTCTCAACAAAATTAACAAAATTCAGACAGAAATCAAGTCATGGGTTTCCAAGTTAATTCAGTCTGAAAGATCTTATAGACACTGGTGAATTTGAGCAGCTCGGTCTATACATATATATATATAGATCACATGAACGTGTCCCTCAATAAGAATGCTCCATAGTCAAGCACTTTACCTTTGCAGGGACGTACGCCTCTTCACTTGGCATCTGCGAACGGATACGTCAAAATAGTGAGGGAATTGTTACAATCAAACCCCCTTGCATGCCTTGTCCATGACGAAGATGGGAGGACCCCACTCCATCTAGCCACAATGAACGGCCAAATCAACATCATGATAGAGCTGGTGAAGGCGAGACCGGAGGCGGCCGAGCATAGGCTAAGCCACGGCCAAACCACTCTCCATCTGGGAGTGAGGCATAATCGTTTGGAGATTTTGAAAGTCCTGGTGGAGATGGTGAGAGATGGCAATTTGTTGAATGCTCAAGATGATGAGGGTAATACCATTTTGCATTTGGCCGTAGCAAACAAGCAAATAGAGGTAATCCTTTTTGCTTCAAATTGCTTTGCATTCCAATTGAACATTTCGTGAAGATAAAATCTGGTCATTCTCATTTTTCTATAGACTCAAGTTTTCTGTGTTCAAACTTCAGTGGATTGCAGGAAATATCTTTGTTTGTTGTTTCTTTTATAATTGATAAGAAGCTCATCTTTTTGTGCAGACAGTGAAATATCTGCTTCAAAAAAGTGAAGTGGATGTGAACACAGTGAATAGAAATGGCTTCTCTGCTCTAGATATAGTGGAACATTTTCCGAAGGATTTCAAAGTCATTGAATTGAGAGAACTATTAGTACATGCTGGAGCTTTGAGAGCCATAAGATTCCCTTCAGTAGAGGCGGTTCCGCCACTGTCTTTATCGGGTGAAATCAGGAAGCAAGAGGAAGACAAACACAAGAAATGGATCAAGAAGAAGTGCGATTCTCTTATGGTAATGCTTTAGCTAGATGTCTTGGAGTATTTGCCAATAACCTAGATCAGATTGATCATAGCTCACAGTTAATTAGTTTAAACTCTATTTCTTTCATGAACAATGGACGATTCAGAAATTATTTTCCTAAAAATGATCATTTGTGTTGTTTAAAATAAATAGTTATGCTTTCTTAAAAATATTTTCTACATATGTACTAAATTGCTCATAATTAAATAGCTATGTAGAGAAAGAAGATGAGTAGTTACAATAATAGATGGCTTATAATTAAAAAGGAGAAAAAAGCAGAGGGTAATATAAGAAATCTAATAATGAGAAGAGATGAAACAAGTTGATGAATATTTAAGAAAGTAACGGTACTCAAGAAAATCTAAATGTGAAGCAATTGGGTGATTTTCTTCAAATATCTATACTAATACATAAAGTAAAGAGGATTTCCAAAAGACGCAATCTTTTGTCTTCTCCAAATATTCTTAACGACTTGGAGGTGTCTATTTGGTAACAATTTTGTTTTCAAGAACAATTTCTATTTATAAATGAATTTTCTTTTATTTTGTTCTTTGAACAAGATTCTAAGTATTTGAAGACATCTAGTAACTATCCAAAATTTCTATTCCCAGTATAAAAATGCGTTTGGTAAGACTTTAAATTCTTTTGTGATTTAGAATTTCTTTTAATTTTTTAATTATTTTATTTTATTTTTCTCTCTTTTTTTTTTTTTCCTTTTTCTTCTTCTCCTTCCTCCTCTTTGGCCGGTTGCCACCAACCGGCCAGACAAGGGTCGACAACCTCGTCGAGCATTGCCGACCCCCAACAAGGCCAAGCATTGCCGGCCAAGCCTCATCGGCAGCTAGGTGAGCTCGGCCTCGCTCAGACCTTGCCAACGCTGAGCGGCATCGAGCGAGCCGCCCAACGTTGGCAAGCCCCATCGACAGCTGGAATATAAGTGTGTTTTATTTTCCACACATTTAGGTATTGATTTTGATTTTCTTTCTAACAACAATAGCAACCTTTATAAAAAGGCATTCAAATTTCGAAATATCTTCATTTTTTTCTCATATATGTATATATTCACACACTTAGTTTTTTCATAATTTAATCCATGAGCTCTATTTCTGTAGAGAGCTCGCTACAATTTTCTAGTATTTACATAAATATAGGAAAAGCCATCAATTGAATTTGTGCATTTGTTGGAATGAGTAACTTTGACTCGATGATCTTCGTATATATAAATATAGTCGAAACACTATTTCTTCATTCAATCTAAAACTTTCTTTCACGTCACGACAGATATCTGCCACCGTGATCGCAGCCATGGCTTACCAAGCCAGCATTAGCCCTCCCTGCGGCGTGTGGGACGACGATCACAAAGACAACCAAGGCAAGATCTCACACTTCGCAGGAACATCGATAATGGCCGCAAACAATCCAAAGGGTTACACAATGTTCTTGACACACAACACCATCTCTTTTCTTGCATCCCTTAGCACGATCTTCTTGCTCATAAGTGGCTTCCCCTTGGGGAAGAAGGTTCTGACGAGGATTCTGATGGCCACAATGTGGGTGACCATCATTTTCACGGCGCTGACCTTCTTGCACGTCCACAGGAATTCTGAAGACGGAGCGGCACCCATCCCAGTGGCTGCGCTCTTCATGTTTGTTTTTCTCTGTGCTGTAGCCGTTCTTTTTTTATTTCACACTGTTCGATACCTACGAAAGATCCTCAAAAGCTCAAGAATTGGACATCAGGATGTGTGAGTTGGTGCAGATCTAGGGGCAATATCAAGATCTAGTGTATTCATCTGGTGGGACAAAGGATTACTGCATAGTCTTGATGCCTATGTTCTTTGTAACTCAATCCCTATGTCATAAGATCATTCTGAGTACCGCCAGTTGTGCAAACGATTTAATGAGACTACTAAACCAAATGCAGAGTCCATCCCGCATTATTCTCGAGCTGTCCTCATGAGAGATGTCTCGCCGCGTAGCCAAATCTTTCTAAAGAGAATGGGAAGGCCTGGCCACAAAGTAATCTGATCTACTCCTATGTATGCCGCAGATTACTAGGTAAAAGCAACATTGGGCCATTCTATGATTTGTCTCACACAGCTTCACCATTCTCTTTCCAATCACGCCAAACAACCGAACCCACCATCCTCAAAAGCATCAGCAGTTCTTTTATGCTTCCTTCATATACTTCTCCAATGCTGATAGATGTCCAAAAGCCATCTGATCAAAGCTAGTGAGCCTCTCTGTCTGATCAATTTCAACCCCATGGCACCAAACCATAATGCAGTCACGCCATTTACATGAACTTCCTACACTATCTTTCCTGCCTAATTTTAAGGAAGTGATACACAGAATTCACAGAAACTCTCCATTATTATTCATAGGCCATGCAAGCTGATCCTCCCTCAAAGGTCGGAATCGAAGCAGCGCTAGTTTCATATGTAATGTTCACATACCAGAACGTGTGCTTCTTCCAAAACAACATTCAAGCTCTGATATTATGACTTCTTGCCGAACGATCTTTTCTTCTTTATATAGACAAGTAGAGGAGGGACAAGGCAGAAATGCAACCTAAAATCTCACGGACCGATCTGTTGTTCCTAATGACAAGACAAAGGATTGGTAGCGTATCATCCCACACAAAACACAGAAAATTACTGTTCATATGCAAACTGATTACAGGGGATGGAAGAACAGAGAGATGAAAACAATTGTATAGACAGATCTTTTGTACCTTACTGGTGATAATCAGTCCATAACAATTGGGAAGGTAAGAGAGTTCTCAAAGGCCGGAGCCAGTACTTTCAGTCTTAGACGACCACCATGTGTGGTTTCAATCAGCAAGCCCACAACTAACGCAACTCATAAACTCCACTCAACCCAGCTTGGCAAACCAAGCCTCTTTCAAGAAGTTCCATTTCGCACCCCCAACTTAATGCAACTTGACGGTTTTGTTCGGGAGAATAATATGGGGGTTGCGTATGTGTGGGTTAAGAGCCGCCAATTCCTTCCATTTAGCACCAGTTCCATGAACACAGGATGAGATGCTCCACAATGTGTCACCAGGCTGTGCCTTAGTTGTTGCTAGGGCAGTTTGTTGGAGAAATCTTTCCAAAATATTTTGAAGCTGACAAAACGTTTCTATCAGTCCAGTCTGGATAATTGCAGACCTTCTGTTTAGAGTCTAAAGACTTTCAGATCACCAGACTCAGCACTCAAGACTCAAGACTCAAGACTATTCTCATTGACAGCTTTTTCTAATCCAATGGACGAAGGCAATCCAGAGTCAAGTATTTGGTTGAGGATTTAGTCCTATCCTCCGGAGAAGATCTCTTGGCTGGATAAATATAACGGATTCTTTTATTCGTAATCAAGATCGATTGAAGATCCGATGGTCGACGAAATATTCTTGGAAGGTTCTATTCTTGGAAACCAAGATCCTAATTGTATGGGCGAACAGGATTGATGGGCTATCGTCAAGTTCCTTTAATAGCTCGAATGATCTTCTTGATTGATTCTGTCCAACGGTCAGATTGGAGGAATTCCTTTGGTAAGTGCCAACGGGTATGATGGCATAAAGGAGTATAAAAGGAAGACGTTCTAGTTGCTTTAGTGCATGATCGATAGAGAAATTCCAGAGTCTGAAGCACCTTGATTATTAGTCGATACATTTTGAGCGAAGTTGTATACACAAAAAGTGTCTATACTTAGTGATATCTTGAGCTAGTGTGGTAGATCATCTATACCGAGAAATCAAGGGAGAATAACGCTGTAACATCTCTTTGTTTATAGTGGAATCCAGCCAATAGGCTGTCAGTGCAGAAGAGTGGACGTAGGCTTGAATAAGCCGAACCACTATAAACCGCGTGTTCAATTTTCTCTTCCCTTCTCTCAGTCTTACTTTGATTATTGTTTGTCTCAAATCTATCAACTGTCTAGTATTGTGCAATCATCGAGAAAAATATTTTATATACCTATTCACCTCTCTCTAGGTACTTATTCTAGCTATATCAATTGGTATCAGAGCTCGTGTTCTCACTTTATTTGAAGTGTTTTACTTCAGAGTAAAAGATCTATGGCTAGTATGCTAGCACCAGGGCTGGTGGAAGGGCAAAGTAATACTAAACCACCCTACTTTGATGGAAAAGATTACAACATCTGGAAGAACAAGATGAAAGCCTTCCTACGATCAAAGGATCCTCTGGAATGGGACGTTGTAGAAAAAGGAATTACTCCTACAGCTGCATCAGTCTCTGAAAGAGGGAAAGAAACTGTTGAGACCAGCGGAATGACTCAGGAAGAGATAATCAAGAGACAAGCACTTGATGCAAAAGCAATTTACTCTTTATATTGTACTTTGTCACCAACTGAATATAACAGAATATCTTCTTGTGTTATAGCAAAAGAAGTTTGGGACAGATTACATATCACCTATGAAGGAACAGATCGAGTGAAAGAAACCAGAATTAACATTCTCCTCGGTCAATATGAAGCCTTCAAAATGAAACCAGGAGAATATATAACTCGACATGTTTAGCCGTTTTACAGATATTGTAAATGGTCTTGAGAATCAAGGACAAAAAATTTCTGATCCCATGAAGGTAAACAAGCTCGCTGGATTCTCCAAGGATTGGAATCACATAAAGACTTCAATAAGAGAGACGCAAAGAATTATGCCACTATCTCTGTCGACGAGCTGATTGGAACTCTTCGATCTTATGAAGTGGAACGAATTAATGAAGACGAAGATCCAAAAGGTAAGAAATCCATTGCATTAAAATCAAATGATGATTTTGATGATATAGATTCTGAAGATGATATGAACGATGAGGAGCTTGCTCTCATGATAAGAAGATTCAGAAAACTGAATAGAAAAGGAAGAAGGTTCAACTCAAAGAAACAAAGTTTTCAAAGACAGCAGATCAAGCCTGTTGATGATGAGGAACCAAACAAAGATGTAGTTTACTTTGATTCGTAAGAAAAAGGGACACATCAAACCCAACCTGTCCTCTTCAAGAAGAAGAGAGGAAAAACTGAAAAGTTTCGAAAAGCTCTCAAAGCCGAAACCTGGAGTGATACGAGTGTGAAGAAAGTGATAATGAGTATACTAACCTATGTCGATGGCACAATCGACTCAGACTCAAACTCGGATCGACTATGCGGTGAATTTGAGGTAAGTGATTTTAAAATTCCTGTCAAAGTTTCTAAATATATTGATGAACTATGTTTTAGTCTTAAGACTTCTCTCAAAAGAATTTCCGAACTTAAAAAGGAAAACTCAGCTCTAAAACAAAAGGAAAACGTTTTAGAAGAAAGAGTTAAAAGTTTAGACTTGAATGTTTCCTCTTCTAAAGAAAATGAAGATAATCTTTTGAAAGAAAATGCCCTTTTAAAAACTGACTTATCAAATATTTCAAAGAAATTTTCAATAGGATTCGAAAAACTTAAAAAAATTCTTTCAGCTCAAAGACCTTACTTCAATAAGTCCGGTTTAGGTATGACAGCAGAAACAATTCCCTTAATTGATTTTCCTAAAGTAAAAGAAAGAATTAAGAAAAGACCCTCGAGAGAGGCCTACAAAAATCATTTCAAGAAAGTTTTTGTAAAGTCTGTAGGTCGAAATGCCCTCAGGTGTTCAAAGTGCAACAGTCCGGATCACTTTGAAAAAGAGTGTCCTATGGTTTGGAAACCTATTAAGAAAGTATGGGCTAATATTGTTTATCTTACTAACACCAAAGGACCTAAGAAAATTTGGGTACCAAAGAAAGCTTGAGACTCTCTTTTAAATGCAGGTCTCCGTCAAGAAAAAGATAAAGTGATATCTTGACAAAGTGGATGCTCAAGACACATGACATGGGAGACTCAAATTGCTTCATAAAGTTTGTTCAAGTAAATGGTGGAAAAGTTTCATTTGGAGGAAACAGCAAAGGAAGTATTGTGGGATTTGAAACTGTGAAAATTGGAAATCTCACAATAAGTAATGTTTCCCTAGTGGAAGGACTCAATTACAATCTTCTCAGCATTAGTCAACTGTGTGATACTGGTTTTAAGATCTTCTTTCAAGAAGGAATATGTTCTGGAACCAGTAAAGACTCTACTCAGTCTTTCATGGATCGAAGGCATGGAAACATCTATCTCTTAGATGTGAAACCGGATGAATCGCAATGCTTAATCTCAATTCAAGACGAAGCAAGCTTATGGCACAGAAAGCTTGGTCACATCAACATGAAGCAATTAGTCAAAATCTCTACAAAGCAGCTTGTTCAAGGTCTACCCAAATTACCATACCAAAAGACTGATCCATGCACTCCATGTATTCTGGGAAAGTAGGTAAGAAATTCATTTAAGCTAATAAATCATGTCTCTACTAATCATCTACTACAGTTGCTGCATATGGATCTCTTCGGACCAACCAGAACCCAGAGCATTGGAGGTAATAAATATTGCCTAGTAATTGTGGACGATTACTCCCGCTTTACTTGGGTATATTTCCTTGCAAGTAAGTCCGAAACATTCTCGTATTTTGAGAAATTTGCTAAAAAGGTTCAAAATGAAAAAGGATGTGTTATCTCTAGTATAAGAACAGATCATGGAAGTGAATTTGAAAATCAAGATTTTACAAAATTTTGTGATAAATCTGGCTTTAAGCATGTGTTCTCCTCTCCATATACTCCTTAGCAAAATGGAGTTGTGGAAAGAAAGAATAGATCTCTTCAAGAAATGGCTAGAACTCTTTTAATTGAAAGTAAGATTTCTTCACGATTTTGGGCTGAAGCTATTTCAACAGCATGCTATATCATCAATAGAGTCTTCTTAAGACCTATTCTAGAGAAAACCCCTTATGAGTTATTCAAAGGAAAGAAGCCTATTGTTTCATACTTTCATGTGTTCGGTTGCAAATGCTTTCTATTGAAAAATGCTAAAGATCGAGTTGGTAAGTTTGAAGAAAGATTAGATGAAGGCATCTTCCTTGGATATTCTACATCAAGCAAAGCCTACAGAATCTATAACAAGAAGAGCCAGTCTGTGGAAGAGTCAATCAATGTCAAATTTCAAGACTCTACGCAAGATGAATCGATCAGACTCATCATGAAGAGTCTCGAACTCGCTCCGACCTTCCAAAGCTTACAACTCAAGAAGCATCTCAGACTCTGGAAGACTAGCATCAAGCTGTTCGTGAAGATTCAAATAAAGAAAGGGATCATCAACCAGATAAATCAACCAGTAACTGGAAGCATAAGTCCAGTCATCCCAAAGATCTCATTATCGGCGAAATTAATGAAGGAATTCGCACCAAATCCAAAAGGCGTGAAGAGTCTAGTGCTGTGGCTCTCATTTATGAAATTGAACCAAAGAGCATAGAAGAAGCTTTATCTGATGAAAGTTGGATTGAAGCTATGCAAGAAGAGCTCAGACAGTTCAACATTAATGATGTCTGGGAACTAACATCTAAACCAAAAGGTAAAACTGTTATTGGAACTAAATGGGTGTTCAGGAACAAGATGAATGAGAAAGGAAAAGTCGTACAAAACAAAGCAAGACTCGTGGCCAAGAGATATACACAAGAAGAAGGAATAGACTATGATGAGACTTAAGCACCAGTAGCAAGGTTAGAAGCTATTCAACTATTACTTGCGTTTGCTTGCTATAAAAATTTCAGGTTATCCAAATGGACGTCAAAAGTGCCTTCCTAAATGGATTTATCCATGAGGAAGTCTATGTGGAACAACCACCAGGGTTTGAAGACCCAAAGAAGCCAAACTCGTCTTCGGGATCGAAAAAGGCCTTGTATGGTTTAAAGCAAGCACCTCAAGCTTGGTACGACAGACTAAGTAAGTTCTTAATACAGAATGATTTTGTCAAATGTAAAGTAGATACTACTCTATTTATCAAAAAGGAAAACAAAAGCTTTTTACTTGTTCAAATATATGTGGATGATATTATTTTTGGATCCTCTAATGAAATTCTGCGTGCAAGAAATTTTCTAAGTCTATGCGGGATGAGTTTGAAATGAGTATGATGGGAGAATTAACCTTCTTTCTTGGACTCCAAATAAAACAATTGAAGGAAGGAACTTTTATTCATCAAGAAAAATATGCTAATGATCTTGTCAAAAAGTTTAGACTGGAAAAGTGCAAAAAGACCGACATACCGATGTGAAGTTCTTTGAAGATAGACAAAGATGAAGAAGGGAAGAAAGTTGATCAAAAGCTCTACAAGAGCATCATTGGCTCATTTATTTATCTTACTGCTTCTAGACCTGACATTTTGTTGAGTGTTTGCATTTGTGCTAGGTTTCAATCAGATCCTAGAGAATCCCATCTCAGTGCTGCGAAACGTATTATTAAATACATTGCTTCATCTTCAAGCATCGGTCTTTGGTATCCTAAGAAGGGAAACTTTAATCTTTCGGAATATTCGACGCAGATCCGGCCGGTTGCGTAGAGTTGATGTAAAGAGCACTTCGGGAACTTGCCGGTTGCTTGGAAGCAGGACAATGTCTTGGTTTTCAAGGAAACAAAGCACTATGGCTCTCTCAATAATATAAGCAGAGTATGTAGCTCTTGGAAGTTGCTGTTCGCAAATTCTATGGATAAAACAACAGCTACAAGACTTCGGAATTGAAAACTCATGCACAGAGATTAGATGTGACAACAATCTCACTAAAAATCCAATCCTTCACTCAAGAGCAAAGCATATAAAGATTCGACATCATTTCATTAGAGATCATGTTCAAAATGGAGAAATCTCGATTCAATTTGTTAATTCAAAGAGCCAACTAGTGGATATATTCACAAAGCCTTTGGAGAAAAATCAATTCGATTTTATCCGTTCCAAACTCAACATTTTGAAACTTGAGAAAGTTAAAGTCTAGAGACTCTCCAACCCTCAGACTCAGACATTCATGGCTATAGACTGTAAGTTGTTGTTATATTCAATCTCGAAAAGGTACGATCATTAGTTCAGTTAATTTATAATTTCCGTGAAAAACGGAATCTTGTCTTTTCAAAAAGATTAACTTATATTTGGCAGTTATCGATTTCAAAAGAAGCGTCTGTTCATTTTCCTTTGTGCCGATTGGTTTTTTTTTTCCTTTTTAAACCGAGTTATATATATATACAGTTTTTCTTGATTAAACTTCAAAACCCTAAAAAGGCATTCTCCTCCCAATCCTGTCTCTACTTCGTGTTCATCTTCGAGAAAGTTGTCATCTTTTCTTGGAAAAGTGAGTAAAGGAATCTTTCAACGACAAGGAAGGATGTCTTCTTTGAGAAAGTCTTCAAGAATCACGAACAGGGGACCACAGAGAATGAGGGAGGGGCCTACCCATTTCGATCTCACCGAAGATTTCTCGAGTCAAAGAGAGCCCGATTCACTCTCCACCATGTCACTCTTCATCATCTACCCCACAAGGTGCGGGTCAACAACCGGAGGAAGAAATAATTGAGGACGCAGACCCTGTAAGAGTCCAAAAACCCTCTTTTATTTACAAGCTCTATCTTGCGTTGAAAAGCACTGGGACTCCGCTAAACTACGTAGATGAATTCCTTAAATATAAGAATTATGGGAATGAGTATATCTTTTTGCGACGAATGGAGGATTTGGGAATTGCTCCCAAAGGAAAGGCTGAGGAAGCACTTGCGAACATTCCAAGTGACCCTCATGTATCGGAACTAAATCTGACTGACGGGAACGATGATAATAAAATGTTCAGTGAATTTCAACCTAGAATGGGTGTTGCTGCGAAAGTGAAGGGAAAAAGGATAGATTTGTTTAAATCGAAGGAACAGGAGAATCTGTTCTTCAGACTGTTGAAACAAGGGGTGATAAACCCTAGGAGTGTTGATTTCGATTTCTTGGATGCCATTAATGTGAACTTAAGGGAGAAGTTCAATCTGCTTCAACTTGAGCAATTTTGCTCCGATACCATAGACGGTTATGCGCAATTGACAGCATACTTCTATTCGAATCTTAGCTTTTTAGATGCGAATAGAATATCCTTCAGTGTTCGAGACCACGACTATGTGGTAGATGTGGACATGTTGGCGATATAATTGGAGTTGAAAGAGGACGCTATCAACCGATCAAAGTTTCGATTGTTCGTGCCACACTAGAGCTTGTCAAAGACAGGGATACAAAGGGAAGAATTACCTACACAAGAATGAGTGCCATCAACATTTTGCTTCACAAAATTGTGATCAACTGTATCAGGCCAAAGTCTACATCCAAGACTAACGTGTCTAACTCCGAGGCGAAATTGATGTACGCGATCAATTCAGGGAAGAAGTTCTCTCTTCCTCACACCATTCTCTTTCACATGTACAGAGCAATGGTGAAGGACAAGGGCCAATTGCCTTACCCAGGTCTTGTGACAAAGATCTTCAGACACTTGAACATTGAACCTCCACATACTCTTTGTGTTCGACCATGCAACAAAATGGTGGTGGGTTTGAAAATGCTTGACAAAAATGCGTCGAAAGAGCTTAATAAGGCAATGAAGAAGTTCAAAGTGAAGACTCCAGCATCTTCTCGCATCAAAGAGAAAAGGGAAGGAGCTCATGGGTGCTCCATCCAAAAAGAAAAGAACTCTTATCTTGGAGGATGAAGATGAAGAGGAAGATCTCACTATCTCTGCATTGAAAAGGACCAGACGTTCTATACCTAAATCAACAGAACAACATATGAAAGGAAAAGAAGCAAAGGAAAAAGAACAGAGAGAAGAAGAGGGACAAGCAAAGAACAAAGAAGCAAAGGAGCAACAAGAGAAAGAGAAAGAAGACAAAGAGAAAGAAGCTGAAGAAGAAGGAGAAGCAAGTGAAAGAAAAGTCTCGAGATGAAGCCTGGAGAGAAAGGGAATCAAGACGCGAAGAGCATGACCATCACTCTTCCCCAATTAAGGTCCTAGAGACAGGGGGAGATGGCAAGCAAGGAAAGACTACACTACATGCTGTCAACAGTGAAGGTGTGAATCACTCACCAGCAAATCCTGAAGATTTTCAGGCTTCTCAAATGCCTGAGGAAGGACATGATACATCAACACCAAATCTGCTCGATTACACCGAAGTTCCATCGTCTGCCTTCACTCCATCCGAGAGAGCAAATGCGAGCACATAGACGGACAATACAGCAGATTTTCGTCGTATCCTTGATGTTCTTCTAGAAATGCAAGGTCAAATCTATGCTCTGGACTGTGAACTACAAGTCCTGAAGAATGCTGGACAAGCATCTTCTGTTACCCTGGCGGATCAAATGAAAGACCTTGCTCTTCAAATTCAAGCCAATGCCAAAAGAGAAGAGGTGGCTCATTTACAGGAAAACTTGAAGAGGCTGGAAGGCATCGTACAGTCGATGGGAGATTTCTAGATTGTGCGCATTCCTGCGGACTTGACTCTTTTCTCACCTTTTTAATGATGACAAAAAGGGGAGAATTGCAATTTGAACTCTTTAAACTTTGACTTTAAATTTCTTTTGTGTGTTTGAATGTTTGTTTTTGAGTATGACTTGGGTGTGAACTTGAATTTGACTGACTTGGGTGTGAATTTTGATGCTTGACTATTTGCATTTATATCAAGTGTTATTGTATGGTTTTACTCATGAAAGACTAACCGATTTTCTGTGGATGCAGAGTCTGGTTGATTTTATTAATCTTTATGAGACAGTCATATTGCTTGAGTAATGTTTTGCAGGTGAAAGTTGTTCAAATCTACAGGAAAGTTTTGTCACCATCAAAAAGGGGGAGATTGTTGGAGAAATCTTTCCAGAATATTTTGAAGCTGACAAAACGTTTCTATCATCTAGTCTCGGATAATTGCAAATCTTCGTTTAGAGTCTAAAGACTTTCAGATCACCAGACTCAAAGACTCAAGACTCAAGACTCAAGACTATTCTCATTGACAGCTTTTTCTAATCCAGTGACAAAGGCAATCCAGAGTCAAGTATTTGGTTGAGGATTTAGTCCTATCCTCCGGAGAAGATCTCTTGGCTGGATAAATATAACGGATTCTTTTATTCGTAATCAAGATCGTTTGAAGATCCGATGGTCGACGAAATATTCTTGGAAGGTTCTATTCTTGGAAACCAAGATTCGATTGTATGGGCGAACAGGATTGATGGGCTATCGTCGAGTTCCTTTAATAGCTCGAATGATCTTCTTGATTGATTCCGTCCAACGGGCAGATTGGAGGAATTCCTTTGGTAAGTGCCAACGGGTATGATGGCATAAAGGAGTATAAAAGGAAGACGTTCTAGTTGCTTTAGTGCATGATCGATAGAGAAATTTCAGAGTCTAAAGCACCTTGATTATTAGTCGATACATTTTGAGCGAAGTTGTATACACAAAGAGTGTCTATACTTAGTGATACCTTGAGCTAGTGTGGTAGATCATCTACACCGAGAAATCAAGGGAGAACAACGCTGTAACATCTCTTTGTTTATAGTGGAATCCAGCCAATAAGCTGTCAGTGCAGAAGAGTGGACGTAGGCTTGAATAAGCCGAACCACTATAAACCGCGTGTTCAATTTTCTCTTCCCTTCTCTCAGTCTTACTTTGATTATTGTTTGTCTCAAATCTATCAACTGTCTAGTCTTGTGCAATTATCGAGAAAAATCTTTTATATACCTATTCACCCCCCCTCTACATACTTATTCTAGCTATATCACAGTTGATTTAGAAGAAGCAGTCTTCGACTTCAGAAACGGATGCTTATTGCTCTTTCCCATTCCATTAGCAAGCAACCAACGGGAACCGGATTGTTGCTGGTTTGAACTTCCCCGGACCTTTCCCTTCCCAAGATCAATCTTGAGACCAGCAACATGGACTTCAGTAATCTTGCACTGGGGAATTCATCCCTAAAAATTTGTGTGCAGATGATAAAAGTTCTTGCTTACAATCCCAGGACTCGAGGTGAACACACCAAACTCAAGTGGCCTCACAACACTAGACATTCTTGAGCAGGGTCCCAGAGGCTCGAGAGTTCTTGAAATTGAGACATGCCTTCAAAGCTCCGGAGCTTCACTTGATAACGTTCCTAGTCAGCAATCTTATATTTTGTATCTAATTTAAGATATTGTTGATATTGTTCCCGTATTTTCTCTACTTGCCTTAAGCATCCTCAATCATCCCTAAATTAGGCTCTAATATCTTTATATATAGTTTGTACAAGAGAGATCACAATACAATATACAAAAACTACGATTTCTTCATCACTCTCCATAGACATCCAATCAGTCCCATATTACTATGATCCAGTTCTTGACCCACCACCAAGAATGACCTCCCGCACCACCACCTCAAGATCACCTAAAAACTCCCCATCACTCTCCACCAAGAAAGCCCCTTCAAAGAAACGGAGTACTTTAAGGAAACCCCTATCAAAGAAACTGAGTGCTCTAAGAAGACCCCCGGTGGAAGCCGATTGGCTGAGCCAGGAGAGATTCACTAATGGTGGTCGCTTCGCTGCTAGCGACGGTGGCATTCCAAGCTGCGACCGCACTGCCAGGAGGCGTCTGGCAGGATGACTACAAGGTCGATGCCAACGGCAACCCAGTGAAGGAGCTGCACATGGCGGGCACCTCTATGATGGCCCACATCCAGCGGATGGCCTACGGACAGTTCATGATCTTCAACCCACTGGCCTTCCTGTCCTTCCTCGGCATCATCCTGCTCCTCTTGAGCGGGCTTCCAATAGAGCGGCGATGCTGGATGTGGACCCAGGTGGTGATCATGTGGCTAGCGATCACGGGCAGGCGATCACCTACTTCATAGCGCTGCGCAACATATCGCTGGCTGACTCGTGGGGGATGCTGAAGGACGTGACAGACGTGTCGGTGGTGTGCTGACTGTGCCTGATGGGGGTGGTGTTCATGGGGAATGTGGTGAGGCTTTGTGTGTGGGTGCTGAGGAAGTGGGGTTTACTTGAAGAAGAAAGAGAAGAAGAATTCAGATGAAGACGATGAAGACAAGCATGAGCAAGTGTGACGGTCTGTGTGACAATCGAGTAAATTGAATGGTCTTTGTTCTATGATAGCGGTGGCATGGTCAGTATGTGTAAAATTTGTGATTCTGATGAGCGGGTTGATGATGGTTTTGAGGTGCTCTGTTTTCTTCTACTTCTGTTTGATAACAGAGTATTTGTCCTAAAGAGAGGGTAAGACGGATTCTGCTAGAGAAATCTTTGGATGGTAAACGATTGAAGAGACTAATATGGTGCTTGGAGCAATCGTGCGTGATCTCCCTCTGTAATTTGTACAAAATCAGGACAATACGCGGTTATAGTTGCCGCAATTTCTTCTCTATACAATGTTGAACATGACTGTTGGACGAAGAGAGCTTCAGCCATTTCGGCCAGGTCTGCTCAGGAACGGCTCAGTCCTCTCAACTCGGCCATCTTCACTCGGTATTGAAGTATTCTGGACTTTGGTCCTCAGTTGAGATTCAGGGTGGCTGGAAATAAATTAGTAGTACAGGATGGGATTTCCTGCAATCATTATATAATTGTTTCCTTTGTTTGAATATTATTTGATGCTGAGATTAGAAATGTTTGTCTAGGTTTTCTATTTCCTTCCCTTCCTAGCTGCTGTTAAACATCTATCTTGCGAGAAGTTTCTGCTATGGACGGATAAATTAAGCTGCCATCTCAAGCCTCTGTTGCACGAGACTGAACCTCAAGCAGGTTAGAGTGTATCTACTGTCTATGACTTGAGAATTCCATGTCAATTAAACTGTACAAATTCATGCACATTTGATGATTAGAAGCACAACTCTGTTTAAGCATGGTACCCTGTAACTTCTTACCGCCAGACATAACAATTTTCGCTGAAATCTCTGCTAGACTTGATTCATTAGACTATTCAAAACAATATTTCGAGCAATCCGACTAGCATGAAATGAAAGAGAGAGCCAACTCAAATGATTGTCATAGAGGATGACACTTGATGAAAGCATGAACTTATTCCACACGGAACAAAACAATTTGTTCTGTCTTTCACCATAAAAACTGCTCAATTCTCATCCATATGGAAAATACAGCATTATTACATCAAGGCAGTCTACCTCCAACATCAGCATCAACTAAAAACTGCAGATATAAGGGAACATTAGAACTGTAACTCTCACTACAAACTCGGTCTCTAGCTTGAGTAGCTGCTACCCAGTTGTCTGATGGAATAGTTGCTCAACTGACCCAAATCCACTGGACATCTTCAAAGCTTGAGGCTTTCTGTCCTTCATTATTGTCGGTTATAGAAATCCTATAGTCGCTACCTTTGATATTTTATTAGATCTTCTACAAGCTCTAAATAGTTCGTGCCAATACCCCTCTTCTCTATAGTTTTCGTGTCCTAGCTCATATCTCCTCGCCGAGGCATCCACACAAAGGTCTTCCATTCGACGTGATCAAAACATCTCAAACAGCCTCCTCTCATATTATCCTCGATTGGTTAGCAGTCCCTAATTTTACCTGCATTAATTGATTTCAAATCTTGCCCTTCCTCTCGAATGTCATGTCCTACGAAGCATTCTCAAGGTGTCGTTAGCATGATCTCCAGTTTTGTCAAATTAGATCAAAGTTAATGGAAGGATTCATTCCTTGGTATCGTCTTGAATTTGTCTTGTCACCATTGGGGCAATGGAGGCACCTTCCCCCTTGTAGCTTCCAATAAATTGAAATGGAAACTACCATATGTTGTAATCATTTTGCGAATTTGCCCCACGACTATACAAGTGTGTACTTATGAGGGTTGATTCAACATGGGAAGAAAGGAGATTGAAAAATATTTAAGTCATTCATTTGATTGTGCTCGCGTCTTGCCTGATTGATCATATCAGTAAGGCATTTTGGGTGTTTAAGGTTTACTTACCAAAGATGAGCCTTCTTGTCATAGAAAAAGCCAGTGTCGGAAGAATTAAAAGAAAGGCAAATGTTAAAGAGTAAGGATATTTGTTAAATTTCTTTATTTGACATCTTTTTTTCTGAGTTAGTACGATACTTACTTTAATTTTGATCAAGTAATTCGGGTAATCTCCATGTTATAAGAGTCTTGTTAATAAAATACCTCATAGGCACTAGTTAAAATCACTAACAATAAAAAATAAAGCGTATCAGTATATGCTGAAAATTGAGCAACCCCAAATTTCGAAAATAGCCATGTACTTCAAATATACAGATTTATTTTTCCAAAGAAAAATTAATGACGCCCAGCAAGTACCCTAACTACATTCTTTAACATTTTCCTTTTTATGAATTATTCTAACACTCGATTTCGATGAGAAAAGCTCATCTTAGATAAGTAAACCTCAAACCTCCAAAATACCCCATTGATACTAAGGACTGAGTAAGATGCAAACCCAAATCTCCATAATGGCGTTTTAGCCGTAAAAGTCCTTATCAGGGTATGAACATTCTTTGTGCCTATGAAAGTACGTAGATGGAAATTCTACATTCGCTTAGTGCCTTCTAATATTTAGCTAAATGTGTCGGACGATAACATGACATGCCATCAACCTGAAATTTGAACATGTGAAGGATTAGTGTCCAAACAGTACCCATATTATCAACATTGGTGTAAGGATGAGATCCCCTATCATCTTATTAGTATTTCCATTTGATGTCGTATCATCCAAACCTTTGATCCGTGCGAATAAAGAGGAAGCGGATCCTTTCCCATTGGTGCAGACATCGCTTTGGCGAGTTTCAGTTATTGAAGACGGTCGGGAGTGCAGAAAGCAAGAAAGAAATGAGCAATCAATAAATCAATCTCGCGCCACGACAAAAGGCAAGCTCTACATGACGTGTGAAACCTCATTTGAGGTTAGGTGGCATTGCGCAGTCCTCGCATTCCATTGAGGATGCAGCGGCGATTTCCTGAAGGTTTACTCTATTAGTCATGCTCAACAGATATGTACATTGGTTTTGACATCATTGGCTTGGTGGTTGCCTAGTTCTATCAACTTCACTTTATTTAAAGTTCAATGCTTTAACTAAATTATAATGGAAAAGTTGGAGCATTGCGCGCACGCCTGGATGAAACATTAGCACACTCCCACGCTTAATCATAAGCTTCCCACTTGAGAAAGTGTAGATAATGCTACATAACATAATGGATCTAAATCAGTAAAATCAGCAGAATTTGGTTTGAGCTTTTGACTAAATAAACAAGTGGTCCACTATAAAAGCCTTCTCCCATCCGCACGTGTGTTTTTATAGTTTCCCGAAATATCACCATTTCACTTATAGTGCTAAGATGCATGTGTAAAGATATTATGTGAAAGAGACCTCTCATTCAGAATGTAACATAAGGTGGACAAGTCAATAGTATTCTAGTTGGTTCATGAATCATTAATTTCAAATTCTAAGTGAAGGTGAGTTATTGTTGAGCTTGGGTTTAAGCTTGAACCTAGCAATTTCTCTAGGTAAAGGTTTTGGGCTTAACATGTGTGAATTGATGTGTGGTGAATATCTCAAGGGAAGAAACCTCGTATGTGACTCCTAATCGAGGTGACCAATAGTGTGATCTGCTGAGGTTGGCCAGATAAAGGCAATGGAGGAGGAGTCAAGGCAAATGTTGTGTTCCTACTGAGCTGGGCCAATGTAGAGATTTGAAATGATGCTGGTGTGGTATTAAAGGGAGCAAGCTTGACATAGATGGCCCACACATGAAGCATAGATTTGTTGAGATGCACGTGCTAGGGTGTTATGAGAAAGAAGTCCCAAATTAGAGAGCAATGTAAAGTGAAGATGTTGATATAATCTTAGTAGGTCCAACTAAATATGTTTACGGACTCGAACTTAACATCTCCCTAAGTGAATATATCAAGCTTCCACTATGTCTCCCAACAATTAGAATCTTTTCTTACGTCGTGTTAAAGCAATGTGTATGGGTTTCTATAAATATAAATATATTTAATACAAATTCAAACACATAAAATCTTCACAGATGTGTCATTGCATCCAACGAACTGAGTATAGGGATTTAAATAAACAGATCAAATTCAGCACCAAATAAAATTTATCAAATCAATCTTAAAGCCAGTATATCACATTCCACGATATTTACCTTTCCAACGTTGCGGAAGCAGGCAGGAATGTTCTTTAATCCCACGTGCTTGGTTCACTGTTTTGCTTCTTCCAACATGCAAATGCTTTTACAAGACTAATGTTTTAGCTTGGATGTAATTAGCAATCTCAGCCTTTAACATTTCGACTCCAAGACGACGTATGTTGTTTCCGGGGGCATTCCTTAAAAGAAATGATCCAAGAGACCTGAGCCATTGTGCTTGGACTCCTGTGCTTTTATTTTTGTTAAGCGCTATGATCTCCTTTCTACACCAAAGCAGAAAATAATGAACGACCTAGATAAATTTATTAAACAGTTGATGATCTGTCAAATCTTGGATCTTTGCATTCCCATTTTACAATTTAATAGCAATCTCATGAAGCCTTACAAACGTTAGTCAAGCTTAACAGATAAACAAACTTGGTGTACATTATGAGTGTACATTATTGGTGGGAAAATTGTTCAAAAAGTCTTAAATTTATTGCACTTTTGTAATTCAGTCATAAACTTTTCAATTGTATCAATTTTGTCATAATCTTTCATCTTTTGCCAAATCAGTCATAAATCTTTTAACTTCTTGTCATTTGAGTTCATCCAGCCAATTTTGGCTAGAAATTGCTGACTTAGATGGCTGATATTGACGTGATAATTTTTTTAATGATATTTTGAATTTTATATGGTTTTTCTCTTCTTCTTCTTTCTTTTTATTTTAAAGTTTTTTTTTTTAGCTAGGGTCAGCTAGGGTTGTCGGCAGACCTTCGTCGGCAATAGGACAAATTGTAAAGAATGGTGAGTAAGGATGGAGGGTTTGATAATAAATAAGTGGTTAGAGCAAAGAATTTATGGCAAGAAAAATTGTAAAAAATGGCGGACATAATAGAGGGTTTTTCTCTGTTATATGGTTGTAATTTTTTTACTTGGACGGCCGGCATTGACATAGCAATTTTTTAGTCATATTTTAAATTTTATATGGTTTATCTCTTCTTCTTTTTTTATTCTTTTTGCTCTTTTTTTTTTGAGCTAGGGTTAGCTAGGGTTGCCGGCAGACCTTTGCAAGCCACAAGACAAATTGTAAAGAATGGTGTTAAGGATGGAGGGTCTGACGTGGATGGCTGGTATTGACGTGTTAATTTTTTAATAATATTTTGAATTTTATAAGGTTTTTCTTTTTCTTTTCTTTTTTTACTTTTTTTGCCCAATGATTTTTTTTTTTTTTTGGTACCTTTCATAGACAATTCAAGTTACTGACCAAAAAAAAAAAATAGACAATTCAAGAAAAATTGTAAAATAAAACCAACGCACGAATGGTCAAGAAATTGTGATAAATAACCAGAGAAGGTGCCTCGATGTTTCCACCACCCTTGCTTTGTCGTTTTTCTCCATGTTTCATGCGCCCGAACACTGTTTCGACTGACATGGACACTTTGCCCAGCACCTGCCCAGCCCCGCCAAGCTTCCCGACAAGTGGTATCAAACCTGTGGTTTAAACAGGTTGGGCCCAAAATATGTGGATTGTAGTCGGGTGAATGTTTCAAGGAAAGAAATCCGGCGCGACTCCCAATCGAGGCGGCAGATGGTGTTTTCCTGTTGAGCTTCGCATTGAGGCGTCAAGGCAGAAGTAGTATTTCTGGCGAACTTGGTTGGGCCAAGGTGGAGATATGAGTGGAGATGTTATCAGTGTGAAAGGATAACTTATCATAAAAATAAATAAAAAACAAGTCCGACATAGAAGGCTCATACCTAAGGGGGAGATTTATCGAGGTGCACTTGTGAGAGTGTAATGCAAAAGAAGTCCCACATTGGTGATATGATGCAAAGTGAAGCAGTCAATATTATTCAAGTGGATCCGATCAAATATACTGAAGGATTCATATTTAAATTTTCCCTTGGCAATCTCTATAAATAAAAATATCATACTTTCACTGCACCTTCCAACAACTAAAAAGGTATATCTTTCATAAGCAACATATGAACAACAATCAAATAACAATTTATCACATTAACAATTTCATTGTTCACATCATTGTTAAAGCACGTACATCACATTCAATTTTAGCGAAAAAGAAATAGTGCATCATATTCAAATTTTCAACTAATATAGTCTTCGATAAATTTGTGTCAACATCATAAGTTCTTTGCTTATCTCTAGTATCATTCCACACTCTTTGCCTTTTCAACATTGCGGAAGCATGCAAAAATGTTCTCACACGTGTTTGTAGTGATAAATACACTAGAAATGCCAAAAGTTATATATAACGCTCACTTTAGTAAAAAAAATTTCGTCGACTCACGACATGCTAAATCGGAGAAAAAATGATCATTTAAGTGCCAACGGCGAGAAATTCCAACCAAATTGATTACTTGTCATTTATAATTAAAATTATAATATAACTTGGCAATTTTTTAAAAAAATTAGTCCACATGATATTTCAACATGGCATGCTTTGCACTGAAGTGATCGCTTTTTAACAACGACTAATTTGAAGTAATTATTTTCAATAAAATTTAGGACTCAAATGATCACTTTAAATAAATTTTGTCACTTAAATAATCAATATTTATAACTTTTTGACGACGTCATTTGTGGATTATATGCTTCCATATATCTGGATGTTCCAACCCTCAGACTTCCCACCTTTAAAAAGATCTAGTGCCCCATTTCTGACATTAGAAGAATTTACAAATCCTCACAATCGGTTTCGTCACATCCTTATGCTCCCAAATCCCATAGATATTGATGACCATAGAAGACAACAAAAGGTTACGGTTGTTGAAGCCATGCTAAATTGGCAATCAGAGTGTGCTCTAGCCTATAATAATGTTCTCAAGATAATTGACACAAAACTTTCAATTGTCCAAGCTCGTCTTGATCATGTTGACCAGAAGATTGATCAAATGACTTTGGTCACAAATAAATTGCTTAAGACATTCCAAAAGAAACTTCAACAGATGGAATTTGGAAGATACATTTCTCATCATTACTTGGAAGATCATACGGCTGAAATGGAAAAACTGAGAAGACAAATCAAGCTCTCGCAGGATGGAAAATTTATTCCTCCTCCAAATCCATTTTCTCAGCCTTGGCAAACGATTCCAATGGACGTGGGCCCTTCTAACGCTACATAAATTGCTTCAATTATTGACGAAGCTCCAAAACATAATCAAAGGGATATTATTACACTTCGAAACTGTATCAGAGAGATAGAAAAGCAAAAAAAGATTAGTGAAGAAAAGAAGCTAGCTCTTAAACCTTTTCTGGAACCTCTCTCTACTCATATGGTTTCAAACCCACTTAAGGCTTTCCTGCGAGATCAAAGCATACAAAGTATACCAACTATTGCTACATTTGACTCTGCTAAACAAAATACCTCTGAATCAGCCTCAAAATCAGATTCCCTGTCCTCCGAAAATATTTCAACCTCTGAACCACAAACACCGGTATCCAGTGTGCCTGCTATCTTTATGGCTGATCCCCCTAAAGCAGAGATGGAATCAAATTCATCCAAGCCAAAAGTAGTACATCTTCATGACATTCCATATTCTAAATGGCCAAATAGTTTGCAAGAATTCCATGCTTGGCTCAACACCAAAGCACTTTTTTTGAACACCGGTATGACATATTGATCAAGTTCGTGAGAAGATTCATTGGAAGCTTAAAAGATTGGTGGAGAACTATTTTTAACCAGGATCAAATGACATTTCTGTTTCAAACAAATTTTCATTATATGATCCAAGCTACCCACCAATTCTTTATTAGTGAATTAGAAGATCTCCTTAAGATTAGAAGAAGATAATTTCTTGAAAAAAAAGTGCTACTCTCTACAAAGAAAGCATCTCAATAAACATTTCCAATAAATGCTTAAACTATTTTATGCTTTGAGAGCTGATCTTAGCCTAAAACAGGTCTTCTCGACTTCCATTCCAAAAGAAATTGGACAAATGGTGGAAAGGTCCATTCATAATAAGTAGACGACCGTTGCAAATGATCAGAACTTTAGCATGAGATACATATTGCTCTTGATGATCTTTGCATCCGAATAAACGCTTTAAGAAGTTATCTTATGAGCAATAAGGAACTTAATCGGGCTTGTCAAAAGCCTGAGTTAAGAATTAAATGCTCAAAGAAAGACTCCTGTGATGATCCTTCTTGTGGAAATCAATGCAAAAAACAAAGACACTTCAAAAGATTCTCCTTATGACATATAAAGAAAAGGCGCAAATGGAGATTCTTGTTTAAACGAAGCTCTTCTAGAAGGCGTAGAAAATCTAACAAGTATTATATTTGCAACAAGAAAGGCTATTTTGCCAAAAATTGTCCAAAGGCCTAAGGAAGACATTCCCCTTTAATCTAAAAGATAGAGAAGCAAACTAGAGTATCACTCCAGGATGATAATGTTGAATTAGTCTTCTCCCTAGAAGACAAATCAACCAAACACACTGTTTGTGCTATCCATATGTGATCACAAACTAATGACACTGAAAGCTTGTCAAGAGAACCGGAAGAAGAGGTATTCTTCTTCTTTGGACCTCCCACAATCAAAGACCTTTGTGCATACAGTCGTTCTATCCTCTCATATTTTATGTTAAAATATACCCATCTAAGTATGATAAGCATATTTCTCTTATTGCCCTATTGACACTGGAGCCAGTGCTTCTATTATGGATACAAAGATACTTCCAAAAAAATACTAAGCGTCAGACACCCGGTATTTTAACTCTACCTTTGGAGATACCTTTGCTACAAAAGTACAAAGCAAACCCATCACCATACATTTTTTTGCTTAGTGTTCAGTCACTACCAAAATTATTGACTCGAATTCACCAAATAAAGATATCATTATTGGTTGGGATTTCCTAAACTCAAAATTGTGCCTAATGGACTATGGTTCAATGGACAATTCTAGGAATTTTTAGACATCCAAGGATTCTTCACCATTCAAATGAGTATTTTGGATCCAATTCTGCAAACTCTTCTTGGGGCTTGTGCAAACTCTCACTCAAACTTTGTCAAAAAATGCTCCAACTCTTTGTGGAAAAATCTTGATTTTTTCATCAATCTTCCTTTTAAGAAAAATGAGGATGCCAATCCCACCAATACAATCACTCTAGAATGAATCCAGAACATTTGCTTTTAGCCCAAAAAGAATGTTCAAATTTGCTACATCAAGGGTTAATTGAGCCCTCAAATTCTCAATGAGTTTGTGGAGCATTTTATGTCAACAAGCGAGTAGAGGAAAAATGAGACTATTATTAATTATCATCATCTTAATCAATTTTTACAAGATGATAAGTTTCCTTTACCATATCAGAATTCTCTATTCTCCAGCCTCACCCAACCCAAAGTGCATTCCAATTTTGACCTTTGTTAACACCTAAATTTAGCCAACCCATTTAATCATTGATTAATTGTATAGAAAATTAGGGATTAATTTTTAACATCTAGCAAAAATAATTGTCATTAGTTGCACAGCATATAAACATTAGGAGCATTTGCGTTAGTAGTAATAGAAATTTCTAATGAAAATATTAAAAATGAAATAAAAATAAAAAAATATTTAAATAAATTAATTTTCTTTTTAAGAAAAACAAGGAGAAAAAAGAACAGAGAATGGGAAAAGCGTGACCGGGCCGGGGCGAGTCGGCCTGGCTTCTTTCTTTTCCTTTTTATTCACCTGGGCCGGCCCACTTTTCCTTTATTTTCCCCAAGACCAGCCCAGCCCTCTCTTCCCCGCCCTCTCTTTCCCTCATGCGCCCTGCGAAAAAGAGAACAACGTACAAGAGTACCAAGGACAATAATAGCTGACGAAAGCCCTCTCTTTCTTCCTCCTTTCTTTCTTCTCTCTCTCCCCCTCTCTTTCTTTTCTTTCTTTCTGTGTGTTAAAGAGGGAACCGCCTTTGTTTTTTTTTTTTTTAAGGTCATCAATTTTTTCATTTTTTTTTCCAGTCATCGTGACTTTTTGACTTTGCAACCCCGCATGTTACGGTAACACCACTTATGAGAGGAGTACAATTACTTCAAATGATCGAGCCGAGCGATTTCGAGTTCAACCCAAGCTGGGAACAATGCCATCGATCACAAGCCCGAGAAGGAGGTCGCCATCCTCGCCATCGCATCAACAAGCTTCCTTAGCATTTGAAAGAACACACCGAGAGAGGAGGCTCTATGAAGCGTCGCATGATGGGTGCGTCGAGTCGTTAGCTCAGTTGCTGCAAGAAGACCGACTCATCCTGGCTCGGGCTTCTATCACTTGCTTCGACGAGACACCATTGCATGTGGCCTGTATGCATGGTCATGTCCAGTTTGCCAAGGATCTTTTGGCTCATAAGAGGGATTTGGCCATGGAGTTGGACTCACCAGTACGTTGAAGCGAAAACCTTGGTTGTGGTTGTTTGATATCCTTTTGTCATATCAAACTTGACCAGTCATCCTCACAAACCAGATAATCGGTATTGCAACTCTTTCGATTAGGTTTTTGCAAGTTTCAGGCTTTTAGCCATGTGCAAAGTAATTTATTAACTATAGTTCCGCGGAATATCTCTACTCAAATTAGATTATCTTGCTTGTCAAATTAGATTTTGCACGTAATGTAGCATTTTGTTTTCCAGTTTTCATGATCTGTGAGAAATCAAACCCATCATATATACAGAAATCAAGTCATGGATTTCCAGGTTAATTCAGCCTGAAAAATCTTACAGACACCAGTGAATTTGAGCAGCTCGGTCTATTTAATTTGAAAATGCCAATACATATAAATCATATGAACGTGTCCCTCAATAAGAATGCTCCATAGCTAAGCACTTCACTTTTGCAGGGACGTACGCCTCTTCACTGGGCATCTGCAAACGGATACGTCGAAATAGCAAGGGAATTGTAACAATCAAACCCCCTTGCATGTCTTGTCCATGATGAAGATGGGTGGACCCCACTTCATCTTGCCATGATGAAGGGCCGAAGAACCATCGTGATAGAGCCAGCGAAGGCGAGACCGGAGGCGGTTGAGTACAAGCTGAGCCATGGCCAAACCGCTCTCCATCTGGGAGTGAGTCATAATCGTTTGGAGGCTCTGAAAGTCCTGGTGGAGACAGTGAGAGATGGTGATTTGGTGAAAGCTCAAGATGATGAGGGTAATACCATTTTGCATTTGGCCGCAGCAAACAAGCAAATAGATGTAATCCTTTCTGCTTCGAATTGCTTCGAAATTGTGACAATGTCAAATATTGCATTCCAATTGAACATTTTGTGCAGATAGAATATGGCTCATTCTCATTTTTCTATAGACTCAAGCTTTCTACATTCAAACTTCAATGGATTTATCGATTGAAGTAACTTACAGGAAATATCTTTGTTTGTTGTTTCTTTTATAATTGATGAGAAGCTATCTTTCTATGCAAACGGCGAAATATATGCTTCAAAGAAGCGAAGTGGATGTGAACACAGTGAATAGAAATGGCTTCTCTGCTCTAGATATAGTGGAATCTTTTCCAAAGGATTTCAAAGTCATTAAATTGAGAGAAATGTTAGTACATGTTGGAGCTCTGAGAGCCATAAGATTCCCTACATCGACAACTCACCAAGCAGTTGTTGATAACACGAATGAGGAGAATTCAACTGTTGTAGTTGACCTAGCCTCTGCAGCACCTCCCTCCACCAATACTCCTTCGGTAAAGGCATTTCCGCCAAAGTCTTTCTCGAGTAATATCAGGAAGCATAAGGAAGACAAACACGAGGAATGGATCGAGAAGAAGCGCAATTCTCTGATGGTAATGCTTTAGCTAGATGTCTTAGAGTAGCATTTGCTGAAAACTTAGATCAGATCGGTCATGTTATTGCAATTAACATCATAGCTCACAGCTAGTTAATTTAAACTCTATTTATTTTATGAAAAATGGATGATTCAAAAAATATTTTAGAAAATATTTTCCTAAAAATGATCGTTTGTGTCATTTAAAATAAATAGTTATGCTTTCTTAAAAATGCTTTCTACATATGTACTAAATTTCTTATAATTAAATAGCTATGTACAAAAAGAAGATCAGTAATTACAATAATAGATGGCTTATGATTAAAAAAAATGGTTAATATTCCAAAAAACCCAAAACCGATACACCTGTGATAAATTTACCCCAAACTATTTTTTTTTACCACTAAAAACTTCAAATTGGTATACCTTTGACAAATTTGCCCCAAACTTGTACACTCGTGACAAATTTACCCTCTGTTAGTTTTCGTTAAATTTTATTGTCAAATTATTATGTTAAATGACACGTAACAATTGACTAGTATACGGGGTTCAAATCCCAAAGGCGTCGTTAGAGATTCTTACCTAAAATACTATGGTAGTGGATCCTGTAGTCGCTCCCCCAAGGTTTGTTCGCTGGCTGTCAGCTTACAGGGTTCACTGAGTTACAAAAAAAAAAAAAAACAGTTGATTGGTATACCAATCTAGGATTTTACACTCCGTTTGTCATAGTTTACAATTTTTGTGATTTTTTTAATGGTATCAATTCAATTTAGCGAATGGTATATTTGTTACAAATTTACTAGTTTGGGGTTTTTTGCGGTCAAATAAATTAGTTTTTGATAAATTTATCAAAAATGTACTAGTTTATAATTTTTTATAGTTAGTTGGGGTAAATTTGTCACAGATATACCCATTAAGGGTTTTTCATGGTCAAAAAAATAGTTTTAGGTAAATTTGTCACATGTGTACCAATTCGGGATTTTTCAAGGTATTAAACCTTTAAAAAAAAATAGAGGGTAATATAAGAAATCTAATAGTGAGAAGGATGAAACAAGTTGATGAATATTTAAGAAAGTAATGGTACTTAAGAAGATCTAACTGTGAAGCAGTTTAGGGCAAAAGAACGCTTCAAATACCATAACTTTGCACAAAAAGACACTTAAAGTGCCATAACTTACGAAAGGTATATTTAAGTGCCACATTCAAAGAAAAACGGATCACTTAAGTGCTACTCCGGCTAAAGTCCAGCCAAAAGGCTGATGTGGCATTTTTTCCGGTGAAGTAAGTCCAAAATGACGCCGTTTTGCACGCTAACATGGCAAAATAATATAAAAAGGGTGTCATTTTGGGCTGCCGTGGTAAAAAAAAATATATATATATATATATATAATAGTTAATTAAATTAAATTTAAAATTAAATTTAGTTAAAATATTAAAAAAAAAAAAGGGGGAGGGGGCGGTGGCTCGTGGCTCAGCCTTTAGCCACCACCGCCGTTCCTCCCCTCGCGCTGTGAAGGGCCGGCGACGGAGGGAGGAGGGTCGGCCGAGGGCCGGCGATGAGGGCTCACGAGCCCTCGCCCGCATTCGACAAGTGGCGAGGGTACGGCCCTCGCCTAGATCCCGCGAGGGTCGACGGCCCTTGGCCCGCCAAACGAGGGCCGCCGACCCTCATTGGATCGGGTGAGGGCTCGCAAGCCCTCGCCGCCGGCCGGCCGGGGTTGCCCCGCCAAGGGCCGTGACCCCGGCCGACCCTCCCCTCTGTCGCCAACCCTTCCCGGCAACGGCGTAGGAGGCGACGACGATGGCTAAGGGTTGAGCCACCGCCCCTTTTTTTAAAAATTTTTTTAATTTAAAATTACTATTTTTTTAATATTTTAACTAAATTTAATTTTAAAATTATTTTTTTAAATATTTTAACTAAATTTAATGAAACAAGTTGATGAATATTTAAGAATGTAATAGTACTTAAGAAGATCTAAGTGTAAAGCAGTTGGGTGATTTTCTTTAAATATCTATACTAATAAATAAAGTAAAGAGGTTTTCTAAAGGACTAAATTTTATCTTCTCTAAATATTCTCAACGACTCGAGGTCTGTTCAGTAACCATTATATTCTTGGGAACAATTTCTATTTAAAAATGATTTTTTTATTTTGTTTCCTAAATAGTACTTAAAAGCATTTGGATAACTATTCAAAATTTCTATTCTCTTAATAAAAATGCATTTAATAAGATTTTAAATTATTTTGCAATTTATAATTTCTTTTTAATTTTTTAATAATTTTTTTATATTATTCTCTTTTTTCTTTTCTTTTTCTCCTTCTTCCTCTTGCCGACAATCAACCAAACAAAGGCCGGTAACCTTGTCGAGCGTCGCCGATCAAAGCCAAGCCTCGCCGACTAAGCCTTCCCTAAGGCTCAACCTCACCTTGGTTGGGTGAGCTTGGCCTTGCCAAATTTGGTGAGGCCGAGCTCACCCACGGCCGGGTGACGCGAGCCTCACCAACGGTAGGGAATATAAATGTGCTTTATTTTCCACAAGTTTAGTTATTAGATTTTGATTTTCTTTCTAACAACAATAGCAACCTTTATAAAAAGATGTTCAAATTTCGAAATATCTTCATTTTTTTTCTCATATATGTGTATATTCATACACTTAGTTTTTTCATAATTTAATCCATGACCTCTATTTCTGTAGAGAGCTCGCCACAATTTCCTTGTTTTCGATAAATATAGGAAAAGCCATCAATTGAATTTGTGTATTTGTTGAAATGACTAACTTTGACTCGACGATCTTCATATTTTCAAATATAGGTGAAACACTATTTCTTCATTCGCAATTTTAAAACTTTCTTTCACGTCACGACAGATAATTGCCACCGTGATCGCAGCCATGGCTTATGAAGCCAGCCTTAGCCCTCCCTGTGGCCTGTGGGACAACGATCAGAAAGACAACAACGGCACCATCTTATACTACGCAGGAACATCGATAATGGCAGCAAACATTCCAGAGGGTTACACACAGTTCTGGATATACAACACCGTCTCTTTTCTTGCATCCCTTAGCACGATCTTCTTGCTCATGAGTGGCTTGCCCTTGGGGAAGAAGGTTCTGATGTGGATTCTGACGGCCACAATGTAGGTGACCATCACTTTCATGGCGCTGACTTACCTCGCTTCCATGTTGCCATCTCGTTCGTACGCAGAAAACCTAAACATGGGAGCCTGATCACAGAGGATGGGCGGTACTCCATGGATAGGGGGTCGACCACGGTGGTTACGTACTCCTTGTTTGTTTGGCTCGGCATTGTAGCCATTGTTTTTCTAGTTAACACCGTTCGATTCCTCACCATCGTCCTCCGGAATGTGAAAGAATCGCAAAAGCTCAAGAAGTGGATAGCAGGGTGTGTGAGTTGGTGCAGATCTACGGAGCAATATCAAGATCTAGTGTATTCATCTGGTGGGACAAAGGATTACTGCATAGTCTTGATGCCTGTGTTCTTTCTAACTTAATCCCTATGTCATAAGATCATTCTGAGTACCGCTAGTTGTGCAAACGATTTAATGAGACTACTAAACCAATCGCAGAGTCCATCTCGCATTATTCTCGAGTTCTCCTCATCAGAGATGTCTCGCCTGAATAGCCAAATCTTTCTAAAGAGAATGGGAAGGCCTGGCCCCAAAGTAATCTGATCTACAGCAACATTGGGCCATTCTATGATTTGTCTCATACAGCTTCAGCACTCTCTTTCCAATCACACCACACCAAACAACCGAACCCAGCTACCTCAAAAGCATCCACACTTCTTTTATGTTTCATTCATATTCTTCTCCAATGCTGATAGATGTCCAAAAGCCACCTGATCAAAGCTAGTGAGCCTCTCTGTCTGATCAATTTCAACCCCATGGCACCAAACCACAATGCAGTTACACCATTTACATGAACTTCTTACACTATCTTTGCCTGCCTAATTTTAAGGAAGCGATACACAGAATTCACAGAAAACACTCCATTATTATTCACAGGCCGTGCAAGCTGATCCTCCCTCAAAGGTCGGAATCGAAGCAGTGCTAGTTTCATATGTAATGTTCACATTCTAAAACAACATTCAAGCTCTGATATTATAACCGCTTGCCAAAGGATTTTTTCTTCTTTATATAGACAAGTAGAGGAGGGACAAGGTAGAAATGGAACCTAAAATCTCATGGACCGATTTGTTGTTCCTAATCACAAGACAAAGGATTGGTAGGTATCATCCCAAACAAAAGACAAAAAATTACTGTTCATATGCAAACTGATTACAGGGGATGGAAGAACAGCGAGATGAAAACAATTGCATAGACAGATCTTTCGTACCTTAGACTGGTGATAATCAGTCCATAACAATTGGGAAAGTAGGAGAGTTCTCAAAGGCAGGAGCCAGTACTTTCATCTGTCTTAGGCAACCACAATGTGTGGTTTCGATCAGCAAGCCCATAACTAACGCAGCTCATAAACTTCACTCAACCCAGCTTGGCAACCAAGCCTCTTTCAAGAAGTTCCGTTTCGCACCCCCAACTTAACGCAACCTGACGGTTTCATTTGGGAGAATAATATTGGGGTTGCGTATGTGTGGGTTAAGAGCCGCCAATTCCTTCCATTTAGCACCACTTCCATGAACACGGGATGAGATGCTCCACAATGTGTCACCAGGCTGTGCCTTAGCTGTTGCTGGGGCAGTAGATTTAGAAGAAGCAGTCTTCGACTTCAGGAACGGATGCTTATTGCTCTTTCCCATTCCATTAGCGAGCAACCAGCGGGAACCAGATTGTTGCTGGTTTGAGCTTCCCCAGACCTTTCTCTTCCCAGGATCAGTCTTAAGACCAGCAACATGTACTTCAGTAATCTTATACTGGGGAATTTCTTCCACCTCAGATTTCTTTTCTTCTGTCCCCTCCTTAATTTCTTCCTTCTTTTTGGACTCGGCCGACTCATCCTCTTCATCCTCATATTTTACTTCAGATACCTTGAGGTAAATCCTTGGCTTCGGTGGAACGAACACTCTCTCGACCTGAATTAGCGCAAGCATTGGTGCACCGACTGGTTCATAATTCCGCAAAGGATCCCGTAGTTGCACCATCAAGGCAACTGTGAAATTATTTCCCAAAAGACCACACTTCCTACCAGAGCCTTTGCCACGCCTTCTATCCCCCTTTGACCCTCTACGTATCCAGTCCAAGGAGTTGGCATGATGCGCGGCAAGAATTTTAGAAGTTCGCTCACTAATTTGATCTTCATCATTAAGTTCACCAGAGTCCAATCTCATCCATTCATCAAGACTTAGAGATAGGCTCATCAACCCTTCATCTCTGTCGTCGCTACTTTCCTTTAGATCCAACAGCTGCAGCCCAGCAGTTCCCTCAAGACCCAGTGACCCACTGATATCCATGCCCTTGCCCCGTAGAGTCGAAACATCTCCAATTGATTGTGCACTGATATTTGAAGGTGCATCCTCGTCTGACATGCCAGAGTGTATCCTCAACCCCTCAATTGACAGAGCTTCAATCTTATCCATAGCCAAAGGAGCCAGATCCTCTAAAGATACATATTCAGAGCCAACATCATTGCCAGCTGCATTTTGATTGTACTTACTAGACCTAGAATTGTATGATGCTTCTGTGTTTCTGATTTGCCGGGAAGTCAAATCTTGCCCCACTGCTAAACTGTCGCTCATTAGACATTGCCTGCACCAAGGTCAAAATTTTGTAGAGTTAGTATATTTTAAAAATATATATAAAAGACAAGATGTTTAAAAAAGTTGCCACAAACCTTTCAACTCCTTCAAGAGAAGGTGAGGCTCCCATGCGACTTGTTGCATTGTCTTTCCAGTTATATCTTCCAAGGGCATTATCTTGTTTGCCTGCATGGAGAGCTTTTCAATTCCAATAGAAGCCAGACCCTGCAATATTTCCATGATACTAGAGCCCATTTCCGCGGGTACTACAACTGGACTAGAAGCCTGCATAACCAAGCTCCCGCCACTTTTGGCGTTCTTGAAAAGTGAGGGATTCATTGACCGCAAAAAGCCTCCATTTTTTGTCTGGAGATATGGCCCTAACCCCTCTCCAAGGGGCGGTAGCTCCACGAAGTCTTCAGGAGGAAGATGAATTGGACTGCCAAACCCACCAGAATGGGTAGGTGGAGAAGACTGAAAAGACTTCTCATTCAAACCCCATTCACGCATCAAAGCTTCTGTCTCGAGGTCTTCCAACATTTTTGCTTTTGTTTTGTTAACATGGTTTGCCATCAGATGCTCTTCTTCGGCAGCTTGAATTAGTGACTGAAGTTCAAAATCCTCAGATGTATTTCCCCAGCCAGGCACATTAGCAGCGTCGTTGCCTTGTTCAGCAAAGTCCTCATCACCTACATCAAAACCAAATAAAGAACAACCACCACCAGCTAGTGCTTCCCTCTCAAACTGCCTCAAAAGACGCTCTCGTGGAGATTCTGGCTCACTTTCTGAACTCAAGCCAAAAGGGCTGTGCTCTATTCCCAACATATCCAAGAATTCACAGGCCACGGAATCAGCAACATCATCCAAGCTAAGTGACCTCCCCTTTCTGTTCATTTTATAACTTCGCTCTAATGTCAAGGTCATCCTCTCGATCTTCAGGAGAATCCAGTGCAGCCACTTCTAAATCCGACACGTTACTCAAAGCCGACTCTAATTCTTTCATTAGCGATTCTTTGCTACACAACTCACCTGCTTTGGCATGGCAGTCACGAATAACAACTTCATCTTCATGACTGCCCATTTCCTCAGCCCTGGGGGAAGCTTCAGTGCCCTCCTCAACAGGCAACGTTAAATTGGGATCAACTTCAGGCACACCGTGACTGTCTGCAGTAGAAAGATCGGCTTCCTTTGTGATAGCTTCCTCGGATATCACCTGCTCTTCAGTGGACACTTCTATACCCTGCTCAATTACAGAAAATTCATTCACCTCACTCTCGTTATCACCATCTTGTTTAGCATTATCAGACATGTACTGCGAAGCTGTTTTAACAGGTTCATTTTCTTCTGTGAAAACATCGAACTCAGGTTTGTAATCGACCTTCAAATCTGACTTCTCCTCATCGAACTTATGGTATAGTGTATCGACTGAACTTGCAAGCTCCAACTTGGAGACTGGCAACACCTCATGCAGGTCTTTTATATCCTCCACATAGCAAGATGGCGCGTCAGATGGTTGATGAGACTGTTGATTAGACTGACTAGGAAGACTTCCACTGCGTCTTATAGAATTCCCACCATTGCCTCTACCAGATCTCACAGCCAGCTTTGAATTGTTCTCGTTGAGGCTCAAAGCCCCAGGAATATTCTGTCTAAGCCCAGGTGCACTTGCATTGTCCCGGATTACCGAATACCCAAAACTAACATTCAGTGAGGCACCTTTAGCCTTTCCTGATAACCTGTAACTCGTAGTCCACTTGCCAGAACTCTTGTCCTCGTCCAGCTCCTCCAAAGTAAGAGGCAGCAACCTTGTGAGGTCAACACGGTGTTTTCCCAAATCAAGTTCGGGAGAATCATGAACAGCTGCATAAAGCAAGAAATGCTTAGCCTCATACTTTGCTGAATGATGGGGTCCACTCCTGCTGCCATAAACTGAACAAGTATGCAACAAGTTCTCCTCAAATTCAGCTAATCCCTGAAAAACCTTCGCAGGCCGAGTGACCAAACCACCATCTCGCCTCTTCCAGTGCACGCACAGGTTAAGGTCATCGAAACTCGAGGGCAAGCCCTCAATGGAATGGACTAGAAGAGTAAAACAACAGTTGAACCTCCGGTTCCGGACGTGAGAAAAGGCCTTGAAACCCTTCCAATTCCAGATGGACTTCTTCTCCTTCTGTGCCTGGTCTTCATTGCCATGCTTGACCTTCGATTTGGGGTCAGGCAAATGGGTTTTGCCGACAGACTTGGATCTACTACTGGCTGCAGAAATTAAACTCCTCGGAGGGTTCTTGTCCAAATAAAGGGCTTTGCTAATCGCTTCGATCTCCTGCAACAACTTCCCGCTGCTCGAATCCGGGTCAATCTTCTTTCCAGCCTCAGTTTTAGACAACATCATCTTCTCGCAAAACAAATACATCCACAACGGGGAATCACCAAATCAACCAAAACCCATAATCCTAAGTCCATCTCAAACTAAGAAAAAACCTCGGAAACTCCAAAAAACCTTCCTGGGTTTTTCCCACCGCCTAATGACAACGCCGACGCAATAAATCGAACCCAATTACGGCATCAAACAGGAAGAAACTCCACATGCGCCCGAACTCAGAGTGCCCCAATATGAAAGCAAATACGAAAATCAATAGCTATTCAAATCCGATTGCCAAACGAGAACCACTAGACCAAAAATACGGCTTTTCTCTATTGATTTTTCCACGCTATATCCCCACCCATTTCTCGTTTCGAAAATTCCAATCGCATATACAGATGCCCAATGAAACAGAAAATTGCAAAAAAAAAAAAGAAAAGGGAAAGAGGGTTTATCATGTAACGAGCTGAAATTCAAGGGGAGAAAAGAGGTGCAGAAAATCTTACAAGACAAGAGAGCTTATGATGTCTGAGAGCATACGCTTCGCCAGCTCTTTCTCTCTCCCCTCTCTCTCTAAACTTCTCCGCCTGTCTGAATTGCCGCTTGCCCCCTGTTTCAAACCAAAACTAAACAGCACGCAGGCGCTCTTGTCAAAAGGCAGGCAGGTTTTTCTTTTTTGTGCCCCCCAATATTTGCCAAAATTGCAACTTGGCCCCCCAAATTCTTTTATTTTTCCTTTTTCTCTTCCTTCTGCTTCGCAAAAGGGAATTTTGAAAATGGTAGGTTCATCAATGATTCCCCGCTACCCATGCGTAGGATAGTCCCATCGGGTCATGGGTTTGCTTTTTTACGTCTTGCAAATTGATAAGGATTCGTTGAATTTCTCAATCGTTGAATCAAAACCCCCGGAGTTCTGGTAATGAGCTGGATTCAGGGTTTAATTAGAAGATATCTAGAAATTCTTAGCCCAATTAAGCACAGTACTAAAATACAATTACCCTTATAAAGTAGGCTGAAATACACATGTATTCTTGTTGTATTAATAGTCATGGATTTCGAGTTATCGGAGAATAGTTTGAGATCTCAATTTGACAATTTGTTTCCATTAGAGACGGATCCGACCTTGATATACAAGATTGATTGAGTTAAAAGGTATTTAAATTGGTCAGCTTTCCCAAAGTCGTCACGTTGTCCTTCGTGCAATTGAGGCACTCGATTTTATTACATTTTGGGAGAGGGCCCTCCTTTCTTTTGGTGATTAGTGACTCGATCCTAGACCCAAGAAAATTCGTCCTAAAGAATGGAATTTGGATTCTAGCAAAGGAAAAGAATGAAAAGACATGGAAAAAGGAAAAAAAACATTATCACATAATTGTCTTTCTATGTTAGCTGTATGTTATTATATCTCTATTCATTCCCATCATATCAAAATCATCCAATAATCTGAAGACAAATAAAACGAGATATGCTTGCCCAAAAAGGCGGAGGAATTCGAATTCGAATTTGAATTTTTTTCTATGTATATAGTGTTTACTAAAAGCAAACCATTAACACTTTCCATGGCCCGCCCTGAGCCCACTTCTCATTAGAACCTCCAAATATCAAGAAAAGGACTAGGGTAAGCTTGCAAGGAAAAAATTTTAAAATAGACAATAACACAAATAGTCCCTCTATTTTTACTCAATGTGTAAAATGATCTTTGAATTTTTAATATGTCATTAGGTTTTTTAGATTTTGGTATATGTTAAACTTAATCCTTGAACTATATGAAAATATTTAATTTTGTCCTTAAAGTTGAATTAATAGAATAATGGTAATGAATACTGAGTTAAATATGTACTAAAAATTCAAGACCACATTAAATAAATTGAAGATTTAAACATCACATCACACATTAAATCAAAGTTGGGGACCATTTATGTTATTTTCCTTTAAAAGTTATTTTCCTTTAAAAGTTATTTCAAAGGGAAAAGGCAAAAGAAAGAATTGTCACGGAAAACATGGCAATAAATGCAATCAAACAAAAAAAAATTAGATCCTTTATGTGCCTTTCCTTCCAAGGGGTGGGTGACTTAAAGGGGGCGGTGAAGGAGTAGCTGAGTTGTCTCCTTTGGTCCTTGGAAAATACTTTGCTTGCATGGAACATGCAGCACATCGTGCATTGTGAATGTTGACCAACTAAAATGCTTTCATATCCTTCAAATTATTTTATTAAAAAAAAAAAAAAGGAACCAGTCAATTGGTCATTACTTAGCATTTAAGGGGACTATAATTGACCGGCAAGAAAATATTTGCCTAATCTTACGTGTTGGCTAAATAATGATTGTGACAAGTATATGTGATTAAGGTGCTAACCTCGCATGCTGACCCATGATCAAGAGCGACAGAATGCTTGTAGTTGGATTATCAGATTGATGTTCCTGTTCTGATATTTAGCCTCGGTAGACACCGTGAACATTATTGAATCGGACATATTGAGGAATATACGTGTGTACTATCAAGCCACTTGTTTGTGATTAGCTTTTTAAGAGAATCGATTTCTTTATAGCATGCATGTTAAGCGTGGGGCCTCAAACTTGAATCGAAACATCTCCATTATATCATGCTTGTTTTCTTGCCTCAAATCGTCTTTTTAATATTGTTACTCGTTCATTTCTTATGCGAGGCTCAAGTCAATCCGCACCCCTATGGGAGAGGAGGAAGTGAAAGAAAAAAAAAGTAGGTGATATACACATTAACATTATGTTGTTGACTTCCTAGCATGGGGCAATTTTCAAAAAGTCAATGTAATCATGAATTTTTTAATTATGTCAATTTAGTTATAAATCTTTTAATAATTTATCAATGTATTCATTTCGTAAATTTTGATCAAAAATTGCTCATGTGAACTTTGATCATCCTAGTATAGCCAATGCTAAGTTGATGATTTTGGAAATTTTCAAAAAAAAAAATTGAATTTTTCTTCACTGACCATCACCTAAGACTACCCATTGGTGAAAAGAAAAGTGAAAAACAAAAATGAAAAGAAAGAAGAAAAATTTTAAAAAACCAAAAACACCACCACCTATACTCCATAGGCTGATCGGAACCTACTTTAGCAATTTTCAACTGATTTATATTGATAAGTTGTTAACATATTTAGAATTAAATTGGTATAACTGAAAAAAAAAAATTATCGAATTGAACACGTACGGTAAGTTTTGGATTTTTCATATGATTTTCCGTCCTAACATCAAATCTTTTAGAAAAAGCAAGTATCCTACCTACCTATTCCTAATTATCTATCTAGATGCCAATCTATAGACGTACGGAAGTGGCGGAGGGATATAGGCTAAGAATAATAGGAATAACTCACCAACCTTCGATTTGAAAACCTAACTATCTGTGTTTATCTATATAGCTATCAAATTTTCTAGATGCATAGATGTGACGGAGGGATAAAAGTCAGGATTAATAGGAATAACTCACCAACCTTCGATTCGAAATCCTTTTGGATATTCCCTCCGAAAATTACGTGGCCGTCGCTCCTTACCACTGAAAAGTTGCTCCTCATCATGAATGCAAAAAGTAAGAGGATTTAATTTGAAGGGATAAATAAAAAGTGGACTTTATTTAAATTGCGTAAACAAAGGATCAAGGGGAATGATCTTTAGATTCTTAAATAATTTCCAACGATTTTTCAATTTTTTGATTCATGTCCAGAATTTCAAAAATTGCGACACATGGTGATAGCTAAGATAGGTAAATGGGAAATTGAAGGGAAATTCGTCAATCTATTCACATGACTTTGGCTAATCAATTTGTCATTAGAGAACCTTTTTTCAACGTCCTTTTCAATGGGCAATGGTATGCTTATAGAATGATCAAGCTCCACCAATTATTTATATATAGTCCCAAGATTTGGAAATAGTGCTATTTTCATAGGATTAAAGCACGGAAAATTTCAAATTAATACACTAGTGACTCAAATTAAATTTTGGATCACAAAAAATCCCAAATTTATATACCTATAATAAATCTATCCTAAATTGAGATACATTTTCTCATAAACTTATCATGTCAATTGAGTTATTGGCATGTGTCATTCAGTTTGGTAGTTTTACAAAAAAATTTAATAAAAGTTAACAGTAGACAAATATATCATTCATCGATTTAAAGTGTTTGTTAATCCAAGAATTAGTTTGAAAATAAATTTATCACAGATATATTGATTTAATATTTTTTTTCAAAGAATAAATCTTTTTTCATATGGCTCGATATGGAGGGATGCCAAAAGTATAATTCGAAAATTCAGTGAAATTTCTCCATAGTGACGAGCAACGTGACGGAACTCAGCACGCTCCTTGGTTGGTGGGGACAACGTGGGAAATTAAGGAAAAAAAAAAAAAAAAAAGGTCCTGTCCCTTTTCGATTATTACATGCCGTGCCAAAACACATATGCCAACGTGCATTAACATTTTTTTAAAACTGGTGTCTATTCTCTTTTTTCTAATCTATTATTTTTAATTATCATTACTGCTAAGACAAGGTAATGGCCCCACCCACTAATATTCAAACCGACAGCATGCTGGTCAACCTCATGTTTTTACGACGACCTCTACTGTTTTAAGGTTTCCCGTTGCTTCGTCGAAATTGCTCGCGTGATAATGGCGGCTTTATATGAGATGACTGATGTTGATGTGAAAAATTTTAAACTTTAAAAAAAAAAATCTCTTTTTTTCTTTTTCTTTTTTTTTTTTTCTTTTTCTTCTCTTTTTGTCGGTCACCAACAATTGACTGTCCACTGGTCAAAAGTTAAAGCTAATAAGAGTCGACCTTGCTAGGCCTCACCTAGGGTGAGGCCCAATGAGGACCATCGTCGCCAAATTTGGCGAAACTGACCCTCAACCTCACCCATGCGAGACCTGACGAGGCTAACAATCACCCAGGCAACACCTACTGAAGCTATCTTGACCTAGGCAAGGGTCAATCTCGTCATAACAAGTGAAGAGGGCCCTCGTTAGTGCTTGCCCTCGCACAAGAGTGACTCTTGCCCAAGGCCAACCTTTGTCTGCCATGGCCTACAACCGACCATTGGCCAAAAAAAGGGGGAAAGAACAAAAGGGAAGGATTAAAGAAAAATATGTATATCCATGTCAATGCTAATCATGTCACATAACATGATTGGTGTACATGTCAACAATATTCGGGCTAAATTGGTCAAATGCATTGATTGGTACAAATACAAAAATTTAGGACTAAATTAATTCAATTGAAATATTTATGATCAAATTAGTATCAATATAATAGATTAAGACCCTTTTTATACTTTTTCCCGGATCTAGAAATAGAAAGAACCCATTTCCATACATTTTCTTGCCCACACGTGAATATTATATTGATATGTGAAATTATGACAAAAATAATAAATAAATAAAAGCAAAGAAATAAAAGAAGGCATAATCATGGAGCGGAGCTTAAAATTGATTCGTCATGTCTAGTTGTGGAGATGAAAACTATCGAATAAGCCCGTCCAAAAGCCTGTATTAGGCAAGCGTGTGGACTTGAATTTTATTTGCATCAAAAGTAAACGGACCTCCTTCCAATTTCCATTTTAGTGCAAGCATGCCAAATCATGTGGACCCGCTTCTTGTTAGATTAAAAATGGATCCCCAAGCACTCGACTTTATCTAATGTAAATATAGTAATCATAAAAGAAAATAAACATATGCAACCATTTGATTATTTTCCTTAAAATGCAACACTGTCCATACCGGTTGGCGTGCAAGTTCCGAGGGGTAAGAACCGTAAGTAGACCTGTTAAACGGGTGGGTCGAGTCGGGTTCGGGTCGGGTCATAAATGGTCCGACCCAAATCAATCCATTTAACCCGTTTTTATGACCCGTTTATTGCAATGCAAAATTTTGACCCATACCCGACCGACCCATACCCAACCCATACCCGACCCATTTAATTAAACTTAATTTATTATATATATATAGATATATATTTAAAAAATAGTATTTCTAAAATAATTTTATACAACTAAATTTAATGGACAATTTTTATAATTTTTAAAATTATTATTTTTAAAAATCGAATTTTAATTATTTTTTAAATAAAATTTTAATTATTTTAATTTTATAAATATAACTTTTCTTTTTCTTTCTTCTTATTCTTCTTCTTTTTCTTTGGCCGCCGCGCCCACGACGACGGCTCTTGGCGGCCACAGCAAGCTCGAGCTCGCCGACGCCGGCGAGCTCGAGTCTCGCTAGATCGACGAGGCTCGAGCCTCGCCGGCGTCGCGAGGCCGTCGCCTTGCCAGATCTGGCGAGACCCGAGCTCGCCGGCGTTGGGCGAGCTCGAGCTCGCCCGACGCCGGTGAGCTCGAGTCTCACCAAATCGGCGAGGCTCGAGCCTTGCCGGACGTCGGCGAGGCCGTCGCCTTGCCAAATCCGGCGAGACTCGAGCTCGCCGGCGTTAGGCGAGCTCGAGGCTCGCCAGATCCGGCGAGCTTCGAGTCTCGCCAGATCGGCAAGGCTCGAGCCTCGCGGGACATCGGCGAGGCCTCCACCTCGTTAGATCCGGCGAGCTCGAGGCTCGCCGGCGTCGGGCGAGGCCTCCGCCTCGCTAGATCCAAGAAGCTGGAGGCTCGCCGGTGTCGGGCGAGCCTCGAGGTCGCCTGGCCGGTCGCCGGCCATCGCCGTGCCGGCGACCGGAGGAAGAGAAAAGAAAAAAGAAGAAAGAAAAATAAAAAAAGAAAAGAAAAATAAATGGGTTGCACAACCCATTTTTAGACTTTAATGGGTTTGTAAATGGGTCTTAAATGGTACCCATTCAAGACCCATTTATTTTAGTTCTTTTATTTTTAAAACCCATTAGGGTACCTTATTTCTCAAGGCCTGACCCATTAACGACCCATTTATACTTAAATGGGTCCATAAATGGGTTGCACAACCCATTTAACACCTCTAACCGTAAGATATTTGCGCTACTCTAGAACCTACCTAATGATTGCCGGTTACAGGTTCTTGGAATCTAGTCTAGGTTCTTGGAACCATCATGGAATCCGTCGTTTTTGGATATACTGCATTACCCTGCATTTTTTCCAAAAGAATTTCTAATGAATAAAGTATTATCGCAGTTCTAATCATTAACGTATTGAACATACATGTTCATGTCTAATGATAACATAGCCCTAAAACGATGCTAACGATGAGAGTGAGAAAACAAACCAGGGCATCAATTTATGCTCGTCATTTAAAAGTAAAACACGACCTTAACGGGAGCATGCACTAGAATCCATCATCGTAGAGAGGGTGAAACGGGGTTAGAATTTTCTTTTTCCCCCTAAATGGGGAGATCAAATAAGACTTTCACACATTTAGTTGTAGAAAATCTCATCAAGAGCAAAAAAGAAAATCGTAAATAATTAAGTATGTATAATGTAATTATGAAATTTTATAAGGATTTTGTACGTTTCTACATATAACCTCCCTATCATTCGAGATGGTATCACCTCGAATCCTGAAATTTTTAATGTATCCATCGGTTTTGAAAATTTGGAAAATCAGAAGCAGTGATACCTATTCCGAAACCTACTTGATGCTGTCGATTTTGTAGGGTCTGCAAGTTCTTCTAGATAACCCTAATTCTAATGGGCGAAACTCGTGATGAAATCAAAAGCAAGGTCCTGCTCGTTATTATCATTGACATGGACAATTTTTTTTTGTTTTTGAGGTACGATATGGACAGGTTGATTCATGCATTTGGTAACTTTCATTTCAGCGTCACCTTCACCACCGTCAACACGTTTCCCCGTGTATTAGGGTCTTGCTACTGATGATCTCGAACCACTTTTGCTAATTCAAATTCTATGACTTGAGATTGTAAAGGGGTGTGTGATGGACTAAAATTTTTATTTCAGAAAAAATATATATATATTTCAGATTTTTTTATAGAAATTCATTTGATAAAATTATTTTATTTTTCAATTTTTGGATAGATTTTTACTCCAAAAATAGGTTTGGAACAAAGATCAAAAATAAAAATTATTTCCAAAATAAAAATAAAAACTCTTATCATCACTCGTCTTCTCTACTAGTCAACCACCCATCTACCATTTGCCCTTGTTGCTCGCCACGCATTGCCGCCGCCGCCCGCAAACATCCACCGGCGCCCCTGAGATGGAGAAATTTCGTGTTGTTATCATCCAAGAATAAAAATTTTGTGCTGTTATCAAATATGAATTTTTGCTCGGAAACTCATCTAAAAATAAAAATAAAAAGATCTATTTCTTTTTCAAAAATCAATTTTTTGCCAAAAATTTTATCATCCGCACCCTAAATATTCCACGGATACAACTAAGGTAAATAGTTTTAAAAAAATAAAAACTAAATTATACTCATTATGATATATGTTCACTGATCTTTTTTTTTTTGTGATTTCAAAAATCTCAAACTATGTCAACTATGATAGATTTATCCTAAATTTTTTCTTGTGATATAAAAACCTCCAAACACGTATTTATGTGACATATTTACCATTCATTAAAAAAAAAATTAGATGATTTTTAAGTCAAAACAATTTTGCTTTTATTTCACTAAAGGTCAACATTGTTTGTTTTTTGGTGTCCATATAGGTAGATTTTCGATAGTTCTTGTTGATTATGTCACATCGGTACAAGTTTGGAATTTTTTATGTCACCGAAGAAGGCTTAGGGTAAATGGTTCACTGTGAGCATAGCTTATAACTAATTAATCAGATTCTGGCACATTTTACTAGATTCATGAGCATAAAAGCGAGGTATAACATAATATCTTGAGTTTTCGAGTAAAAACACCAATTATAAGTTAACTCATACTACTTCAAGCTTTATTTATCTTTAAACTAAAATTGATCGGTTGATCATGGATGACAGAATCGAGCTTTACTTAGCCCTCAAGTTGAGCTTAAACTTTCTTTTCTTTTGGATTTTAGCGAGTTAAATCGTTGTCCAAGCCAATTTTCGTGCATCTTGAGCGATCTTAAGGGTGCAGTTAACTCGATGATACAAATTCCAGACAAAGTAGTCCAAACAGCAAAAGGAAAAATGATAACAGGGTAAAGAAACATTCGTATAATCTTTAGATACAATACTATATAGCCTACCTATATAGTCTGAATTAAGCTGAGAACTTTGTGTGCAACGCAATCACTTGAAAACATATAAGTCTGAGAAAAATCTTTAAGGGAAATGTAAATCCAACCCTACACTCAAGATGATCCTATTGAACTGGCACTTTAACCTATTTAAATCATGATATTTTTTTAATCTACACAGATTCCGAAAATCCTCTTGAAATGGCTCTTTCATCATAGTGATTGAATGTATGCTAAGGGTCGGCTTGTTGGAAGGAAAATTGTTTCCAGAAAATTATTGTTGGGAAAATATCCTTATCAAATTTTGATGATTCCAAAGCTGTTTTTAATACTAATGTTTTCTGTGATGAGTGCAAATGGTGAAAATGGTTAATGGATTATCAATTTCAGCAAAGACGAGAAACCAAACTTTGACATTTAGGAGAACAAGTACTAACGTGAGTAGTATCTCATGGTAGCTTGAAAGGACTAGTCGAGCTAGTGTTGTTGGAAGTCTTTGGGTATCAATAAAGGTGGAAAGATCATTGATCACGCCATCATGTGTGGTTTGGCTAGTATCGTCACTGAAGATCGTTTGCCAAAGCACTCACAATCTACACAAATTATAGTGTTCATCAAATTGTGATGGTGATGCATTGGCTTTGATGATGGTGACATATACACTGAAAGATGACTGTTGATGATACGGAAAATAGCTGTTACAAGACTAGACTTCGTAGATGGAAAATCGAAAAAGAAATTAGAAAAACTACTAATAGCTTTTCTACTTTGAGATAGTGACAGTAGATCTCATATTAGTAAACCTACGATTGTCAGAGGAAACGACTATAGGAACAGTCATGATTCTATCTGAGGTTTCTAACGACTTTTAAATGGCTAGCTAGGCGGCATTGAAGGTCTCCAATGAATAGTTTGAAGAGTTTAGTATATAAAGAGCAAGGAAATTGAGAAGAGAATTGGATACATTGAATACTACAAATACTATCTAAGCTAGAAATCATCTCCAATCTTGTTATGAGTTTCTTTTTATATTGGTTAAGTATTTTAATAACCGATAGTCAAGTGTATAAGTGTAGTGTAGTGATTGTATCATAATAGTGTGATTTATAATGTGAAAAGAACATCACTAGCCAGCTGTAACTTACACTACTACTGATTATAGTGGAATTCACCCGTTGTTAATGCTATTAGTTGGAGAGTGGATGAAGGGTTGGGTATAAAATTGAACCACTACATATCGTTGTGTGATCCGTTTACTTCGCTCTATAAACATACCAATATTACAGATGCTGACTTGCTTCTGACAATATCTTACATTATGAGTGTTTGATATTCCACTAAAGTCTTTCAGTATCTTCATACAACCTATTGCATTGTTAGCCTCAATAATTATTCTTCGATTTTCTAGTATTTGGATAATGGAAAACTAATCAATTGAAGGAAAACAATTAGGTTAGATAGGAGGAAGCAACTTCCTATCTTGGAATAAGGGAAATCACATTCTCTAAAACTACCACACAAATGAGAATTAACAATTTTCCATGAAAACGATGGATAACATTGCTCTTCATCACGAAAATCTCAATGAATTTTTACGGTCAAAAGTAATTTCCACTCCCATCTTTTTTTTGTGGTGTAGAACACAGAAAACCAACAAAACAAAAGTGACATATAAACCATACGAAGGAAGACACATGAACAAAAACGGAAGAGAATATCCAATGCACGAATATTCCTATGTACTCCAGCGGTCCGGCCTCGGGCCAACGTAGATTTCCTCGTTCAATTACACGTCGCTTTCGCTAATCATCGTCACCATCTTCACTCCAACCTCCACTTAAAAACGCCTCCTTTTCTCTCTCTCTCTCTCTCCCCTTTAAGCGCAGCCTGTAGGAGAAGAGCGCAGGACCTTCTCCTCTGCAGCCTCTCTCTCTCTACATCTCTATCGATCTCGGTCGCTCGGTCGGTCGGTGGCGGAGCGTGCTGCGGAATGTCGAGCGGCGAAGAGCAGGTGGAGGACGCGGGGGCGAATGGAGGAGGAGATTCGCTCCATGGGGTGAAGCTGAGGTTCAGGGATAGATCGAAGGTGCGCCAGGCTTTTGGGTCTTTTTTTTTCGGGTTTTTGTCTTCTGGGTCGGTTTCGGTTGGTCGTTCCGTTCGTGGGTGGTTCTTTGATCTCGCCGTCGCGGCGTTGTTTTCGGGTGTGTAGGAAGTGGCCCGGACGAAGGAGATGACGAAGCAGATGATCTCCAAGCAGGCCGAGAGGATCGCCCAGCGAGCCGAGGAGCACGAGCGGTTCATTAACAAGGCAAGGTTCTACTGATTCTCTTTTTCGCTGTTGCTCCTGGGCTTCGCGGGTGGGGAGGGGGAGAGAAATTTGGCGTTGGGTTCCCGCCACCTCGCTGAGTTAGCGTCGTGGGGCCATTTCTGAATCGGATCGGGGTTGCCGAATTTGTCGAGCGGTCATGTTATTGCCTCCGTTTACGTTTCCGGAGAGCCGAGCCGAATGGGTGTCTTTGTTTCGGCTTGGCAGCCGGTGCTGTATGAATGTTGCTTTCTATCTTGTTTTAGAAAATTGGTAGGCATTCTTTGTCGTGGATACTTGTTGAACCTGGAAATTCAGAATTTTTACTTGACGAATTGATGTTTAGGTGACGCAATATAATAGGCGTTTAAGTTTTAGGAAGTTGGTAGGCATTCTTTGTCGTGGGTACTTGTTGAACCTGGAAATTCAGAATTTTTACTTGACGAATTGATGTTTAGGTGACGCATCTGATAGGTGTCCTCGGGTTTGGTGGGTTTTGCTACCTGCTTGGAGCCAGTAAGTGACATCCTGCTTCTCTCTTGTCATTAGGATGCATAAATCCATCACTTGCTGAAACTTCCCATTTCTGCAGGACCACAAGATGTTCCTTATGTATATTGTGTGTTCTATGTGATTTTCGTCCCCCTTCGGTGGATATACTATCGGTTCAAAAAATGGCATTACTACCTATTGGTAATCTCTTGAATCCCTCACCTTAAGTACTTGTACTGACTAATGTGTTGATGTTGGTGTGGTGCTGGCGGGATTTTAAGCACTGGATTTTCTTAAAGATTGATTTTAATCAGAAGTTTGGCCAGTTACGGAATTGAGTATTTTCTAGGTTTATCCAACTCTGTCAATATGGGACCTGGTAAAAAAGGTGAAAGTTGTAAGAAGTTGAAAAGAGGCGGAGATGAATTTCACCCAGAAATTGTGCCTGTTTCAGAAATTGAGTGTTGCCAGGATTAGTCAACTGTGTCAGTAGGAGGTGGATGTGGTGAAAAGCTGAAAAAGGGACTCTGTTCCTCATGGAAAATTCCTGATTTCCAGATCTAATTTTAGTTTTGGATACTCATAAGAGCAAAGAAAGACAAAGGAAAGAAAGAAATCACCATCAGGAAGCAGAAAAGATGCAGAGCCATGTTGATTTTCCTTTTCTTAAAGCTTTTGAATATCATCATCAACATGATTTATTTTCTAATAATTGTTTTATCTCATGGAGTCTTTCCAACTGAGCATTTTGAAGTTTGACATTCTACACTGTTTCTTACAGGACTTCTGCTACTATGCCAACAGTATCTTCTTGATCGATCTTCTTCTATATCCAAAAAATGAAAAGCTTTTCATGGTTTGCTTCTCGTTTGCTGAGGTAAATAGCTAGCATGGGTAAATGTCTGTCGTTTCATGATGAGATTCTCATCCTTTTACCTTTAATGCTGTGGCAGGGACCATTGGCATGGGCATTGATTGTCTGGCGTTGTAGCTTGGTGTTTAGTTCACTTGATAAAATTGTTAGTGTGCTCATTCACCTTTTACCAGGTGAGTCCACAGTTAGTCTAGATCTGAACTGCTTCCATTTTTCCTATATATTCAGAAGTGATATGTAGCGTTAGGTGTGATGAGCTTTAAAAACGGTTGTCTTAACACTTCATTCATAATGTACTAAGTAACTGTCGCACCATGAAAGATCTTAGTACCTGTAATTGTGATGATTCCTCAGTAGTAATCCATTATTCTTTGTGACTAACTTTAGATGCTTCCTATTGTTTATGTTGCACGGAATAATACTATATTTTGTGAAACTCACAAATTTTCCTGGTTCCCATGCTTCATTTGGGCATCCTAAGTATCTTGAGTATTTGTTTTCAATGTTTCTTTTCTAATCCAGCTTGCCGATGTTGAGGGCAATTTTAATGTTTACAATTGCAGTATTGCGTTGATATTTCTTTCAGCTTAAATAAAAGTTAAAAGATGTGTAAGTTTCTTAGTTATGGAACGGCCTAAATTCCTGACTGATGAGGACTATCTTGTAGCATTTGTTACTTATCTGACCAAAATGAGAAGAATTTCTCGCTGATCTGTCTAGTAACTAAATTAATCCAGTGATGAGAGTTATAGAAAGGAACTGGAAGCATTTAGTAAGCTCATGGTTGTTATGTTCTGCTCCTCTTCCCCTAGAGAGCTTCTGTTGCTGGTTCATTTTGTGGCATTTCCTTTTTTAAGTTGGAGTTCTTTCTTGAGGTAAGTTGGTTTTGTGATTAATGACACCAATCTTAGTCATTCTCAAGGTGAAGAAAAAAAAATCGAGGGATTTGGAATGGAGAATGAAGAGAGCGCCTGTATGACACTATTCTATGGCTTTATCAAGTGCAAGTTATAATGTTATTTCATCACAGCTCATGAGGCTGCTTCTTGATTGAGATCTTAGCATACTTACCTTCATATTTTTAACTTATCCACTAAATGATTCTTCAAATTCATGGATTCAACAATTACAGTACCTGAACTTATGAAAACATGAAGAGATTATATTCGCTTTAAGGAAGTGTTTTTTGGAGCTATAACTCTAGGGCTGCTGCTTATGTCCAAATGACTCCTGAAAAAATGTTCGATTATCCATTAAAAGAAAGTCATTGTTCATCCAGGAATAGTCTTTTTTACCATAAGATGGTGGAATCCCACGACATTTGCTGCCATGCACCCTGAAGGGACAGCACGAAGAGTCTCATGGCCGTATGTGGAAGACAAATCCTATCTCTGGACTTGGCTGTTTGTGATTCCCTTAGTTGCTTATACTCTATGGCAGGTTCTCTATTTTCTCATAGTTAATGTTCTACGTCGACAAAGACTGTTAAGAGATCCTGAAGTTATGACTTCTTATAGGTTTGTCGACTCTTTCACTCTGTCTCTGTCTTTTCCCATTTATTCCACAAAAATAAGAGTGCATACTCGCATACCCACAACCACAGGAAAAAATTTCAGAGTGCTATTCTGAAATCTTTTGGCTTATGACCATAGGGAATTGTCTAAGAAGGCACAGAAAGCAAACAACATATGGTGGCGTCTGAGCGGCTTACTGGGGGATAACAATCGGCTTTTCATGTACACTCTGCTTCAAGGAATATTTACCGTGGCGACCATGGCGCTCACGGTCCCCATCTTTTTGTCCTATAGACTGCACGTGGTCTTCCAAATACTAAAGGTGTCTGCAACAATTTGGAACGGCGGAAGCTTTCTCTTGGAAGTTATGCCAAGGCAGGTCATTCTCAAAGAGAAGAAGAAAACGGAGACGCGACAAGTACAAAACCAGCAGGAACAAGCCCCTGTTGCGACGGACAATCCTCCCAACGCAGATGACTCCACTGAAACACACCAATCGTAGCGCACATAGGTAGACCTCAGACTCAAATACTCGCTTGTAGAGCTTCCACCGTGCCCACGCCTCGGCTGCCTGATGGTTGCTCACACGTCAAGCTGGCTCAACGATGCTGCAAGGTCGCATCCTTTACTGATTCTTTTTTCTTTTGGAGAGTTTGTTATTCAATGGAGTGTAAGAGAGGGTTATCATGGAGGTGAATTCGAAGTTTTGTTGCAATGTTTTGGACGTGGAATGTCCTCAAAGGTTCAGAAAAAAGCTCGAACATATGTTGAATCATGCGAGTAGCCCAGAGGAAAAAAAATTTACTCAAATCAAGATGATTTACTGATAAGCAAAAGCAGAATAAGCTTGTGACAAGATTTTGCTCTTGTTTTTGGAGTTCTGGGAAATGTTGTCGCATATCAGTTGCCTGTTTATGCTTCGTGCTTGAAGATGATCCATTATAATTGCGTCAGGCCATTCTAAGCATCTGTATCCGTACCACTAAAACCGATGAATACAAGAGGACACCGGAACTTGGTTTCCGTGACAAAAATGCATCGTCCACAGATGACAATGTTGCGTCTTTGAAGGAAAAATTAATAATTGAATTACTTTACTTCTCACGTACGATACATATAATTGCCCCTTGGAACTGCAACTGCTATTATCACTTACACTGAGGAAACAAAGAATTCCCAAACCACTATAACACCTGAGAAACCAAACCCATATCCAAATATGAATGAAGCCCTCACCCGAGAAAAAGGAAAGGAATAAGGCCAAAACAAACATGAAAATTGCCTGTTGGAGGCGTGACCGAATTGGCGGGATCCAACCCACCAATCTGAAATGGCACATATCACCACCTTAGTGACATGGCTCAAACTAAAGAATGCCCCTCGCGTCGAAGTGACTTGAGGGGAAGAAAAAAAGAATTGAATCAACCCGGCCATCAACCAAATATGAGTGGACCAGGTTGGTGGAGAATATGTAATATATGGACACCGAACAAAACAATATATGCACAAGGTTGTCGGTTTTGATCAGTCGAAGCTCAGTGTATGAGGAGACTGAAAGTCGAGGCCCGAAGATGTGATCGCACCCTCATTCTGCACGTGGAAGTAAGAAACCAAAACCGGAGTTTTCACGTATCAATGGTGGAGGATCGACATCGGCTATGTCTACTTGTTGCATTGACTTCGAGATGTCATCCACGGAGAAGGGAATGCTGCATTAAAATTTCAGGCTTTGATTAGAAATAAAGGTGTCCAAATGAGTATTAAACTCATATATGACCTATTTAAATCAATATATGGATCACTTAAATTTTGATGTAGGTTATATATGAGTCACTTATATTTTAAAGAAGACTAGTTAAATGGCTCTTAAATAGATTTGACTTAAAAACCCATTTTTCAACCCAAGCCTCACCATCTCTTTCCCCTTTTAACTTTATAAAAATGTTTTTTTTTTTTTATAAAAATCGAAATTAGAATTATTTTTTATGTTTTTTTTTTTCTTCCTCCTTCCTTAGCCAATGGCCAGCACAACAACGGCCGAGCCAACAACTATCAAGGCTTGAGCTTGCCGAATCTGGCGAGGCTCGAGCTCACTAATGTCAAGCGAGCTCAATCTCGCCAATCGAGCAAGGCCGAGGCCTCATCAATGATTGGTGAGGTTAGAGCTCACCGACATCTGGCGAGGCTCGAAGCTTGTCAATCTGGCGAGGCCTACAACTGGTGAGACTCAAGCCTCACCAATCTGGCTAGCCTCGAGCTCATTGACGGAGGGCGAGCTCTTGGCCGGTTGCCAGCCATCGTTGTGGTTGGTGGCCGGCCAAACAAGAATAAAAAGAAAAGAGAAAATAATTAAAAATTCAATTTTTATAAAAATTATAAAAAATTGTCCATTAAATTTGTATTGCATTAAAGTGTCTTAGCAATGCCATTTAAAAAAAAAAATCATAAGAAATAAGCTTTCTTAGATTTGGCTAAAGGTTTTTTGCATATTTTATTTTATTTACTAATTTTTTATTGTTTAATTTAGTTTTTAAATTTGATGTGAAGTTTTTATTCAACATATATATGAAAAGCTTAAAATAAATTAAATGGGTGGGAGCAGATTAACCTAAATTGAGTTAAATATTAATGTGTTTCGATAATATGGATCGAATTGAATATGTGTCGGGTCGGATATGGGTCATCAAATTTATATCGCATGAAAATTGGTCAACACGGGTTAAATGGGTCAATATGAGTCAAACCATCCCACCCATTTGACAGACCTAATTAGAAACCAAGTTGCGTTCTTGAAGGATGGTAAAGAGGGAGCCAAGGCTTGCTTGATGTCAAAAAGATATGGAGAGAAGCATAATGGAATACCTTGAATCATCGTCCAGCAAGAACGAGTGACTGACCGCATTATTGGAGTTCTCGGTCATCATGATCCTCATACTCGAAATAACCTGAACAGGGAAAATTGGAAGTTAGAATAAACTTGAGCCAATGCGAACAGATCAGTTGCGTGTATACCACAGGGACCATAAATCAGCACTGCGCTATGCAGATAGACTATTTACTTACTTCTGAAGACACGCTATGGGTGCCATATTTATCATCCCAATACATCGTACTGATCCTGTACAACTGCTGTATGCTTAGAACCTGAAAAGGCAGAGAAGCATACACGAAATTTCAAGAGCATGTCCAACAAGCGGACGAAAAAGAAAACTGCAGCACAAGGCTTGAGTTGTGCAAAGGTGGCAATTCACTCACCGGGCAAAGTTCTTTTGTGATTTCGTTAAAGGTCTTCTTGGGTTTCTGATGTATGACCTGCGTTGTTAAGAAATTCGAAGGAGCAAGAGTCAGCAACTTCTTCGCTGGTGATCCTGGTGATCTTACTAGATTAGAGATTCAAGTGTACGTTACCAAAAATCCAACGGCCTGCCTAATATGCTTCAATTCATCCCAAGCTGAGCCTGCATACTGCTTACAACAAGAGTTCAGCAACAGAAACCAAAAATCCAAAAAATAAAAATGAACAATGAAATGCCCAAATCATCCAAGAGAAAGCCAGTGCTCACTTCCTCAGTTGCCTGATGGCACCACTGCTCTAGTTCAGCCAACCCTGACTTTACATACTCGCCATTACTAAATGAGCAACACTCTCGCCGCAAAAGAAGACTGCAAAAGAAGAATGCAAAAGTTTGTCAATTAGATACTGACAGCGCATGAACTTATTTGTTCACTGGTGATACTATTGCGCTTTACAATCAGTCACCTGTTAAACAGCTGAACATTTATGAAGGAGAATATCTGTGTGAACACCTTACGAACTAGGAAAGGTGGGACCTGAGGAATCATAATCAGAATGCATAGTTAGTAAAAGGCAAGGAAGAACCTTTAGCAGCAATAGGTTTTAACTTTCAAATTACTTACATTGTTTGCTTTCAATGTCTGGAGATAATTGTTCAAGCTTTTCACTATGCTTTGCCAGTGAGCAATCAAAGCTTGCTGAGCAACCGCATTAGCTTGAGAACGTCCTTTGACCAAACTACCTCTTGATGTCCTGGGAGCCTGCATTAGGTTCATGAATACTTAAGCAGGAGACACTTCAAAGCACACTCAGGAGAAACCTGCAACTAATTTATATCCTGAATGTCGGCAACTGGTCTACATTCCAGAGACCAGCATTATAAAAGTAAATGTCCTGTGCTGTAAGCCACAATTGAAAAATTGGGACGAATCATAGAGCTTGTCTTGGGCACATGGAAAGGTCTACATTATCACTCTCCCTTATCTTCCTCAATCACACATGACATGCATACCAGCCGGCTCATGTTTTCATGGTGGAGAATTAGAAGTCTCAAAAAAAATTACAGCCAATATCTTGCTGTGTTACCATCGATCTGATTTTCTCTGAGCAGAAGGAACTTTATAGCTTCCTACTTGACTGTGATATTCAGTATAACCTAGCTTATGGCAATAAGTAAAAATTAACTGCATCATAATTGAGTCCAACTCAGCAGCTACCTGGATACATAGCCCGAGCAATGGAGAAATCTCCTTCTTCAGGCTGTCTCGGATCATTCCATAAATTTTCTCCAGAAAAGCAGTAAGCTGTTGCTTAAAGAGCAAAGCTGGATACTTGGCCTCAACTTGTCGCAAATCATCCAGCTTTGTGAGCCCTCTACCATTAAGGAACGAAAGTCCAGCACTTTGAGGAGATGAACGTAGCCCCTACAATTTCAAATGGTGAAGTTTGCAAACAGATGGAACTCAAATCAGGGAAAGTAAATCATGTGACAGTAGATATCCAAAATTTTGTTTCATTACTTGTGACATCCTCCCAAAAAGAGAAGCAGACGATGTTCTCCTCCGCTGTGGCGTCAAGCTAGCTGCTCCAGTTGCTTTAAGAGTGTGTTGAAGCAGCAGCAGCAACGTTGATGTGTTTGATAACCAATAAGCTAACACGCCATTATTATCCGGGACCTTCATCAATTTGCAGAGACCATCAGTGACTGGTGAAATCCCTTGTCAACTGACCAATTTTAAATAATCCCACAGACAGAAATTAGAGATTACGGAATGGAGAGAAAAGTGGTTGAAGAGGACACTTACTTCTATTGCTGAAGCTATTGTTTGGATTATACGGTCAAATATGCTAGTCCTTTCAACCTCAAATGATCGCCAATGAAGAAGACATTTGTAAATTACACAGGCAGCAACAGGTTTGGCCCCAGAAAAACCCAAATTTTGTGATATACATTTTATCAGCAGTTCCTGGTTTTCCTGAAGAGAGAACAATTGAAAATTATTCTGGTCTGGAATAAAATATGACCAGGAAAGCTAGAATAGAATGAATATGTGAAAAACAAAGTACGCATTAAGGGGACATTAATTTCATGCAAGTCTAATCGCCACTAACCTGCTGCTTCTCATTGAGCGATTTCTGTGGTTTTTCTTCAGATTCAGGTTCACGCGTTGGTGTAGCCAAAGACATATCCTGCAAAAGAAGCAGTACATTGAACAAATGCTTTACCAAAAACTCCTGATATAAGTAGCATTAATTAAATAAATGTAAGTTCTCACCAATGCAACCCTTGTTTCTCCATTTGTAACTGTTCCATTCTCAGGTGTTCTCTGCATTTTATTTCCCAAATTTAAAATCTATGATCCCATGAAACAGCAACAGCAATAATTAAGGCCTATCCATACCTGCATAATAACAGTCTTTGGTCGTGCAGACAAGTTTTTCCCTGTCGGTGACATAGTCAGTGCTTGCTGACGCAGTACTTGATTTTCTGACTCTGTGTTGGACAATTTCTCTTCTAGCCTGAAGAACAAAAACAAAACCAACATTTTAAACATATATTTCCTCGAGCAAAGGAATCATTGTCTGAAGCAAGAAAGATATAAGCTTCTGTGTTCATAAAACAAGACAATATACAGACATCAGCATAAGATGTGGCAGTTTAGAGCCACTGAGAATATTTGCATCTAACAGACCTCTGCACAGAATCCTGAAGCTGATCAGCTTTTCGCTCTGTATCTTCAAGCTTTCGAGCCAGCTCTGAATTTCTGGCCTTTGCATCCACATGGGCTTTCTTTGTCTCTTCTGCTGCTGCTCTTTCTGATGTAAGCAAAGCCTGTGAAGCCACAAAGCTTTTTTAACTTAGTGTATCATGCTAATTTCAAATTCAGTAAACATAGATGAAATGGGTGAAGCGATAACACTGATCATGCCAATCCATAGTTTAAAAAAAAAAAAAAAAACAGACAGATTTTCTAGCTCAGTATTTGATAGGATCATATATTTGCAGACATAGGGCAAATAAACATGCACAAAGCTTGAGAATACTAAACTAGGCTATATATTCGGAAAAAAAAAAAACTTGGTTGTTACTCGACGCAAATGACCTCCTGATCATCCATGCTTAAACAGAAGCTGACATATCTGATTGTTATATTCAGTTCAGTTGTTACTTGAGATCGACCAAAAGTCATCATTTCTCTTTTTTACATGATTCCAGAAAGAGCATCACCCCTATTAGAATTGCTTCCAAGAGAAAATCCTCATCTAAGAGAGTCAAGAGAAATGTCCTTTCTTTTGTTAAAGCCTGTAGCATCACTCAAAATTTGCATGCCAATTGGCTTCAGCACCACCAAATTATCACTTAATCTCCAGCAAGCTTTTAGTATTTCATTTAACTTACTAAACCCACAGCTATTACAGTTATCAGCAGCACCAAGCAGCGAACTTACCGAATTGATGTCCTTGATTTTTCAAATTTTCTAGTTCAGACTAATTAGCTATTATTCCACCAGTAGGTTTGGTTCCAGAAATCATTATAAGATCAGAAGTAGTATATGAGTCCATGTGCTAAAGATAATACAATACTCAGTATGATGGTGTACCTTCAAGCTCTCTATCTCAGCTGTTAGTTTATTGATCTTCTCTGTGTCTTCCACTATCACAGGAGTCTCCTTCACAACTGGTGGAGCATCCTCAATAGCTTTTCGAGCTGCCTCTCGTTCTTTGATGACCTTGGCATTTGCTTCTTCCAATTGTATTTGCATAGCATGTAAAGCCTCCTGCAACTTAGCAATCTCTTGTGCCTTTTCCTCTTCCAAATCCGTCTGAAATTCATATTACATAACAAGAAAACAGTAAGTTACCCATATGGAGTTGTTTGTCCCAAAAATTGAGCTCACAACACTGAAGACCAGTCCAAGACAACATACCCTTAATCGCTTCTCCAACTGCAAGCGCCACGTAAGCTCTTCCACCCGCTTTTCTAGTTTGTCTTTAGCTTCTTTGAGAGCACCTGTTTCTCGTGAAGCCTAGATAAATATACAAAAGCAGTCAGTGCCTGAATTTATCAAGTGCGCATAAAACCATGCTTGAAGCAAGATGTGTCAGCAGAAGGTAAATCAAACCATTTTTAGTTTTCTGAGTTCTCGACGAGCAACTCGTCCTCTCCAACCACATTGTGTAATGATAGCAGCCTTGCGAAGACTTTTATAATATAAATATGCAATGTGGCAACGCAAATGAGCCTGCAGAGAAGGAAAATAAACAATGATCATGATCATTTTTAGTTTGAACTCAATCGCATTCCAGAACATCTAGAGTTAACTTTGAAGCTTCCATCAACGACAATAAATTCAAAGAGTCTCAGTATTGAGACCTGAATAATAACAGCAGCCTTAGTTTGCCTTCTGAATCTAAATTCATCTCGAGCGGTCATGGCCCTTAAACCTGTTTGCAATGTGGTTGCAGACAGCCTTACAGAAAGGTATGACTGTCTTGCAACATATTGGCGGAAGTTCTTCTGAATCTTCAAGGCTGATGCTTCCCTTCGCAGCTGCTCATAGAGCTTGCATGCCAGTTTACCTACTCAGTGGCAAATAAAATGACAGTTATCATTTTAATTAGTATTAGTATATTTACGAGGCTGAAACACAATTGATGGTATGGACCACATGGAAGCTGAACAAAATATAATGCTTCTCAGTAGGACACCTCACAGACTTCCTATTTTCATAAGGAACTACAATCATGTGTTAAAAAGCCAAGCAATGGAGACGCCAGCATTTCCATTTCACTTGTCCATTAAGTAAAAACCTGAGAGGCAGAAACAGACATATGTGATACAGTTTCAAAGAAGAAAATATACCTCGCAAACAAGATTGCATCGTAATTGCTGCTTTACGCAATGCAATAAATTCCTTTCTAGCAATATATGTACGACTTTGCCTTTGAATTATTCTTGCTGCATTTCCTAGCACCTCTGCTCTCCTTGAGTCCAATTCTGCCATTTGCCCAGCTCTTAGGAAAACTTTCGTCTTTCCTATCTGCAAGGGATAAAAGTCAGCCAACACCAGCAATGGTCCATGTATACTTCTATGGAGGGACAGGTCTATCCATGATTTAAGAAGGCACAATACCCTGAGTGTAACTAGGCCAAGACATTGGTACACTAACTTGGTTTTTTGTTTCTTCAATTGTCTCTATCCCGCAGGGCAGAGAGCTAAAAATTCACTCAAGCACTAGAAGGCAACGTGAGTCAGCTAACTTCAAGAATGTCTAAGGTTTGCTATAAAAGTGCCTAGTTCCTAATCTAATGCTTAATAAATTGTGTCTCAAAGAGGATGTCTCGTCCAGCTCAATGGACAAGAATCACCATAGGTGCAACATGTTCTCAAGCAATGCAAATCATCCAATCAATTAGGCACAGCCATCAACAAATGTCAATATTTTCAGTCGTGAAAATGGGAGGCCTCACACTACACTGCTGTTCGTTGCCTTAAACAATTCGTTTATGTCAATTAGACTTTCAAGCTTCCACATTCTCCATATATTATGGAACATGCCTGAAAGTCATGTAAAATTTTGATATATCAAGTATGGTCACAAAAAAGATCTACAGTATATTTTTATAAATGGCCTGAGTCCTTACGGTTTTCTACATTAACTCATCTCATTCGTTTAGCCATTCCTGCTTCCTATCATCACCTTATGCATGTAGGATGATGAATGAGTAGTAGTGGACAACTTCCATGCGGGATATTTTATGTCTCCAATCAGACAACTTGTGTCCATGGCATCTCAAAAAAGGAAAAGGTGGCAGTGAAGGAGATGGTTAAAGTACCTGATAGCCCTTCAGTCCCATTTTGTCTAGTATCTTTTGACAAGCTGTCATGTCATCATAACTGCAGAGGAAGAACACAATGAGGCCATAAAAAATAGCCAGCATAACAAGACAAAACCATCAGGAAGAATAAGGATAATGCAACATTTGGTGGTTGCGCCCATTTGTATCTGCCACTACCATGTTAGGTACGTACATACATAACTGATGTTAAAACTACCAAATAATCCCAGGGACATGACACTCACTTTCCTTCCAGAACCTCTGGGGCAAGGACACCGAAACGGAGAAGAAATTCATAAAATGTCCGTCGAGTCGGATATCCAGCACAACTAATCCTAATTGCCTCGAGAACACCCTAAAAGAAAAAAGAAGGTTCAGATAGTAAGGAAAAACTGTAAAATGAGCTTTCAAGTTAACAAGTTGAACAGAAAAAAAAGTGAAGTATACTCACTCCACAGCGCAACTGTTGAATTATATTGGAGTTCTCAAAAATGGCAGGCTTCAGAACATTGTTTGGCTTCACGCATCTGATATAATGAGGTTCTGTGGAATTTAATGTCTCCATCAAGGATTGAAGTTGCAACTGCATTTGAAAACACATCCAACTCTTAGATTAAATGCAGTATTTGTCCCACAGCAATGAAGATGATCAAATACTAATCTCTAGAGTCGAGTTATCTGAAGTAGCAATGTTTAAACAGAGGCACTTTAAAAATAAAGCAATTTATGAAGCTGCAATAGCATTCCTAAACAATAATGGAAACTTCTTGGCACGTGCCAAGTCACATTTCCTTCTTTCTGCATGAGGTGATCTCTCTAAGCCAGTCCCAAGACCAATCCTATGACTTTATCGTAGAGTATGCAAATTGAAACATCAATAGTTTGTAGAGTGTGCTATGACTTTTTTTCTGGTAAGTGTGCTATGATACAATGTTACAATCTGCACGCGATACATCTGGTGTTTTCAAGTATTAGTACATTAGCAATGATATAATAGGAAGAAACAAAAGGAAATTTCACTAATTGAAGCTCCATAGACATCTCCTTTCAGTAGGAATTTCCACGAAATAGATCCTGGTTTTTGCTCTTTCTATTTCAAAGACCTTAGTTTGACCTAGCTTTGGGATGCTCTCAAGAGAATTGCCTCCTCTTCAGCAAGTTGCTTTCCCAAGATCACCTCTGACTTGCAAAGATGCAAGTAAGTCACAATGCATTAATGTGCTTAATGAGCTGGACTAAGCTCAATTAAGGCCAAAGATATAATCTGAAGGAAAGATTCCATAACTACAAAGATATAAGGCACTTTTCATAATTAAAGACTAGAGTGAAGTATTTAGGATTTTATTACTGATAAAGTTAATTTGTAAACCAAATGAACTCAAAAATGATAGTAGGACAAAGGGTGAGTTCGGGAAAACTTTGAAAACCAGCTTTTGATTCCCAAAGTCCTTTGAGTCAAAGCGGCAGTAGCTCTGAACTTTGGGCTTTCAAAAGGGAGACTTTGGGCATGAAAACTTTCAGTCAAAAGACTTTGGAAGTATAAAGCTGCTTTTTAAAGTTTTCCCAAACTCGTCCTTAGTATTCCACCAAGACAATCGACAAACAACACAAGCTAACATACCTTAAACCGGGAACCAATTGAAGAAAATTTGGAGGACTTTGATGATTCTTCAGGAAGTGGAGGAAATAGACCCGCCACAAAGGGGCACGTGGATTCCGTCAAAAGACCCTGATGTTCCGCCACGACATAATCTTTGTTCTTATCAAGGAACTGATCAGCCAGATAATTAACCTGGGAAACAATAAGAAACAGTCAATAGTCATGTATAAAGGACTGTTAGGTCCAACTTTAATTGACGAAAGTGAAACAATAGTTACCTCCCCAGCATAGTGAGATATTGTAAAACCTGTGCGAGAAAGCTTAGGTTTGATAAAGCGCTTGTTGTTCTTAAAGGTTTGATACAACTTCTGAGCAAATGTTTCATGTGTCGACTTAGGAAACATGCTGCAAACAATGAGTATAAGTCAGATATCAAAGCCAGACTTACATTTTATTGATGTGACTAATAAATAGATATCCTGCAATGATATATAAGTCCATCATGGGGATCCAAAAATCATGAAACAGTAACAAAATGAAATTATATAAAACGAAAATAGAAAAATTAATTGTCTGCATACCAGGCTTCATCTAAAAGGGCAATGATCCCTCCAGGCTTCTGCAAGATTTTAAATGTTTTAGATGTTAGCAATACACAACATTCAAGAGATCATGAGGAACTTCTAATTCACCATGAAATTACGTTAAAAATCTGATAACAGGTCATTAAGGATTCAGCAAAAGATATATTGGTGAGGACAAGACACCTTCTCAATCAGATCCAAGACATCTTGATTATCAACGAACTCTATGTAGCTCCAGTTGATCTCTTCTTTGGTATATTCCTCTTGTTCCATCTTGAAGACATGCTGCAGACACACATTACCAAAGATCAGGGTAGGGAACCCAAAATATATTTAAAATAGGGGCATAAAAGTGTTTTACAGTTGATGAACCTGGTTAAAATGTTGCTGCAGTTTCTCATTTGTGAAATTGATGCAGAACTGCTCAAAGCTAGTAAAGAACAATAGTAAGATCCAAGTGCCAATCATATGCTTCCGGTCATGCATGTGTAAAGTTAACGGCTCACCTGTTGAACTTGAAGCTTTCAAATCCATAAATATCAAGAACCCCAATCAATTGCTTTGAGTTGGGATCTTGCCCAATTGAACTGTTAATCTTATCCACAAGCCTGGGAAGAAAAAGGAAATTGTCAAAGCTTAAACTTTTGTAGGGGACTATAGTTGTATTGCTGGTTTATAAATTAACAAATATAACAAAACAACCCCCATCATTCAAAAGATCAACAGAAGCAAGCATCAACCGTAGTCCTAATAGCAAGGAAAAAATAGCAACACTAACTCAATATAGGCTTAGAGCATGATTTTACTTGAAGAGCAAACAGCATAATATACAGTTCAGGTGTCTTTGCTGCTCAAGTTTCTTCATAATTTCATTGAAAGAGTACATTTTCACAGAAAAAGACTTGATAATTAATCCAACTAAGTATGATAGACTGGTCTGGTAAATGTTTCCCATTCCAATAGAATACTGAATCTTTGAAAACAGCCGACAGATTGATCCCTCTAATGCTACAGCTAAAGGGTTTATGTATATGCCGTTCCATGAAAGGCCTCTGGTGGACTTTGATTATCCTATTCCTAGTCATCTTCCTGGTATTCCATAGCAAGAGCGTCCCACTGCAGAAGTGTTCCCATGCTGCATGATTTTGGAGGGGTTAATCTATGCAGCCTACCCCTAATTTCTTAAAACGCTGTTTCCGTGACTTGAACCTGTGATGTCAGGCCATAATGGAATAATCTTTTACAGCTACATCAAGGCTCACCCTCTTGATAATCCATAGCAAAAGTAGAAAAAATAAAGTCCTCGGGATTCATGGGACAACATATGAAGCAAAAGACATGCAAATTCAGGGCAAGCCAGGAAAGCAGGCAGAAAGCAGTAGAGAGTTGAGAAGGTTAATTACCAATCAAACAGGCGAGAATAAATAGTTTTGGCTAGGGCATCCCTGCTACCAAGAGCAGCAACAGGATCCAGAGGTCTTGTGATGATCTCCTCAGGGGTCACCATTACACGCTTAATCATTGCATCTTCCAAGCTCTTGACATCACATCTTGTGAGAGATTAATATATATAAGTTAGCAGCATGCGGTTAAACACCATATAGAGGCATCACTAAAAGCAGGGTAATTACGTCCTACCTAAGCAGCTCAGCTGTTGTGTTCAGATGGAACCTAGACTTCTCATCTTTAATGACTGAAGAGTCAATTTCCGGCCCCTTTGCAAATTCAACATTTCCAAGATGCAAAACTGCAGCTACTACCCTAAAAATTGCCTCCTGAAATAAGCATTTGCAATGATATTAAATTCAACTGGAATTGACGGCTATTTCTGAGAGTTCTTGACAGAAAAGAAAAAGACAAACCTGTTCTTCCTCGCTAATTCCCACAACATCCATGGCCCTTCTGGTTGCAAGGTACTCCTCGGCATCATCGATCCCATTCAGCTCATAACAGCTGGATTGATTTAAGAAATGGAATGACCTAGGGTCTCCCAATTTGTATCTCTCTCTTTCCTGAAGCAAGTATTCAATCATTTCTTAGGAATCCAAAGAGATCGAAACTATCATTAACCATGGTTTAGAGAAGCACATTAAACACTGAAGAAGTCACAAGAGCAATCACCTCTTGCGGAGCAGCACAAAGAAGGTAGAAGCAATGGTAGTTTCTCTCAGGATCTGAAATTTGGCAAACTCGAGATCTTTCAAGCAAATAAGTCCTTACAGCTGCCCCAGATATCCTCCCACTCTTGTCAAATTGGATCTCCACGAACTTTCCAAAACGACTACATTAGAGTAAACCCAGCACACACAGAAAAGTTGTAAGATAATCCCTCCTCAATATAAACAATCTCAAATGCTATCCAAGTATTCCTTTTAAGAGAAATGAACGGGGATCTAGAGGCCGATGGGCACATAGAAATACGCAAGAAATTTGAGGTCTAAAATGGCCCAACAATCATCAGCCTTTCCATTAATTTCTGAACACTGTAGTGATCTCAGATTCATTTCTTAAGATTAGGGTAGCACTAGATTTTTGTGCAGGCTGTGAAACAGATTAAGTTCAAGCAGAACATCCGGGAAGTGAAATGGGTAAAGCAGGAACACTCCACAGCTGTCTTTCAAACTAGTTGTCCAGGTTTTAATCATCGCAACAGGCAGCATATCTATTGGCTACTCACCTTGAATTATTGTTCCTGACCGTCTTTGCATTGCCGAATGCTTCAAGAACTGGATTAGACTGTGAAAGTCAGAGACCAAGCGCATAGCTAAGTACACAATTTCGATGAAACACAAAAGGCATAGACCTTCATCAATGGAAAGAAACAAAAGATCAATATGTACAATAGCATGGGAGAACTTCATCCTACTTCTAAAACTTGTTGTTCCACTGTCCGTCCTTCCACTCCAGATCGACCACCCAGATATGCAAGATATCGCATGAGCATCTTCGTTGTCTCAGTCTTACCAGCACCGCTTTCTCCACTTACCAAAATCGAATTGCTCTTTCCCTCATTAATCATTGCCCTGTCGTATATCTCTGACAAGATCAGAAGATGCATTCCGAGAAACTTTTGATTCTTACTCTAAATCAAATAAAGGTTCACCTGTATGCAACATCGGCAACAGCAAACACATGAGGGCTTAACTCTCCAAATGCTGCACCCTTGTACTGCTCCATCATGTGAGTATCATACAAGTGAGGTAGCCGTTGAAATGGGTTCACTGCGATGAGTATATTCCCTGTGTATGTCTGATAGCCCCCAAAAAAAAAAAAAAAAAAAAAAAAAAAAACAATTGTCACTTTCAGTTTTTCTTCAACCTAGTAGTTTAGCTTGTATTTTTAAATAAAGAAACTCGGCATCTTACATAGATTTCGTTGAGTTCATATCTCATGGCTAAGTTATGAAGAACTCCCGGTTCATGCAAATACGAAAGCTTCGTCATGTCATCCACACCTCCAGGAGGAGCTTCCATATCTTTTGGATATACTTTCGATATGTTACTGACAACCTGCAACGTGGATCCAATTTTATTATGATCCCCCCAGAAATAGCATCATCAGTAGCACAACAAGGAGTGTCTTGGTGCTCCTCATTCCAGCAAAACTTTTCTGACTAAACCATCCTCTCTCCCCTTAGTACCAAAGTACAACAAGACTTGCTCAGTAAAATTTTCTAATAGAATCTTCTCTTTCTCAGTAAAACTCTAAAACAGAACCATCTCAACATGTACCCGCCCTAAAAGTTGGATAGAATGTCATTTGGACAGACAATAGCATAATATTTGGTAGGAAAAATCTCAACGTTTACCATAAGAAAACCCCATTAGCAGAGTAAGTGTACTACAAAACTCACCGTTTTTCCATCTGTTGTATGAATATGAACTTCCTCACCATTAATGCGGAAAACTTCACCATCAATCCACGCCTCCACTGGATCCTCGACCCATACATGAGAACCAACTATAATATTCACCGATGCAGCCTGCAATGATTTGAGCACATCAGAAATGTTAAAAGGCTGCAAGAAAACTATTCAAGAATGTATCTTTGAATAAACAATTGTCCGCAAAACTACTTGAGGTAGAGAGATTTGCCAAAAATTATCAACATCGCAAACTTCTCTAGGGCCAGCTCTAGATAATCTTGATAATCACGGATTTTCCGATAATTGGTTTTTACAAGTATCTTGCAAACCATGCTGTTGGTTGCAAGGAGGTAAGTGTTGATAAGCATATATTAACCGTCCTCAATTACGTAACTTGTTTTTCCATTGAAAGCACACAGTGGTGTTTTGTGGTAGTTTCCATGCACACTTATAAATAAAATAACTGCGATATTAGGTTTTAACAACATAACCACGTGTCGTTCTTCATTGGGCTTTAACCCCATTCAACGAATACTGTGCAATCATGCTTGAGGCTGTCCATTGCATGCAAATTCAGGCGGTTTCAATGCCACTTGAGCACTCCAAAACTAAAAGTATAACATCCAATTTGAAGTATTGCATGAAATTTTAAAATTCAATTGAAGCTGGATTTCAAAAGTATGACGTCCAATTTGGACTAGGACTTAGAAATAAATCAAGAGGTGGGCACAAGTTCACAACGCCGTATCATTCCCTCAAGTTGACATGGGAACACACAATTTTCTCAATTGCGGCAGGTTTATAAACCATCTTCACTTAACTAGGAATTCTGCCAGCAAGCATGAATTAGATGCCTAAACCGATATTTAATTCTCCAGAGTTTTCTTCTGTGGTAACCATATTCTATTCCATGATCCAATCACCATTAGCCACTCGCCTCACCTCTAAGTTCCAACTAGTCATTCCGATCGCTACTCACTATGTGCCTCTACCACTAGTCGTGCATATTCAATTAACACCGAAACGGATTCATGAAATACTTCAAGCCATCTCAAGTCAAAACACTGCTAATCAGCTCAATTCGTCGGCGAAACCAATCAAGCTGAAAATTTTTACTTAAAAACCCAAGCAGCTTCACCTCAAGCTCTTCCGCAATTAAAGCGCATCACTATCTCAGCTAAAAAAAGAAAAAAGACGCTTTTCATCCACGACATCGAACAGGCAAGCTTCACGTCCAATCGAAAAAACCAAAACCTCAGAAAGCTCAACCGATTCAAACGCAGCGAAACCAGCGAGTCCGAAATCTATACACCGATCGAATGATAACAACAACACGTCACCGCTACTGACCATGGATGAATCAATCACCGCCGTCGATCTCCTCCACCTCTCCTCCTCTCTCAACTCATGCGAGTTACGACCGAGCCGCGCGGGAATCGGACTCGTCGGCCACCCAGATCGGCCGCCGCCGCCGCCGCCGCCGGTGGTCCCGAGCTCCGACCGCCAATCCGGAGAGCGAGAAAGGACCGGAGACGGACGGACGGATGGTTTCCGAAGCTGACGATGAGCTGAGCACGAAGGCGATGAGCAAAGAAGCAGAGCGAAATCCGAGACAGAAGGCAGGTTGTCTCTCTCTCTCTAAACTTTCTTTTCGCACGCCTTTCCTCTCTCTAGAATTCCTTCGGTGCGTTTCTCTCTCTTACAGCAGAGGGGAGAGGATGGTCGAGGAGCTGTTCCTCTCTCACTTTCTCTCACTAGAGAAAAAATTTTCAATTCGCTTCGCTTCGCTTCCTTTTTTTTCCTCTTCCTTTTTCCTTCTCAGTGGTGGTCGCCAGGGGTCGTTGGTAGAGAGAGAGAAGAGAGAGAGAGAGTCGTGGTCTCCACAAACGATGATTAAGCTCCCCTCTTAAACCTGATTAATTCTTGCTTACTTACTAAATCCCCCCTATTTCTGTGGGGGGGTGCTGTCCTTTCTCGGACACTCCTTTCCTTCCCACGTTCCATTATGACAACATTCCCCCCTGCCCTTTTTTTTCCCTCCCACGAATGTCAATGTTTTCATCTTTTCAAGGCATGAATTTCGAAATGGCTCTCACGTAAACTTGGACATTAAGAAAGATCTCGACCCGCAATTTCTTATTCCAAACATAAATTGAAAAATGGGTCATTCCTTTGGTTAATAGAAAACGAAATTTTTTTAAAGCGTAAATTTCGAAATGGCTCTCATGTAAACTTCGGCGTTAAGAAATATCTCAACCCGCAATTTCTTATTCCAAACATAAATTTAAAAATGGGTTATTCCTTTAATTAATAGAAAACGAAAATAAAAATCGACAGCTTCAAATATCGGCTTTTATAGTAATTTCATCGATGTTACCTATTTAAGATGCGATTCCTGATTATTATATTTCTCGAAAAGCCTTGATATGTGGAGTCGGCCCGGCATGATTTTTTTTTTCGATCGGCCATGGACAAAGTCTCCATTAATTGCGATTAAAACAACCGAAATCGTTAAAAAAAAAAAAGAAAGAACCTACGGAGATCGAATTTTTCGTCTGGGAAATCCTCTCTAAGGAGAGGGGCAAAACCGTCAATGCGAGTCCCGGAGGCGGACATCATCGTAACTCCCGTTTGTAAGGTACGCAAAATTTTGTTTTTATTTTCTCTCCCGCGGACAGTACAGAACGACATCCGCCTCACCTTTCGCTGGCGAGTAAATATATAAATACATATATATATATATATTATATATATATTTTTCAAAAAAATTTCCAAAGCTGCGGAGAGATGGAGATCCCGTGCGACTCGCTCGCACCGTCTTAGCGTGTTCCGCCGGCTCCTAAAAAAGGGGAAGACATCATCATCGCCACCATCATCCACCGCTAGGAAAGCGACACGTCGACGTCACGTGCCGGTGCGCTCGTGCGAAACCGGGCAAAAAAGACATTCCATCGAGCTCATGCGCGCGCGGGCCGGCGCGGGTCGGCGCGCCGTCCAAAAAGAATTCTTCGTCGTCGGGGCGCGACCCGGTCCGGGCGACTTCCGAAATGACCGAAATAGCCCCCCACCGTCGAGGCTGACGTGGCGAAGGAGAGAGGGGAAGCTGGTGGCTCGCGCGCGTTGGGCGGCCATTGGCGGCGTTTTTGGGGTGGGCCGGCGGACTTTTTCCTTTCCTTTCCTTTTTTTTTTTCCTTTCCTTTTTATTTTTTTTTTTAATCTTGCAACTCAAAATTAACCTATAAAATTGCAAAGTGATTTTAATTCATCTACAGCTCGATGAAGGTTTTCAAACGCTGCATCGTACATACTACAAAAGTCCCGGTCAAATCTATAGGGACAATATTGGGATTAAGGAGCGTTGTCCTACATTTGAAATTTGTATCATTTCTGTTGTCATGTCTCACTTCCTACTTAACATGAACTCTAGATATTGGAAACCAACTTGGAAAAAAACAATGTCAAGATTGACGTCAAAAAATTCTCCTTATTACACCACACTAAACATCTGGCATGTTGACTTGGGGATATTGATTGTAAGATAGGGAAATTTATGACTCCTTAATTCACGAAAAATAAACGATCTAAGAGATATTTTCATAAAAACAATCATTCGCTTAAAATAATTAATTGATAGAAAATATTTTCATCATCAATTGTAAATTTACACTTAATACTTTTCATTAATTCATTTTTAAAAGAAATACAAGCAATTGTTTGAAAAAAAAGTTTGTTCTCATCAATCATTTATTTTAGCAAAATAAACAGAACCTTAGCGATGAATTGTGAAAACAGAAACTCGATTTTTTTTTTTATTTAACACGTCTCCATTTTCTTTTAATCCTGGAGAAATTAGCTTGACAGAATGAGAATAATTGGGACGCTACAAGGAAGCTAAGTCATAAAACCACTACAATGACTAAGATCAAGTCAAAGAGATCAAATATATCAAATGCATACTTATAAGTATGCATTTATTTCACACAAAAAAACTCATTCCGTACTCATGAAAAATAAAATATTATTTTAATTTCTCGGAACTAGGCACCCCAAGGAAAAAAAAAAAAAAACTAATCCCATTCACGATGTGAGACCCCTATGACTTTGTCCAAATTGCCCCGAATTCATGCTCCTATCCCCCCAGAAAAGAATAATGAGCCCGTTTGGTTCGACTTTAGGGAAATGCCATTGGGAGAATGCAAATATCTTTAAGGTAAAGGAATCTGCGAAAATGTTACACCGTTTGGTAAATTGTAACATTAAAAAGTAACTTAGCATAAATACAATTTGGTAAAATTCACATTTGTAATTGACTTTTGATTTTTCTATTTTTTATTTAAGTCGGAAAATCAAATTCCGACGGCTAGCCAATCGCCGACCAACTAGATTTGGTCGCTAGACCACCAAATCGGCGGCCGAGGTTGCGGAGGCCGATCCGGCCTCAAGACCACCGCACCTAGCCATCCAGCGTCGCCTGGGGGCGCAAGCCAAGCCACGCCGCCTGGGTCACGAGTCCCGCCACCCCAGGCGATGGTCACCAAGGACGCAGGACCCCCACACGGCAATGGCAGCTACCAGAGAAGCCGAACTCTCAATTAGCGGGGAAGACGAAGACGAAACGGAGAAGAAAGGGAAAGAAGATGAACAGTAGTCGATGATGAACGGGCATTTCCGAAATGCCCAATGTGATCGAGTGCTCCTCAAATCATAATCTAACATCAAAGTTTCACTTTGGGTTGAAGAACACCCTTGACGGTATACGGTAGACATAATTTCTTACCATAAATACACAGGATTATATTCAAGGCATGGTCTTCGGTGAACCCGACCAGAAGCCTGGCAACAAGTCGAGTTGGCCTGATCGGGTTTTCCATGGGGGTCTTGTTTTTTCTTCTCGTCTTTTTCCATCCAGACATGTAACGTCTATCCGTCTACTATCGCCATCACAAGCCACGATCTACAAATTTATTGTGTCCACCGTCTTCTCCCTTGTATTACCATCTCGCAGTGTCCCAACGTTCTTCATTCAAATCATTTTCAGTGAATTTATTTTCCATAACTATTTTCAGGTCTATTCTCCTAGTAGATCTAGGATTACCACGAAAATGGTCAATGGTTAATTTATATTAACAGCTGAGCTGATTAGTGATAGTAACCCCCATAGTCAACATAACTTCACAAAAAAACCTCTCAGAAATATCAGGTATCAAATTGACCTCGAAGTTAATACACGGCACCCATCAGATCAGACCTGTATTGAGCCATTTCTCCGAAAGCCATCATATTCAACTAATTATACAAAGAAAAATGATCTGAAACCAAGAAAATCTCTTGCAGACTATTCAAACAAAGGGTTAACGATCAGTGGCTTCGAGAACTTATCTTCTCACAATTTGCAGATATACCTTCATGAGTAATCATAGAGTGATATGCTCTTGTCATCAGATACACTAGCAAGCCTACCACCAGCTCTGACACCAGCACCCACCATTGGTCGAAAGGCAACCCCCCAAACTTGATCCGAATGGTTACTCATCGTCTGAACGGCGGCCCTCATACTGAGATCCCACAGCCTCACAGTCCTGTCACTTGAACCTGTCGCAAGTGCTGCTCCATCCGGGCTGACATCAACACTCAATACCCAGCTAGCATGGCCAGACATGGACCCCACCAAGGACTTACCTTCGGAATCATACATGTGCACATGAGCATCGTCCGATGCAGAAAAAAGCAGCCGTGGCTCGACTGGGGAAAATACGAGAGATCGCACTGGCATGAAGTGGCCTTCCAGGTGGTGCAGAAACTTGGCCCGCGCCACGTCGAATATAGAGATTGTACCATCCATTGAGCCGCAGGCAAGCCTTCTGCCATCAGGACTCCACGCAACAGAGAGGACAAACTTCTTGTTGCCCTTTTCGGAGGGTTTGGGCTGTTCTGGACGAGGAATTGAGAGGGTTGCAATCAGTTCCCATGTGGCAGTGTCCCAAAGCTTGATCGATGCGCTCCCTCCACCTGCCACTGCTAGAGTGGTGCCCTGGGGAAGAAGTATTACTTAGCAACATTGAGATATCAAAATTAAATTTGCATGTTGAAGACGACAACAAAGCGGTACAGCATAAGGTGGAAAACAGCACAGAAAAGCCAATTAATCTTGAAAGCCACTTGCACATTTTTAGTCTTTATTCACATTGCACATAATTTAAAATAAAATAAAATAAAATAAAATAAAATAAATCACCAGATTCCTTCCACAAGCTGACCATTTAAGGAATATTCAAGCTTGATTTACAGAGCATTCAAACATTTTCATCAGCAGATTACAGAGATCAGATAGGATACTCAGGGCTTAGCTTTTTTAATGCCTGGATGTCCAAATAAATTCCCCCAAACAGCATCAATGACGCCTCATCATCTAGCAAAGCTTTGTAAACAATATCTTTAATGCACAATTTCATGCAGGCCAACTTTATGATCATCACCATATCATAAGTGATTTACTTTCCATAAAAGAAAGTGATCCAATACTAATAAGGAGCTCATTAATGACCATGATCATGCATAACAAGTGTCCCAATTTGTCAACAAGCAAGCAAAAGCAAGGAACTGAGAAAACTTCAAGTAAGCGGATGTCAAATATGAAAAGAAAAGGAAATGAAAAAGATAATAACCACTTCATGCTAGTCACAATATTCTCTGGTGTTTTCAAATACTGACCACAATAAAATCAGTGACAAGTTCAATCAGACAGTCAACAAGTAGAAGAATTCCAACTCTTGTTTCAAAAATTGAGGTCATCTAAGTATTCTATTTTCTTCACACCCATTACATAGCTTACTTCTACTCCCATGGTAAGCACTCTCTTGTCAAACCTGACAATAAGAATTAGTTCCCTCTACCTTCAATAAAATGATTTTTTAAGGTCAACAAAGGGATTATAAACAAATGAGCGGACACATATCAATATGTAAATGCTTTGGCAAAGTGGTGAAGAGCCCGTGGGGAGTTCCTTGAGGGATTGGATATAAGCCCAGTGCACAGTTTTGCCCCTTACAGATAACAAAATCTAGATGGGTTGGGTTGGGTTGCTTGAGTCGCCAGTCACACTGGAGGAACTGCAGTCACTCAGTGTTCAATCCACTTTGACTACTACAAGCCAACTATGAAAACCAAATCGGACACAAGTCCCGTTCCAGTTCATGGGTTAAACCATACGGGTCTAGCTCAATCAAAAATCCCGACATTCTTCCTTACTTTAGGGAACTCCTAAGATTCTCAAGATATGCTAGTAGTAGGAGCCAGCATGAAGAACCACCTCAAATATCATGGACGATATGCTCAGCGCACCTGCCTCTTTAATTCCATTAGATAGCTCGCTCAAGTTATTAACTTGCTAGAGTCTGTCAACTCGAGTTTACATATACCGAAAAATCATCCGCATTTAACCCACTTTATTACATTTCCCAGGCCAGAGCTAACTTTTCTCAATGCTTTACCATATTTAAGTCTCTTAGCTCAAGCAATCTCGAGAGTCCTCGGACTGCAGAAATCGCAAGTTGTTAAATTGAATCGGTTCGTCCACATTAAATACCAGAAAAAAAAAATTAACTTGCAAATGCCCGCTACTCCAAAAACCAAACTTTAAGAATAACTCCAAATCCCACCATTCGATGTCCACTCAAATCCAACCTCCCTCAATAGAAAACGAAAGCTCTGGAAATTTACTCACCTTGGGATCGAACTGCATCTGCCAGACTTCCGACGGGGCGCCTCGAGCGTGGCGATCGTGGCGTTGGTGTCCACGTCGAAGACCCGGACGAAGCTGTCGATGGAGGCCGAGGCGGCGATGACGCCGGAGGGGTGGGCGGCGACGGAGACGACGCCGAGGAAGTGGCCGGCGTTGGTCCGCTCGAGGGCGAGCTCGTCGGGCCGCCAGAGCTTCACGGTCTCGTCGAGGGAGCCGGTGAGGAGCAGCGCCGGCCGGGACTCCGTCGCCGGGACCCACGCGGCGGCCCACACCGACTCGTCGTGGGCGTTCTCCACGGACTTGAGGGCCGCGATCTTCATCTCATTCGAATTCCGGTGAAGGAGATGGAGAGAGAAAGTAGAGAGAGAGAGAGAGTAGAGCTGGAGAGTGTTGGGGTTTGGTCGGAGCGAACCCTAATTTTGGATTTGGGGATTTTTCTTGGGGGGAGGTTTTGACTTTTTGTAGGATTTGAGTTGACCAGGTTTGGCAATCTAGCCAGAGGGACAGCAAAAACCAGAATGGGAATTGTTAATCTGAAATATTCATGTCCTTCCGATGGGAGGATGTCCATATGGTAAAACTATAATGGGAATTGATAATTTATATAATTTGTGGTTAAGTCTCGATTATTATTTACATTTATATATTCACAGTCAATCTTCTTAAAATGAATTTGCTTCGTTAAAAAGAACTTCTATGGAAATATTTATCATGTTTTTCGATATTTGGAACATTGAAAATGGTAAGTAATCCGAAAAGTATTTATAGTTAAAAAAAAAAAAAGACCCTGCACTTAAAGTTTGAAAAAAAAAAAAAAGTCTCCTTTCTAGCAAAGGGCTCGTTAGGTAAGTTTCAAGTTATTTTGTATCATTGGACATCAAAGAACTCCAACCGAGTTCGAGACTTCAAAAATGTGCACACTCTCTCTCTCTCTCTGTCTCTCTCTCTTTCTTTCAAAATTCATTTTTTTTTTTTTTTTTGTAACCGAGTACTCCACCAAATGCCCCCCATGTCCGAACGGCACCAAAGGGTCGGGCCCACCGCTAGAGCCCCACTTAAATCACTAGTAACTACTGATTTTAAACCCTCAACCTCGATAATGAAGGAGAGACTCTCACCAATACATCTCGCCTATAGAGGGTAAAATTCATTTTCTTTGTTTCTTGTTGATAAATCAACAAGTTGTGTTACCACCCGCCACGATAGCTCGCTGAATAAGGCCCCGTTGATTCTTGCCCTTAAGGTGAGAGGTTCAAAACCTAGCAAGGGCGCTAGGTGCCTTAACCGCTTGCACGGGTGGTGGTTCTCTGTGTGCGGCCCTAGGGTTTGATCGCTAGCTACAAGGGGTTTTCCCGGATTATAAAAAAAAAAAAAAAAAAAAAATCAACAAGTTGTGTTCTCATTTTTTAAAAAATATATATATTTTTTAAATTTGTAATTTTTCCCCTTGGAATGGTGTTGAAGTGAAGAGCACGTAAGGTATTTGTTAAGATGTCAAAATAGATTCTACTTACCAATTCACTTCTTTCCAATATTAATTTTGAAAGTAGAGAAAAAGATTGAAGAAATTGAATATTATGAATGTATCCCCTTTGTGCTTCTTTTTCCTATATTTGATTCTTCTTTTTTTTCGAATCCTATGTTTGCTTTTAAAAAAGTACTTTATTTGAGATTCGTCCTTCTTTCATCATTAAACCAATGTTCATATTCCATTATATAATATATATTTCCCTTTTATAGCTTAGTAGTTTTACATGATCTGTCCTTGAAAAGAATAATTTCACAAGTAAAATCCAAATACCGAAAAACTACCTCCCTCTTATTTTCATACTTGTAATCAAATAAGAGAAAAATCAATCACTTTCCTCAAATATAATTATTTCCTTCCACAAAAAGTCATTCATGAACAGACACACCCTTACTAGTTTCATGCTTAAAAACATTGCAAGATTTGTTACACGTTCACTCTTTATTCCAAGTGACAAACGCTATTAAGAATGGAGTTAAGCTTTTGTTCACGTTTGGATTGTTTTCATTATTATCAACCAAGCAAGATCTAAATATTAATAAAGTGAAAAAAAAAATTACGCTATTCTTACCCTCAAAATGGTTTTAATACTCTTATTGAGGTGACGAAAATAATCTTGTGAGAACTAATTAATCAAAATTACAATAGAAAGAGTGAGAGTTGCTATTTATTACAATATATAAAAATCATGCATTAACATGAAATACAAGACTGTGTGTATTAATCAGAACAACGATATTTTCTTTCACCACCTTATGCTATTTTTTCATTTTTTTTATACAGACTTCATTTCCTCTTTTTTACTTATTAATGTGCTAATGTGCACGACCTGATTTCTATAAAGGATTTTTTTGTAATGGGTTTGAACCTCGTTCATAATTTGTCAATTCACATATTCTGAGTATAAATTATAATCAAGAGTTCATAATTTTAATCAAAGAATTTCCATAAGAAAAATATAAACTAAAAAATTGTAAAGTAAGGCATTATTTCAGATTGAACTTTAAAGAAACATCATAAATTTATGCAAAGAATTTTAGGTGAAAGGGTTTTCTTAAAAAAAATATAAATAGTGTTTGATGAAGTGTAACTTAAAAAAAAAACAATGTCAAGCAATTTTGACTTAAATATTGTTTAAAAAAAATTACACTTAGTGAAGGATTTTTGCTAGTCTTAAAAAAAAAAAAAATCTCAAACATTTGGCAATGGCGACAAGCCAAATCCAGCAACTTTAGGTGTTGTTTGACAGGCGACCATCACTAGCCTCTATTCAACTCCTTTGAGCAAATCATAGGGAAGATTTGTTTTTTGAGCAGTGCAAAAGTGGAAAAAAATATTATAAAATCTAAGACTTACATTTAAAGCACTTCATATCTGTTTTGAGATTATGAAAATGCAATTGTATTTCTCAAAATTCTCCAAAAAATTTGCTAAATGCTACTTGCATTTACTCAGTGGGTTTTGGGAAAGTGTTCCTAAATGCACTCTTGGACCGTTTAAATTTTAGGGTGCGTATAAGGTTATTTCATGGATGGAAATAGCAATAGCAAAAAGGAATAGGTAATTTCTGGCATCTCTTCTTTACCGTGAGTCATTCAATGAGGGGTAATAATGGTGAAAGCCCATTTTCACCTACTGTCGGGACCCGCAGGATGACTTACTTGCTCGTCAATAATGACTTTAATTCGATGATTAATTACAAATTAATCAAGCTTTAGCACAACAAACCAAGTTGCTTTCCCCTTAATCCTCAGTCCTCTCCAAGTTTCAAGTTCCTTCTTAATCTCCATCATTATGAAGCAAGAACAACTGAAATGGCCCAATCACATTATTTCAGGAAAATTTCCCACTTGACCCTAGAATGGCCAGACAATCTCGTAGTACCACAATCTTGATTCGTCAATTAACATACAAACTTCCTTGTACCACACATATATCAAGACTCAGTCCCGAGATTGTGAGTGCGTTTGGTTCAACTTTTTTAATGACTTTCAACCTCCCAAGCCCCTCAAAGAAATACTAGGATACGTGGCAAGTTTTCCCAATGAGTTTTTGACCAAATGCTAACTTCAAAAAAGCTAAAAATCTAGAGCTAATGGAGACTAGCATTGAGCTTTTAACATTTGACCAAACGATGACATTAGTTTCTTTCTTCCAAAACTACTATTATCGATTTTTTAATTTTTCGATTTTACCTCTCATTATTGTTCATCATTTTTTTAGTAAGGTTAGCTAGTAAGGGCCGCTAATGAGGCTAGATTGCGCCAACAAGGTTGTGCGATCCTCTAAGGGTTATGCAGCCTTAGGCATCGCAACCCACACAACTGATGCTTAGGTTGCACAACCTAAGCAACAAGCCCCAAGGTGATGTGACCCAAGCGATTGTCACCTAGGGTCACACAAACCTAGCGAGCCACTTGGGTCATGATGCCTAAGGTTACATGACCCTAGCGTTACATGACCCTAGCCAAGGGTCACATGACCTTGGGCAATGGCTGTTGATGCCATATCTGACTCATCGACGACTTTGGCCCTTGGTTAGAAGATTTGATTTTTCTAATAAAGGAAGGAAAAATTAGACCCAAAAGTCATTTGCAAAACAATATTTGACAAATACTATTTTAGTCAAAGTAACTTTACAAATGATTTTTTACTAAACACAATCTATATTTCCTGAAGAGATTTTAAATCAAAGGCATTTGCATTTTCCTAGACTCATTTGCAATGTTGAACCAAATTCACTCCATGCACCTCCATTGAGGTTTAAACTCAAAAAGTACACAGGGCAAAATGCACTTTGAACTCTACAAATGTACTTTAGGATCCAATTCTTCGATCTTGACGGATAGAAAGCCCTAAGTGATCATCAAATGAGAGAAGAACACGTTGAGTGGATTGCCGACCTAAAAAGGGCAATAAGAACACACGACTACATGATCCAAGAACAATCTACTAGGATCCTCATCACGATAACCTCATCAACAACCGACCAAGTGGGCCCCCCACCGTAATCGGTTGCTTGGCCACAAAGGAAACTAACTACCAACCACCAACCGCTGGGTCAAACGTTTGACCGACTCCGGTTAATCCTCTTGTTCCCCAAGTTTTCCAGCGTTCCATTGTCCCCTTTTCCCCCTTATTGACGTGGATACCGGCAAACCCGGATAAACCTCGAACAATCCGAACCGACCAAGAGCTCCGGTTGGTTACTTCATGTTTGTCGGCCTTTTTTTATAACATTTTTTAATTAATATTTTGACCTGCTATTGGTGCTGGCTCGACAAGGGGCTTCCACGTGGCACTGGACGGCCAGCCCTACTACTACGAAACTCCTACTAGAGAGGGAAACAAAGACAGCTCACTAGACCAAAGTGCAGTCCAAGACAATGACCGGAAACGGTTTTGTTCAATTGATATTTCTAAACGACGATTTTGTATTGATAATCGAACAGGAAAAAATCGTCAAAAATCTCAAATTATATTTGATATCACATTTATTTTATATTTATGTGAAACATTTATTTTCTGTTAAGGCTCCATTTAATGATTTTACAGTTAAAATAATGTCGTTTTATTTTATTTAAGACAAGTAGCTGCCATATCAAACACCATTTGCTTTCTAGTGCCATAGAGATAAATTTTTAATATCGTTCATGGAGTTTACTTGACTGAAGGTAAATACATCTCACAAAAAAATTATGATAAATATATTACAATATGCATATTTTGAAATTTTTTTATGACTTTTTCTCTAATTGAAACGATTATGCAAACTTAAGAACTCCTAAAATCTTAAAACTTGTTGGTTTTCGAATTCGAAAATGCATGTGCCATCTAGGTCTTGCCTAATTGTCTAAGAAATTGTCATCTATAACAATCAATAAACCACATCATCGATACAAAAATAATATATGTGGAACATTTAGGAACTCGTCGAGAATTACTAAATAGATTTCTATAATTTGAAATTTCACCTGGCGCGATCTTTTTATGACACGTATGCTCCAATTTCAATTTTTCCAAATACCCAACAAAATCCAATAGAACTACGGCACCTAATTGTATTCATATTATGCGCCATGTTGATGGTGTTGTTACTATGTCTTATTCCCTCGGCTATTTCTCGTGATTGGCACCAAAAGCATATATTTTTTTTTTTTTAAGCAGCACCAAAAGCATATTGAATTCGCGATACATGTAAAGAGTCGGGAAAGATCATATGGATGTTGCGTGAATTCATCGATCAGGTGCCTCGAATAAAAAATTCGGAGCACCCACGGGCCCAACCAAAAAACCAAAAAAAAAGGACTTCGGGTCGCCACCATAGCCACCCTCTTCTCTCTCTCACTTTCTGGTACAATCTTCAAGCTCTCTTTTTTTATTCCGTCGTCGTCGCAAATTCTCCGTCTTTATATATTCCCTTTCCCTCTCCCTTCCCTTCTCTCTCTCTCTCTCTCTCTCTCTGCGCATCGAAAAAGCTCACACCTTTCTCCTTCCAGACCCGTCTAGCAAAAAACCCACGACACTCCACCACTCTCTCTGTCTGTACTGCGGTTCTGCGTTCTCTGTAGGCTTCCTGCGTATCTGGGTCCCCGTGTTCCTGCGGCTGCTACTCCATCGCGTGGAGAAAATGCAAGGCGAGGAAGTCACTGTGCGCAACCACGCGGCGGCCGCCGCCGCCGGCGATGGCGGCGGCGATGATCAGGCTCGGGTGATGGACATATACCCGCTGAGCAGCTACTACTTCGGCTCCAAGGACGCTCTCGCTTTGAGGGAGGAGACCCTGGCCGATCGCGTCCAGAGGATGAAATCCCAGTGACGTCTCGTTCTTTCTACCCATCTCTGCTTTTTGGGTGCTGCGCCTGTTTGTTGTTTCCGTTGCGTTTGTGCCGCCTGAAATCGAAGTGGGTCGTGTCGCTGATTTCGATTCTTCCCCTGTTTTCTGTTCGTGCTGGTTTTTTGTTCAGTTACGCGGCTCATGGATTGAGGACTTGCGTGGAAGCCGTCATTGTGGTTGGTGTTTTTCTTCTTTTTTTCTTCTGCTTCTTTCTTTTAGCAGCTGACGAGTCTGTACGAGGTAGTCTTGCCCTTTTGCCTGCTATGGCATTCTATAAGTTCCGTTAACGGCATTGGTATGGTTGCATTTGCATGTCGACTCCTTTAGCGAATTCAAACGGTTGGAATGACGATGATCTTGTGCGTCGAAATGTTTTTCCACTGCTTAGGGCTGAGTGCTTACGTTGGTGATCTACATTAGCTCGGGAAACTCGGGAAGGCGAATTGCCAAGCTGTCCCGTGCATGATGCTTGAATGTTAAGGCAACGGCTAATTGAAGTTTCAGTTACTATGATTCTAGTTTTGTTCGGCATGAACTACAAGCCGGAAATGATGTTGTAATTTGGATATGAGTTTTCTGCGGTGTTGGGTTGTGATCGGTGAAGGCAAATGCATTTCAGAAAGGGAGCGACTAATGCTTTTAGTTCCCACTTGCTGATATTTTGCCTTGAAATGATAAGGAGAGGCAATGAGCATACTTCTTAAGAATTTTTATGGGGATTATCTTAAACTTGCTCATTATGTTAACATCATATATATCTATGCTTGCATTCATTTCCTGGATGAGCAAAAATGCTAGGAATACTGAGAAGATAGACAAAATTTGGTGGATGCTTTGAGAAATATATCATTTAATATAATCGGTCTGCCGCCTACCTGTGTTATCACATTCCATGCCATTTTACATCTTTCCTTTGAAAGGCTGATGGATTATAACATACCCTAAGGATCCTGATGTTTCTAAAATAGGTTGAATTATTCAGACATCCTCATCTGTTGCTGTTGCAAGTAAGAAATTCCTTTTTTCAGCTGCCCGGAGGTCGATTAAGGCCTGGTGAATCAGGTAATTTGGTAATTCTCCATGATACCATGGGGAAGACGAAATTGGGAAGGGATGATGCTTTTCAACAGGAAAATGTTGTTATTCACGCTTATCTTTTCAGATGTCGAAGGGCTGAAACGCAAGCTGACCAGCAAGCTTTCTGCCAATGGAGCTGGCGATGAGACTCAGTGGGAGGTGGATAATGTTTTTCATTTTGGTATCATGGAGCTACTGGTTTTCATTACTTCTCATGCTGTATAGTTACAAATGACCTTTTGTTTCAAATGGTAGATTGGAGAATGCCTTGGGATGTGGTGGAGGCCTGATTTTGAAACTTTGCACTATCCTTACTTGCCACCTAATATTAAGAAGCCCAAGGTTGTTTCCACCACTGAGACTGCTCACTTCAAATTGAGATTGATTAAGTTTCTAATTCTTTGTTGCCTGGTCTCTAGGAGTGCACAAAACTCTTTCTTGTGAAGTTACCTGTAAGTCGGAAGTTCATTGTTCCAAAAAACCTGAAATTGCTTGCTGTACCACTTTGTCAAATTCATGAAAATCTCAAGGTATGCATCACTTCTTTATCAAGATGGATTGACTATTATGGATGCATGCATCTCCGTAGGGAATTATCTTGGTGCCTCCAGATTCTTATGTGATATATGAAATTCTGTTGCCAATGATATGTGAAGACCTTTTCTTCTTGCTAGATGAGAGATCTTGGAAATTATAACTAAAGAAACGTTTTTTTGTGAAGAGGTGAAATTATAACTAAAAAACGTTTTTCCATGAAGAGGTTAATTTAAGGAATACTACTACATATAAATTACTTCAAATGAGGAGAAATCCTGAAGTTTGAAAATGGAAACTTACCTACCCTATTAAGACCTGCAAATTCTAGTGTGGCTGAAGGAAACAATTTCCCTGGCTTACATGAGCTTTGCAGGTCACCCCACAACCAGAGTTTGTAATTTTGGTTTTGCAGAGTGAATTTGGCTGGTTTGTGTCTCCTGCCGTGGTCCTTGCTTTGGTGACCAGATCCACTGACCATCTGGGCTTAGCTTAGCAACTTCGATTGACTAATATTGTTACTACCTGGACTCCCATGGATCTGGTATGGAATTTGGGGACCCATACTTGATGGTTCCCGTGCCCCGGACCAAATACGTCGATAATCACTTGTAAGGTGATAGGAGAGGATTGTGTCAGGCAAGGGCTCCAATTTGTCCTGTGACCTCAGTGATTAGGATGCCCCCCGACGTCATGAACTTACCTTTAATAGAAAAAGAATCCCTATGTCCTTTGTCATCTAAAGTTAAATCTCTGATATTGAAGTGTTTATCTTGTGGGTTACCCTTTTCTCTTGCCCTAGAAGTTGCTGTATGCTACAATATGATTCATTTGGTTCAATCTCTGTTTGTGCAGACATATGGGCCGATTATAGCTGGAGTTCCCCAGCTGCTATCGAAATTTTCCTTCAACATAATTGATTCCTGAACTGATTGGGGTACTGTCTGCCAGTAGCAGGAGGGCTTATGTTCCATCAACTACTAAAGATACGTGTAGATAGTATAGTTTTTGATTGGGTATGGAGGGATGTATTTATCGTGCTATTAATGTTGAAAAGGGTGTTTGGCTTTTGACTTATGGTTTTACTCTTTTCTTGGATTCAGTTTGTACATAATGCCAAAGTTCTGCAACTCTCTGGTTTATGTTGCTCTTTATAGAAACTCCTCTGGACACACGATTAGTTTCAAATCAACCGTTTGAATTCACATGTATGAGTTGTATTTCGTAGTTCGCTCTTGTGGAGTTTGAGGCGAAGTCCAGATATGTCAGTACTTCCAGTTGAATGTAAAGCTCAAGTGAGCGACTTCATGTGCCAAGAAAGATACATTCATTGCTTCGCTTTACTTCTCCTCCCAACGTGAAACTTTTTTCGCTTTAACATCATCGCACTACCGCCTCAACAGTTCTTAGCCGAGACACTGGCAAATATTTTCACCCCCGTTATGTTGATTATTTCGATACTACCTTGTACTCTGGTTATGAGCTTAGTAATCCTTGCGGTAAATTTGGCTAGTGACACCTTGTTGGAAGTCTGTCCTACTCTCGGTACTTACAGGTTCTTTAACCTTGCTCTAAGGCTCCCAAACCTGCAGCAGGATTTTCTCTTGCTCACTCACCATAGGGCGGATGACTGCCATACCAGCTTACTCAACGATAGTCAGAACTGAAGTTGTGTTGTCTACACTTACCACCATGAGGCTCCCAAATTAAGAGGAAACCCATATCGACAGATTCTGTTGGGATTGAAAAATTAAGTATCAAATATCAATCAAATGGTCTAAAAAGATACTGCATACTTAGGCTTATTGTTCTGCTGGCATATTACTGTTACCGATTGTTGCTAAAAAATTGGAAGAAGCATTGGAAATGGAAGAAAGGGGAAAGTGCGGAAGAAACAGATGTAGAAATAAAAATAACTTTCAAAACAAATGGACTAAACTGGAAAAATAGGCATCGTCTTTACTGCAACAAACTTGCTTAAAAAGTCTCTAGCTAAAGAGATGAAGAGTAAGTACATTTTCTGAAACCTTCAATTGACTTGGTTTTTTTAGGTAAGGGCATTTTGAGAAGTGAGCAGCACAATAACTGATGATAGCAATTGAAACTGATGTACATAAGCAGAATGTTTACGTCATTCATTCTCATTATATTCTCTCTTGATTTGTTGCCAGACAAAGACTGAATGTCAGTAAGTTTGTGAATGAACGTATCAACATCTCACCGTGAATTAAACAATTATTATACTCGTTTTGTCAAGATGAAATTTTAGATAACTTAACAGACAATCATGGAGAAAATTCAAATTGCAGAAAATAAATCATTTGAACTGGCGAAAATCTTTCATAAGAAAATACAAAAGACAGTGTGATGCCCGGTGGGTCTTTGTTTCAACTTTGCATATTGAAAATTAAACATGTGGCATTCCCACTCGAACCAAACTTATCTTTCGCATTCATATTTAGTTGTGCATGAGCACGGATGCTAGGAACCATGTCGATGTTTTTGTTCTTGCTTCAAACAATGCCCATTATAATTTGCATACTTGATAGGGAGGATTGACTTCATATATGTCAGATTAGATACACTGTATTCTAAACAATAAGATGAGTACTAAATAAGTTTTTTGTTTAAGTGAAAAGCTTAGCTTCCTAAATAAGTTTTTTGTTTAAGTGAAAACTTTTAAGCTCTTATACTTCTACTGATCTATTGATATTAGAAGTTCCTCTATTTTTGTCTTCCCAAGGTGGAAGGAATAGGGGATGACGTTGTGGAGTCTCCCATCCCAAAACGGATCTCTTGTCTATTTCTTCTCCATGAGCCTTAAAGGGACTTGCTCGGAAATATATTGAAGTCTGTCCTACTCTCAGTACTTATGGCATGTTGATTCTAGCGTCATCAAACCCATTGCTGTCCATTGACGTCATTGAGAAAGCTCCGTACCATGCTATGCTCTGGTTATAAGCTTAGTAATTCGACATCACCAATGTAGGACTTGCAGCAAATTTGGCTAGTAACACCTTGTTAATGTCCGTCCTACTCTTAGTTAATTATGGCATGTTGATTCTGCCATCATCACTTATCGCATGTTGATTCTGCCATCATCAAAACCCACTGCTGTTAATTGACATCATGAGGAAAGCTTGTAACTAGACAAATTACGCATAGGCATATCATATCTCGATCTTGAAATCTGAAAATAGCAATTATGACAGACACAGAAACCTCAGCCAAATGAAGAAGAGATATCGAGTCTGCCGGCTATGGAGGTTTAAACCAGTCGGTTCCAACATTCAATTGGCACCTGGGGTTCCATCCCAATAAAGCATGAATGGGGAAGCCAATGTGACATGGCATGCATGCATGGACCACTCGGTTCAACCGAACTACCTGCTGTTCTCATAAGATTTAAAGGGGCATACAACTATGTATTCACAGTTCCTGGCTGTTGGGCCTCGGGTACAATCTTTTTCTTAAACTTTCTCTGAGCTTTCAAGTCAATTACTATTACAGAGATGTTGTCTCTGCTTCCCCTCTGAAGAGCTAGCTTGGAAAGATAATCCGCGGCCGCTTGCGCCGCTGGGTCAGCTCCCTCGCCCCTTTCCGCAGGAAGGTTGTCACCATTCTTCTTGTGCCAAAGGAGGATTCTCCTCCTCGCCAAGTCACAGGCCTCCTCATTGGTCACGACATCCCAGAGACCATCGCTGGCTAGAATGAGGCACTCGTCTTCTTTTGCACGTGGAAAGAACACCACTTCCGGATCTGGGATGATTGAGGGCTTCAAGTATCTATCACCTGAGAATGACAAGAAAATGGTCAGCGAGATAGTTGGAAGTTAGCGGCCAGTTACATGGACAAACTGATAAACAAAGAGTCCTGAGAATAACGATTAAACAAAGTGGCATGACTGAATGATGTCCTGGCAGATTACTTATATGATTACTCTCACAAGTACCCAATATGTTCAAAACCCTACACTTCTCTACAACAAATGTTGGCAATCTCTGTATTTTTTTAACACTGATTCACCCGAACTTTTCGGAATAACCCCGGTGTTGAGAATATGCAATAAGTGGGGGCAAAAAACAGTCTATAAAGGGCCAAAAGCATGGGTCATCTAGGGGCGCAGGCGATTAAGGGGGTACTACTGAAGCTCCCTGTTCTAATCAGCTATTCAAATTTAACACAACCAAAGACTAAGGAGGAATAACCCTCCATTGGCGCTTCAAAATCTCTGGAAGAAGTTGCAAACATACAAGTCAAGGTATTGCCATCCTCGACATAGATAAGACTTATACTACAGAGGCAGAAAATAGGATCATGGACTCAAAAGAACCTACCTATTGCCCTTGACATTGCAAGAACGCCACAAACCCGGAATCCATCCCACAGAATAACTCTGCCACCACCAGCTTCTATCCGTGCACACTCATCTTCTCTATTTGGCTGAACAAACATTCAAAGGCCACACAGAGGTAAGTGAAAACAGAAACAGCTGGAATTCATCACAATACTAAAAGATCAAAGAAAAGAAAAAAACACAACTCCAGCAACATGACTTACTTTATGATCTACTGACAGTGGCAGAGTCTCTTTTCCGCGATAGAGAACTGCCCTTGAATCGCCACAATTTGCAATTATAATGTGTGTCGAACAAACTAAGCCAACCACAGCAGTGGAACCTACTGTTTCAGGGGCCATAGATTCTACGAGAGAAGGGTTGCTTCCATTCAAGGATCTGGATACACCACCAACCTCATCATCAACCTTTAGAAAGCAATTGGAGAAGGCCTTCTCCAATTGCTCCTTTCCGTTACTCCAGCTACTTCCATTATGGAAGCCACGTTTTGCAACTTCCATCTCCTCCGCCAGAGCTAAATGTATCCTTTCCCTGCAGTAGCTAGCAACCTATAACAATAGAAGCCCTAATTAGTACTACATTATAGTTTTATAAGCCGTTTGTGCATTCTCATGCTTGTCATATAAAAAATATGGTTTAGAGATTTAAAAAGCTATATCTGGTTTTTACCTGGCTACCACCATGTCCATCATAGACCCCAAAGAAATGAGCTGTTAAATCTTTGCCATGTTGATTTCTAAGTTCCAAATTTTGTCCGCTGGCCAGCATCAGAGAAGGAATTTTCAAAAGCCGAGGTACCACTGCAACGGCATCTTCCATCTCTGGTCTTGTTCCACAGATAGAATTCAATCCCCAAAGCGGGACATAATCCACTTCGGAGACACTCCGGCTTGCAGTTCTCTGTAATTTTTGCCGAGACTCAAGCTCACCCAATTTATTCACATTGGAAACACTCCCCAGTGTTGCATCACTGACATCAATGACAGTCATTGATTTCTTATCAAAACTTGCTTTCACCGGTACAAACTCTTCATGACAAGCACTAGTGGCATCACTAGCAACTGTATATGAACAAGAGTAATTGATAAATTGGCCACAAGCATATGGACTACGCACTTTCCCATCTTCCATTGTCAACTTAAGTTCATTCTCCACTGTCTTCCAAAAAATACCACCTCCTCTAGACTCATCTTCATCAGTTGACACTGTCAGAACACCAAACTTGCCTGATTTACTGCCAGAACTCAAATCTTGGGCAGCTGCATGATCAGAAATAGAAGGCGACAACACCCCCGGATGGTCTGATAACAAACCAGCAGTGCTTGCAATAAACTTCAGTCCAGTGATTTCGATTTGGGTTTGTAGTGCAGATTCGTCACTGGTCATATTATTCAGCCTAAACGGCACAGCTAGCGTAGAAGATATCTCCTCCATTTATCACCTCTGTTGTATGGCACAGTTTTGATTGCCTCAACCCTCCACAAAAACCTATTGCATTATTTTGCCTCTTTTCACTTGGCCTAACCTCCAAACCGCCTTTTAGAGAAATCACCTAAGTTGAGGAACATAAATCATGATAAGACAAACTGATAGAAGTCTGGAGCAATAGAAAACAAAGTACGGAGAAGTGAGAAGCAAAATTAACTCAAACCGCTAGGGGTGATTGGTTCCCGGTCCGGTTTGGTTCCCCTTTTTTGGGAACGGTGACCAGACCAGATGGTCCTAGGACAGGGAAACAGCCTGGTCAAGTCCAATGAAACCAACCAGTTTGCAAAATAAATATATAAATAAATAAAATACTATAGTTATTATAATTTTAGGGTTTCTTGCTATTTCTAAAAAATTAAAAATATATATGTATTTTTAAAAAGTGTTGGTCCGGTCCATCGGTCCAGTTCCCTTGGAACCAGGAACCCGACTGAAAATCACTGCTTTCATTTTTATGAAATGGGAACCGGAACCGATGCTCACCCTTACAAACCCCAAGGAACCGGACCCAACCAACCAGTTCGGTCTGGTCCGGTCTGGTATGCTCACCCTTACAAACCCCAAGGAACCGGACCAAACCAACCCGTCCGGTCCGGCGGTTTGGTCCGGTCCGGTCCGGATGCTCACCCTTACAAACCCCAATCTGATTCAACATCCATATGCCGAACTGGAAGTACATGGCCAAAAAAGTTTAACGTACGAAAAAGAGATGACCAAAAGCTTCTCTTTTTTCCCTCAAATCATTACTTTTCGTCAAATCCATGAGCAACATATGAGAATCTAACTGATTAGTTTCAAGGAAACCCGCTAACACAGAGAGAGTTAGATCCATGAGCGACCATACGAGAATCTAACTCATTAGTTTCAAGGAAACCCGCTAACAGAGAGAGAGAGAGAGAGAGAGAGAGAGAGAGAGAGGCCAAATGGGTTCATCATAAACATTTTCCGATTTGCCAGCTGACACAAACTTCACAAAGAAGATGGGTTGCCTAATCTGAGGAGATCTAGTTCATCTCTAAAGTCTTAGGTTTCTCTCTCCCTCCCTCTCTTTCTTCTGTTTTGGTTCGGATTGTGGGTCTCTTCTTAACCTCATCCAGACCTCTCAGATCAGTCAAGCACAAATCAAGAACAGGCATCAAATCACCACACAAAGGAAAACACCTTCTTGATCGATTGGCACATCAATAATCAACCCCAGAACCGCCTAAAGGTACAATCTTTCAAGACCCTTTGAACCACTCCCAAGAACAGGTAGATTAAGAAAGCTCAAGAGCCATAACTAAGCCCAGAAAGATAGAGAGAGTTGGGAAGTTGCTTACCCTCTCAAAAGCACTGAAGCGGCGTGTGGAGAACAAAAGGAAGGAGGGAGGAAAGGAGGGAAGAGAGAATAGGGAAGAGAAGGCAAGAACAAGAAACTCTTAAAAGAAACCGCATCACAGCAGACCACAAAGACCTTAAACGGAAGAAGGCGAACACGTGTCCACCATCGAGAAACGAGACCCCATCATTCCAAATTTCATTGAAATCAATCCCACCAATCACATGCCAACAGGACACGACCCTCCAAACCCGATTTCAAGAAAAATTAGAAAAAAGACAACTTTTTTTTTTTTTCTTTCATAACGGCGACCAGGCACGCGCACAAGACTTTCGCATTACCTCGACTGACCCGTCTTTCCTAACGACACGAGGCAAGCTTCCATCATCACAACGACTTGACGCATGCATTCGGGATTTTACATCATGGGACCCGTACAAGAAAACCGAGATTACAAAGTACGAACGAAACACGGGAAAATTTAAGGAGGACACGGTGTCCAAACTAACCTCTGGACGGAACCCGAATTGGTGGGAAAGTCGTAGGGAATTTTAAAGTAATGATTTTTAGACCCCCATTTTATAATAATGCGAGTTCTTTGGCTGGGTCCGGTGGGTACCCTACAAAATCAAGATTGATCGTGTGATGCCATCATACGAATTCTTGGACGGTCTAACTCGAAAGAAGGAAGGAGCCGTGGAGGGATGCGCAGGTGTCGCAACGAACCGGTCTCGATCCGCATCATCTTCTTTTAAGCCTATTTTTTCTAATCACCTAGGTAGATCTAGGAGAACGACCGGGAGCGAAAGTTGGCACGATGAACCTGGACTGCTGAGTAGCGTATCGTGTCGAACTTAGATTGATGGAAAGTGAAATTTAAAAATTGGAGAGAGGTGCTTGCTTTAGCTTTATTTGCCATCTGAAAGATCTAAGGATGATCGATTCTTGTTCCAATTCAATTCCAACCATGAACTGAAAACCATACCGCTCTAATGGAACCAATCATTTGGCAATTCCACCTTTAAATTTTATCATTCTGAAGGTAAACATTTTCATTCAGAAATTACTAAACTTGCTGTTATTTTAGGGTTTATTGCTTTTTTTAAAAAAAATTAAAAAATAATATAGTCGATTTAGTTCCCCTTGGAACTAGGAATTGGACCAAAAATTACCAAGTCCATTTATACGGAATCAAGAATAGAGCCGACACCCTTAGAAATCGCTTCGAACCAGCCAATCCAGCCGATTCTTGGTTCGTCAGTTTGATGTGCTCGCCTCTAGAGAAATCCCAAAAAGTGTTAATTTTCGTAGGATAATCTAGCATTTTGATCATTCTATATCGTTGGTTAAAATTCGTTTTTCCGCAATTGGTGGAAATGGGATTACAAATGTGTGTACTTATCTTGTTTATTGTGTACTTTAGCAGAGATATCACACCCAATCAAAATATAAGTCCCATTTGTAAAAAAAAAATAAAAATTAACGTGCTTTTGCTACTTTATTTAAAAAATCATATTCGACGCGAGAAAACTTAAAATTATCTAACATTGCTCTTTCTGTTTTTCTCAATTAAAAAATATCCTTGAAAAAATTTCACATGAAGAAAAAGTAAAAAAAAAACATAAACTCCCGAAAGTGAGATATTCTTTTTTCCAATTTCACCTGTTTTAAATGATATTGATTTTTTAGACCTCTTGAAGCATCGAGTTACTTACCTCGTTATGAGGAGAGAATTATCAAGACACGAGACCCTAGACATGGAAAGATCCCTTCTCTTATTTTAATCAATTCACGAGGTTTGTATGTATTCCATGCAATTATGGATAGTCAGATTTTGCGACCGTGTCCTTAGGATATAGAAAAAGTCGATGATGATCTCAAAATTGCCCGATGTTAGCAAATTCCTGGCTTCAAATTTTACATGGACTATAACATAGGCGATGGGTTATTTGGGGTTTGTTTTTTCTAATTTGGTTGAATATATAAATGATTCAAGAAAATTGAGTGCATAGACCTGTTATTCTTAGATTATTTAACTTGTTCCACTGCTATAGATACTTATCGTATTTCAAGTGAGGAATAACTGCCACATACCTATATAAATCTGACGTATGTGTGTATGTATGTCTCTTTTTCCTTAAAAATTTATATAAACGATTTTATTTTTTTGTTGATGAACTTATGTGCAACATTCAATGGCCTACGAATATCTTGAGAAGATAAATATTTTGCTTTTCCAGAAAATCAATGTCGGTGAGAAAAAGGAATTCCGCAGGGAAAAAGATTTTTGTTTTCTTTCTCCAGGAGGAAGGATCTCTCCGGAACACAGGGATGGGCCAAAGATTTTTCCTTTTCAGAACTTTAATTTTCCTTTTCCTCTTCTTTTAACATTCAAGAATGCCTCTGCAAACACAAAGACAGCACAGATGATAAGCTTTCAAAGCCACGCCTGAATTGAAGTATATTAATTAGAAATTTGATCGGTCCTCAGTTAACATGAAACGACTTACATCCTTTTGAGGGTATCATGTGGGTCCCGTGTGACACGGGTATTTGCCAAAGTATTAGAATTTATGATAATGTATTCAATTGGAGGCGGAAGAGGTCCAAATTCCTAAAACTATTGGAGGTGACGGGGGGCTGGTAAATTAGGTCTAATTCTCTAATATATCTCCAACTTTAAGTCAAATCTCAATTCTGTCATGAACTTTTTTCATCTTGAAAAATTGTTGACTTTTATTTGAAGCTTTATTTCTTTTATGGAAATTAATAATCTAGAAAAATATTTTCCTCAAAAATGATTTGTCGTATTGTATGAAACAATAAATCCAATGAAAAAATCATTTTCATTATACTTAAGAGCATTTTCCAAAAAATATTTTCTAAATCATTTATTTTCATGAAAACAAATAGAGCCCTAATCTTATAATTAAGTCTGTACTCGAAAATGACCACTGATTTATTTGAGATTCTCAACATAAGGAAATTATTGCTGTTCCATACGAAAACAAAGTTTTTTAGCTTCCCTCAAAATTTACGTCTAAAGAGTGATTTGTGGCGAAACCCGATAATGTTATCAGGCATTGAAGAATCGTTTGATCCTTGAATGATAATTATGATGATTCCTCGGTTATTAAAAAAGAGAACAAAGATTTTGATAATGGTGCAGGGATTCTAATAATAGCGCCAATGTCGATAATTTTGAGGAAACTAGACGCCGATTCTTTGACGTGAGATAGGACGAATTTCAGAATAATGGTGGAAGTTTGCGATTTTTCTTTGAGATCAAAATGAGTTCAGGACGGAATCGAAGGCGGATTTGAAATGGGGACACGACAGGCGCCTTGTTCCGTGGGAAATCTCGTAGAGAGAGAGAGAGAGAGAGAGAAAGAGAGAAGGCGGGAGATCGGGCCATTGAGGGGGCGCCACGTGAGGGGGTACAGATCCGTCGCAGAATCCGGGGGTGGGTAACCCAAAGTGACGTGTGGATCATCGACATCAGAAGTTAGTTTAAGGTTAGGTACATCGCACTGACACCTCAACCTCCTCAAAATTCGCAAAAATAAATAAAAAATAATTTATTATTTTTTAAAATATATATAAATCCGTCCTTCTCTCTCTCTTAAAGTCGACAAGAAAAAGAAAAAGGCAAAAAAAAAAAAAAAGGGAGATCTTTTTCGGGCGCTCCTTGACTTTCGTGCCCCGGAACCTCATCTGGGTTTCCGCCACGTGTGCAGCCTGCGCCTCGGAAGCGTAGTATTCCGGATCTCTTTCCTCCCTCCTCCTGCGATTCCAAATCCGTTGACCAACAACGAGGCGAAGACCGAGCACGAACCGGCAAAGGGACAGCGCGACGTCTACCCTCCGGCATTCCGTCAATTCCCCTCGTTTTCCCAAACGATCTCCTTCCGCCATGTGTCCCCCTCGTTACACGGAAATCGTGCTTCGCCTGTTTTATTCAAACTAGTTCGTGGAATTGTATCAAATTCCGTTGACCGATGGTTTCTATGACTTTATTGTTTGGGTCGCAGAAAGTTAAAGATTTATGAAAGAAAATTTTATGAAAAGTCATTTTTCAGAAAAATAATAATATTATTTAGTATTTGACTAAGACATATAGATTGCTAAAAAATATTTTCCATCACTTGATAAAAAAGATCTCATTTGATTTGATATAGCATATAACGACGTCGACCATCCTATGTGATTTTGGCTAATGGAAAATTTTTATAATCTTTTTGTAAAAAATTTATTTTTTAATGATTTTTATTTTTATTTTTTTCCTTCTTCCTCTATTGGCCACCTAGTACCATAGGTGAGCCTTATCTTAGAAAAATCTATCTATTTTATTTAGTTATTTAATTAAATTTAAACCGATGATCCGTTATTAGAGCAGATAGCAACAACCATTTATTTAATGGAAATTTTTTAATGTAGTGACTAATAGCTCTAGGCGACGTCAAGTCTCACTCAGATACAGTGAGACTTGAGCTTGACAAGACGTGATGACGTCAAGCTTGCCTGAGATTGGCGACAAGGCTTAAGCTCAAACCTCGCTCACTCATGCCTATGGCTGGTTGCATGAGGCTAGGTGATTAGCAAAGGAATAAGGATAAAGAGAAAAATATACATTTTTAAATTTTGATTTAAAAAAAAATTGGCCTCGATTGACCCTAGGTTTGGCCTTGGTATTACCGGGCCTGGAGTCCAAGCACGAGCACTAGTTTCCCAGTCGCAACCTTGATGAATCCAAGTGCAATGGCTAGGGTCTTAGGCTTGGTGTAAATGGACAGGGCACCAGAGCCTTGAGCTTGAGCGCAAAAGATTCGCCCCTACTGCTAAGAGCCCGAGAACAAGAGTTTGGGTTCCAATGCCCAAACATAGACTTACTGGTTCAAGTATTGATATATAATCATATTTTGGAAAAATATTTCCTGAAATTTAGCTTTGATAGAAAATTTCATTGATTAGGAAAATAATTTCTACTAACTTATTTTTTTAAGCATTATTTTTTAAGCAAAATAAACATCAGGAAACAAGAAAAATATTTTTTGATTCTTTTGAAAAATATTTTTTTGCAAAACAAGCAAAATGTAAAATTAATCACTTAAAACTAGTGAGATATTTATCAACAATATCCTACCAACCATCATAATATTTAAAACCAACGAGATATTTGTTAACAAGACCTTCTCAATTGTCGCGATGATAAGTAATTTTAATGTTTTAAATAGCTAATGTCACATCCTACGGGAGAAAAGTATTTCCATAATTCGGGACCAAAAGCACCACGTCGACGAAGTTGTCATTAAAGAAAAAGCAGAAAAGGACGGGGAAAATGTGAAGAGAGAACGCCGATCTTATCGTCGGTCGAGTTGATCACGGATGTAAGCAACCCTAAGGAAAAAACGAAGTCAATTATTAATAGCGAGGCCGATGTGACAGGATCTTTTTCTTGGAACACCTGTCCGAGGCTCCTTAGACGCAACCCTCCCGCCCCTCCTTTCTCTCTAATTTATGGTCTGGCCAACCCCCGGAAAACACATAAAAACTTCGGGGAACGTGGAATTTGACTTTATCTGATGATGTTTTGGCACCTTTTCTAGAAGAGAGGGGGAGAGGCATGATGCTTTCCAATGTCCCGAGAAAATATCGTCTCCCATCGAGACAGCTCGACGGGACACTTGTCAGGAAATGTGCCGTCACGCAATAATTATGGCGGAGAAGGTTCTCCAAGACAGACAGTTTTTTCCACGGACCAGACAAGGTCGTCTTTGATTAGGGACAAGACAGGGAAGCTCCCCTCGTCAGCCGTAGCTCCCTTCAGCCGTGTCTTCGAGGGCACGAGTCGTATTGGGAGGTCTTTCAATGCAGTGAAATTTTGTCAATTCGCCTTAATTCGAATGTGTGGTATAGTCAGTTGATGCTTACAGCGAATGACAGGTGTTCTAGGATATAGACGGCTTAGGACCGGACGGGTTACGAGCTTAGCAGCACTTGCCACAAATAGGAGTGGTCTCGATCGCTGGCCCCCGATGTATCCGAAGATCAGTGGTCCGGTTTCGCATTTGTTTCCGGGCAATTCCTTGCCTGTGCTGTGACAGAACGGTCGTGGGGCAACATACACTAAACTACCCGGCCCCGATGACAACTGTGTTCTGTATTCAGCAGGTGAAATCGACATTTCGGAGAGGCGGTCGTCATTAGAAAATTGCCAGATAATGGGGGGTCACAGTCCCATGCATGAAGGAACAAAGATGGGGGCAGGAAACAAGTTCTCGAGCATTATTTCCTCTTAATCTCCAAAATCCGACCGAGAAGATAAGAATGAAAATGTAGGAGCAGAATCACGCATATGAATATAAGGAGAAGTTAAAGAACAACAACCCAAGTTCCGGCTGCAAAAACTCGATAACACTTCATTTCCTATTCAAGTCGTAGTTTCCAATCGCCGCTAATCCATCAGCAGCTCGACACAGGTTTAAGAGCAATTACAGGTACCTTACAAGGCTAGGAACAAGCAAGAGACGCAGAACGAGGCCCAACCCACCACAAGCGAAGGCAAGTCTTAGCCCTGCCAACCTGGGTAGTCTGGACAGCCAGTGAGTGCCGAAAAATTCCTACGTCGATGCAAAACTTCAAACGTCACAGGCTACCAACTGACACGTACAGACGCTTTTTAACATCGCCTAAGATTCCAATATTACTATACATCAGCTTGAGTTCTGCGGGATATAAGGCAGTCAATGTCATTAGTAATGTAGCTTGGGGCGAAACCTGACTGAAAAATAAGCAGGTGCACCCCTCACCCTGCTGCGAGGATCTGGATCGTCTGTTATGTAAGCTGATCTGTGGAGTTGGCCACTCTTCACTGTGGCATCATGTCCCCCTGCGATGCAAGCATCTGCTTTTCGGGGCTGTCAGGGGTCAACTTGACAGTTGAGCAGTCCAGTCCAGTGTCACCTGAAAAGTTGCATGATCAAATTAACTTGTCATTCATCAATTGGAAAGCATGAAAAGTCATGTTAAGTTGGTGAGGTGTTACTTTGGAATGAGTCGGTGGATGACCGTGCTGGTGATGAACTCCTCTTCATGTCAGAATGGACTACTCCACAGCCAACAAAAGGAAAACAAAGAGCAGTATAAGGCCATCAAGAACCAATTAGACGAACAAGGCATGTATGGGCATTTAGCAGAGTCGATATGAGACAATTTTGTTAGTCACATAATTACAAGAACCCAAATAAATGTCAAGATCAGGTCAGAACTCCCACCCTTTGGGGTTTTCTCTCATTTTTTGCTTACTAATCAGTCATGCATAGGGAGACATTTGATAGGCTAACACTAGGCTAACACAGTTGTTTTAATGGTTAGGCTGCAACAGTCATCGACGACTATTGTTGGCTAGGGCCTTTCTCTGCTACTGCATCATTTGCCTTTCCATGATTTTCTAAGAAATTTTACATAGGTGCTAGTGAGATTAAACATGGATACCGTCTCTCCAAAGCATAAAATACAAGCATACTTCAGGAACAAATGCATAATGGTTTTGTATATGTAGGTTTAGTAGAAGGAGCTGACGAACAAAGGAACCTGCCATCAATCGAGTAATCAGTCTATCTATGATGCATGTTTAAATTAATAGCATCTTTCCTAATTTCATCTGGCATATACATGGGATTTTGGTGCCGCTGGACTTATGCCGTTGTCCATGGTCGAATGTGCAGGGTAAATCCGTATAGATGATGCTTCACTAGTACCCCAAATCCTTGTTTTTTATTATACTCCATTCAACAAGCTTATCGCATCTGAACAGATGTCGTTATTAAGAACTACTCCACGGAACATACTGCCCAGGCTTCATGTAGAAAAGCATCGAGAGATTAAGGCGACTGAAATTTCAGAATGGAGGAAATGTATTTGAAAAATCTCAAGTCCCATACCATAGAGATCATAAGCCCCCTTAAGTGCCTCAAAATTCTTGTATGTGTACCCAACGAAACTGAGATCCTTAGGTGTCAACAACATCTGCAATAGCCCACAGAATAACATAAGGTGGCAACTCACACATAGTCATGGGAAGTTTAAAGATCCAAAAACAAGAAGCTATCTGCAAATCAACAACGTCATTTAATGGCAGAAAAGAAAATAAAACAGCAAGTAGACTGGCAGATGAACTCCTACTCAAACTTATTGGAACTGAATTCACCAAACATAACCAAAGTTTTTTAAGCTGTATGATTTACTCTCCATTATGTGTTTAATCATATGAATGATGCTGATGAGAAAGAATATTGTGAGTTTCACCTGAAACTGTCAACACACGCCTTCCCTACGTAGTAAACACAGGAGTTGGCTCAAAGCTTAATAACCTACACTTAGATTTATTCAGGTCTAGTAGCTTGCGCATCCTCCATAGATGACACTTGGAACAATCAACAAGCAGAATTAACCACTGCCACACATCTTCACCAGCACATTACGTGTCAGCGTTGTTCTATATATTGCACATTGAGGAACCCATAAGCCATGCAATGAGATCATTTCAGCCAAATCCCTTCTAAGTATGTCATGTGAGACATGAGTTACTACCAGGGTAAGTTTAGAGTAAATTTTACTTTTCGCTTTTTGTCATTTCCTTCTCTTGGAGCTTTGAAGTTCAACTTTTACTTCATGTCAAACACCTGATAACTTTTAGACATGCAAACATAGACATGTAGACAGGATAATATATTTTATCTAGTCTAAATTTAAAACAATTTTTGTCGTTTTCAAAAATTTTGGAGGCAAAGAAAAAGTACTTATCAGAAGCTGAAACAAACCAACGCTCTCCCAGAAGAACTCAAAAGATGTCAGCCATAACATAACATTGGTGGCACTATGGGTTGTTTGTGCAAAGTAATTTCGCCACAAGGTCAAATGGTATTTTCTTCCAGCTTGTCTTACAGAATACCAAAGTAAAATGGATAGATGGTTCTCCTCGTGTATAATGGCAGAATACAAGCATCCCCGAAAGGTAAAAATGAAGATTATAGCAGCCATCAATCCAACCAATTCTCCAAGGACATAAACATGGTCATGTGCAATTTCAAAACCCCAGCACCCATCTTTTGTTACCTGCTAATGCCAGTGCGTGCATGTGAGAGAAGAAGAAGAAGATAGCGATTAGATTCAAAAACATAGGAAAAGAGCAATTATGTGGTTTGTCTTTTAAGACAACTAGATAAGTTGACAGAAGATAAGTGATTTTCCAGTCACGCAATAGGATATTTCTATATTCTCAGAGTACCAGCGAAAAGGCATAGTTTAAATAACTTTTTACGTAAGAAAAGATTCTTCTTTACCGAAAAGATGAATGTCGTGCCAATTGTTCTTTCCTGAAGAATCCAAAAGATCCGACAGCATATTTTAGAAGGTTCAGGATAAACAAAAAAGATTTGTGAAAAGTACAGTTGTTTCTCAAACTTCCTATTAGTGATATTTAGACTCACCCCATCTAACTCCCATACAATAGAAATATCGTCATCTAATGTCCACATAGCATGTAAAATGCTTAGATGTCTTATGAGGAAATTTCTAACATGAATTGCTCTTTTCACCTTAAACACATGAGTAACAGCAGCAGCAATCAATCATAAAAATCATATCAATCTAGTCAAGCGTTTTATATTCCCCACTGAACAATATTTACCTTCCTTGAAGTTCCAGATCCTGTCCTTGAAGGCATAGGAGGTTCCACCTATTCAATGAGTCAGATTGTTAGTATAACATACTGTTAAACTGGAACATCTATGGTCATTCTGGAGATATTTTGACAACAAAAACTTAACTAGGAGAGGCAAAAGCATGAAAACCGCTGCTCAAACAATTGATCAAGAAAATTTTACTAACAAAATCATTTCATATAAGTATATGAAAGAAATTATGTCCGCTAGAAAAAAAAATATGTCCATTCCATTGAAGGACATTGCCACTGGAAACCATATCATGATTCCTGAACATGCAATGATATCAAGGAATGGAGTGTGTTGACTAATCACATTATGTCATGACCTCTTCTTAAGTAACATGAAAATCCATTTCGTAGTCAACCACAAAGAATGACCTCCATAAAAGATAAGTGAAAGTAAACTAGCATCATTCACCTCGTCAAATTTCATGAAATTCTGTGTATCAAGTTCTCCATTGACCTGCGGCTTAAAAGCAGCTTCCAATTCGTAAAGTCTATCCCAGTCGATATCTTTGAACCAAGGATGAGCCTGATCAGTTCAGCTTTGAGTTATAAGCAAATGCATGAAAAGTGATAAGAAAAGGAATAGCACCATCAAATTAATGCAGCATACTTCAGCGTAATTTAGAGTGATGCTACATCAAATCAACAACACAACATACCTTGATCTGTTCTGCCCCTCGAGTACCAAGCCTGTGATCCACATCACAAAGAAGCCTACAGATCAAATCCCTTGCTTCAGGTGACAATCTGGCGTCCTCTGGAAATTTTAAATGATTTTTCCAATGTACAATCTGCAAAAAAGCAAAAAAGAAACATCACTGAAAAAGCTAAAACAGACGGAACAATCTTGGGAAAAGAAGCTCACTCAAATTGGCAAAACAGATGGATAGAATTAATTAATTGCTAAGAAAAAATCAGGAAAAGAAAGGAAGGGGAGCAAAATCGCTCCTCTACTTCGCTCTCTCTCTCGCTCTCCCTCTCTCTGAGAGAGAGAACTGACAGACTCATTCTTTCAACCTCAGCATCTTCACAAAGTGTCCCTCTTCCTAATGCGGTGGACCGAATTCCATAGACTAAATTCTATTATTGTAACATAATCATTGATCTTCTCAGTACATGAGGACATGAAGAGAGATTGCCGTGTAACACAGTCAAGGACACATTTCTCTTTAGACAGATCATGGCCTGATGCAACTGAAACAGTTGAAATTGATCCAAAGGGAAAGATGGATTCACATTCTGAAGGAAAGATAGACTTTGCATTGGGGAGATTAATGTGAGTACTTACTACATATCATTAAACATTTCAAAACGTCCATGTATTGGCATTCTCATTACTTGTACCTGAAAACATAAACCATATCCTACATCTACAAGATTCTAAAACCAACAATAGGGACAACTCATGAAAAACTACATTTGGAAAATTAGAGGGGGAAAATAAAAAGTTTAACTGATTGTTATAAAAAAGTAAAAGGACGAATGATGGAAGCCATTCCTCAGCTTCCATAATGCTTCTCCCTTCACATCATCATTCAATTCCTCTAAAATAATCTGTGCAAATCACTTCTCTCTCTCTTCTCCCTCTTTTTCAGATCTTTCAGATAAATGATCTGAAAATGATTTCTTTCCAAACCCTTTTCCTTCTCTTAAATCCCATCGACTAAGCATACCATAAATGTGAATCAGGAAAGAAAGTTGACCTTTCTGCATGTCATTATTGGATCATCCGCATAGAATGGAGGATAACCAACAAGCATCTCGTACATGATTGCACCAAGTGACCACCTGAAATGAGGAAATTCAATAAGAAGTCATCAAAGAAACTCAGCTCTACTTAAATTAATTTTAACATAAGAAACACAGAATCCTAAATATGCATTTAGAGATGATAGAGAGTATCTAGTGGCATCATTGTTGAAACAAACAAATTCACACACAACAGAAAACGCCTTCAAGGCCTATAAGTCATTAAGTTGTGCCTGGTAAGGGAAATTAAACAAGTTCCTTTTCTTTTAAACCAAAAATAGAGCACTTTCAAGTCCAGTATAGTCAAGTCATAATCCAAATTCCACTGAAGCATCTCCTTCAAAAAACAATGTCAATTTTTTCTTTAAAATAATTTATGTCACAGCAACACCTTTAATTTAACTCTATTCCCTTCACTCGACTTATCACGCAAATGCAGCTAAGCTTCCATTGAATCTATTAAATTATTATGCCAATAGACATTATAAGTCACCATCTCCTAATCATGTCATGTGACATCAGACAAATGATAAAACCAAACAGTCCCCACAAAGACGAAAATCAATTAGAAGGAGAATGACACTTGCTACTTCCTGGCATAAGTCACTAAAATAATAGGATATTACAGAACTTATGTCCTTGTCAGTTACAGTGATTTTCTCTTCCATTGTGCTGGTAGTCCCTTCCAATAATATTTTTAGAGTGCAAACCCTTTTGTTCATCTTCTTTATGAGGTGAATGGAATCATTAACAAGTACAGAAAAGATGCACACTCAATCTACTTCTATGAGAAATTACATTTCCAGCATGCATTAAGTGGATGTACTGTTTAAGGGAACATGGAGTTTGTATTAATTCTAGTTTATACAAGATGCTCATCTAAAGAACTGCTTTCGATTTTAAATAAACGGTTAATGGGTCAGGTGAGAGATACCAAGAACTAAGACAAACAACTGTTATTTAAAATAATTGCCAAGGTAGAGTATCTACAGAATCATCAACTGACCAGTCGCACTCCATGCCATATCCTTTCTTCAGCAGAACTTCTGGGGCAATATAATCAGGTGTGCCAACAGTAGAAAAAGCCTATCATTAGAGGCAATTAGAATCATAATAGGATAAAATAGATTTTCTGGGATCAAAAGATTACTGGAGATAAAAAGAAATATGAGAGACTGACTAGAACCTGAACATAGCAATTAGACCAAAATTTTACCTCCAATCAATGGACTAAAGGTGTGCAACCTAGTGGTCAAAGGTTTTCCAATTTTTGAAGAAATCGACTTTACTGCTACAATGAAAAAGACTGTTTAATGTCAAAATGCATAAAAAGTTCCACTTGATACAAATTATCTTGAAAGTCCATATTCATAGCATTTAAGAGATCAGGCTGTTTACTATCAAAGAAAAGTCAAAATCCCAAACATTAAAAGCAAATGCGTAAGGAAACTTTAAACATAAAGGTCACTGCAAATAGAAAGAAACCAACAGAGGCATCTATGTATTGCTTGGTCCTTTTTTTGACAAGAGGAAAGGACACTTTTAACTTGCAGGAATGCTTTCAAGTACAAAATGCAATATTTAATTTCTTACTGCAATTAAAGGTAATTTTTATAGATACATTAATTTTATTGACATCATATGAAAACAAAAAAAGAACTCCAATACCATGCACTAGTACCATATAAATTCAAAGAGTCAGGTTTCTAGGCAATACCAGTTTTCTCCTATTTATCTGCCAATGTTGAAGCTGCTCGAGGGGACTTTTCCAGCGGCCCCCATTACTAGTGTCGGGAAAGCGCCCATCAATGTTCATCGATTCAACGACATTGCCATCATCCATGGCTTCGTTTTCATCTATAGAATATAAATTTGAGCAGTCAAGAGGTTTGCACAGACCAAAATCAGAAAGCTTCATGTGACCATTTATGTCCAAAAGAAGGTTGTCTGGTTTTATATCCCTGCAGAAAGAAAAGTACATAGGTTAAAGACAAATTACTCAGGAACAGTATTAAGAAATCATTGATACATACTGCATTAATATAGGAACCGAATCAAAATGTTTTACTGGTAGAAGAGTCACCCACAGGAAGAAAAAAAGAAAAAAAAATACCTGTGAATGTAATTATGCTTATGAATGGATTCTATGGCAAGAACACTTTGAGCAATATAAAATTTGGCCACCGTTTCAGTCAACGTCTCCTCTCTCATAAGCAAAGTCATCATGTCACCACCAGGCAGATATTCCATTATCAAATATAGATACTCCTCATCTTGGAAAGAATAATACAGTTTAACAATAAAATGGCTGGCAACTTCTGCAAGCAAATTCCTTTCAGCTCTAACATGTTCAACCTATAACACAAAAAACATCAATGTAACTACCACGTCTTTTCGAGATGAAGAACAGGAAGTATAAAAACACAGAAATAATATTCTCTACTATCGCATAGCCAATGGAGGAGCAGGAACAATGGATCATGACCCAACCATCATTCACTTAGAAAACAAATGAAAAGAAAAAGGTAGTATAGTGTTAGCCTGGCTGAATGGCTGGTCGCCACGCAATTGGAATCTGTGCCACATCGTAAGAAATGAGGAATTTGTAAATGTGATTGTTAGCTACTAGCAAAAGAAGGCAGTATGATCTCTACTTCGTCCATGATCATGAAACAAGCCAGTGACAATTAATAAATCACTGAAAATGATCAAGCATGCTACATTACTTAGTGTTTCCTTCTCACCTGGCCTCGGCTAAGCATTTCTGACTTCTTCAATTTCTTCATGGCATAGATATTCCCTGATTTCTTTTCACGGCAAAGTCTGACCTGCATCCGTATGCACCTTAGTTTTAGCACTCAAAGAAAAACAGGGAGAAAGAAATGTCCTCGAGCCAAATGTAGTTAATGTGTCATCGTATCCACATTTGCCTAAGTGGATCCATGCATCTTTTTGAAACCTAACATGTCCACCCCCTTCCTCCCACCCCCCAAATCCAAGAGTGATCCTAGCAACTAGCAGAACATAATCAAAACTCCTTAAAGATGCTAAAAGTCGAGTGAAGAGAAAAAATGACAAGGAAACATTACTATCGCACCCATGCAACTATATTTTATCCTTTTTTTTTTTTTTTTTTTTTTTTGGTAAAAATATATTATCCTGTTGCATTGCAGCTTAAATAAGAAATAAATGGATGCTAGATAAAAAGTGACAATACATATCCTTGTACCTCAAGAAAGCATGGTTTTCCCTTAAGGGACTCCAGAGATTGACATTAATTTTAACAAACCCAAAAAATAGAGGTGCAGGATGCTAGGCCCCACCATTAGCATGTATTATTCTCACAACCTGAGGTCTAATCTTCTTTTGGCTTGACATTGCTTTTCCAGAGTAACATATTACAGCAGATTAAGTCACTTTTTTCAGCATCAGAATCAGTATATAACCATCTTGACTTGTGCATATCAGAGTTTGCAGCTTAAGATGTATATATCTTTAACAACTAAATTCATCAAAAGCAACAATAAGTTCTGCTTCCACCACAATGAAGCAAGTAGAAAGAAAAAAAGGTAGCACCGGCAACTGAGACACTTATTGCCACTACAAGCACAGTACTACCACCTTCACTAATTTGTGAGAGACATATACATACAAACATCTTGCTGTATATTTGACCTATATTGATACTAAAAGACATCCCTTAAGGGCCTAAACAATAATCATCCCTGAAACTTAAATTTGTTGCTCCTATTTTTTATTCCATGACAAGCAACTGATAGCATATGATCAGCATCTCCGACAAAAGTTCCCAAAAATTAGATGCTTCCCATTATAAAGCCATACCTAACAGCTCCTTCAATATCTCCTATATGATTTCCTACTTATGCGGAATTCAAGGAAAGCAGCATACAAATCACTCAACCACATTGCTCTGATATGTGCACTAATATTCCCAAGAGGATCTCACATCTAGCACAGATTGACATCGGTAGAGGAAAAGAACATCCCTTTCAAGATACATTCTTTTTCCTTTTCTCTATATTGTTGATCATGAATCGGATGTCACCTGTTTCAAATTGTAAAGTGCATGTTCCCACACGTGAAATAATCTGGCCTGTTAATAAATTTATTATAGCATGCATTAGATGCGTTTCATTCTGGCCTGCCTAGAAGGAACTTCCTCTAGATCTCAAATTATTTTGTGGACTATCAAAAAGCATACAGAGCCAACTTCTGAAATTTGAGAAGAATATCATACTATTGGTTTGACTTAGCATCAGGTTTTAAAAGACAAATTTATTGATTGAAGTGATTCAAGTTTGGCACATGTAGAAAACAAGTACTGAACCTCTCCGAAAGCTCCTCTTCCTATGATTGTAAGTAGCTCAAAATCATCAACACATATCTTGTGCCGTTTAAGTCTCATGTACTCTGTCTCCTTCCGTTCCAAATCCTTTAGCAAATTGATCTGTTCTTCTTCGGGTACATCTGAAGAGGCTAACTTTCTTTCCAGCACCAAGCGCCTGGAGTGAATAATATTTGTCAGGAAACTAGGAAAAATAAATAGTCACCAGCCCTGGATTCTAAAATAAGATATCCAAGTATCTGTATTATCAACAATGACTATAGCACTCTTAACAACAGTGGGCAAGAACTTGTTTCATGAACCGATATACAGTCATGCATGTAACCATTCATCTGTGAATGACATCATGACAAAAGAGACATCAGAAAGGTCATCATGTGAAGTGTGAGAAGTGAACAAAGAATTATCAGAGATCACATTAAACTGCACAGATTTCATCTTCTGAAGCATCGAAATTCATCATCTGAAGCTTTCTCAATCCCAAGGTTGAAAAAGCACTTTAGCTTCCAAATCCAACCTTTTCTGAAATTTCTTTCTTTTGAAGGTTATCATGCATCTTTTGCATAAAAAGCACATTTGCGACCAAAAAACAGGATGCGACACTGAAGACATGAACACCGACATCTAGAGACCTCAGGTGTAAGGAGAAGGAACTTCATGAGTTGTCCCGGCTTATAGTAGTCATCGCCCATTTATCAACACGCTAATGTTAAGAGGTGGAAACATATCCATTCCTTGAAATACCCGCCCGATCTCCTGCAGCATATTCGAAGGTTCTAAGATTGGATAACCACTATAGGTATTTCCTTCTATGCCACCAACATTATCTTTCTTAGCTACATGCCATTCATAGAAGTATCAGACGTCGAATTCATCCACTGCAACATATTAAACCACCATGCACTCCTACTCAACATAAGGTGGCTCCACTTATCGTCTCATGATCTCTAAGAACAATAAATCGGCTCCTTCGAGCAACTTCCTAAACCTCTTCAAATTTTCAACAATCATTTCCAAAAATGTCCATATTCGACCAGGACGACTCGCATTTAATCCTACACAATGCAAACATCAATCAATTCTAGCAACATGGAGACTCAACACCGCCAATCACAAAGGAAAAAGCAGGCATGCGATCGACGCGCCGAAACGACGAGGTCGCACTCGCGCGTCCCGAAATCCCCAAGCGCAAACCCCACGGATTCCTCCGAAGAGCCGCGCTCGCGACCGATAATCCCCGCATTTTCCAGCTCTCGAATCCAGCAAAATAACCTCACGGAACGCCGGAATTCCCAATCTCACGCGCCGGACTCATCGAAGCCGCTCCCTCCCGAAACGAAGACGCGCGAGAAAATCCGCGGGGCAAAATTCCGTCGCGAAGGGACATGCACGAGGCAAGGGCGGACGGGGAAACAGGGGGGCCTCACCTCTCCTTCCGCTGCCGGATGTGCTTCATGTGCGCCCGGTAGTGGTTCTCGATGAACTGCTTCGCCGCGGCGACCCTCTCCATCGTCAGGCTCGAGCCGATCTCCTGCTCGTCCTCCTCCATTGGCCCGGCCGCCGCCGCCGCCGCCGCCGCCGCCGCCTTGTCCGCCGCCTCTCCCTCCGCCACCTGGCGATTCTCCATCCCTCCTCCTCCCGCCCTCTCTCTCCCTCTCGCCGTGGAAGAAAAAAGCTCTCCTTCGCCTCTGTGCGGTTCGCGAAATCCTTCGGAGTCCTCTTTTTTTTTTTTTTTTTGTTTTTTTTTTTGTTTTATGGGATCGCGACAACGAAGCACGAACTAAAAACCTGCATCCGCATTGGGGTATTTTTCCCTTTTCTTTTTTTTTTTCCCCCTCACCCGCGGTGTAAATTGTCGCTCGTACACGTGGGGGAGCCCGATTGGTCGGCGCCGGAAAAGCTCGTGCGCTTCGAGCAGGCGATAGATTCCCTCATGCGAGGTAGGAGGGGGTGGCGCACGTAAGAACAGCCCGGAGCGCGGCTCATCACGCGGCCCCACCTCGATGACAGGCTGGACGGGATTTCGGCCAGGGTGGGGCCCCACGACCGGAGACGGAGATCCGACGGTCGAGAGCGAATCTGAGGAGAATAGAGGGGCCCGGATCTTCCGGGTTCCGTGCGGGGGATGTGTGTGACGGAATGTCGTGCCGTGGGTAATTACGGATTGCGTGGCGTATTAATTTTAATGTACGTTCGACTTTAGTGGAATTGAAAATTCGACGTAATTGTACGAGATTCGTCTGAATTTAATGGTTTGCATTTATTTTGATGCACTGTAGTACGACACAAAAATTCTTTAGGCCCTCCGATAAATCACGTCGTAGAGTATAAAGTAGATGAAAGTATTTTGGGTATGACATTTTGTTCTTTGAGAAAATCGTTCGATGAATCTTGCACCTATTGTAGTTTTATGAATTCATTCATAAACTTTTCAATTTTTACTAGTTGAGTCTTGAACCATTTTAAGTTTTGTTAATGGAGTTTACTGGGAAAATTTTGGATGGAAATTGTTAAGCATATGTCATTTGTCCTATATAGTACGATTAATGTTTTTTTTTTTTTTTGGTAAAGACAATTAATGTTGATGTTGACAATTTTAATAATATCTACAAGTTTTTTTATTAATTTTTTTATTTTTTCTTTGTGAAACATATTGCAAACTACGAAAATGTTTATAATTCAATTGTCACAATTAAAAAGTTTATAATTAAATTGACAAAAACACCGTAAGTTTATAACTTTTTTGGTAAGTTTCCCTATGCCACATGATCCCCTCAAAATTAAATGAAACCTATTAATTTTTCTTTTTTGGAAAGACCAAGTTATGATTTGAATCGAAATACGTAGAATAAATATAAAACTCATTAGGTAATTTCCCATAAAGCTGATTGTGTAAATTTTGTTTTAATCCACTAGAGTATGCTATAATTGCTCGATCTTTTTTTTTAAAACTATTATTAGTATCTAAAATATTTTGGCTTAATAAATTTATGTGAAGGCATGTAAACCATCCCTTCCGCATGCATAGACTAACCATCAAAATTAGGGTTGTGCAGCCAATCTAGTTCAACATGAGAACCAAACCAATCGTCATGGAAACAGATTCAGTCTCCGATTCCAGTAAAAACAGGTCCAATTCCCGATTAATTTAGAATCTTTACTGTGCATGTAAGTTCTAAGTGTTGAAGCCATCTTTGCACCTAAAGGTAAGAGCTTGTTCTATAAAGTTGAATGAAGATAATTGATTTTTTCTTCATTAAATGAGCTTAAATTCCCTATTGCTTTTATATTTCTATTTGTTATGTATCGATTCTTTACTTTGAGTTGTTTTGTTACTTATATTGTTTCATTATAACTACTATTTGTCTTAGTTTTCAAAATTAAAGAAGCAAAAAAAAAAAAAAACCAAAACAAAAAGAAACGCATTCCTAGATAGACCTTATAATTAGTCGGACAAACAAAGTATATTTCAATGTCAATTTCCAAACAAACACAGTAAACTTTAGGAAAAAGACCATCGAAAACCCTAAATTTTGCCAAAAATGACAAATTTACCACGAACTTTTTTTGTGACATGAAAAATCCTGAATTTTGCCAACCGTGACACATTTATTCTAAGCTCTTTTTCGTGACACGAAAAACTCTAAACTTTTATCCATGTGACACATTTATCCCAAACTATAAGGCATTTTGGTCTTTTTATTTTTTTTCTTTTTTTCTTCTTCTTCTTCTCTCTTCCCTCCGTCGGCCATGGTGGAGTTGGTAGAGGGAAGCAGGCCGGTGAGGGTCGCCCTCACCTAAGTTGGCTAAGGCGGCCCTTGCGGCATCGAGCGAGGGCCTCCTTGCCGGACTTGGTGAGGGCACCCTCGCTCAAGTCCGGTGAGGGTGGCCCTCGTTGGCGTCGGGCGAGGGCACGCCTTGCTCGACGCCGCCGAGGGTTGCCCTCACTTGACGCTAGCAAGGGCGGCCCTAGCCAGCTTAGGCAAGGGTGACCCTTGCCGAACTCTAGCTTCCCTCCACTAGCTTCGCCAAGGCGGCGGAGGGAAGAGAGAAGAAAAAAAAACATAAAAAATAAGATGAAAATGCCCTTGGTGGATAAATGCGTCACAATTTGCAAAGTTTGGGATTTTTCATATCACCAAAAAAAAAGTTTGAGGTAAATTTGTTACTTTGAGCAAAGTCTGGGGGTTTTTGGTGGTCTTTTCCCTACACTTTAAGGATGCGAATGATAATTATTCTATTCAAGAAATCAATTTTTGACAAAAATTGATTTTTTTTATTTCTATTCATTGGATGATTTTTTGAACAAAAATATGTGTTTGATAACGATACAAAATTTTTATTCTTGGAATAAAAATGCATTTGATAATAACTCAAAATTTCTTTCTCTCGGGCAGCCAACGACTAAAGGCGGGCTCCGGGCGAGCAGCCGGTGAATGGTAGGTGATTGGCGGGCGGGTGGCAAATGGTGGTTGAACGGTAGCCAACAACAAATGGGTGACCAGCTACTAGGGAGGGCAAGCGATGAAAAGACTTTTTATTTTTTATTTTTGTTTTTATTTCCCACTGTGAGATATATCACCACTTAGAGTCATAAAATGATGCTATGCTATTTCTCTTCGTGTGAAGCTACCCGGTTTCAAAATCACTCTCTCGTTTCTCTTCCCATATTTGCACACAACCAGCACGTCGTTGATTGAGGAACTACAGAGCCCATCACCAAGGCTCCCAATTGTTACCGGACACTATTTTCCTGATGATGGTAACAACTAAACTTATTGGCTTAAGGTTTCAGCACTAGCGGTTGTCTCCCTCTATGCAAGGAAGCAAGTCCTTTACGACAGCATTGCAAGAACTAGGAACTTGGATGCCGGACTGGGTGATCATTCCTGTGGTACTGATCATCGTTTTAGCTAATTCTCATTGTAGTATACTTCTAGTGCAGGAACCCCATTCCCCTGCAATGCAGGATTGGAGGCATGGAAATAGCAATGGGAAACCCGCTTGCAGCTGGGGAAACATTTGCTTGAAGTGAACGCCCTAAAGGAGCAAAAACTTGCGGTGTGTCTTTCCCGTGATGTTTATGCATTTGCATTTCGAATTCTGGCGGCTCCATTGCACTTAGTATAATCTTAACGTGATGTAAAATGCACCTGCAATGGATTGAGATGCTTTGATTGCTTTATAGTTGCGATGAGAAGCTGTTTATGAGTTTTTATTGCGCTAGATGGTTCTTAGTTCCTCTATTTGGGTTGCAACTTAAAAATGTGAACGACACTGGTTTAGCAGGGCAACACACCTTCTTGTTCCTCTTTTTGGTTCGCAACTTAAAACTAGCGAACAACATTGGTTTAGCAGAGCATAGCACATATAACACAAGATATGTTCCGTACGAGGAAGTCTAACAACAACATGTTCTGGGGGGGCAAGCGGGCTGTAGTCGGACAGTGAGTAGGCGAACGATTAGAAGAGTTTTTATTTCTCATTATTGTTAAATAAAAAAATAAAATTGTGTTACCAAATAGATTTATATTTGTTTTGTGTTGATATATTACTTTGAATCATTTTGCTACCTATATGGTTTTCAAAAATAAAGAAGCAAAAAACAAAAATAAACCCATTCATGGGTAGACCCTATAATCAATCGGACAAACAAAATATATTCTAATGTCAGTTTCAAAATAAATATGATAGATTTTAAGTGTACAAATGATTATCATTTTATTCTAGAAATTAATTTTTCTTTTTTCTATTTCTATTTTAGGATGAATTTTTAAGCAGTAATACACATTGCATAACAATATAAAATTTCTATTCTCAGAGTAGAAATACGTTTGATAATTATACAAAATTTATTCCTCCTAGATAAGTGATAACTAGAGGTGGCGTATGGGCAGGCAAGGGGTGGTCGGGTAGTGGGCAATCTGCGGGCGGGCGACAAGCGATCGGCGGGTAGGTGATGGGTGATTGGTGGGCTAGCGACAAGCGAGCAGGTGGCAGATGGTGATCAGACGATGGGTAGGTGATCTAGCTAGTAGTGAGAGTGAACGATGAGAAAAAATTTTATTTCTTATTTTTGTTTTTATTTCCCATTGTGATATGTATCACCACTTAAAGTCATAAAATGACGTCATGCCTCTATGTGTGAAGCTGCTCGAGAGCACAATCACTCTCTTATTTCTCTTTTTGCGTTTGCACACAGCTAGTGCGCCGTTAACTAAGGAAATACAGAGTCCATCGCTAAGGCTCTAATTGTTACTGGACACTATTTTCCCAACGATGGTAACAACTAAACTGATTGGCTTAAGGTTTCGGCACTAATGATTGTTTTACCGGCTAATAATTTTATTCAAAACCCTCTTACGTGTGGAAGCAAGTCCTTTGCGGCAGCATTGCTGGAACTTGGATGCCGGAGTGGGCGATCATTCTCGTGGTACTGATCATTGCAGTAGCTGTTCTTATTGTAGTATATTTCTACCTCGAGGGCACAACAAATGTTTATGTATTTGGACGTTAAATTCTGGTGGTTCTGGTGCACTTAGTGTAATAACAATGTAATGTAAAATGCACCCGCAATGGATTAAGATGTAATTGAATGCATTTTAGCCGCAAGAGAAGCTGTTTATTTAGTTTTTCTTGTGCTGAATGGTCCTTCGGTTTTCATCATCGGATGCGTGTGCGGCCCCCGCCTCGATGACGTGCTGCTCGGAATTTTGGCCGGGTGGGGTCTACCGGAGAAAGGCCAGCTCGGCGATCCTGGAGATCCGACGGTCGTGAGCGAATCTGAGGGAAAGAGGCCCGGAACTTCGGGGTTCCGTGCAGAGGATGTACGATGGAACGTCATGCCGTGGAAAATTACGGGGTTGCCTTGCGTGTGGTCGAATTGTAAATTTGACGTTACTCTACGAGAATCTATTGAATTTAGCGGTTTGTATTTATTTTGATGTAATTTATTTAAATTCGCCGGATAAGACGGGAAAATTCTGTAGAATCCCTATTGAAAAATTTCATCGTCCGTCCACTTATCTGTAGAGTATAAAGTAGGTGAGAGTATTTGGACAAAAATAAGGTCTAATCACAATTATGACCCGAATTTTCTCAAAAAAAAACCTCAAAGTTTAGGTTTAGTCCCAAACTTGCCCCAAACCATTAGATCTAAAGTTTGGAGTTTTTTAGGGAATTGACCCCAAAAGAGAATGAGATACATGACATTTTGTTCTTTCTTAGTTGATTATCTTGTAGTTATTACACTTTTGTCAATTTGATCATAAACTTTTCAATTTTATTAATTGAGCCTTAAATCTTTTCACGTTATGTCAATTAAGTCCATGAAAAAAAATTTTGGCGAAAATTGTTGAAGCATATGTCACCCATTCTACATAGCACGATTGATGCTGATGTGGACAATTTTTATAATATCTTCAAGTTTTTCATTATTTTTTTTCTTTTCAAAATCTATTACAATACGTGAAAATGTTAAGGACTTAATTGGCAAACTCGAAAATTTTATGGTTGAATTCGTAAAAGTACAATACGTTGAGGTGGGCGATAGGTGGGTGAACAGCGAGTGACAGGCAAGCAGCGATTAAACAACCGGCGATTCATGAGTAGGCGGCAAGTGATGAATGTTGATTGGACAGCGAGCAGGCTGCAAACAACTAGCTAGTAGTTAGAGTGAGCAATGAGAAGACTTTTTATTTCTCATTTTTTTTTTGTTTTTATTTCCCGTGAGGTTTATGTATTTGGATGCTGATATGGTGATTCTATTGCACTTACTGTAATATCAATGTAACGTAACATGCACCTGCATCGGACTAAGGTGTATCGAATGCCTTATAGCTGCAATGAGAAGCTATTTATGAGTTTTTCTTGTACTGAATGGTCCTCAGTTCTTGGTTTACAACTTAAAAACTATGAATAACTCTGTTTTAGCAGGGCAACACACCATCCTTTCCTCCTTTTGGGTTGCAACTTAAAACCAGTGAACAGCGATGGTTTGAGCAGAGCATGTTGAACGCATTGAACACATATAAAATACGATATGCTCTGTATGAGGAAGAATGAGAACAACACAGGTGGGCAAGTGGGCAGGTGGCGGGTGGGGATGGGCGAGCGATGGTCGAACAACGGGTGACGGGCTAGCGGCCGTCGGACGGCGAGCAGTAGGCGAGCGACGGGTGGACAATGGTCAAATGGCAAGTGGGTGGGCGACAGTCAAATGGCAAGCAAGTGGATGGCAGGCAGGCGACCAACTGGTAAAAAGAAGAGCGATGAGAAAAGTTTTTATTTTTTATTTCAAAATTATAAAGTAAAAAAAAATACTTATGATTTCCATTTCAAATCTATTTCTTGAGTGAAAATTTGTTCTATAAATAAAAAAATAAAATCGCATTATCAAACCGATTTCTATTCAAACCGGTTTTCGAGAATTGATAAATAGAAAAATGGAGAAACAAAATGGTTATTATGCGCATCCTAAGTTCCACAAAATTGAGAAGCGGTTCTTACAAAGTCTTAATTATAGAATTTATCAATTTTGGAACCAATCACACTTGCTCAAAATAACTTAAATTGGGATACGTAGTAATTGAATACTAAAATATTTACATCCCGACCACTCTCTTGATATATGGTCAGCTTTTCATAGTTTAATATTTTTTTGGGTAACTCACCACACACTCAATTTGATAATATGATATTAGCCAACACTTGTTGTCGAATAAAATGAAATTAACAACGTGTACTTCTAATCAATCAACATAACAAATTAGTCAACGGGCATGCGGCCCTATTGGTAAAGGAATTGCGAGGGTGAGGTCAGAGAGCATAACGTTTGGAATTCGATTCTTGTGAGCATTGCACACGTATGTACATAAATGAGAAGAGTAAGACAAAAAAAAAAATATAAGAAATCATAGTTAATGGGGAAATGAAGATAAAATTGGCTGTTTATACATCTTTTTTCGCGAGATTCACGTGGCACCTGCATACAAAAATTCATCAAATGTAAGGATGAACTCGAGAGCTACAACAGTGGTCAATTTCAAAGATGCAGAGAACTTTCTTCCTGGTCAAAGTTGAAGAGCTGAAGAAAAAGGAGAAGGAGAAGGAGGAGAGATCCTTCCTCATAAATTTAAAAAGTCAACTTAGCGTGGGGCACCGCCCAAACCGGATGGCTTCCTTGCTTAGGGAATCCACTGAAAAATCCCTGCAGCCGCCAAATTTTTTGTCATCATGAATCAGATCGAAGCATGGGATTCCCTCGTTTTGTCAACCTCATCAATCGAAATCCCTAAAAGAAAAAAGAAATTATTTGAGCCCATTTAGGAAGACGTTTGTATATAAGGAATATATACATAGATTGTATGAGAAATGATTAGTAAGTATTGATTAGTAAGTATTTCTCGTGTCGAAAGTATAAGTCTCGATTATCTATATTGACGAGAAGAAAAAAACTGACGAAAATCAAAATAAAGAAGGAGAATATTGAGAGGGACACGTTAACCAAACACGAAAACGTGTATGAATTCCGTATGTTAGAAACTATCCAGGTCCCGTATTTTCCTCAAACCCCAAGCCTAATGATCAAAATCACTTTATTCTATACCCACATCCACTAAAATAATAAGTATATCGTCAAATCAAAAATCGAAAAAAGCAAACTAATCGAATGGCCCAAAAGCTCCGATCCTGCTAGAGACCGCTATAGAAAAGAAGTGCCGGCGAGGCCGTGGTGCAACAGGTTGTGCGCGATCTGATCCCGGGCCTGCGCGGCGGCGGCCGACCGGACCGGGTTGTCGGGCAGCATCTCGTCGTCGAAGATCTCGAACCTAGCGTCTGGTTCCATGGCCTCGTTCCTCGCCTCGCAGATGTTGTGCAGCACGCAGCAGGCCCCGAGCACGACCGGCAGGTCCTGCAGCTTCACCTCGGTCCGCTTCTGCAGGCACGCCCACCGCCCCTTGAGCCGCGCGAAGGCCTCCCGCGCCACGCCCCGGACGTCGGCGAGCTTCTGGTTGAACGCGTGCTGCGTCCAGGTGATGTTCTGGTGCGTGTAGGGGACGAGGACCCAGTCCGTCAGCGGGTGCCCGGGGTTGCCCACCACCCAGACGTCCTTCAGCAGCCCCTTGCCGGCCCTCTGGTGCAGCGCCGACTTCTCGAGGACCTGGTCGTCGGGCATCGACCCGGGCCACCCGATGCACACGTCCGTGAACACGCCCTGCGGGTCGACCACGCCCTGGACCGTGATCGTGTACGTGGTCTTCTGGTTCCGCTCCGTGTGCCGCCTGTTCAGGTACGCGGCGACGCTGATCTTGGGGGCGATGATTGGGATGTGGGTCGTGTACATTGCCCCGCACACGCGCGGGATGCCCGACACCGCCTCGAACTCCTGCTTGATCGCAGCGAGCCGGCCGTCGTCGGGCCACTGGAGGAACTTGGGCATGAGGACGTTGCGGATGGCGGAGCAGACCTCGAGGACCAGCTTGTGGCACGTGGAGATGCCGAGGCCGAACCGCTTCGACACGAGGCGGAGCGGCTCCCCCGTCGCGAGCCGCCACACGCACACCGCCACGCGCTGCCGCACCGGGATCGCGTCCCGCAGCATCGTGTTCTTCTTCGTGACGGCCGCGTCGAGCTCGTTGCAGATGAATTCGAAGGTGGCCTTGCTCATCCGGAACTCGCGCCGGAACTCCTCCTCCGGGAAATCCGGGCTGCTGCACTTCTCCCACCAATCCTTTGACCGGTCCTTCACCCAAAGCCGCCGATGCTGGCCCACGCCCTGCTCCGGCGCGTCGCCCTCACCGCCCTCCGCAGCCACCGCAGCCGCCGAAGCCGCGGCTGCGGCCGCGGCGCCCGACTGCCTGGCGCGCTTGTTCTTCCTCATCTCGAGCTCGCTCGCGCCGTCGTAATGCGCCTGGAATTGGGTGTAGTAATCCCCGGCCGCTTGGACCTCCCGACCGAAGTTCCAATCCAGGGTGGCCTTCCCTCGCATCGACTCGGCGAAGAAGCTCTCCCTCTCGCGCTTCTCTTCCTCATCGAGCAAAGCGAGCGACGCCACGATCTCTCCCACCGACCCGCCCCCATCGCCATTGCCGTGCTGTCCTCCTCCTTCCTCCTTCCTGCGGCGCTTAAAGGGCTGGCTCCCGCTCCCGCTCCCGCTCCCGCTCCCGCTACCGCCCGCGCCGAACGAGTAGGAGCCGCCACCGCCGCCGCTATCGCCGTCGCCGTCGCCGTCGCCGGCCGGGGCGAAGCTGGCCATGTCGGGGAAGAGGAAGGTGGAGAAGGGGGAGAGGTCGTCGGGAGCGTCCTGGTTGAGAAATGGGAACGAAGTAAGTTCCATCGACCGGGTGGTGGGGGAGAAGAAGAGATCTGATGTATGAACGGGGAATGTGAACGCTTACGGGGGGGCTGGTTTGAATACAAGTCATCGGAAGTGGTCGGAGCATTTTATACGGTTTGTGGGAAGCGTGTGCGGTGGCCGTGTGAACGCGGGGGAAAGTTGGAGATAGTCGCTGTAGCCGGAGAGTGACTTGACTTTTGGATCGATCAAGGTTACTTTTTCAATTTATATTAATTTTTTAATTCCTTTTGGGAATAGTAAACGCGATCCTGGGTTTTGTTTACGCGGTCGGGAGGAGGTTGATGGTTTTGTTTTGGCGTCCTTTCTCGTTTTAAATTAAAAAAAAAAATAAGAATTACATAAAAGAAATTGGATTTATTCTCAACGCTGCTGGGAATATAGAGAGGGGAAGAGATGGAGAAGTTTCGCGGGGTTACTTATCGATGGAATTGAATATATGTACAGTCCCAAAAGCGAGTAGACGTCCGTCACGAGGTTTCGGAGTCGGAGACCTCCTTCCGTAAGCTATCGGAACCGCCGGGAAATCTATGAAACCCGCCGGTTCTACCAGATTCTAAAGCACTCCGTGCCTTCCTGTATTTTCCTTCAATATATATATACCGAACAAAAAAAGTAATTTTTAAGGCACTGAATGTTCAGTATAAAACTTTAATGGATTTCCATGGTATATATTGATGTTGGGTGATGATTAGTCTTGGAATAGTAATAACATGAAAACTTTGCGAAAAGATCTATATCAACTCACGCTTATTATTTAAATTTAATAGTTTGTATGAGAATTTATCTTGGCAATTGGGGCACTGATAATCTATATAATGTTAAATCTTATCATATTTTTTATGCATGAGAGGAATTCTTCTATCGACGAGTCAGAGATCATTCATTGGTTACGGCTTTCGCACGTCTAAATATAATAATTCGTGAAGAGAAAAGAGAAATTGTAAATGATTAAATATTGTACATTTACCTTAGAGGTATATTAAGTGATACTTTAGAGCATGGAGAAAGGCCGATCTACAAGTCCTAACCAATCATATTACTATATTGCTACCAACCAATGTCTCGAATTTTTATGGAATGCACAAAGAAATTAATAATTCAATTTACAGGTCCACTCGATCCAGTATTTTATATTTCCCACGTCAATCAATAGACAAGTGGAAGTATAATATCTCATAGCTTTTCAAAAATCAACCAGTAGGAGTCTAATTGACTCTCCAAAGCAAGTCAAAAGATAATTAATCCCTTTTGACTTCCGCACCAGGTGTAATCGCATGCATTCACACTCTTGAAAATTGTTTCTAATTTCGCCCCACCATTTTTCGTATTTGGTAAATCCTACCGAAACTGTTTGACACCGTGTGTTGTGGAACAGCCCAACATGTTCTCGACACGTCATCAGTACACTTCCGGCCGTCCCGCTCAAAGCCCAGGTCACCGCTTACGGCATAACAACATGAAATTCCTCATACCGCATGGACTTTTCAGGTTAAAAACCCGGATTTTCCTGCTTTAATAATGGCCACAATCGTCAAATGTAATCTACCAATGCGCTCGCAACTTCATCATCTTTAACTACTTTTACGGAAGCTATGTTATTTAAAGTTCAAAGAGGCTTTTAAATTATCTATTGCCAATTATGCAAATTGAACATTTCATAACATAAGTATAAATCACGACAACTATAATGTGACCATAAATTTTATGAACTTATAATTATTTTGGGATGCGATTATTTTTACGAAGAATGAATGATAAAAATAAATGCAAATCCAAAATTGAATCTTGTAATCCCCGTCTTTTCCTTTTTAGTGTCATCTTTTCCAAGTGAGAAAATGTCAGCAATTTATTCCATTCCCGCTTGTCAACACGGGATTATTTCGAGCACGTGATCATGCATAACGATTGTAAATCGGAATAGTCAACAAGTTCATTAGGATTAAAACATGGGCAGGTCAATAACCATGTTTTCGTACGATACAAGGAGCCATTCCATTCCATTCAATTCAATGCCAGCTTGGCGATTAGTTTTTTAAGGTACAGTCCTTTTCGGACATGACGAGGAAAGTGGCGCGACCCTTCGAGCGTTCCCATTTGCGGTTGACCCGTCTCCCGAAAGTCAGCAGGTCAACCAGCGTCTGGAATCGTCAAATGTCAAAACAAAACGGGCCATCTTTCCTTTTGGTTTTTTCTTCTTCCTTCTTCTTTTTCCATTTCTTGTCGTATGGAGGAACCGAAAGTCGATGGCTCTGATTGCTCTTTGATGGAAGGTCAGAACCAGATGGGTATCCGACAGAATTAAATGAGCATCCGACATAGGAGTTTGACATAATCTATAGTAGATTGACCTTATCGTTTACTAAAATTAGAGTTTTCATAAGTTTATAATTAAGAAAGGCGCTTTCACATTACTATTTTATTTTTTTGCTACGGTGCTTTCTATCTGTCAACTCTGATATTGGACTAACAACATAAAGAGAAATGACTGCATTGTGAAGAAAATGGTCCAATGAAAATTTTGACAACTTGCCCTTTTTTTTGTTTTTAAATTTGCGGCTTTTAAAATTCGACTTTTATTCATTGAAAAATGCCTTCACTTTTTAAAATACCTTCTTGAGAAGGCAAATCTTTTTTTTTAGGTATGATAAATTGGGAAGCCTCTAGATTAATTTTCCACCTCTCAACAATTTCCCGAGGCACTCTTCATATCGATGGCGAATTTTGGATTTTATCAGCTCAAAGTAGGTAAGAAGTTCTATTTATATTACGGAAAATGAATGATCCTTTTAATTTTTAAAAAAACGTTATATTAAAAAAATGACTTGTATTGCCCGAAGTAATAAGCTAATAAAAATTGTTTATATTATCAATGATAATTTATATTTAATTACTTTTGTAAACGATGAAAAATATTTATCATCTCTTCAATTTTGCAAGTAATTATTTAAAAGAAATTTCAAAAATGTTTATTTTTTTGGGAAACAAACGAAATCTGCGGACTTTTTCCAAGGGACAGATTGTCCCATTGTGTCTATCAACCCCCTCCCCTTTTTCTCTCTCATCTCGATCAATTAAATTTTCTGAAATACCCCTTTAATCACTCCATTCACACACAGCTCCAAAAAGCATCCCTGAACCATCCTACGAAAGGACCGGGAACCTGTGGCTCCTATTCATTCCTGAATTTTGAGGCAGTGGTTGATTCATGCTGCGCATACACACAGCCTTAAAATAATAATAACAATTATCAAAGGCATAAAAAAAAAAAAAAGGAGAGCAAAAGCAGAAGAAACATCCCGTCCCAAGATTCGTGGATCGATCTCCGCTCGATCATGGCGTCTCTGCTCAGCCCATCATCATCTGCCGTACCTCTGCAGAACAAGGTAGGTAACCGCTGCTGCTACAGTTATCGTTGACTAGTTCCTCCTTGGATCCTCTATTTTTCGATTCGTCCGCGTGAATCTGGGTCGTTTCTTCGTCGGTCGGTGCCGAAAATTCACGTTATTTTTTGCCCGTCTGCTCGATCTCATTCGTCTTCTGGTGGGTTCCTTTGGATTATTCCCGCGGTTTCTTGATCTGGGTCTCTGGTTTTAAGTCGCCTCCGCTGCGTTCTCGTCGCCCTTTGAGGCTTTGAGGGTTCTGGTTTATTCGCGCTCGAGAATTGAGTCGGTAATCGATACAGGTAATGAGTAAGTTTAATTGGGTATGCGTTGTTCGTGGCTGGGAATGGAAGGAGGGGGAAAAGTTTAATTTTTATGGAAGGAGATACGGATTCATACAATCTCTCTGCATTTTCGGCTTCTTGTACATGCTTGCGGTTGCACAAGTGAAAGTTGTTCTCCAATGGCAGCTTCCTTGGTTGGCTGAAAACTGTTTGATGAATTTTCTCCTTTGCATTCAGGTGAACCATTGTAAAGATAATGGCCTGTGCACGAGCGCACCACGAGTGGCAATTCGACATGGTGCGGTTCGAGGTGGCGGCAGATGCCGTCTTGCGGTGAAAGCTCAAGCGACTGTTGAAGGGGCAATGCTAACGAGAGAAGCAGATGCGGCGGCCAACAGAAATGGTGATTAGACAGTCGTTTTGGAACTTCTGTTTTCTCGATGCACTTTTGATTTCGCCCTAGTGCTTTCGTATATCTAGCATCTTAGTATACTGGCAGTTCAAAGTAATCTGGCTACTACTTTTCTTTTACTTTCAAAATTTTATCTGCTTAAGCAATGGAAACGGTTTGGTTCCAAGTATCTCTTTATGGATCGTGTCACTTCTGAGTGTGATTTACTGAATTTTGTGCATTAGCTGGTTGACATCAGATGGAGAATTGGAGTTGACGAATTGAGTTGAAATGTTAACCTGCCGTTTCATGTCGAAGTCCAAACTGTGAAGCACATCTCTTCTGTATGGTTAATTAGGAGTTCATGAGTAAATTGATCGGATCAATCTGCTTAGCAGAATAAAACTCATCCGTTACTTTTCTGTGTTGTGGGTGGAGAAATAACTTGCAGCACAACTGATTGTCACTCATTTGCTTGTCTCGTCTGATCAAAAAATGATCATCTCGTAATACTGAATCCACAAGGTTGTAGAAGTTCTTGTTTGATGGCATCGTTATGCTTTTGTGAGCCTTTGAGCTTTGGTAACATCAAACGTTGATGCAGATATTGGTTTCCTCAGCATTCATCACGTAGGAATCCTATGTGAAAATCTTGAAAGGTCACTCGATTTTTATCAAAACCTTCTTGGTAAGTCCTACTTCCCATGCCAACATTCAGGTACAAGAATACTACTTTTTGAAAGAACTGTCATGATTTGTTGATCTTTTCTGTTAAGTTAGGTCTCGAGATAAATGAAGCACGTCCGGATGACAAACTTCCCTATCGTGGTGCGTGGTTGTGGGTGGGTTCCGAGATGATTCACCTAATGGAGCTCCCAAATCCAGACCCGTTGACCGGAAGACCTGAACACGGGGGCCGAGACCGTCACACCTGCATCTCTATTAAGGACGTGTCTAAGCTGAAGGCCATCCTTGATAAAGCCGGTATGTAAATCTTTCCTTGCTCTTTGGCAAGCAGTACACGCATCTTATGAAGCACGGGCATTTAATTCATCGGATTTATGTTTTAGAACTGTGCAGCGACTAAGTTGAGTACTCGTTTGGCCATTCTACTTGCAGGCATTCCTTACACGCTTAGCAAGTCGGGGAGGCCGGCAATTTTCACGAGAGATCCAGATACAAATGCTCTCGAGTTTGTGCAACTTGATTCATGAGACACGATATCATACGTGCCAGCATTTCGAGAGTTCGTACTGTCGTTCCTTTGCATCTGATACCTCTGCACTCACAGACACTCTTAATCTGTAGTATTGCAGTACCATACACAGATATGTACATAATATCGCTGCGCTTTATGTGATAAGCCTGGTTGGAGCGCCTTGGCCATTCCCCGCGCCTATGCAGCTAGTTGATTTTTGCGCTCCGATCTTCTTATACAAAAGCTTTATCCGTTCTTCGATGCCATCATCGATCTGACTACTCCTTCAGTCGGAGAACTTTACATAAGAGCATGCATGCGATCATTTAGGATATGAAGCTCTCGAAGAATAAGGCAGGTTGGCAAAAGGGGCGTGAATCATCAGAACTCGTCAGCTTTTCCGGATGACGTTTCGAAATTGAGAGAACCCGAAACCAGAAATTTGATGGGCGAAATCTATGACAACGACCCATGGTGTCGCGAATGGGATCGGGCAAGCCTCGCAGGCCCAAATGGCTTCGCAATCCTGTTTCGGCCAGGAGAGATTTCGTGATTTAGGCTCTGTTGAGATCATTCATACTGCCGACAAATTGACTATGAGAACAACTAATGCGTGCCGAACGACCAGAAGAAGGCGGCAGGATCAGCGCGTCGCCCGAATGGTAGAGTATCGATCGCGTCGATAATTGGATCGTTTGCAATTTGCGAACGTTGCGCAAGCCGGTCGTGTTTTTTAAGAGACTGAACAAAGCCTAAAAAATCGAGGTGCAGATGCTTTGGGCCGTGCTTTCATTTGGTAACGGTCAGTGCCGTGATATGCACATCTAAATGAGTGGATTGCAGTTTAAGAAATGTTTTGCATCTAGACCGGTTTCATCGATAGCAGAAGAGCCCGACTCTAAAGTGGTGCTAGCGCTCGACTAAAAGAATATCGAGTCAAAGGGCGCAGTATGCCTTCCCCCCCCCCAAAAAAAAAAAAGAGAGCATGAGGATGTTTATAATATTTCGGCTCGTTTGGTTCAACTTTCCCAAGGGGCTGGGCCAAAGCCCCTTGGGAAAATTTTTGTGTTTGACAAATATTTTTGAAAACTTATTTGTCAAATATGAGCATTTCCAATGCTGAAAGTTGAATGTTGGGGAGGAGCTACTTTGAGCATTGGCATTTTGGAGATGCAATTTCCATTGTTTATTGCATACTATTTATCTTCTTCTCTGCCCATTTCTTCCACGCTTGAAAGTCGGGCTTCTCTGGCAGCTGCCACTGCCGCCTAGGGGTTGCGCATCCCTAGTGACCATTGTCTAGGGTGGTGTGATCCGCGACCCGAGCGGCATAGTGCGACCTTAGGCGGCATCGCCTGGTGCACGCAGACGAGGTGCTATCGCTTCGGTCCGCGCGACTTAGGCGGCATCACTTGGCTCGTGCACGCCAAGCGACGCTGCCTTAGGTCGCAGACCAAGGTAAGGGTGTGCAAAATACCCGGAATCGCCGGACCCCGACCGGACCGGGAACCGCCGGAATCGGCGGTTCTTGAGGGAACCGGTCCGGTTCCCGAGTCCAATTATTGAGAACCGGTGGAAACCGGTCCGGTTCCGGTTCCGTGGGCGGATCCACCCGCCCGCCCACCCGGACCGGACCGGTACCTATTTATAATTAAAAAAAAATACTAAACAAAACAAAAGTCGCGACTCGCGGAGCCCTAATTCGCGAAACCCTAATGCGCGTCTCTTCTCTCTCTGTTTCTTCCTCAGCCTTCGATTCTCTTTGTTTCTTCCTCAATCTTCGATTCTCTCTGTTTCTTCTCTTCGTCTTCGATTCATCCCCGAGTATCCACGCCGCCGCTGCTCCTCCTCCGCCACCGTCTTCCGTTGGAGGGAGAGATCTTTGTCTTCCGTCGTTTTAAGGTCAAACAAAATCATCCAATCGATGGCGGTCCCGTAAAACGGAGGAAAGCTTCTCGGGTCCTCTAATTATTTCACCCACGAATCGAGAAGAGAGCTAGAGAGCTAGAGAGAGAGAGATGGAGATGGAGGGGAGGGCCGGGGTTCGCTGCCGTTCGTGGGGATGATAATGGTGGTTCTGGTTCAAGCGAGCAAAGCATGGTGGTGGCGAAAATGGCCAATGTCCGATGGGCTCAACAAGTACACCTTGGCCTTCTACTGTAATGCCCTCTCCTCTCTCGTCCTCCTTCCTTGCCCCTTCATCATCTCTCGCAAGTTCGTGCTCGCTCATGCCCGTCACTCGCTAGCTCCATTGATGGCGGCGAAAGGGGGGGAAGGGTTTTAAGTTCTTGACTTGTTTGTTTGCTCTATTCTTGACTTGTTTGTTTGCTCCATTGGGGGAACCGTTGCATCAATTCTTGGTGCATTAGTAATCACCGTGTACAAGGGTCCAACAGTTCTCCGCCGCCTTCGTTGCCTTCTTTTGTCCATCCCCGTCACCTTGTCTCTCTTCTCTCACAACAATTGAATTGGGTTCTCGGTGGGTTTCTCCTCGCGAAACCAGAATTTTTGGCATCAAAATCGGTTCCATGGATCCACCGGAACCGGAACGGTTCACTGCGCCCGCTCCTTTACCTTTAGGAAAGAGCGGTGGCTTGCTGGTTTATCCATCGGGCGCCCTCGTTCCGTATATGAGTTCTTTCGAATTTCTCGTATCGTTTTTCGTGGATTAGCATCTCGAGGTCCTCATTCCATTGATTCGTTAGTTTTGGAGCTGAAAAAGCTCGTCGATCCAAATGAATCATTCTTCTGGTCTCTCTTCGCCCCCCGCCCCCAACAAGGCGGATAGGGCACTTTTTGCCTTCCTTAAGTCCAGGATACGAAAACAATTCCTCCCCACTACTACTTTACTTTATTATGATTTACATGTAACTTCTCGAAACGATAGTGAAAGCTTCATCCTTAGAATTCGAAATTAGAAAGGGATGGGGAAGATCCATACCGCCGATCCGGTTCCGGGTGGATCCATGCAATAAACGGGTGGATCCCGGTTCCAATTTTTCAGAACCGGTCCTTAGCGGGCGGTTCTCGGTTCTAGGTCGGGAACCGCCCACCCGGACCATGCACACCCCTTGGACCTAGGTGACGCTACTTGAGGTCGTGACCTCAGGCCGCCAGATTTAACGGTCCGGAGGCTAGATTTGGCATTTGCGACCTCAGACGACGGCATCACCTGAGGTCGCCGTTGTCTGAGGTCGTGCCCCTAGGCGGCGTCGCCTGAGGTCGCAACCTCAGGCAGCCAGATTTGGCCGTTGGCAGATGGCTGGCCGCCAAATTTGATTTTCAAATTAAAAAAAAAAAAATAGCAAAAGCCTATTACAAATGTGGGTTTTGCCAAACGTTGTAACATTTCGGAAAACCGCTTTATCTCAAATATATTTGCATTTTCCCAAGGACATTTCCCTAAAGGCGAACCAAACGGGCCCCTCATTGACTTGACAATAATTTGTCTAGAGAGGTCTAAACTTGACTCGATCTGATATAATTCAATTTGAAATTGACATGAACACGACACTTTTTGATGAAATTTTTAGCAAAGTTATTTTTCTCTAATCACGTTGAAAGATTCTGGTGATGACGTGAAGGGGTCGCCAAATGTGTAATTGATCCAAATGAAAGTAAATGCTAACACAGCTTTGAATGACAGTTTGACTATTAATAAAACAAACACCCATGTAACAGATTAGTGGAAGGCTCCTGCAGTGCTTAGGCCTACTATTTTATCTTTACCGTGTCTCTTACTTTAGCAAATGATAGAAATATAATCTTCTATACCATATAAGTCAATTATAGAAATTATTTCCGAAATTCTAAAGTTTAGGTTATCTCATAAGTAACCTTTTCCTTTTCTATAGAAAGCTCGTTTCCTGATTATATTATAATTTAATCGGCTGTTGGTTACAGCTATCAAAACCGAAAACATACCGATAATCTTATACCAAAATCGCACGTTAAGTTTTTTCTTCTCAATATCCTTTCAATTGGTAATATAAGATTAAAGTATTTTAAAAAAAACTGTTTCCTTAAAACTTTTAGTATGAGAAGAATTTATTGGCAAGTAAAGTCATCATTTGTGGAATTTTCTTGAATATATTATTTCCTATAATAATACATAAGTTGAAGCAATTACATTCTTTCAATGGTTTAAACTTTTAGAATAGTTGATTTTGATTTCATAAAATTTTACAAGGTGTTAGAGCTAGAAAGTCTAAGTTCATATCTTTTCAAACCCATTATTTGTCTCCCTTGTTATATCACACCCTAGTGTAATGTGAGGAGAAGTGTTAAAATAATAGTAAAGTCCAGCTTAGGTGTAATGTAGAGTGTTAGTATATTAAATATTAAATTACGTCTTCATTTATCAATTGAACCTTTTAGAATAGTTAGTGATGAACTTGCAAAATTTTACACAAGGCACATGGATGGTGTAGCCTTCTTTGTATATGTGTTTTGTTAAATTAGACTATTCTTATTATACATAGCATCATGCTACCATAAATTAGACTGTCAAAATAGGACATAACACCATGCCTTTATATATTAGACTCATTTTAACCCATATTTGATGGGCTGGGTAGTTATATCACTTAGTTTTATTTAGTAATAGGTTATATATGGGTTTTAGATGGTAAGACCTAAAACAATATAAGTGTTAAATGGGTTCATAACTTAGACTCAACTCAACTCTAAGACCCTCTCTCACCTTCACTCGATCTCGCGCTTGCTCACTCTGCTCTCACCTTAGTTTGGGTATAAGTTTTGCTAAATTTGATTAAATATATGAGTGTTTTATAAGGCCGTCAAATGGGTGGGTTGGTTCGGGTCGGGTTTGGGTTGGGTCGAAAATGATCCGACCCATATTGACCTATTTAACCCATTTTGACCAATTTTCATGCAATGTAAATTTGATGACTCATACCCGACCCGACCCTTATTATCTAAACACATTTATATTTAACTCAATTTAGTTATTGAAATAAAAACTTCACACCAAATTTAAAAGTAAATAAATAAAAAAATGTGAAAAACCTTTAAATTGAAATACTTTTGAAGAACTCTTGATAAGAAAAAGTTTGATGAGCTAATAATTGACATGAAAATAATATTTGCTTATAACAATTCTTCTTGAATGCGAGAATGCATAGCTTCTTAATTGCAATTGTTTTTAATATTGGTTGATTTCTTGATTTTAGTTCACCAAGTTAAAAATTACCTTATGATGTTTATAATTTCTATTTATCAATTTAAACAGCATCGAGCTTCGTCTAAAAGTACTTCTCCAATATGTATATGGATATCTATTTACCAAATATCATTAAAAAAATCGAATTTTTTATTATTTTAATTTTTTGAAATTATTATTATTTATCTTATTTTCTTATTTTCTTTCTTTTTCCTCCTCCTTCTTCTCCCTTGTTACTTCGTCGATGGTGACCGGCCAAGCCACAGTTCGATGAGATCAAGGCTCCGCCCGTCCAGGGTAGCCTAAGCTGCCGAACTCCATTGTGGCCGGTGAGCTCAAGGCTTGGCCGATCTAGGTGAGCTTGAGCTCCGTTGCGTCGTGAGCTTGCGGCTTGCCAGATCCAAGCGAGCCCGAGCTCGGCCATGGCCGGCGAGCTCGCAACTCGGCCGATCCAAGTGAGCTCAAGCTTCGTCAAGGCCGGCAAGCTCGTGGCTCGCTAGATCCAAGCAAGCCTGAGCTCGGCCAAGGCCAGCGAGCTCGCGGCTTGCGTGAGGCTGACGAGCTCGAGATCGACGATGAAGATGGTAGCGTGATGGTGGCTTCAATTGGTTGGGATCGGAAAGGAAAGAGGGTGCTCTACTCATCCAAAGATTTGCAGTCATGGAAGGAAGAGAGAATTGAGGCAGAGGCTCTGCTGCAGAGGAGGAAGGCCATGGGTTCAAAGTGGGTTTCTTAATAATCCATTCAGACTTATTTCTTTTCTTACTTTACTTTCTAAGACCATTTGTGACCTATATTTAATTTTTACTTGATTCATATATGACCAATTTAACTAAAAATGAGTCATAATATGGGTTTATGACCCATTTTACCAGCTCTATTGTTTTAATAAAATAAGTTGGATTGGTACGTGATTGGGTATTGATCATTAGATTTTTATTACATAAAAATAGGTTAAAATAAATTAAATGAGTAAATTTGCGTTGGTTATTTTTGATTCGACGACTTGGTCCATTCATATGACAAGACATATATATATATATATGTCGTACTGTTTTAGCTTCATGATGGATTCTAATCATGAGCTCCAAATTTCTAAGTTCATATGAAAATTCCAATCTTAGCCTTATATTTATATTATTTGAATTCTATGATCCTCATTCAGAAGCAACCCCCACGGCCGGGCGCACGTACTTGTCGCGTAATGGCTTTCAGTCTATATGAGTCTTCTTCGAATACATTATTTTATTTCATTTTCTTAGGATTAGTTTTCTTATGCTAATCGAGGCGAATTTTTAAATTGGGTCACCCGCAATGTCGGGTTTTGATTATTTTTTTTCACCCTGTCTCCTCCCTCTCATAAATTTGAGTGTAAAAAGGGCTTTTGGCTTTTAGCATATCTTATAATGGTAGCTTTCGTCCGACTTTTAATTAATCAATTGAATACGTTACATCTTGCCGTTTGTGTAGCTTTTGTCTATTCATGAAATGAATAGATTGATTGAAATCATATAAGATTGACTCCATTAATAACTTTTGCAAACTCTGCTTATAGTGAATTCACACGAATGATGTATAGGTTTACTAAAGTTAATATCATTTAAATTTTATGTAAAATGAAACGCAATAGAATCTTAAATCGGGTCATATTCAATATCATGTAAAATAAAAATCGGGTCATATTCAATATCCGATAAAAATCGATCGCATTATTGTACTTATCAATTTGGTACATCGATTCGATATACTTAGCAATACTCGTCGTGCAGATTTACTTCGCCATCTTTTGGTCCTTTGTGGCACTTTTCTCTAAGATCCCTGCGAATTCCTCCATGTACTTGTTTTGCAACTCCATGTCCCCAAACACCTCCTTCATGGCCCATGCATTTGCCCTAATCGGCTTGCCCTCGGGCTCCACCATGACCTGCCGGATTGACTTGGCCACCACGTTGCCCGTGAATGACCCGTCCGCCTCATCCCGGGGCACCTCGAACCCGACCCGCTTCTGGTGCAGGAACCGGGCCATCAAGCCCTGGTCCGCGCTCCCCCCGGAGAATAGCACCAGGGGCAGCCCGTGGCTTAGCGCCTCGATCGTGGAGTTCCAGCCGCAGTGCGTCAGGAACCCGCCGATTGCCCTGTGGGCCAAGATCCGAGTCTGCGGGGCCCAGCCCGCCCAGACGAACCCTCGGTCCGAGACTCGTTCCTCGAACCCGGCCGGCACGAGGCTGTTCCTAACCACCCAAACGAACGGTAACCCGGACTTCTCAATCCCGGCGGCCAACTCGTTCGTCAACTCGCTACTCAAAATCACTTCGGTTCCAAGCGCGATATAAAGCACTGATTTCTCGCGCTTGGCGTTGAGCCAACTTTCCAGGGCTTTCCATTTCTCATCGTTGGCTCCAACCTCGTCTCGGATAGCTGGCGTCACTAGCCCGATTGGAATCGCGGGCTTCTGGTAGATCTCCGCCAACAAGCTCAACGGCTCCGATTCGAACTCGCGGCAGCTCCTCACGATCACGAAATCGCAGCCGTCGACCACGTGGCCGAACCTGCAGAAATCGGAGACCTCCTCGTCCATGCACCGTTGGTGCTTCAGTACCTCATAAAGCCTGAAGCAAGCTGTGGACTCGTACGGGATCCACTTCGGCACGCAGGTCAGGTCCTCTGGCTTATGGCACCGGCCGCCGATGAGCTCCGACGGCGGGCCGAGGAAAGCAAGCGTGGTGGCGTTGACGGTGCTGAAGAACACCGAGCGGACCCCGAGCCGAGCGGCGGCCTGTGGGAGCCAGTGGCTGGCGAAGTCGTGGATCACCCAGTCAATACGGCCGTCCGAGAGGAACCGGGCCAGGGCTGGCTCGAGCAGGTCGTAGGCCTTCTTGAGGTAGGGGACCGAGTCAATGTCCAAGTCGGAGGTGGACTCGGCGGAGCTGGGGAGGTTGGGGACGCGGGGCAAGGGGAGGGAGACGAGGCGGAGGGAGGGAGGGAGTTCAGGGTGGGCGCCGGCGAGGCGAGCGACGTTGCCGGGGGTGGAGAGGAAGGAGACGGCGTGGCCGCGGAGGGAGAGGAACTTGGAGAGCTCAAGGAAGGGAGTGATGTGGCCGTGGGCGAGCCACGGGAACATGGCGATGTGGAGGCTTTGCTTCGACTCGCTGCCCATGATGGAGAGAAAAGAGAGAGAGAGAGAGAGAGAGAGAGAGAGAGGAAGTGAGATTGTTGACGACGATGGTGGGAGATTTCTTAGGGTTTTATGGACCGGGTCACGCCATTAGAGCAGCAAGCGAAGATTAAAATAATGTTTTTGAGGATTGAACAGCTGAAGATCTACGATTCGTGATGTAGGGAATCTGACGTCAGTGGTGAATATAATATTAATGTGTATTATATATATATATATATATATATATATATATATATATATTATAGGATACTTCTATAATTATGTTTCTATCGATACCCTTTCTGTAATTAACCGCTTTTATAAATACATATCATTCATTATTCTCTCAGAGTCTAAGCATCAACATACAATCCAATAAGATCATCATAGCTGACGTATGGGGTGATTGCATCTTTGTTCTCCTTGGCTTGGGCCTCTTCTTTCCTTTCTTGGTTTTGCTTAGGTTTTATCGTTTCTTTTTTTTTTTAGTTTTTTTTTATATCCATGGGGAGTGATCCATTTGAGGGCTTCGAGTCGCAACCTTTCTCGAAGTGAACCGCCGAAAGGAAAAGCTAATGAATTACTTTCCCTAGTGGGAGCTCTTCAGCATTTGGCGGCGCGACGTCGGGAGCAGCAGCGAAAGTGGCGTGGAAACAAGACATGGCAGCGAACGGTGATGGGAAGGCAAAGCACGGCGATAAATTGTGGTTATGTTGGTAGCGGTGCAAAACGGAGAAAAAGTTTGTTGTGATATGGACACTCTCCTCTCTTCGTTAACGATGGACACTCTCTAGAAAGAAAAACCGGCCTCCTCTTTCTTTAAATAGTAAATGACATAAATGATCTATGAACTTTTACCTAATATACAACTTGATTCATGATTTTTAACCCAATGTGTAATGTTGTCCTAGAGCTTTTAATTTGTTTAATGCGATTTTGGACTTTAGGTTCATGTTAATTTAGTCCCTAGATTGTATGAAAATGTTCGATGATCCGTTAACTTGAATCGATGGAAGGACTATTGGAAAAATATTAAGATACATGAAAATAATAATAACTATTGGAAATACATTGCAAAAATTAGAAAATAATATATTTAAATAAGAGAAAGAGAGAGCACCGTCATAAATCAATTGATAATTAAAAGGATGACCATTATAAAATAATGAAGAGTTTATGAAGTAATAAATCAAAAGTTATAAAACCGTTAGACAACCGTTATACGGCTGTTAGAAAGTCGTTATATGGTCATTACAAAGCCAGTATATGGCTATTGTAAAACCGTTACAAAAATGATGACTTTAATAACGGTCATAATTTTTAATAAATATTTCGAAAATATCTAACAAGACAACATCGAATAGTTCATATGGTCCATGGATTAAATTAAATAAGTGCCAAAAGTTTAGGGATCATATTGAATAAATTAAAAGTTCGGGGATCACATTGCACATTGAGTTAAAGTTTAGAGACTTTATCGAACAGATTTAAAATTTAGGGACCACATTACACATTGAGCCAATATTTTGAGATGATTTATGTCATTAACCATTCTTTAAAAGCTTTGGCCGGCCAAGCATGTATGATTGCCGTGCGAGATGTGATCTGTTACCTATCGAGCCAGCAATGCCTTTCCTTTGTTTATTTTTGGGCGTGCCTTCTTGTGGAATGTGGACTTCTATCTGGTGAAGGTGCCAAGTCTGCCAGTCCTTTTTTATAAGTGAGAAGGTGAAGCTTTCAAGGAAAGGAGTGGATCTGACTTTCCATTTTTGAGTACACATCTATCGAGCTCGAATGGAGTAGATCGACTTTCTTTTTTGATCGCACGCATATATATGTTTTGATCGACTATTGAGCCCACCCACGTGCATAGCATATGATATTCTTAGCTGTGATAAACCGACAGGATTGCCAGACTCTAAGTTTTTGTAGGCTCAAGAGACAATCTAAATTAAGCTCAGATCTCCTCCTACTAGCAACATCCACTATGCGCCAATCCAATTTCAATGTAGTTTTTGTGGGTTTAATGAAATGAAAATGCTCCAAATACACAATTGCAATTTCAACAATATTTTTGTTTAGGGATTGGGGTCAATTCCTAATTTTACTATGCAAGGGCCGCGTGAACATTTTTGTAGACTGAAAACCCTATTTTCATGGAAAAATTATGTCAGCCCACGTCAGTAAAATGCAGTAATGTAAAAACGACTCATAAATCTTTTCAAAAGCTTTGAGGTCTATATTGAGTCGAATAAGCGTAGATGTGCGGTTTTTAATTTTGAGCAAGGGTAGAATAATCAATAGTGCCCTCTTACGCTATTTTTTTTAGACATACATTCATGTCCAGACAATTTGAACAGAATATTCCAAGGAAGAAGAGAAGAAATGGGTTTTGAGCTCTAAGAGAGACAGCGAGGATTGGCCACTCTTGTCCCCGAGTGTCGACAGGTCACGAAAACTCGCTACCCAATCACACAACTCCTACAGAAATTGAGTTACGTGCCAACTTATCTCGTCCATTCATGCACGTTCCCTGTGAAGCTTGATCACAATGCTTCATGTGACCAAATTTCCCGTTATGATTAAGTTGGTTCCATTAGGGTTTGAAGTAGGAACTTCTTTCCGTCGCTTTGAATTTGTCATTGTATTGCTGCATCAATGCAAATCGATCGATCGATCTTGTTAAAGAGTGCTTCAAAGACACTTACCTAAATAACTAATCAAGAAAGCTGTGCTACTTTCAGTTACGATTATATTCCAAAAAAAAAAAAAAAAAAAACTAACAGGTAGGAAACTAAAGATACATTACATAATTTTAAAATGACTTCATGTGTTCTAAAAGTCTTTTATAATTCCTCATATCTATATAGAAATATGGCAAAATAAGCTGGCACTGAAACCAAACTTCACATTATTTAGTAGATGTGAAATATAAAGAGACTCTCTGTTTATTAGAGCCTAGGTTGCCATTAAATCTGGACAAAAAAAAAAAAAAAAGGTGATATGGGAGAGTTACGGATTGGTGTGCCACCGATCTAGGCCCGATATGTGAGGGGGAGATTGTTGAGATTATGGTTATGGAAAGGGCTGGTGCTTGGTTTATAAGTGTGAAGGAAAGTCTTATCCTTTGAGCTTGCTTTTAAGATGAGAAAAGCCTAAGACCGCCCAACACTTTTATCTCAAAGGAATGAAAAATAATTTCATTTATAATTGGGCTACAAGGACTACATTAAAATTTTGTGCAAAAGTTTTTGGATTATATTGACAACTTTGTAACTAAATTAATATGTGTGCAATAATTTTATAATTGATTGAATGATTTTTTTGACAAGAGGAAGACACAAATCTAGGATTTAATTTGTGGGGTCAACAGCAAAAAGAAAAATTACTCGAATAGGACGTATGTTCCATTCTAGGTAAAATTGAAAAAGTTACCATCTACTTCTCGCTATAAATTACACTTTCTGAAATTCATTGGTTGTATGCTGTAAAATGTCTTTTGATTTGTTTTTTTTTTTTTTTAAAATTATAATCTTTGTATTTGATGAGCGGTTAAAAACGTGATGCAATCTCCAATCTCAAATCACCTGATTTTTTTGACATTCAAAGGGGGCGCCATATAAAGCTTCCATCTGTCAACCTTACTCATGCATATGCATTTGTCGATAACCATAGGTTCAGTTTTTTTTTTTGAGAAATCTTCTTTTCTAGTGACATTACCCAATGGATTTTATTTTTTGGCATCAAATTAAGTGTTAGGCTTGTTCAATTAAAGATTTGTAAATTCATTTTATGATTGAGATAATGGAATGCAATTACTTTCTTGTGCTGAGACTTGAGATAACTACATGATATTGCTTAAATCAAGTTTCAAAATTCTAAGTTTAGTTTGAGGTCTAAAGTGTGTACCGACTTCGACTTCATGTACTGGGATTTTTTTTTTCATATGGACGCGTACAATTTATGTTGAGACAGAAAAATTAGGAGGTACTTATTTTTCATGTGATCAAGTAATTCAAAGAAATGATATAGTTACAAAATATGGAAAAACTCCTTATATTGTTCAACATATGAAATATATGAAAAAGTACAAGGAATGTGAATATGTAGACGTGACCCCAAATAATATTGTATTGTGAAAAAAAGTATACATTAAATATTATGCACTACATAGCAAATAATGAAATATCAAATAACGTCATTAGTATGTCTAATGATATCTCCAACAAATATTATATCGAAATCGTATTTTAAGCTTTGAGTAGTAAGTGAAGGTAGCAAATGAATAGAGCAGGTCACTTAAAAGTTTGGACCAAAATTAATTAATCATGTTTGTCAAATTTATGCAATATAGTCTAAACGGCATATAACCGACACGATCCGAACCAATAAAAATCTCCCTATTTAACTCATATTTTAAGTGCATCGACTAAACCGCCACAATCACCGCTCAATCGTTACCATCATCACCTTTTTTTTGGTCGGTCCATCATCACCTTATTGCCTCTAAAAACATCTAGCCAATTTCTAGGGAGACAGACATGAACCTAAAAACCTCAGCAAAAAAATATTAAATTTATTTGCATATTACTATAAACAGAAGAGGAAAAAAAAACTGCAAGTTTTGATGTGAGACGATGTTGATCTGCGATGACGGCAGTGGCCACCGGAGAGAGGGCTGCGTCACCTTCATCGGAGGACGACTATTGTTGTGTGTCTTGTGAACTACGTAGCACTGACACTTTTCGAGAGCTTTCGTGTTTTGTCCGACACTTCGACATGTGTCCAACGTACTCTGACACGTGTCCAATACGCTTCGACATGCGGTTAACAAGTGTCGAAAAATTTGACATGTGGTTAACTCTCTCCGACACAAGAGTCCAGAATTTCGACCTATAATTTCGACATGCACGGAGTTAGTTTCGAAAAATTTCAATACTTGATGGATCAAAATGTAAATATACAAAAAAGAAAAAGAAAAAAAGGGGAGGGCTGGTGGCTGGGCACCGTTGTTGCTGCCACCGTCGGAGGGGGCCGGTGACCTTGTCGGAGGGGGCCGACGACCTTGCTGGCCATAAGCGGTAGGGGGGGTGGCCCTTGCCGGCTAGGCAAGGGCCAGCGAGGCTCGCCTAGATCTGGGCGACGCCGCCCCCTTGCTCAGGCCCAACGAGGGTCGCCAACCCTTGCTTGGGTTGGGGAGGTTCACCGGCCCAGTGCAAGGCGACGTCGAAACGTGTATTATTGTGTATTATTGCAATGAAATGCAGTTAAATTTGTCAAATTAAAATAATTAAAGACATTAACAAATATTGAATTAATATTTTTAGTGTTAATTAATTATAGACTATTATTATTATTATTATTATTATTATTATTATTATTATTATTATTATTATTATTATTTATGTATTTATATATAAAAATACATTTAATATATAACGTGTCGAATGTGTCGGAATTTTCTAATTTTAAGAAATGATGCGTCGACGTGTCATGTTGTGTCGTGTTGTGTCACATGTCGTATGTCCATGTCAGTGTTACATAGCTCGTGCAATGGGGGGCCTTTAGTTTCATGGAGCATCTGTTTGGCCCTTTCTACTTGCAGGCATTTGACACAGCCCGGTTGACAAGGCTCGATAGATAGATGCGCTCTAGAAGATTTCCCAAACATTGGGCCGTGGCCCATCCGTGTCCTAAAGCTTGAGCCCATCCTTGGATGGCTCAAGCTTCCCAAAGTAAACGACCCTTAATGGCGCGTTTGGTAACGCTTCTGTTCCTAGGAATAATTTATGATAAGAAATGATTCTTTTTTATTCTGTTTCCGGAAATAATTTCTAAGCATTTTAAGCCGTTTGATAATTGTCCAACATTTTAATTCATGAAATAGAATTGCGTTTGGTAACGTGTTTAAAATTTCTACTCAAAATTATTTTCTTCTAATTTTTAAATAATTTTATTAATTTTTTTTCTTTTTTTTTCCCTTTCTTTCTTCTATTCTTCTTCTTTAAGTGGCCGGTCTACTGGTGATTGGTTAGATGAGGGCCGACGACCTCATTGGAGCATCACCGGCCCTTGGCAAGGCTAGGCGAGGCTTGGTTGAGCCATGGCTGGGCGAGCGGCCTCACTGGTGGTTGGGCTTGTTTCTAGCGAGCTCATTGGATCGGTTGTCGGCGACCCGGTGGCAATGGGCAATAGATGGCGGACGGCGGATGGCGGACGGCAACCTCGGCGGTGGCGATAGATGAAAAAGAAAAAAAAGGGAAGAAGAACAAGAAAAAAGGTAAAAAAGAAAATATGAGCTTGATTCTAGAATTGTTGCTAGGAACAAAAATCAACTTATTTTTTTTTTATATTATTATGTTCCAAATTTACTTCCAAGACAAAAAAATAGAAATTTGTTTCCGGGAACAAAATTTTTACTAAACACGATTCTATTCCAAACAACTCTTAGGAATAAAAGAATAAAAAATTTTAGGAATAAAAGAATAAAAAATTTTACTATTTGGCTGGTTACCAAACAAGGCCTAAGCTTCCATGGTTATATAATGATTACGAAGATTCAAGCTCGTTAGATAAAAGGGAAGTTCAATGGTTAAGGTTGGCCTCACACTTGTATAAATAGGAGCCCCTCCCCTAAGTTGTATCACCTCATTTACAAGCAAATAAATGCTATCGAGCTTCACTCTTGTACGATTTTTATGAGTCAAGTGTGTGCATAAGGCCAATTTGGGAGAAATCATGTGGTTGCATGGGTTAGGGAACGCAAGATCAATCGATCCATGACACATTCCTTACAAAAGAGATTTGGATGCAAGTACTGTACTCGAGCTGCAACTCGATTCACGGGATATGAAACCATGCTCACGCGGGCATTTTGGAAGCTCATCCTGTCGCTGCTTCGCATTTCCATCTCTGCACTTGCAGACGCTCTTAGTTCTGCGGTATTCTCAGTACCATGCACATGTTTGTTCATGGTACAGCCGAGTTTTATGCAATGAGTTCTAATTTCCCTTGTTGTGTTATTGGTGCGTTGGCCATTCGCCGCCCCCGAGAAGGATTTGCTCTGTATAGTTCACGGAGCGAGAAGCATTGCCTGAGTTCGTCGCATAGTCATTAACCTTGTCAATTGCAGCAATTTGATTTTTCGCTCTGGTACTCACTTCCTTTGCTTGCTTTATCCGTTCTCGGATGCTGTCGTCGGCCGCACTACACCTCTGCATCGCAAAAATTTGTGCAAGAGTGTGCACGAGGTTTCTCGGGATATGAATCCTCTTGGTTTAGGGATAAATTTCCTTTGGAGATTATGACTAGTTGGTAAAAGGAGCATGAATGAATATAATAGTTAGGCTTTTTGAGAAGATTTTTCCGGCTATGAATCTTACTGTTTATAAAAATGAATGAATGAAAAATATTTTATTTTCATGAAAATGTTTAGTCATAAATGCATTTTGAATGACGGATATGGGGTGGTGAGATCAACAGGTCACCTGAATGAGAAAGAACTAATGGAGTCGGCCTACAACTTATCACCGAAACACGGTGTAATGGACTAATAAAAATTAGATGGTTTGGAATTTCATTGGGGAGTGAACAATTAAGAATGTGAATAATAACCATTTTGTTTCATAAATCAATTTATAGCCATGAATTGTTTTTTTATTTATTTCTCGGACGAGTTTCCGAACAAAAATATATATTTGATAATGATACAAAATTTTTATTCTCAAAATAGAAATTCATTTGATAATGACACAAAATTTATCTCTCTTGAGTGGTGGCGATTGGAAGCAACCAACAAGCAGCTAGCAATAAGGGTTGGCATTTTGCGGCGATGGACGAGCAGGCAGCGAATGTGCGGCGGACGGCGAGCGGGCGTGCAGTGAACGGTGGGTGGGTGGTGGACAACTGGTGGGTAAAGGGTGGTTAGTCAGTCGGTAGTAATGGCAAGTCATGAAAAAGGTTTTTATTTCTCATTTTTATTCTAGAAACTAAATAGTAAAAAAAAAAAATACTTCTAATTTTTGTTTCAAACCTATTTCTGAAGTAAAAGATTTGTTACGGAAATAGAAAAATAAATTATATTATCAAATGGATTTCTATTTCAAATAGATTATTTTGGACGCTTAATTAGCATAAGAAGTATAGTCTTGCCATGCTTTCGGTTGGTATTGGCTATTGCCACTGGAAGTAGTGAAAATCGTCACATTGACATGTGAAAGTGAGAGTGAGATGTAGGAGCGACAATTCTTGATGCGACACAAGAATACTATATCAATTAATTGGGAGAAGTCCGAACATGAATCCATGTGATGGATGCAATTTGAAATTAATATGAATAAACATTTTTCTTTCACCGATTTTTAACGAAATTTTTATCTAATTATGTTAAAATATTTCGGTGATGACAAGAATAACAGATACGGACAAAAACACATGACATGGATAGCCGTCCCAAGTGAGAGGAATATTAACAAGGTTTTGAACAACAGTTCGATAGTATTGAAGCAACCATGCATGTTACAAAGTAGCGGAATACTTGCGCAGTGTTAGCATTTTGATTTGCGTACTTTAGTAAATAAAAAAAAGAGAAATTATATCTTTTATTACCATACAAGCAGAGTTCATTTATATGCATAATATGAAATTCTTGCTTGATTTAAGCTCTGTTCCTTTTATGAAAAAATATAATGTTTTTCAAAAATATTTAAAGGAAGCAACTTTCCAGAAAAATAACAATATTTTTTGATATTCGGCTGAAATTTGAAAATGAAGTGAAAAATATTTTCTGTCATTTGGTAAGGAAGATCTTTTCCTCCCTTCCAATAATTTTATTATTATTTTATTTTTTAAATTTTAATTTTTTTCTTCTTTCTCGATTCTTGGTGGCCACACTAATGGTGGCGACCAACCACAAGTGAGCTTGAGTCTCAACCTAAGGCTCCAGCTTGCTCGAGGCTAGTGAGCTCCAACTTCAGATTCGTGAGTTGGGTGACCTCGGGTGAGGCTTAAGATTTGTCTATTATGGCCAACGACCAGCCAAAGAAGAAAGGAAAAAAAAAATAAAAAATTTAAAACTAAAAAATTTAAAAATTATTTTTCTAAAAAAAAAAAATAATAAAAAGAAAAGACATTGGTAAAAAAATGTGCTTGGAAATGAAAGAAATAGGATGAAAAAATGTTTTGCTCTTTCTAAAAAGTGGAAAACATTTTTATCTATTTTAGAAAATTATCTTTCATTGATGGAAAATGTTTTCCTCGACCAGTTCATTTTCCGTGAAATGAACGTCGAAAAATCTAAAAAACATTTTGTAAGAAGTTGTTTTTAGCGAAATGAATGAAGCCTTAGAGAAGTTCTTTCTCTAACAATTGCCTAGAGAGTTAATATAAATTGCCCTCATCTAACAATTGTGTTAACTAGTGTTCTTTATAATCAATCGAGCGAGGTTCATAACTTGACCTCTGATCCGACAAAATATCAAATTTTATTGAGCTTTTAGTCCAAACATTGTATTAAAGCTCAAGAAAACCCAAATTAGAAAACCCTCAAAAATCATAACTTGACCTCCGATCCAACAAAATATCAAATTTTGAGCAGAGAGGCACTATTCTGCCTCTTTTCGATTCTGCATATGGAGGTAAATATTGATCTCTACAAGTGCGCACACGCAAATATAGGGCCAATTCCCTAAAAAAATCTCAAACTTTATTTATCCCAAAATTTTTTATGTCTGAAACAGTGACGAGCCTGAGATATTACAAGAACAACCCCCGCCAGTCGCATCCCCGTGGCTAGGGAGTCCGAGTATGTGACAATATCTTTTAATGGTATTTTGCGGTTTATTAAATTATAAGACTAGGTGAATCGGCCACATCCACAATGGCTTAGGAAAAAAATTAATATTATGAAATATTTTATTAAGCAATAGAAAGTGTAGTTGAAAAGGATCAAAGGCCAATGCCTGCTTGGCAAGAGAGAGACACATTACGTCATCTCATGCAATAATATATTTTTTCTTTGGAAAACTATAATTATACACGAATCATGGGATGGATATTCTCGGAGATATTCGCCTATGTTTTTGTCTTTTAAATGCAAATAAGAGGAAAAGCAAGCGCTAACTAACGTGGTTTTGGCTCATAAGCTTTGAGTTAAGGGCTTTATATTAACGTTCCGTTTCTTTTGCGAAAATAAATAATTTGAAAAATATTTTCTTACAATCATATCAATATAACTATTTTCATCTTTCACGAAAATATTGAGATATAAATTACCGTTAACAATGGAAACATTTTCTATCGACTAATTATTATAAGTGATATTAGTGATCATATAGTCTTTAGTTTTTGAGAGGCAACTTCTTGACAAACATACAATCAAACGCAAGTATACCAACTCAACATGCATAAAGAAATCCAAATCCATCATTTACTTGTTGCTACATTATCCTTGGTGGAGTCATCACTTACTCCATCTTGCAAATTTAGTTCACCATCTTTTGGTCCTTACTGCAACTCCATGTTGCCAAACACCTCCTTTGTGGGCCGTGCGGTTGCCCTTATTGGCTCGCCCTCATGCTCCACCATGACCCGTCGGATTGACTCGGCCACCACGTCGCCCGTGAACGACCCGTCCGCCTCGTCCCTGGGCACTTCAAACCCGACCCGCTTCTCATGCAGGAACCGGGCCATAAGGCCCTGGTCCGAGCTTCCCCGGAGAACAGCACCAGTGGCAGCCCGCGGCTCAGCGCCTCGATCGTGGAGTTCCAGCCGCAATGCGTCAGGAACCCGCCGATCGCCTCGTGGGCCAAGATCCGCGTCTGCGGGGCCCAGCCCTCCCAGATGAATCCCCGGCCTGAGACTCGCTCCTCGAACCCGGCCGGGACGAGGCGGTTCCTAACCACCCAGACAAATGGTAACCCGGACTTCTCAATCCCGGCGGCCAACTCGTTCGTTAGCTCGTGACTCAAAATCACTTCTGTTCCAAGCGCGACATAAAGCACCGATTTCTCGCGCTTGGTGTCGAGCCAACTTTTTAGGGCTTTCCATTTCTCATCGTCATCTCCAACCTCCTCTCGAATAGCTGGCGTCAATAGCCCGATTGGAATAGCTGGCTTCTGGACTCCAATTCAAACTCACGGCAGCTCCTCACGATCACGAAATCGCAGCCGTCAATCACGTGGCCGAACCTGCAGAAATCGGAGACCTCGTCGTCCATGCACCGCTGGTGCCTCAATACTTCATGGAGCCTGAGGCAAACTGTGGTCTCGTACGGTATCCATGCCGGTGCGCTGGTCAGGTCCTCCGGCTTCTGAAACCGGCCGCCGATGAGCTCCGACGGCTGGCCGAGGAGCGTGAGCGTGGTCGCATTGAAGGTGCTGAAGAACACGGAGCCAACCCCAAGCTGAGCTGCGGCCCCCGGGAGCCAGTGGCTGGCGAAGTCGTGGATAACCCAGTCGACGTGGCTGCCCGAGAGGAAGCGGGTCAGGGCTGGCTCGAGCTGGTCGTAGGCCTTCTTGAGGTAAGGGACCGAGTCGATGTCCAAGTCGGAGGTGGACTCGGCAGAGCTGGGGAGGTTGGGGACGCACGGCAAGGGGAGGGAGACGAGGCGAATGGAGGGAGGGAGTTCGGGGTGGGCGCGGGCGAGGCGAGCGACGTTGTTGGGGGTGGAGAGGAAGGAGACGGCGTGGCCGCGGAGGGAGAGGAACTTGGAGAGCTCGAGGAAGGGGGTGATGTGGCCGTGGGCGAGCCACGGGAACATCGCGATGTGGAGGCTTCGCTTCGACTCGCTGCCCATGATGGAGAGAAAGACTGCAGACAGAGAGAGAGAAAGAGAGAGGAAGTGAGATTGTAGACGACGATGATTTGGAGGATGGCGGCAGATTTCTAGGGTTTTTATGAACCGAGGTCACGCCATTAGAGCAGGAAGCGAAGATTAAAATAATGTTTTTGAGGTTTGAAAAACTGAAGATCCACGATTTACGACATGGGAAATCCGATGCCAATGGTGGATATGATATAAAATAACATCATCGTAGCTGACGTATGCGGTGATTGCATCTTTTGCTCACCTTGGCTTGGGCCTCTCCTTTTCTATCTTGGCTATGTTTAGGTTTCATCATTTCTCTTTTGTTTTCCCTTTTTTATATCCATGGGGAGTGATCTATTTGAGGTCTTTGAGTCGCGAACTTTCTAGGGGTGAACCGTCGAAAGGAAAAGCTGACGGATTACCATACGTAGTGGGAGCTCTTCAGTGTTTGGTGGTGAGACTTTGGGGGCGGCAGCGAAAGTGGTAGGGAAGCAAGACATGGCAGCGAACGGCGATGGAGAGGTAAAGCACGATGACAAAGTTTGGTGTGATATGGATACTCTCTAGAAAGAAAAACCGGCCTCCTCTCTATTTAAATGTAAATGACGCAAATTGTTCTTGAACTTTGGTCCAATATACAATTTGGTCCGTGAATTTTAACCTAATATGCAATGCCGTTTTTGAACTTTTAATTTGTTTAATATGATTCTTGAAGTTTTGATACATGTTAAACTTAGTCGGTAGACTATATGAATAAATTTAATATTGTCCATGAACTTGGATTAATGAAAGGAAAAAATTGAACATAATCATACAATTCAATGACTAAATTGAACATGTACTAAAAGTCTAGTGACCATATATAATAAATTAAAAGTTCAAGGATGATATTATATATTGAGCTAAAGTTCAGAGCCAAATTGAACAGATTTCAAGTTCAGGATCACATTGCACATTGATCCAAAATTTTGAGATCATTGATGTCATTAACTTTATTTAAAAGTTTTGGCCGGCCAAGTATGATAATCGCTGTGCGAGATGTGACAACTTCTCCATCGAGCCAACAATGCCTTTCCTTTGAGTGCATACTATGTTGATCTGACTTTCCATTTTTGAGTGCGCACACACGTGTGTGTGTGTGTGTATTCGATCGACTATTGAGCTCACCATGTGCATAGCATATGATATTTTCAGCCATTGTGATAAACTGACGGGATTGGCCAAATTTTAAATTTTTGTTGACTCAAGGGATGATATAAATTAAGCTCAAATCTCCTACTAGCAACATCCACTACGCGCCAATCCAATTTCAATGTAGTTTTTGTGGGCTTAATTAAATGAAAATGCTCCAAATACGCGAATGCAATTTCAACAATATTTTTGTCTATAAGTTGGAGCCAATTCCTAATTTACATATGCACGGACCATGCGAACCTTTTTCCTTAAGTGAAAACCACAGCTTCATTGAAAAATTATGTGAACCCACGTAAGCAAAATACAGTAATGTAAAGACGGCCCATAAATCTTTTTAAAAGCTATGAGGTCTATATTGAGATTAATAAGTGTCGGTGTGCGGTTTTGAATTTTGAGCAAGGTTAGAATAATTAGTACTGCCGTCTTGCTGTATTTTCTTTAGACATTCATTCATGTCCAAACAATTTGAATAGAATATTCTAAGGAAGAAGAGGAGAAATGGGTTTTGAGCTCTAAGCAAAAGAGACAGCGAGGATTGGCCCCTCTTGTCCCCGACCCAATCACGCAACTCCTACAGAAATTGAGTTACGTGCCAACTTATCTCGTCCATGTGTGCACGTTCCCAGTGAAGCTTGACCGAAATGCTTCATGTGACCAAATTTCCGGTTACGATTAAGTTCGTCCCATTAGGGTTTGAAGTAGGAACATCTTTCCTTCGCTTTTCTGCTTGTAATTTAACTTCGATTTGAATTTTTCATTGTCTTGCTTCACCATGCAAATCCATCGATAGATATTGTTAAAGAGTGCTTCAAAGACATTTATCAAAACAACCAATCAAGAAAGCTTGGCTACTTTCTGTAAAAGAATTGAGGAATTTTGGAATGAGAATTATGTCCTTCATTGTCACAGAAACACAACATATATACAAGAAGATACAACTATCAAACAAACTCCTAATTAGGCTAAACTACCAAAAATACAAGGACCACACAATAAAAAAAAGGTATGCACACAAAACTTCCTAAGTAAACGGCCTAAATAAAGGCATATCACAACTGGCTTTCCAATACTTCCAATGCCCATTATGAGCCGTCTTATTATGCATACAAGCCGATCAAGGCCAGGCTTTGACTGAACAGTCACGGACTATTTCGATTAGATCTGAATAGTTTGAAGAGAGAGAGGGAAAGAGACCACCGCGCTTCGGACAATGGTTGTAATTAAAATGGGTTTTGAAACGGGCAAGTACCTACCCCATTAAAGTTCACATGTAGTTAAGCTTTTTTTTTTGGTAAAGGTAAGAAATATATTGATTTTGCAAAGAAAAACAAGCAAACGGGCCACGAGGCATCAAGAAATAAGCACTCTACAAGACAGTCCAAGAAGAGTGAAGGGGTGCCAAGGGACCAAAGGGAACAAAACAACCAACAAGCCGAGAGGCGGAACAACAAAGGGAAGAACTAAGACCTACAACCCTCTATTACAAGAAAATAGAAGGACTTAAGTCCCAATTCCGCTGCAGCCGTCTATTCTTCGGGATATCCACCACATGCTTGAATGTCATTGCTTTGTCTTTGACGGCCTTGCAAAGATGCATCTTCATCGCCGGGATAAAGAGGGCCTGATTTCTAAAAATCATATTGTTGCGTTCTTTCCATATGATATAACAAAGAGCACCATAGCTAAAACGAGCCAGAGATTGATAGAATCCCCCACCCGAGAAACGATTGGAGGCCCAATCAAGATTTTCCCGCCACGATTTATTGCGCCAACTGACATTAAACTTTGCAGCCCAATAGGAAGCAAGGTTACCTGGAACACGACAAGCAAAGAACAGATGATCCACGGAATCGGGTCTGCTCGAGCAAAACGGGCAAGAGGCTGCTGGACATGTAGTTAAGCTTTCATCTTAGCAAAACACAATCTTTTAACCCGTTTTGAAAATTTTAGGCAACTCATTTACCACTCAATTGTAAAATTTTAGTTAAAAAAGGGTGGCCATCGATTTTGCCATATTTATAAGCATCTTATTTTCGCCATGGCCACGAGGTCACTGGGTACGTCATTATATAAACTGAAGTTCACCTATCTTTGTGGGCTAACTCATCTCATGAAGAAAATTTTGTTTTGTCATCCGTATGATGGTCCAACCAATCATTGAAAACCCTCTAATTTTATGTGACATATCAAAAGCAAGCCGCCGACAGGAGGTTTCATTAGTACTTAGAGAGTTCAACACAACTCGGTTAATCATCTAAGGGTTACGTTTCGACCATAAGAAAAAAAGGGGAATGAAACTAAAGATATATTACATATTTTTTGATGACTTCATGAGCTCTAAAAGTCTTTTAAAATTCCTTAGATCTATATATTACATTTTTTTGAGACGTGGTATAAGTAACAAGGTAACACAAAAGTGTTTTCAATGCTCTAGGGAAACCATAAATAGACACTTTAGTATATTTTTAGATAAAGTAAAGTATGTGATATGGGAAAATTTTGATCAAACCAATTGATCGACAATTTTGGGAAATTCTGGAGAAGATCAAGAAATATCAACGATCTTATCCATATTTTAAGATAAGTTATGAATGTACAATAAAAACGAAAAACTAAATGTAAATCATTTGCATTATTTGTTTTAGGATTGCATTGGAGTTATAGATGGTACACATATACTAGCAATGGTATCGATGTACAATCAAATTTGCTTTATTGGTCAAAAAGGAAAGACCACTCAAAATGTGTTCGCCATATGTAATTTGAACATGGAATTTATTTAGATTTGTACCAATTGGAAAGGACAAGCTCATGATACTCGTATATTTTATGATGCTATTGGAAGATGTAATGCACAATTTCCCCATCATTCTCCAAGTTCGTTAATTAATGGTTATGCTTATGTGGCATATGTTAATTAAATTTACATTATATTTATGTATGTAAATATTATTTAGTAGATGTTAGATATCCAAATCCCACAGGTTATTTGGGGTCATATACAAAAGTTAGGTATCATTTGCCATAGTTTCGATAAGGTCCTACACTTATGGGTTATCGAGAAGTGTTCAATCATGTCCATTCCTTGCTTCGTTCAAAAATTGAGAAATTGAGCGAGCCTTTGACGTGTCAAAAATGAAGTGGAAGATTTTAACTACTATATCAAGTTATCCTTATGAAAAGCAAGTGCAAATTGTCATAACTATAATGGCTTTGCTAAATTTTATAAGAAGAAATGCCATAACTGATATGGATTTTGAAACGGTAGATTTGGATCTCAAGTATAAATATTCGATTGACCATGATGCTTTAGATGATAACGGCACCTTTATATGATGAAATAGCTATGAACTTAATAAATATTTAAGGAGATTTGTAATATTTAACGATAACTTATTTCTGTTCTTTGAACATAAGATATCATATTTACTGTAATGAAATTGCTCTCTTTTTAATTGAGTTTGATATGATTTTTATTTAAAAATTTGTTAATATATCTATTATACATTATTTCAACTTGAAAAAAATATATCAAATTTACAGTCATTGGTTTTTATTTTTTTATTTTAAACAAATTAAAGTTGCAAAACTTTAAAATTGGCACATGAAATGACTTTCTAAATGTATGTATTTACCGAACAATATTTCCCCCAAGTTACTTCCTAAGGCATTTTTTCAATTACAATTTATCAAACAATATTTGCATTTCACCAAATCTCTTTAGATTAAAGGCCTTTATATTTCTCCAATGACATTCCCCTAAAATCGAACCACATGGGGCCACTATAATATCAAATAATACCCCCAGTATATCTAATGATATCTTCAACAAATATTATATTGAAGTCGTTCCCAAAATCAAGCTTTGACTAGTAAGTAAAGGTAGCAAATGGATAGAGCAAGTCGAACTAGAGAATGTCGAATAGAAGTTTGGACCAAATTAATTAATGACATTTATGAATTTCACGAAATATAACATAAATGACGAGTAACTGACGCAATCCAAACCAATAAACATCTCCCCCGTTTAACTTATATTTTAAGTGCATTGATTGAACCGTCACCATCATGACAATTGATATCATCATCACCTTATCGCCTCTGATAAACATTTAGTCAATTTCTGCAAAAATAAAATCATCTAAAAGATTCAACAAATAAAAAATAAAAGTAAATTAAAATTTGTTTGGCACATTAATATAAGTAAAACTAGAAAGAGGTGCAAGTATGGATATGGGACGATGTTGATGTGGCAGTGGCCACCGGCGAGACGGTTCCATCACCTTTGCTGGAGGACGAATACCACCGTGTGTCTCGCAGCGGGGGCCTTTAGTTTCTTTGACCATTTGTTTGGCCCTTTCTACCTGCAGGCATTTGTCACGGCCCAGTTGCCAAGGCCCACCCAATAGATGGAATGTTCCAGAAGTTTCCCAAATGCTGGGCCATGGTCCATCCGTGTCTCAATCTTGAGCCTATCCATGGACTGGTGACCCTCAAGCTTCCCTAAGGCTCTAGAATCTCTTGACCACTATGTAATGATTATAGAAGCTCTACCGTAAGATGTAATGGCTAAGGTTGACCTGTACTTGTATAAATAGGAGCCCCTCCTCCTAAGTTGTATCACTTTATTACACTATCGAGCTTCACTTTTTATATGACTCAAATTGAGTCAAGTTTGTATGTAAAGCTGATTTGGAAGAAATCATAAGACCACACGGGTTAGAGAACGTGAGATCATGGCACATTCCTTACACAAGAGATCTAGAGCATTTTGAGAGCTCATGTTTTCACTCATGCACGCGCGAGCATTTTTCTCCATCTCTGCACTTGCATCTCCATGCTTGCACTTGCAGATGCTTTTAGTTCTGTAGTATTCTCAGTACCATGCACATGGATGTTCACGGTACAGTCGAGTTGTCTGCGATGAGTTCTCATTTCCTTTGTTGTGCTGCCGGTGCATTGGCTATTCCCCACGCTTGAGAAGGATATGGTTTGGATATTTCGCAGAGCGAGAAGCAATGCACGAGTTCGTCGCAGAGTCATTAACCTTTTCAATTGTAGCTAGTTGATTTTTCGTTCTGGTGTTCTCTTCCTTAGCTTTATCTGTTCTCGGATGCTGTCGCCTAGTCGGACGACTCTTTCGGATCAGAGAAGCTTGCATAAGGGTGCGCACGAGGTTTTTCGAGATATGAATCCTCTTGGTTTAAGGATGAATATCCTTCGGAGATTATGACTAGTTGGCAAAAGGAGCATGAATGAATATAATTGTTAGGCTTTTTGAGATGATTTTTGGGGATATGAATCCCATCATTTATAAAAATGAGTAGATGAAAAATATTTTTATAATCCATGAAAATGTTTAGACATAAATGTGTCTTGAATGACAAAAGGGAGGTGGTGGGATCAACAAGTCACCTCAACGAGAAAGTACTAATGGAGTCGACTTCGCAACATATCATTGAAATGCGGTGTAATGGACTAATCCAAATTTAGATGGTTTGAACTTTCAGAACATTGGGGAGTGAGCAATTAAGGGAGCAAATGATAACCATTTCATTCCAAAAATTGATTTTTCTATTTTTATTCCTTGGACGATTTTGAGAAAAAAAATATATATTTGATAACGATACAAAATTTATATTCCACGAAATAGAAATTTGTTTGATAATAATATAAAAATTTTCCCTCTTAGGTGGTGGCAACTAGAGGCGACTAAGGGGCTGTTTAGTTCAGCATTCCCAAGGGGCTTTCAGCCCGAAAGCCCCTGGGAAAAATTTCAGCTGTTTGGTTCAGCGTTTGGAGGTATATTTGGGGGAATGCTGGCATTTAAAATGGAATTGAATGCCCAAAGCGGTGGGGAATTTTCGGAATGCTGAAGGGTTTAATGAATTTTTTTTTCTTCCACTTTTGCCCTCATTGATAATTTAGTTTTCTTCTTTTACCCTCAAAAATAAATAATATAAAATTTTTCCCTCTTAGATGGTGGCAACTAGAGGCGACTAAGGCCGGAATTTGATTTCAGATTTTAAAGAAATTAAAAAATACCAAAAGCTAATTCCAAATGCAAAACAAGTTGCATTTCAATGGGGCGAGCCTCTTTCTCTCGACAAATGCGGTGGCGAAAAAGTAGGCAGCGGATGTGTGGCAGATGAGCAGGTGGCGGGTGTGTAGTGGATGGCAAGCAAGGGTGCGGCGGACGGTCAACAAATGACAAGTGGTCAACCTACTAGTAGTAACAACAAGTGTTATGAAGAGTTTATATTACTCATTTTTATTCTAAAAAATTAAAAAATGAAGATTTTTTTTTTCATTTCTGATTTCTATTTCAAACATATTTTTAGAATAAAAATTTGTTCCGATAAAAAAAAATGAAATTGCATTATTAGATAGATTTTTATTCCAAACATGTTACTGGAAAAAGAAAAATAGAAAATTAGATAAATGAATGATTATCATGTATGTCCTGAGAAGTCTAGTTTGGTCATGCTTTTGGTTGGTATTGGTCATTACCACGGAAAGTGGTGAAAATCGTCACATTAACATGCCAAAAAAAAAAAAGCGAAAAAGAGATGGAGTACTAGTAGTGGCAATTCTCGGTGCGGCACAAGAATACTGTATCAATTTATTGAGAGAAGTCCGAACACGACTCAATGTGACGGATGCAAATTTGAAATTAATATGAATAAACATTTTCTTTCACTAATTTTTAACGAAATTGTCTTTTGATTTCGTTAAAATATTTCGGTGACAACAGGCATAACAGATACGGACAGAATGACACGACATGGATAGTCGCCCCAAGGGAGATTACCATGAACATGGTTTTGAATAACGGTTTGATAGTATTGAAGCAACCACGCATGTTACAAATTAGCGGAACACTTGTGCATTGCTTAGGTTTACCATTTTGATTTGCTTACTTTAGCAAAAAATAAAATAAATTTTATTACCACACAATCTGAGTTCATTCATATGCATAATATGAAATCCTTGCTCAATTTAGGCTCTGTTCATTTTGCGGGAAATATGGTGCTTTTAGAAAATATTTTCCAGGAAGCTACTTTGTAGGAAAATAACATTTTTTTCCGATATTCTACTAAAACTTGAAAATGAAGTGAACAATATTTTCCACCATTAGGTAAGGAAGGTCTTCTCCTGCCTTTCAATAATTTTTTCTTATTTTATTTTTAAAAGTTACTTTTAATATTTTTCTTTTTTTCCTTGATCAGTTGCCAGTCACACCAATGGCTGGCGACTGGCCACAAGTGAGCTCGAGTCTCACCACAAGCCAGCAATACTCAAGCCTTGCTAGTGCGACGAGTTCGGCGACCTCAGGACTGTGGCCAACGACTGATTGAAAAAGGAGGGAAAAAAACAAAATTTTTAAAATTTGATTTTTTTTTTAAAAAAAAGGAAAAACGAAAAGAAAAGGTGTTTGGTGAAAAAATATGCTTGGAAGTGAAAGAAAGAGGATGGAAGATGTTTTGTGCATTTTAAAAAAAGGAAAATATTTTCACCTACTTTAGAAGATTATCTTGCATTGATGGAAACTGTTCTCCTCGATCAATTCATTCGTGAAACAAACATCAAAAAATTCTTAAAACATTTTATAGTAAGTTGTTTTTCATTAAACGAACGGAACCTTACAGAAATTCTTTCTCTAAAAATTGCTCAGAGGGTTAATAGAAATTGCCCTCCCTCATCTAACAATTGTGTTAACTAGTAATCGTGGCTGAGAATTTAATTGAGCTTTCAGTCCAATAAAACTAAAAAAAAAAATAGAAAACCCTCAAAAATCATAACTTGACCTTTGATCCAATATAGTATCAAATTTTGAGCAGAGAGACACTGCTCAACCTCTTTTTGATTCAACTCTGCATATGTAGGTAAACATTGATCTCTAAAATTACACACTGCAATAAGAGTGAAAGAGGAGGAAAACCCTAACTTCTGGCAAATCTTCGTTCATTAGAGGGAGACAACGAATTGGAGCTGTTGATGGGGCCTCCTAGAAGCGATGGCAGAGGTGGCAGCTTGTTTAGCAGACTACACCTTCGAAGAGAGACGCCTTCGTTCCTTGAAATTCCTGAGAAAATGAGAAGAGGAAGTGAAAATGTTGCTATCCCGAGAGAGACAAAATTTTGGAATGAAAATGAAAAGAAGGAGCTTTTGGTTGTTAAGCGGGAGGGAAGGGGAGAGAGAGAGAGCATAGATAATGTGGACATCGGAGAAGTGACGAAGAAAAAAGGGGGTCTAGAAAATTTCTAATGGATTGGCGCCGATGAATTTGTGTGGCGCACTGAATAGTGTCTCTTGCTGAGTGTCCCATAAAGTTCTATTGATCTTTGAATAAATTATTTATTTTATTTTTTAAGGTAAGTTTTCTAGTGGTTATCATGGCAAATTTTAAATTGGGTCGCCCGCAAGTTGGGGGCTTTAACTGTATCTTCTAATGGTAGATTTTGTTTTGCATTTAATTAAATTATTAAGACTAGGTGAATCGGCCACGTTGACAATGGCTGATGCTGTTCGTCGGTTCGGTTCTTTCTATTGGGTGCAGGAAAAAAACTAATATCATGAGAGCTTGATCAGGCAATAGAAAGTGTATTTGAAAGAGAAATGATTGTATCATTATTTTTAATTTACTGTGAAAATAACAGTTTATTCTGAAAAAGAAAAATCAAATAAGAAATAATTATAAATTATTATGGCACCCACCCATTCAAAAATTTATAGCTCACAACTATTGTTATTCTTACGTTACCCCGAAAATTGTTAACCCTATTTGAAAGTGATCAAAGGCCAATTCCTGCATGGCACAAGATATACAAATTTGTCATCTCATTCAATATTAATCGTGACCTACCTTGAATTATACACGAACCATGGAATAGTTATTCTCGGAGATGTTCTCTTAGGTTTTTGTCTTTCAAATGCAAATAAGAGGATAAACAAGCACTTACTAATGTGCCTTTGGCTAATAAGTTTTAGTTAAGGGCTTATTTTTAACGTTCTGTTCGTTTGACGAAATATAGATGATTCGAAAATATTTTTCTACAAATGATTACTTACATCACTATAAATATTTTCATTTTTCAGGAAAATGCTTAGACATAATTTATTGTTGAGAAAGAAAATGTTTTCTATCGACTAATTATTATAAGTAATACAAGTAATCATTTTTAGGATACTATCTTTTAGTCTTATTCAATCTGAAAGGTAAATATAACAATTGTTAAATGAGTCCTATTCACGATAACAATCAAGAACATTTCTCTGTCTTGCAAATTTAGTCCACCATCTTTTGGTTCTGAGTGACACCTTTCTCTAAGATCCCTGCGAATTCCTCCAAGTATTCGTTTTGCAACTCTATGTTGCCAAACACCTCCTTCATGGCCAGTGCGGTTGTCCTTATCGGCTCGCCCTCATGCTCCACCATGACCCGCCGGATCGACTTGGCCACCAAATGGCCCGTGAAGGACCCATCTGCCTGATCTCTGGGCACTTCAAACCCGACCTGCTTCTCGTGCAGGAACCGGGCCATAAGGCCCTGGTCCGAGCTCCCTCCGGAGAACAGCACCAGGGGCAGGCCGCGGCTCAGTGCCTCGATCGTGGAGTTCCAGCCGCAGTGCGTCAAGAACCCGCCGACCGCCTCATGGGCCAAGATCCGCGTCTGCGGGGCCCAGCCCGCCCAGATGAATCCCCGGCCCGAGACTCGCTGCTCGAACCCAGGCGGGACGAGGCCGTTCCTGACCACCCAGACAAATGGTAACCCGGACTTCTCAATCCCGGCGGCCAACTCGTTCGTTAGCTCGTGACTCAAAATCACTTCCGTTCCAAGCGCGATACAAAGCACCGATTTCTCGCGCTTAGTGTCGAGCCAACTTTTCAGGGCTTTCCATTTCTCATCGTCATCTCCTTCATCCTGTCGGACTGCCGGCGTCAATAGCCCGACCGGAATCGCGGGCTTCTTGTAAATCTGTTGCAACAAGTTCAACGGCCCCGGTTCGAACTCGCGGCAGCTCCTCACGATCACGAAATCGCAGCCGTCGATCGTGTGGCCAAACCTGCAGAAATCGGAGACCTCCTCGTCCATGCACCGCTGGTGCTTCAATATCTCGTGGAGCCTGAAGCAAGCTGTGGACTCATACGGTATCCACGCCAGTACGCAGGTCAGGTCCTCCGGCTTCTGGCACCGGCCGCTGATGAGCTCTGATGGTGGGCCGAGGAATGCTAGCGCTGTCGCATTGAACGTGCTGAAAAACACCGAGGTGACCCCCAGCCGAGCCGCGGCCCCTGGGAGCCAGTGGCTGGCGAAGTCGTGGATCACCCAGTCGACGCGGCTGCCAGAGAGGAAGCGGGTCAGGGCCGGCTCGAGCAGGTCGTAGGCCTTCTTGAGGTAGGGGACCAAGTCGATGTCCAAGTCGGAGGTCGACTCAGCGGACCTGGGGAGGTTGGGGACGCGGGGCAAGGGGAGGGAGACTAGGCGGATGGAGGGAGGGAGTTTGGGGTGGGAGCGGGCGAGGCGAGCGACGTTGTTGAGGGTGGAGAGGAAGGAGATGGCGTGGCCGCGGAGGGAGAGGAACTTGGAGAGCTCGAGGAAGGGGGTGATGTGGCCGTGGGCGAGCCACGGGAACATCGCAATGTGGAGGCTTCGCGCCGACTCGCTGCCCATGATGGAAAGACTGCACAGAGAGAGAGAGAAAGAGAGAGAGAGAGAGAGAGAGAGAGAGAGAGAGAGAGGATTGCAGGTCGACGGCGATGACTTGGTTTGGTGCGGTGTTGAAGATGGCGGGAGATTTCCTAGGGTTTTATGGATTGCAGGTCGACAACGATGACTTGATTTGGTGCGGTGTTGAAGATGGTGGGAGATTTCCAGGGTTTTATGGCCGGGTCGAATTCCGGAGCACGCCATAACAGTAGTAATCAAGGTCAAAATAATGTTTTTGAGTTTGAATTGAAGACCTACGATTAATGATGTGGGAAATCGGATGTCAATGGTGGAAATGATATAGTAAGATCATGGCTGACGTATGGGGGGACTGCCTCTTTGTTTTCATCCGTTTCGGCTTCTTCTTTCCTTTCCTGCCTATGCTTAGGGTTTCATTGGTTTTCTTCTGTTCTATTTTACATCCATTGAGAGTGATCTTTCGGAGCTCTTTGAGCACGTCGACTACTCTTCAGTGAGAGTACTTAATTTTTATACACATTCGGCTATTATGCACGCACACGTGAAGAGGCCTTTTAGCTTGTTGATTTGACAAAATGATTGAATAATTGTGTGTTTATGATCTAAGAATACTAGATATGGTGAAGTTTCATTCATAGAGATGAATTTAGGTAAGTATGAATTTCCATTGATTCACGGGTCCTTATTCCTTTTTTACAAAGTCTAGCATTAGCAGCTTCATCTGTCTCAACAATCGGCTACTCAGACAAACGGAGTACGCATGGTCACCTTAGCTCCATGTTTAGGGTTAATGTGGTGCCAAATTGGTAAAAGGACTTCAGTATTTCTAATCCCTTTGAAAAAAAAGAGTACGCACTGACCGCTCGAATCTTTTCCTTAACTGAAAACCCTGGGTTACCCACATAGACAAAATTCAGCCATATAAAGATTACCACTTAATCTTTTTGGAAGCTATGAGTGCTATACTGAGACTAATAAATGTAAATGTGCGGTTTTGAATTTACAGCAAGAGTAGGATAATTAAGAGCGCCCTCTTGCTCTATTTTCTTTAGATATTCATTCATGTCCAAACAATTTGGACAGAATATTATAAGGAGGAAGAGAAGAAATGGGTTTTGAGCTTACAAGGATTGGCCTCTCCTGTCCCCGTGTCTCAAACATGTCACGAAAACTCACTAGAGAAATTGAGTTACGTGCCAACTTCCCTCGTCCATGCATGCACGTTCCCTGTAAAAATGCTACATGAGACAGTCCGTCTTTCCTTTGCCGTTCTGCTTTCAGTCCAACTTTGGCTATTTAAAAAAAAAAAAACCAGGTGCAAAGTGGAAAATGGACGAGACAATGTGGAAATCGGGACTAAAACGACGACGGTATAGTACAAAAAATCATGGCCCCGGCTGTGCGTCGAGGAGAAGGTCTGCTTGATCAGCTTCAGCTCCTGAAGGGTGAGGTTCCAGAGGTATGATCCGCCGAGCGATATCGAGAGGTCCTCTGAGTTTGCCACCTCCTTCTTGGGCTTGCACTTCTTGGTTTCTTCTGCGGTTTTACAACCGCTTGTGACCGTAGACGTAGAACTCCATGAGATTTTCTTCACAGCCATTTGCTGAAAAAAATTTCGGACTAAATTGGTCCATAAATATCGAGACTTGCCCTTCTTGAAAGTGGACACTAAGCAATCGTCATAATCATCTTGACTCTTTATTCGCTCGATCTGAACCGCTTCTCTTCATTGCAAATTTCAGAAGCTAATTTTGCCCCGATACTTCAATTTGAGGTTAAAATTTGAAGAATTTTGCTCCCAATTCATCGATTTGGGATTAGGGTTTAAAGAATTAAGGCCTTATTTGTTGACTTGGGGAATACAAGTGGAGTCAAACCACATTGTTTAAGGAATGTTTCATTGACTTCATTTTGCCGGTAAGCCACGTCGGATGATTTATATTAAATTAATGCCGTGTTGAATTTTCAACAACACAAATTGCCAATAACACTTAAGTGAATGATTTTCAACTAATGTGACATTCAAATGATAGAAAAAAGTTATAACTTTCAAGTGAATACCATACAAAAATTATACAAACTTGTGGTGTTCATGTTCTTAAAGAAAAGTGAACATGATAGACTCGAATTCAATCCAAGAGGCAACACTCTGGAGTGGGTATTGAGTATCGACTAAAGTCCAATGTTATCAATAGGAGGATTATAGTTGAAGCACTGCGTAACCCTTTTTCTAGGGTGTTTAGGGTAACTATGGATATCTTTTAGACAAAAGAATGGAAGCAAACCGAACTGGAATAGTATTTAACGTGGAATGACTTAAGTCTTTCATTTCGATTTGTAAGAGTTGTCAGAATGGAGATTCGTAGTCTATAAAGAGAAGTCAACGATCAAATGTGGCGAAACATTTTGTCTTTGGTTATATGGGAGTGGAAGACAGTGATTGTCTGCTTGTCGTTTCTCCGGTGACGGCTCCAATTAGCACTCCTCGATGATTAGTCAATGGATTAGTTCAAGAATCGATACGACGTCATCTCTGGTCCGCCAAACGTTTCTGGACCAACGTTTCTAAGACGTCAAGGAGCATTAGTTTTTTCAAAATGCCTCTCTCTCTCTCTCTCTCTCTCTCTCTCTCTCTCTCTCTCTCTCTCTACACCTAGTCAAAAAGTAATTGTGCTTGTAATCGGAAATGATGTTTGACACGGGCAAGTACAAGCCCCACTAAGATTCACATGCAGGTAAACTTTCATCATCGCCAACGCAATATATCAACCCGTTCTTGGAAATTTCGGGCACCTTATTTACCACTTGATTGTTCAATTTGAGTATATAAAAAGAAATGGATTGTCGATCGATTTTTACCATTTTCATAAGCATTGTATTTGCCCCGAGACCATGAGGTCACTGGGTATGTCATTATATAAATTAACTGCAGTTCACCTATTTTAGTGGGCTAAGTCATCAAGGGGAAGAAAAGTTTGTTTCGTCATGCGTGTAATTGTCCAAACAATCATTGAAAACCCTCTATTTCTAGGTGACATCCAAGGCCATCGGGCGGTAAAATAGAAAAGAGGGAGACATCAATCTAGGGCTTAATTTTGCGGCCATACCACCGGAAAAGAAAAATTACCTGAATAGGATGTCCATTCCATTCTAATATTATCGCGGGAATTGTCTATTTGCTTTTGTTTTTGAGATTATTATGTTTATGTTTGATGAGCGGTTAAAGGTGGGATGCAATTTCCAATTTTTACTATAAGTAAAGTAGCCTAATCTTTTGAGATTCAAGACGGGGCGCCATTTAAAGTTTCCATTGGCTGACTTCATAATTGCACATGAATAATTTTGAAAAGAGAACTGATGAAATGATTGTCCTTAATTTTGTAAAATTAATAGCCTATTTCGAATAAAAATAGTAAATAATAAATAATAATATTTTTGTAAGGTTCATTCCCCTTCAAAAATTTATTGCTCACAATATGCTTTTACTTTCATAGTATCCTAAAAACTGTTATACTAACAAAATCATTTTGAAAATCCATAGTAATATAAATTTTTTAGGAATCTTCTTTTCAGGCAACATTAATCGATGGAATATATTTTCTGGCATCAAATTAAGTGTTAGGCTTGGTCCATTGCACATTGGTAAATTCATTTCAAGATCCAAAGAATAGTACGCAATTACTTTCCCATGCTTGTGACTTGAGATAATTACACGATATTGTTAAAATCAAATTTTAAAAAAGAAAAAATCTTAAGGTTTAGCTTAAGGTCTAAAGCATATATCAGTTTGATGCGTTGGATTAAATTTTCGCATACAAAAGCGAAAAAATTATTTTGAGGTGGTGATCGTGTATTAAGAAAGGGGGAAGGAAGATGCCTAGATGGAGTTGCAAGAGAAGAAAAGTAAAGGAGTCGATCGAGGCGTTGGCCATTGTCTAAATGAACACAATCTGTCGAATTTCTTCTTTGATTCTAATGAAAACGAGTTTGAATTTGTATGAGCCGAACCCTTTAAGATCGATATCGGTCGGACTTCAATTTTTCAAATAATTTCAAACTGTCCTATGAAATTTGAAGGAGCTTATTTATTTTAACGTTGACAATATGAGTCGAGAAGTAGAATGCGGTACTCACCTGGCCACCTTCGATGTAAAATGTCGATCCCGTCAGCTTCCAAGAGGGGCATGGCTCGTGAGCGTTCTTCAAATGCACCGATCCAGAAGATGAATTCAGTTTGCGGACGCGGATGGCGGGGAAAATGTTCTCCACAAACAGACTTCTCTCCATTGAAGGTGTTCCTGAAAATGAATGAGAGAGACAGAGAGAGAGGACGTGGGGTGACAGAGAGATGGTGAGCACACAGAGCTTCGAGCATGGGGACAGACCATGCAAGAAAAGAACCCTCTGTGCTCACTCTCTTCTGTCACCTCCACCCAGAAAAAGATGGACTTACTCTCATCTAAATCGCAAAAGCATACACCATTGCTCGCACGTATTCTTTTGAGTTTCTGCTGAAATATTATCTCACATCGCTTATCCTCTCGTATTATATAAACAGATGAGACAGCTGGATCGAACTGTGGATCTGCATATGTCGTCTCGAGGGGGCCTTTTATAGAAGGCGGTGGTGGTGTCACATGACGTATTGGGAATATATTGTTGAGATCTTTATCGTCCCAATGTTCTCGCCTTACGAGTTTAATAATCAAAAGCAGCCCCCACCGAAATACTGGTAAAGTCAGTCGAGTGTGTCCTCTTTAGCTCATATTCTCGCTTTAGTTCCTATTCTACAGAACCTCTTTGCCATCCACTCGTGCTACCCTTGCCCTTTTTGGACAATTTCCGAATTCTGTCATCGATGTCCATCCTATCTTGTGTTGGGTTCGATCATTGGGTGCGAAGGACATCATGGGAGGACAAGAACCCTTGGCGTGAAAGGAGAGATATTAAGGGCGCACAAGATCACTATTATGTTTTTCTATTTTTTTATTTTTCTGTTTCTAAGAATAACTTTGGTACATAATTCCGTATAATGATACAATTTCATTTTTCTATTTTTGGGACAATTTTTTAGCCTTGAAATGGGTTTGAAACAAGAATGAAGACTAGAAATTTTCTATTTTTCTATTTCTGGAATAGAAAAGAGAAAAAGAAAAAACTCTTCCTATCCCTCACCCTCGCCCTCGCCCTCGCCCCTCATGATCACCATCAGCCACTACCTGTTGATGTACAATTTCTATATTGACGCTTTCAAATCAATTGATTAAAGATGTTTTATCTTATGAAAGAGTGGAGCACAGTGAATGGAAAAGAGTATGGAAGGGAGATATTTAAGAGGGCTTAACAAGCGAATTTCTCTTCTAAGAATAGAAATTTTGTATCATTATCAAATAAATATCTTTGCTCACAAGCTTATTCAGGGAATAGATATAGAAAAATCTATATTTAACTAGAAAATATTTCCATGAACTGAATAATTATCATTCACCCAAAAGAGCCCAGGTTTTACTTTGGTCTAATTCAAGTAAGTTACTAATTGGATGCTCCTAAAAAAGCAGGAAATATGATTAGGGGCCCATGCAAGAACCTTAGGACTTCATATTACCCCTTTGATCCGATTCAAAACGAACTAGTGCATAGAAACAATAGTTCCACATCCAAAATTGGACAACCCAAATTATTAAATTGTGAGGTGTTGAAATATTATCTCACAATACTCAACAACAAGTCCTACATGCTTTTTATGTACATGTGTTCTCTTTCCACACATCATCTTAAGTTTTTAGGTTAAAACTTTTTAATATGGTATCCTAATCCGACTTGCATGCAAGAGGGATGGGTTGAAATATTATCCCAAGTCGCTTGGTCAAATGACAAGCAACATTGCCAGTTCCATCCCCTCCTCATCTTGGAACCAAAGACTCTATCATCTCTAATAGTGTGGTTGTCTCCACATAAGAGAATAGATCAACATTAGAAAACGTAACACGACGGATTACTTCTTTCGGGGGAGGCCAAGCTAGGGCAGCTCAAAGCATACGAAATTGATATTCTACAAGAAGCACAGGTCCTGCCCTCCCAAGAATGTGCCGTGATAAAAAGCAGCAGAAAAGTATAAATGCTTTAACCATTTGTAACAGGAACCACTGAAGTTGCTCTGACCAATTAACAATAAAGCAGTGCTAGATCGATATCTCGCCTTTTGCACATTCCATGCCGAGCATATATCACTGGCCACCAAGATTGTGAATTCCTCCTCTGCTTTAACTCCTTTTACTACATCCGATTCTCTTGCGTGGCAACCGTACTGGATTTAGTAATTGAAAAGAGGAACCACAACGGATTAAATAACGAAAAGGGTAAGGCATATCGAGCATAGGAGAATCACATCACGTAGCTTAAGATGATTCATGACCCTCGAGCAGATTTTGATCAGTCGAGTTAACATCATAGCATTCCCCCTAGATGATATTCGTTAGCACCTCTTTTGTTGTTTCATGATGATGGCCTTCGAGAAGAGAATCCCAGAGATTGCAGACGGAAGAATATATCTTAAAGGCCAAAGTGGAACCATTCCTACCTCTGAGATAATAAATTGTACGATCACGAAGGTCAACGGGGGTTTACATAGTCATTGAGTCCGATGCAATGTCAGTGGAGAAAAGGGCATGTGCATGGATGATGAGGCTAAATCTAACTGATTACCCCCACTTTGCTTGAAGAAGCTCAATATTTTCCAAACCAATGGCAAGTTGACAACTGAAAAGAGATGAGACCGATTAGCAAGCGACGCTGCCTTGCTCCGCTAGACATCTTGGAACTATCAATCTCGAAGCATCATTATAATCTCTGCAAATGGTTCATATTACGCGTACAATTCATATCCAGATTCGTCCTCCAAAATTGACTAGCTCTAATGATGCTTTAACCGATATCCCACCCTAGACTCTATGGGTCTAAGAAAACATATACGGTTGCTACATTCACAAGGAAGATAAACACGACGAACAAGTGTATATACATGTGAATACTTAGTAGTGAAGGGCGGGATAGTCGTGGCTAACCTGGGATGCTGCCTTAACGAGGAAACAGACAAAAGCACTAGATTGTAAGATAAGTTCTTATCATAGTTGCTCCCGTGGGATCAGAAAGGAGGTGCCTGACAAGGCCCTTTCTCATGTCATTCGGTGCTATGACAAACATATAGAAAGCAAAGAGTACAAGGTCAGCCGAAGAAAGAGTTGACCCCAGGAAGCCTTGCCACATCCTGCAAAAAGACATGCACATTCCCATGTGAATTATTTCTTCAGGAGACACAAAGGCAGGTCCCATTGCTTAAGCTTTCCATCACACGTGATAGTAAGGTTTGCAATACTGGTATTTTCAAAAAAATCGAAATTTGAAAGCCTAGTTCTCCTTACAAAAAAAGAAGGTCCAATTCTCGTTCAATGTGTATGTTCTTGTAGAAGTCACATAGTTTCTTGTGTATTGCCTCTGCTATTATTATATGGAGAAAAAAATCCTTACATGATTCCCGCCCTTGGCTCAATTTGTGTGTCATTCTACGGAGCTCAACTTATGTAAAAGTAACCAAATTAGTCATCTTGTATTTTCCACGGCATGAAGAATAAAGAAAAGCTACAAACCTACGTGGTCTATTCCTCAAAAGTCTTGACAAATGTGTATGCTAAATCACAAAAGCCCATTACTTGACAAGAACTCCTGATAAAGAAGATGCCATTTGGTACTAATATTCTCGGTTAATTCTGAGATATATAGCATGAATTGAGCAAGGTGCTTACTTTTTTGTCAATAACGAGTTCAATTCTTTAGATGCAGGCTACCTAATGCTTAAAAGTATAGAAACTTCTATTTTATGTTCACTGACATATATCCAAGCGTTTTTAGCTCTGTAAACTCTGATGGAATGTCTAAGTTTTCTTATGCGAAACAACAGTAGGGCACTGAGGAATTACCATCTAGGCAAACGGAAGAACGTATGAAAAAATGTCCTGATTCCCTCGATATCCAGCTGCAAGATAAGAGCCAGTCCAAAGAGGAAAAATGCCCTTTGCCGTTTCCTTTCAAGTGGCCACAGGGTGTTCCAAGCTGATAAAAGATAGTCCACAGTAAGATAACTGTAAACCAACTGAATCTCATGAATGTATTCTTAGAATCCATTCAACAAAGTATTGTTAAGATGTGAAATATATTCCACCCCATCCTCAAATAGCTTGAACTTGTCTGAGAAGACAGTTTCTTATTCAAATATAACACGATATCACCATGAAAGAGCTTGAGTTTGATTCCTTTAATCCTTCTTTCATTCATTTATTGGGTCTCCTGTATTTAAAGTGGTGGAAAAAAGAATTTCAATTTCACCCATGTGTAGGCTATTAAGAAGGCTACTTCTCCATACTGCCAACCTTGGTTTGAGAGAGGAAAGAAGTGGGGTTTGGGTATAAGACAAAACCATTTGAATAAGACAGATATGCGCTAATATATAATAAATATGATTTGCCAAAAGATTATATTGCTAGAACCAGCGAGCAAATAAAACGAATCAAACCTCACTAAGCACATGCAACTTTAGCTGAAGGCATTGTGATGTTTCTTATAAACAACACTTGTTTTTGAATTAATGCCCGTCTTTTATGGGAAACTGTTATATATTTGTAAGAAAACTTGTTTTTTGACTCTTTCCCCTGGTAGATAATTCTGCTTATGAGTATTTTCTCTATTCAGATAGGCATCACCAATTTTCCCAGCTTAATGATGAAAAAGGGTATTGTATATGAGAAATCTACATGATGTGTGACAAAAGAACAGAGTAGGGTAAAGATGAAGATGGAGAAATAGAAGGAAAACCCCTCAAAGAAATTCAAAGAAAATAAGCAACGATGACAATAATATGATGAACAAGATACATGGTAGAGAATGACAGGGCAATGTTCTTATCATCATCGGAAGGTTGAGCTCATTCAACTTCAGCCATCAGGTCATTAGCCTACAAAGGAAACTTGCTGCTACTTGTCCATGGGAAGTGAGCTCTCTAAGTTATTAGTGGCTATGCATGCATTGGTGTACAGAGGGCAAGCAAATGCTTTAATGCATGACTGACTTGGTGCTGTCAACATATTATCCGTACTGGGAAAAGCTTTGGTTCCAAGCTCCCACTGATTCTAGAATAAGGGTTTCCATTTGCAAAAGGACACACGAATAAAAGCATAAATTTATATTCAAAAAACGTCCAAAGAGACTCACACCAATTTGATTGACTTGTAGTGCCTATCTGAATCCAATAGTCAAAATTCTACAGCCTCAATCAAATAAAAATTGAAGCAGCATGCACCAACTCCCACAATTGCAGTCTATATTCAGCAGAAAGTTTGTGCACATTGCATTTGATAAAATTGTGTAAAATTATTGGCACTACTAGGAAACTGATTGTGAAGAAATGTTAGACAGAGAGAGAGAGAGAGAGAGAGAGAGAGAGAGCATGTACCCTGCATCGAGATGTTTCCATTACTTCGTTCATAAGCTTGAGCCCCCTTAACTTGACCAGCCTTCAAAACATTTGCAATTGCAGATGCATAATTAGGAGCTTCAGACAAGGATCTCACCACAGAATAGCCTGTTCAAAAACACGCACATGTAATTTAGGCAAAAGAGAAAAATGTTAGATCAGCTTGTTTTTTCTTCACCTGTAGCTGGATGCACCATGCAGGCAGCAGCACCAAACGCAAGATTTTTCTGTTCTGTATTTGGCAAGGATCCGCCAACTGGGATATAAGACCACTCCTGTATAGGGTATCCAAAATATCAGATGACTATTCACATGAAATTTCACAAGTATATCGAGAATATATATATTATGTTATCACAACTGCAAAATGATCCACAAATGTGCAACATTAGCAACAGTGCAAAATTGCACATTTCCAGAGAGGCTGAAAGGTGCATGCACTTCATGTGAAATTGTCAAGTTTTGTCATGGAAGGGTTAATATGTACGCAGTTTACATTTCCTCAAGGAGCATAAACCAACTCGTGGTATTATCCAGACATCTCCGTATAATAAATTTCCTCATGTCTATAGAAACATTAAAACACATACGCACGTAGACTGTCAATTAGAGTACATCTAAAGATAAACATAGCATCATGTTTTCTTGATGAATTCTCATAATAAAGAATATTATAGTGCAAGACTAAGGCATTGTGAAAAGGTTATTTCCTCAAGAGTACATTTAAGGATACAATAGACTCAGACATTTCTCACATAAATCATCAACATCAACACCATCATCAACAACCTGTTATGCCTTTGCTTAGTTACTGGAGTTGGTTACAAATGTCCAAGTTAAATTGTTAAGCACCATAATAATTGCAAAATTCACACATAAGAAAGTGCTTAATGACATTGTAGACTGCAAAAATATATTAAGTAATCGTAGTATGGATTCATATATTACCTCTTCATAAGTTTTTGTAATTCTGACACCCATCGTTTGTAGCCTAAACATCAGCCTTTCTTTTAGTATGTCAAATGGCATAGCCTCTTTTGAAGCCAAACAAGTTTCCTATAGGACGTCTCTGTTAGTATCACAAGCATTTGGATATGTAATGTCATTCATGCTGTAAAATATTTATCAGAGGAAACCTCGAAGAAGACTCTGGTGGATGACATAGGCATGGCATACAGAAAAGTTGGAGAATGAACTTCTGAACAGGGAATTTCTTGCTTGCTATAATCTCTATAATCCATAAAAACCATCAGATCGGGATCATATGGATTATTTTCCACCTGAAATTGGAAAGGAAAAATCCATAAGCAAGGGGTAAAAACACAATATTCAAGCACCATGAAATGAACTTTCCTACTTTCATTATATCATAAAAGTAGTAATAATTATGCTCAGAAGGGTTTTGCAAATTATAGATATTTCAACCTCCTGCTCCATTTTAAAAGTCCGATGAGCATTAATGCAGTTGGACCATACTCAGTTCAGTTAAAAATAAAATACTTCTAATAGAACAAAAAAGTAAACACCCAGTTGTCACATCAGATTACAAACCATTCTTTCACTGTAACAGTCATTTCAGTCTGAATATTAGTGCATTTACATTGAGCTACAGCGAGACAAACTAGGAAGATACCACCATTGGTATATTTCTCTGGTATGGATAATTGGAGATTATTTGATGACCCGAAAGCTCAAAAAGCGAAGTTCACTTCTGAGTGACATTAAACCTACATAGGAACTCTACATGAACATTTACACGATATAATACCTCAACCTCCACTCCATAAGCTGTCTGGAGAGAAACCCTTGGACCACCCACCTCATACTGCAAAAGTTTCCCTGAAGCCGCTCCGGATGCAACCGTAGCAAGCCTATAATACTATGCTAAAAGCTTCAGGTAAAGGAAATGAGTAAAGCTATGCTGACAAGAATGTAAAAATTGTGGAGTTTTCCTCTGTTACCGGCATGGGATGACAACGTTATGTTCACAAACAACATGACTATACCCATCAGCAGCTTCAAATATATTTTCCACTTTAGAGCTCAGGAATGAAACACCTGACTTGACACACCTAAGGACAATTAATAAGGATTATGTATATATGGAGAGTGTTCTATGAGATGGACAAATAACAGCCAAAAATCATAGCCATGCTAACCTGTCTAGCAACTCCTCATGAAGAAGATGTCTACTAACTCGTCCATATGCACGACCAATCAGAATTGGCTCGCTATCATCAAGGTATACTATTGTGTCCTTCCAGACATGCTCGATACAATTTGCAAGTCCAAGATCTGAAAATGGAGTCTTAGTTTCCAGTTAAACTCAATACAGCACAAGCACTAATTTCATGAAACGTTGAAAAACATTTTACTGATCATGACAGTTTCAACAACACTTCCATCGGGCAATAACTTTAGGATAATAGCAATTACTTAGAGAAGCTGGCACCAGCTTATAAAAGCCAAATGAAGGTGACAACATAAGGGGAAACTTGGATAAGCTGATATACTGTTGCTTTTAGAAGAATGCAATTTCAGCAAAAATGAGACCTAAGTGAACTGAAATAAGGGCATATTTCCTTCTTTCCATGGGGAGGGAACTTGTTTCTTCAAATACTAAAAAAATGAAAAGATAGATTATTAACCGAGGCATCGTCATTTATGTAAACTTCTCTAAAGTTATAGATGGAGGAACGCTGACAGAATAGGCTTATGCTCAAGAACCTTTTATTCCATCTCGATCCTCACTGCTGACATCTATTATGCCGGACTACTGGCTTCCTAATTGGAGATGAAGAGCTCTATTACAATGATGGCATTTTACAATAGAAAACTTAAACTTTGAGAGATTGCTTGTACCTTTAAATTCATCTTCCCATACACCATAGTTATTCGTGAAAGGAAGATCCGGGCCAATGAGCCCGACGCTCAATCCTAGTGTCGCAGACTCTGCAGCCAGAGCTAGACCAGCAGGACCACAACCAATCACAACTAAATCCAGTGGATCATTTCCTAGCGAGATCGGTGGTAACTGCAAAAGTAGCCAATAACAGGGGACACCTTCAACATAAACATTAGGCATGAAACAGAACGTGTGATGGCACCAACAGAACAGAGATCACAGTAGTCGCAGTAGTCAATAGAATCTAATCGATTAAATATAAGCATCTCAAATGAGAATCTGATTTAAAGGTGATATCTTCCAAAACCACTTAAATAAAGGTGGCTGCCCATGCAATTCATGATAATAGCAAACGTTCTTTTAAATGCATTACTTGAAGACATTACCGCGAAGGGACTACATGTTATGAAACCTTCAAAGCATAAACGAACATTCGAACGCATATCGAGGGATAGTGCTCGCTCACGACACCAATTCACCATGAAAACTTATCAGTACAAGGGATGGCAACATCTACATCAAGGATCAGGACGATGACTACTCCTACTTCTTTCACTTTGAGCGTCTAGTATAAGCGCCATCCGCATGCTCTGCCTCCGTAACACGAGAAAAAACACCAGAATTCCAACAAGCGCTACTACGCTCACCGACCTTATCCGCGATTCTAGACTGGCTGTCCATCGCCTTGCCCCGCTGCATTCGCACGAAGCAGAGCTCCGATCCCCCGGCCTTGACGTAGTCCTCCTCGTCGGCGAAGCCTTCCCGGAAGACGACGCAGCTCTCGCTCCCGGCGCCACCGGCCCTGACTCCGCACGCTCTGCACCGCGCGACCGACGCCCGCCCTCCGCCCGAGCCCGAGCCCTCCGCCGCGAACGAGGAGGCACCGCCATTGCCGCGAAGTGCCGCGCGCCTCCGGTGACGCACTCCATCCCCCCCTCCTCCCTCCCTCCCTCCCCGCTCCGCGCCTCGACGTCGTTCTTCTTCTTCTCCTTCTTCTTCTTCTTCTTCTCGCGGGAATGCGCCCCCTTCCGGCGCCGCTCACGCCATCACCGCCGCTCGGAGGTCGCCGGAGCCGAATGCAGGCGGGCTCGAGCGTCTCTCTCCGTCGTTCTTCTCCGTGTTTTTCTCTTCGTGTATCAGAGGAGGGAGTGTTGAGGATACAGGATAGAGTTTGGCGTCTGGGTGGTGAGGGAGCTGTCTCTCGTGGCCCTTTAATAGTCGCTCAGCTGAGCGGTTGCTGTCGTGGTGACACGTGGAGGGGCGCATTGACGGGGCCTGAGCCGTTGGAAGACTGTCGACGATTGTGTCTCGTCAAGTGAAACGCGGTCGTTTTCTCTCCTTACGAGAACCATCGCCAAACTAAGGCCCTTTGGTAACATTGTTTGTTTGATTATGTTCTTTTATTCTTCGAAACATAAAAAGAAAATAAATCTGTTTGGTAAATTTTTTATTTTTGAGAATAAAAAAAATTTCCTTATTCCCAAGGATTGATTTAGAATAAAATCAAGAAGTAGAAAAAAAGTAATTTTTATTTTTCGAAAATAATTTCAAAATAAAGCCTAACTCTTTTTTTTTTTTTTTTTTTTTCCCTTCTCTCTTCTTCTTCTTCTCAACCGGTCATTGGCCACTACCGACCATCACCGTGGCCATCAACAGTCTTCGGCAATCAATTGGGTGAGATCCAGCAAACTCGCTAGAGGTTCACCTGACCACTAAAAGCCTCGACCTAGCAAATCTAGGTGAGGGTAAGCCTCACCAATCTCACCCAGGCGACGCAAGGTCGACCTCACTAGTCGGCATGAGATTGGGCCTTGCCAGGCCAGGGTGAGGTCAAGCCTCGCCCAAATCTGATGAGGTCGAGGGTAGTGGTGGCCAAGCAAACTTTCGACAAACTCGTCGAACTTGCCTAGCCAATCATTGGCCACAAAGAATGATGAAGAAGAAAAAGGAAAAAAAAAGAAGAGAAAAATAATAAAAAATAATAAAAATGTTAATAATTAAAAGAAACAAAAAAAATTAATAGTCATACCAAACGCATTTTTATCTTGAGAATATAAATTTTAGATAATTATGAAATATTTTCAAATACTCAAAAACTCATCCAAGGAATAAAATCTAAGAAAATCATTTATGGTAAAAAATTATCCTCGGAAACATAATGGTTATCAAATGCATCATAAACCGATTAACATTTTATTTTTCTTCTATAAAATTGTTGTGATGATTTTTATTGAATTTATAATCATTCATTTGCAAAACTTGTTTCAGCATCTTATGTATTTGTTCAAAACATATTGTTGTCTCACTAGGTTTTTACCTAGTCTAATATCAACATAAAGTCTCCATGATTTTTTTTATTACATTTAAGAGCGCTGATGTTCTAGGAAAAAATCACATGTACATGATTCTAATATAGTAAGAAATATTTCCATCACGTCATTTAGCTCTTTACGATCATTATTTTGATTATCATAAGCTCAACCTTTATGTTATTATAATTTTATATATATATGTCAATTTCTTCTATTTCTATTTCATATTAAAGCGTGGCTGTTCTCACATTTTTGGCTTTTCAAATGTTTGTTATTGCTTCATACTTGTCTTAGATACATGCCAATCGAAAAACCTTATTTATTCACTCATTGTAATTAGTGATAAATAGGAAATATTTTCCCTTCTTAACATAAATATTTCTAATTCACAAAAGTTATTGGTTTCTGAAGCATGGACAATCCTTCTAACCCTAAAGACCAACAAGACAAGCTAAGCTATGCTATGCAACTTTTTGTCAATGGCCTACTACTAATTAAGGGTGCGTATGACAAAATTTCTGAAATAAAAATTAATCTATGGCTAGAAATCAATTTCTGGATTGAGAAGTTAAAAATTTTAATTTCTAATTTTTTCTTCAAATATATTTTTGGAATAAAAATATGTTATAAAAATATAAAAATCAAATTGCGTTCCTAAATAAATTTTTGTTTCAAACCTGTTTGAAAAAGCGAGAGAAATAGAGAAATAGAGAAATAGAAATTTTATCATACGTGTCTAAATCACAACTCCTTCAAGCATCAAGTTCAGTCGAGGTCGCACACGTGCTCAGGTACTCGATCTGTACAAGCATCAAGTTGAGTTGTTCTTCCTGCATCTTTTTTTTGGCCTTCGGACTGTTGGGTTATCTTGTCTGTTTACGTTGCCCGGTGCGACGCTGCATCCAATTTGGATCTGACGATCTGGTCCGGTGTTTGTACCAGAACTCAAATCTGTTAAATGTCCTAACGGCTGCTCTCGAGCTCTCCTGCCGCCCATGTGATTTGCTGCGAAACCCTTCATCGTACTTCTTGAAGGAACATGCAAGTGGCATGAAACCCCAGCCAAATTCAGTTCAACGAACATCACGTGTCAATCGGATTCCGTTGATAAATGAAACATAAAGGGTATCGTCCGCCGTTTTAGAAGATATATAAGAGAGTAAATGGAAACGTGAAAAGCACTTGTATTGTCGTAGAATCATCATTGCTCCCTTGGAAAGTCATGGCTTTATAGATTATTGATCTTAACTAGATTCTTAGTTAGAAAGTTGCGTGAATTTAGAAACACTGGCAATGCGAAACGAGGACAATTGACCCGTCACGTTATACTTTAGCGGTCATCGTACCTTAAATGTAATAAATGAAAATAGAATATGGAGCTGAATGAGATCACAGATTAGTTGATAAAATGTCATGATCAAAATGCCATTATCCTTAAACTTTTCCTCCGTTAATAATTGAAGAACTTTAGCACGTAGCGCGATCTCACATATGAGAAGGAGAGGTCATTCCCAGATTTCGTGTTCATTCTTCATAAGCAAATGAAAGAAACTTGATCCCGGCCCTCTTTTTTTCCCTCTCTTTCACCGTCCATATGGCTAGCAAGCTGATTTGATTCTTCAGGTTGAATGCCCGAGATTCAAGTTCACCGTTACGTTTTGGCGGCACATAGTCTTGGACCAAAGGTTCTCAACGGCACGAAAAACCGAAAAGGTGGAGAAAATGATCTGGCACGAAGCTTGTAGGGGTCTAGGATTTTAAGAGTGCTCTAGAATAGCAACATGGGAATGTATGTTTGTATTCTAGAGCATCTTCATAATTAAATGAAGGCAATTGATAGATGAGGAATTGTGATATTAGGCCCCCCCTCAGTAGCAGCCAAATGCTGCAACATGAGAAGGAAGCAATAGAGCATTGTTTTTTTTTTTTTCCTCCCAAAACGCTATTCCCATATTGCATACGCATCTCCTTATCAATTAGCCTAAATGATCTTAATTAGCCTGCAAGATACATAAGAGCTTCAACTTAAGACCCATTTGATGACCTAATCCACTTCAATTTTGTCCCGGTCATAAGGAAGAAAATTGTTTGCACCGCTCATGAATCATGAATTATACATAATCATAGTCATCAATCATCATTGTTATGTGAAGTTTAATGGAAAATTCACTAAATTAATAGTTGTGATTTGTTGAGATCTAGGAATTAGACAAAGTCCGAGAGTAGAGTGTCCCTTTTTCTTCCTTTTTATTTTATTATTTTGAGATAATTATATATGATCTTTAAACTTTGATTAAATACTTAAGTTTTGATTAAATGTGTTCTTTCCAAATTTTTATTTTGTTTAATGTGGTCTCCAAAACTTTTGATAAATATGCAATCCATTCTCTAAATGTACGAAAACATTCAATGTTGTTCCTGAATGTCGAATAATATTAGATATTTTCATAGAATTTAATGATTAAATTGAGTATGTATCAAAAGTTTATAGAGCACATTAAAAAAATCAAAAGTTTAATGATCACATTACACATTAATAAATTAAAAATTCAAACATATATTGTATTTTAATACAAAGTTGATGATCATTTCTATCATTTTTTTCCTAAGGATAAGTGTTTTATAAATTTTAAAACTTGTGAAAAAGTGCAATTAAATCTTAAAACTTTTAAAAAGTAGAATTAAATCTTAAAATTTATCACAAAATTACAATCGAGTTCTAAAATTTTTAAAAACTATAATCAAATCGTCAAATTTGTCAAATTGATTAAACTGGTCTTTTTGTTGATTGCACTTTTTAAAGGTTTAAAAATCTGATTGCACTTTCGTGATAATTTTTAGGATTTAATTATAATTTTTGAAAATTTTTAAAATTCTATTATATATTCAATAATTTTTAGAATTTAATATTTTTTAAAAATTCTAAAATTCAATTACATTTTATGATAAGTTTTAGTATTTTTAGTATTTTTAGTATAGTTACCTTTTTTTTTTACATGTTTGCCTTCATTTTCCTTCAAAGTGCGCGAAGCTGCGGTCAACACTCAAAAACCAGAAGCTCAGGTGGCCAGCGCTTCCCGCGGATTCGAGAAATCAGCAGATCGGCAATGCGGGGCGGCGGCGGCGGCGACGCGACGGGCTGGGACGAGGACGCCTACCGGGAGAGCGTCCTGAAGGAGAGGGAAGTCCAGACCCGGACCGTGTTCCGCGCCGCCTTCGCCCCCTCGCCGAGCCCTAGCCCCAGCCCCGACGCCGTCGTCGTCGCCTCCAGCGACGGCTCCGTCGCCTCCTACTCCATCTCCTCCTGCCTCTCCGACCACGTAAGTCCGCCGCGGAGCTCTCTCGCCGTGCCGTGTTTTCCGTTTATTTCCGAGCTAATTGCTTTGTACGATAGCGTTTTCGAGGATGCGACGCGCGCGTGATGCTTGAATGCGGGGTTTTTGCATGTCCGAGATTCTTAATGTTGGCTTCGGATTTTTCAATTTCGCGTAAAAATCGTCGGATTCGGAGCTGTAGTCTGCCCACTCTGCTCCTTTAATGGGAAATGCCGGCCAAGTTTTGATTCTTTCGGCAGGCAATCGAGTTTGTTGAAGTCTTGAGGTCTCTGTTGTTGTTCTATGCATTCGTCGTGCGGGTTTTGAATTGTGAAATGTAATGCGATTATGTGTGCTTCAGAGGTTGCAGTCGTCGCGGTTTGCCGACACGAAGGGTCAAAAGTGAGTATGCGTCGATTACTAGCGGAAAGGTACTGCTTTACTGGTTTCAATTTAGAAGGCTACGCTGACTGGATTCCTTTTCTACAATCTGCGGCGGCGGTCTGAACTGCGGCAGCGTTCTAGAGGCGGAACCCGCTTGTTTCCTTCAGGGGCATGATGGACCTGCCTATGATGTCAAATTTTATGGCGAGGGTGAAGATTCTCTTCTACTGAGGTACATGACGTCTAATCCTTCTCGTTATTTTTACTCGATCTTCTTTCTTCTCTTCATTCTTAAAGAAGCTTATAGATACTGTTATTTTGTCCAATTTGTCTACACTACATATATGGCCATGGTAACTCCAATCTTTGATGGATGTTGTGAGTGAAGTCGAGGCCATGTGACTACAGGAAGGCATGTAGATGTGGGTATTCTTTAGGCCTTCCAGGTTTAGCATAATGAACGAGGTTGTTTTGTTTTTTGATAGAGCTAGTCTTTTCATCGTATATGGATAAGCTCTGTGCATTATACTTGAGTAGCATTCTTAGTAAATTAAAGAAAGAATCTGATGATATCATGTAATCATGTAGTTGTGGTGATGATGGACGGATTCGGGGGTGGATGTGGAGAGACATTACGAGCTCAGAGGCGCATGATCATTCACAAGGTAGTAGTTATGTGACTTTTTCTGCTTCACTAAGCTTAATTGCAAACGAAGGAGCCGCATAATCATTTAGCAATCTTATTTACTTGTTTTTGTTTGGAGATTTGACCACTTGGCATTTCTGAGTCGGGTGGCAACGGCACATTTGTTGAGCTTGATACTCTTGATCGGTAGGAATATTGGATTATGGTTTTTCTTTCTTTCTATATATGTTAGGAATAAGCATCTTAGTGGGGAAGTGTGCATCATTTAAGATATCCTCTGGCAAGGTACTTCGAAATGGCAGATAAAAAGAAGAAAAATTGGAACCAAACTGAACTTGGGAAGCTTCAATTTTAGTCCTGTGCAATAGGTTTCACACTTGCCACTTTTTCAATCACTTCCTTGTTGCTAGATTCAAGGAAAAAAGCCATGAAAGATGACAATTATCTCCACACCTTCTTCATTCCTTTTTTGGAAGTTTTGCCCCATTAGTTTGTATTCCATGGCAATGTGTACTTTTTGCCTGACGTCTAGCCTTGTTAGGTCACTGCAAAAGTGCCTTTTTCCCAGCATTATATTCTCATCAATTGTTGGCATTGCTATTTACTTGCTCAAATTCTCGGAATGCCCTCTTATCCTTGTTTCATGATGGATATCTTTGTCCCACAAGATAATTTGATGAGTCAACAAATGAATACTACTAATTAAGGTTTAAGTATCCTCAGCGATGTAAACATTACTCTTTATTTATTTTGCATGTCACAGGAAACAGTGCAAAACCAGTACTTGATTTGGTGAATCCCCAAAGTAGGTGTGTACTTTGTACTTAATTTATTTACTATAACTATTTGTAGTCATCTTCATATTTTTAGGTATAGCTACCTGTGAAAATGGCTTATTAGCGTGTTGACATAAAGTTTTATCTTGATGATGATTGAAATTGGTGAGAATAAAAATTTTGGGCATAGTGTCATTATATAATCCAGTCTCATTCCATCGTAGATATCTATGGTAAAGTTATTAGGGAGAAATCTTCTCTGACGCCAGATTAACTTGGTATGATCTGTCAGATAGCCATTTAAGTTGAACTACACTTCTCGAAACACTCTAGACATCTCTTGGTTCCCCGTCGGATTCATAATTGTACATATGTGAAAAATCATTATATCCTAAATTCTTAAGCATAGTTATCCATTTCAACTGTGCTAGGATTTGACTTTTATTGTTTGTGAATTATATTTCTTCTTCTAAAGATCAAATATGCCTTACATCTTCTCTACTATCCTCTTTAACTTCTTTTTGGCATCCTTACTGCCTTGTAGAGGTCCTTGGGGCGCCCTTTCACCAATCCCTGAGAACAATGCCCTGGCTGTAGATGTTAAGGTGTGAGAATATTTATCTTCATGCTATTTGTGCTCATGTGCTGATATATTTTCCTCACATGTCCCTCTACTGATGTTTATAACTCTCTTTTGAATAGCGGGCATCCATTTATGCTGCAGCTGGTGATTCTTGTGCATATTGTTGGGATGTGGTATGCATAATCTTTGGTGTATAACATTTAACTTTGCATTTTTGTTGCAAATTTTATGTCCCCTTTTCATCTGAATTTCTCAGGAATGTGGTAAAATAAAAACTGTTTTCAAAGGGCATTCTGACTACCTGCACTGTATAGCTGCACGGAACTCTTCTAGTCAGGTTGGATATGTTTGTTTATTTGATGCTCTTCATTTCTGTTGCAGTACCCCCCCCCCCCCTCTCCTCCTTTCTCTTCCTCCTCTTTTTTGTTGGCAGGGTTGTTAATGGTCTAGATTTTCAATTTTGTTTATCTCCTATCCTGAGTTGTTGGTTTCATAATAAAAATATCTTCTCTTGCAGATTATAACAGGTTCTGAGGATGGGACAGCAAGAATATGGGGTAGAACCACCCCCCCCCCCCCCCCAAAAAAAAAAAAAAAAAAAAAAAAAAAAAAATTCCTTCCCCTTCCTTTCTTCTGTATTATGCTGCGATGCTTCCGTTTGGCATTTTTGAATTGTTGTTGCACTCTATTGGGTTACTTTTGGTCGATTGTCTTCTTCTTTCCTTTTTCCCCCCTTCTTGACAGGTCTAACATATAGTCTTTCTGCTAGATTGCAGAAGTGGTAAGTGTGTCCAAGTGATTGATCCAGACAAAGACCATAAGAAAGGTTTCTTCGCAAGTGTTAGTTGTCTTGCTCTTGATGCAAGTGAGAGTTGGTTGGTAAGCATTCATATTTGCAAGTTTTCTTAGTAGCTTTAAATACCTTTATATTTCGCAATGGTTGTTGCAATTAAAATTATAACCTTTGGAGGTTTTTGCTTACTTTACTTCCTCCGGTCTATTATTTAATTTCGAAAGCATCAAAATTTTGATGATAGAGATTAATTTATGTATGTGATCCTTTTTGACTGGTAAAGTACTTCTCTGGGAGGTTGACCTTTAGCTCAGTCAAATTATGAGGAGTTATATTGGTGTAATGAATTAGTGTTTGGCATGTAGCATTTTCATTATTGATGTTATGCCCCTCTAATCTTTTCATTTTCCATGCAGGTCTGTGGTCGGGGTCGGGATTTATCTATCTGGAGTATATCTGCTTCTGATTGCATAGCAAAAATCTCAACCAATGCTCCTGCACAGGATGTCTTATTTGATGATAATCAAGTAAGTCCATTGTAATTTTATTTGCTGAATTTCTTACATACAGTTATACTGACGTCTTGCTCATTATATGAACTTTGTTTCCAAGTCAGCATTACAAGGTTTTGTTTGCCTCAATGCTTCACTCTTTTGCATGACCTTGCTATCCTGGGCTTACTCAAGCATTCTATCCAAAAGGATGACCATTGTTGCATTTGGACTTGAGTAGGTCTCTTGCCTGACCTTGCTACCCTGAGTTTACTTGAGCATCCTGTCTGAAAGGAGACTACTGTAGCAATTGGATTTGAAAGGGTTCAAATTTCTGACAAAGAACTTAATGAAACAGATGAAATAATAAAAATTTGGATGAATAAACAGTAATATTTAGGGCTAAGTAGTTCCTACGAATGTTTTCAAGTTTCTGACTTCCAATTTCACAAAAATTCTACATCAAAGTGAGCTGAAATGACAATTTTTCTGTAATTGGTAATATTTTTGCAGGTGATGTTGATTTGTCATATGTGTTAGTAATAACATATTGGTAAATCCCATTATTTTGTTAGGAACTTAAAATATATTAGTAGATTGCGGATTTGTAGAATTGTCATGAATTTCATTGTTATGGATCTTTCTCAGGGCTCTGTAATTGGTAATACTTTTGCAGAATCCTTATCCCACGTCTGTCTTATGCGTTTAGTCTTCTGGTAGTTGCCTGCCCAATTGCACTGAAATAATTTTTCCCAATTGCAGATATTACTGGTTGGAGCTGAACCTTTGATCAGTCGTTTAGACATGAATGGGGCGGTTCTTTCTCAAATACATTGTGCACCTCAGTCGGTGTTTTCTGTTTCTCTGCATCAATCTGGAGTAAGTTCCTCTTAACTAGCCCTCATCATCTGATTGCTTCTACTGCAAAAACTCACAACATCTGACTTATGACACATATTATCTCTTCCTAGCACGTCAATGATGAAAATATCTCCCTGCATGTCCTGAAATTTAAGCATTTAAATCCTATCGGGCTTAATATCTTGTTCAGGTAACTGCAGTCGGGGGTTATGGAGGCTTAGTCGACGTAATCTCCCAGTTCGGAAGCCACCTCTGCACATTTCGCTGCAAATGCAAATGAATGAAAAACTGCATCGACATGATATTCTTGTAACGAACCTGCAGTGCTAAGCCCATGCCTCGGAGGAAATATGGTTGCTCCAAAGAACCTTGTGCATTTGCCTTAGTTAACCTTATCTGGCAAGGAGTTTGACCTGACTTTTGCTAAAATCTGAGGTTTTTGATCTGTGGGCTGCTCTTTTCTTTCACCGAGTTTGAGGAAGAGGGTGCTTGCTTGCAGCCCGAACATGCCATGAAATGTAGTAGCGTAGAGAAAAAGGAGAGCTTAACTTCGTTATCGCAGGAGACATTTTTGTGGACCATTATACTCCTTTTGTTAGATTTTTCCTTCTAAAATTTTGTATCTTGTAAAAGATTTGGTGATTTCAACGTTTAGAAGGCTAATTGGTTCTAGTCTTTTCTTAAAATAGATACAATATCTAGTATGTGCTGAAAAGGAGTAACATCGAGTTATCTAATTTTCTGTGGTATTCGAATCGGATTGATAACTTCTCGACATGCAAGAACACACATCACAAGTGTTTTCCAGGTTTGTTTGTGAATTATCAATAACAACAATTTATATCTGAATATTTTTATAGACGATGAAAATTTTTTTATTTATTTAATTTTGTTAACAATACAAATGACCTTATTGAGGAAGATACTTTTCAAATTCCACATTTTCATAAAATAAATGGAGTCTAAAATCTTGCCTTTTCTTGTACTACAAATATTCGCCTTTCAATATTCGGCAACGGGTTAATCTTGTTCCATATTCGTTATTCAGCAATTATTAAACAATATTTAGTTTTCATTTTCAGCCTTTAAAATCTAATATTTGTGCACTTAAGATTCTCAACGCTAGAATATAAAATTATCCCAAATAAATAAATAAAAAAATCAACATATGCCTCAAAAAATGCCATTGTGTGTATGTCCACAAAAAGCTTTCCAAACATAGTACAGCATGCAATGCTTGTATTCCTTTCTTCTTTGGGCACATGCAATCCTCATGTTGATAGAATATCTCTCCCTCTTCTCTCAATTGCTCTCAAATTCGCTTCATTTATTTCGCAGAAGAATAAGTGATTTGGAGATTTATTTTTTAAAAGATATTATCTTTATATCGCTTATAATAATTAGCCAACGAGAAATAATTTTATTATCGATAATAATATATGTTTAAATATATTTGGAGACGAGAAAAATATCCTTTCGTTTATTTCTGCAAACTAAGGGGGGGCTACGGTGGAGTTACAACAAAATCGTGGGCTTTTTAGCTTGGTGGGCTCAATCATTTGAGTTGGAGTGGGCCCCTCCAACCTGGAAAAAAAAAAGGCAAAATGGAAAGAAAAAATCTATAAAAAAAAGTTAAAAAGAAAAAAAGAAAAAGAAGGGAGAAACGCGACGAGATCGCATGCTACTTTCCCAATTTCCACGCCTGATAGAAATAAAAAAATAAATAAAGAAAATGGAAAAGGAATCGGGAATAGGAAAAAATAAAAATAAAATATTACAACCTAGTCTCTCCCCCAATCCCTCCCTCCTCTCTCTCTCTCACTCTCCACTCGTTCTCTCTCCTCCGCCGTCCCTAATTCCCTTCGTTATCTGTCTCTCTCTCTCTCTCCTCGCGCCTCACTTGGCATCTCGCTCTAGATCTGAGGAGAAGCTCCCCCGCCGCCGCCCGATCGCCGCCGCTTCTCCTGTCGCCTTCCCCGCCTCCGCCGGCCCACCGATCGATCGATCCCTCCCGTCCTTTCTTCCGTCCGTCCGTCGAAGCAACCGTCGTCGACATCAGGTTCATCTCTCTCGCCCCCCCCCCCCGGGTCGCTCGATCGACCTTCGGGCCGGCCCCGCGAGGGTTCCGGCCTCCGATCTCCGGCGGCCGTGTTGGGTCCCCGAGCTCGCGGGGCCCGTGTGTCCGCGGCTCCGGCGTCGTCGATCTGCGCGGTTCTCGGAGCTTTTTCCGCGGCTGTCGATTGCTTTGCTTTCTGGCTGGTTCAGGTTTTAGGTTTTGGTGGATGCGCTTAGTTTTTTAGGGGAGTCGGATGGGTTCGGTTCCTTTTTCTGTGTTTCGGTTCGATTTTGGTGTGGATTTATAGTTGGATCCGGGCGGTCAAGTTTCGAGCTTTGGCTGCTTTTCTGCGAGGAATTTCTCCTGTTGCCGTGGTTCCCTGATAATTTCCGCGAGTTCCTATCAATATCGTGTTTTCTTTGTGTTTATGATGGCTACGTCTTTTGATAATTTCTGCGAGTTCCTATCAGTATCTTGTTTTCTTTGTGTTTGTGATCGCTATGTCTTTTGTAAATCGACTCCTTTTGGGTATTTTGCAGCAATGGCAGGATTAACCCCGGAAGGTTCAGCGTTCGACTCTCGTCAGTTCGATGCTAAGATGAGTGAGCTGTAAGGAACACTTGCCTTGATAGTTCGGAGTCGCTTATAATATTTATTGATCCTGGAATCTCACGTACTTAGAATATCATGCCTTGCAGACTTTCAGCTGATGGGGAGGATTTCTTTACATCTTATGATGAGGTGTATGAGAGCTTTGATGCTATGGGCTTGCAAGAGAATCTCCTGAGGGGCATTTACGCATATGGTATATATGACTTTCGGCTCCTGTTTTCTTTCACCTAATTATTCTCCTTGACAACGGATGGGCAACGTGTTGTAGAGTGTTGTAGAGCATAGAAAGTGTGAACTGAACAACATGGGAGAGTTAAAGCTAAGGTCTTTACCTTTTTATTAAGTGTCACGCTGATGTGTTTTTTTCTTTTTCTTTTCTAAAAGGGAGAAGAAGAGTTTTTATGAGTTAGAAAGCAGGACTCATGCTTCTTAAGCAATCAAGTTTTTCCGTTGAGGAAACATCCCCTTCAATGTGCCCTATATTGCTTGTTTATTTGGCTTTTGATAAGTGACAATTAATGAGTGATGAGTAGCAGTAGATGTGTACACAGGCAATGCACAGATTGAGATACTGAGGAGAAAAAAAGTTGCTTTAAAAAAGTAAGAAAAAAGCATATTCCAGCATCAAACTAAAAAAATTTAGCAACAGCAGCTTTCCAGCCACAAGTTCCACATAATACACATAATACTAGAGGAATGCTGACATTTTTTTTTAAATTTTCCTTGCAGGGTTTGAGAAACCCTCAGCAATTCAGCAGAGGGGAATTGTACCATTCTGCAAAGGTTTAGATGTTATTCAACAGGCTCAATCAGGAACTGGAAAAACGGCCACTTTCTGCTCTGGCATTTTGCAACAACTTGACTATGGTCTTGTGGATTGCCAGGCTTTGGTTCTGGCACCCACTAGGGAACTTGCACAGCAGATTGAGAAGGTCATGCGTGCTCTTGGAGATTATCTTGGTGTCAAAGTACATGCTTGTGTTGGTGGAACCAGTGTTCGTGAAGACCAGCGAATCCTTTCTAGTGGAGTTCATGTTGTAGTTGGTACTCCTGGACGTGTTTTCGACATGCTCCGAAGACAATCCCTGCGTCCTGATCACATCAAGATTTTTGTTCTGGATGAGGCTGATGAAATGCTTTCACGTGGTTTCAAGGATCAGGTGCATTTTGAGCCTGCATATTGTGGTGTTGACCCTGTCCCCCTTCCCTCTCTTGCCCTCCTTTACCTCTCTTCCTTGTCAACCATTTTTGCCTGCAATACCAAATCTTTTCTGTGACGATCTCCATTTTTTTTTTTCGTTGAACTCCCATAGAAAGAGGTACATATTTTATTATTGATCATCAGGGTGACGTTTCACTTGGTCAGATGTGATTATTGCATGTCAAGTGTTTTGCAGTTGTTTTGGTCAGCTTTTTATTCTGTGTCTGTTAATGTAAAAAAAGGGAAATTGGAAGGTGGAATATCATGGTGTGCTTGGTCATGCTCCCTCTTCCAAGCTTAACTTTGATTTACAAAAATAAAGATATAGATGCAGAGGTTGGTTGCTTTTCTTTTTTGGATCATATCTGAGAGAATTCTAATTAGTATCTTGTTCTTCAGATCTACGACATTTTCCAGCTTCTTCCATCAAAAATTCAGGTTGGTGTATTCTCTGCCACAATGCCACCTGAAGCCCTGGAGATCACGAGGAAGTTTATGAACAAACCTGTTAGGATTCTTGTGAAGCGTGATGAGCTCACTCTGGAAGGTATCAAGCAGTTCTATGTCAATGTTGACAAGGAGGAATGGAAGCTTGAGACTCTTTGTGATCTGTATGAAACTCTAGCTATTACCCAAAGTGTCATCTTTGTAAACACCAGGCGCAAAGTTGACTGGCTGACGGACAAAATGAGGAGCAGAGACCACACTGTATCAGCCACCCATGGAGATATGGACCAGAATACCAGAGACATCATCATGCGTGAATTTCGCTCGGGATCATCCCGCGTGCTAATCACCACTGATCTTTTGGCCCGTGGTATTGATGTTCAGCAAGTCTCGCTCGTCATTAACTTTGACCTGCCGACACAGCCTGAGAACTATCTCCATCGCATAGGGCGTGGTGGGAGGTTCGGAAGGAAAGGTGTGGCCATCAACTTTGTTACGAGGGATGATGAGAGGATGCTGTCTGATATCCAGAGGTTCTACAACGTGGTCATCGAGGAGCTGCCGGCAAATGTTGCAGATCTCCTGTAGTAGGAATTTGCGTTGCTGTGGTAGGGAGCATGAGAAACCCATCTTGTGAAAGAGTAACTCGATGTGCTATGCTTTGGTTTTTACTTCTCTTTGTCTTATAGGCAGTCTTCATCATAATTTTGAAACTGGAACTATGATATTTGAGTGATATGACATGAAAGCTTGCGTTTGCAGTAGTAAGTCTTTATTTGAGCTTGCTGCAAAACTTATTCTGCCTATGCTTTCGGTGTTCATGCGTTGCTCGAATTTTTGTTCTGCCGTACTTTGTATCAAGAAGGTTTGTAGTTGCTCGGGTTTTCGGCCACTTGGCTCTGTTCCCCTGTGACCTTGTCAAATGTTTAAGCATATGTCAGTCTGTAATGCTGGACTACCGTCAGATTAGAGCTGAAGCAGGAGACCTTTTTCTGGTCCTTATGGCACGTTTAGGAGAGCCGCAGAAACTCCCAACTCCACGTCTCTTTACTGATCTTTTGTGGGTCATATTCAATCTCTATCCAGCAGGAACGGCCGGACGCTGACAAGTCTACCTTCCCCGGTACTTCGTGGAGCCGACGTCTGAGAAATCGCGTTGCGTCCAGGGCCGTCCAGCCAAGGTTTGACTGGTAGGAAGGATAGGCATGGGCCATGGAAGGAAACTTCAGACTGAGTAGTTTCAGCGAATCATTGCCTTCCCACTGTTTGTTCTACGCCTGCATTTACTTTGAACTTCGGTTTAGGCCTTAAATGGTCGGCCGTTGTTGGGTCAAAAAACCTACATCCTAGATCCGGTCAACGTCTAAACATGTCAGCCTCCTTACGACATCATGGCCCCACCCTCTGTTCAATCATAGCCTAAGGGGGGTCGATGATTTAATCATGGGGATGGTACTCAGCAGCTTTTGTCAATTCCAATAATGGCAAAAACATGGTTCATTTCTTGTTTTGGACGCTTTGGCACAGTGTCTGACCATCGAAGGGAACGCCCGACCCTGGCCTCATTTTCTCGAAATGAAGTTTTGGAAAGTAGTATCGATAAGCGTGACATTGGGGGTTGTTATCGTTTTCAAAATCCGACGTCGGGGCTGACGTGACTTAAAATCTTTACGTTGACATTTCTACTATCTGGGTGCACGGATCTCCCGTCCACGTTTCTTTCGGTCTTCTAAAAGGGACAATTTAATCTTTTTGTTAATGAGGGTGCGATCTGTTAATAAGCATCCGAGATTCCGAGGAAGGGCAGTTTACTTAGGCGTGTCGGGATCTCTCGGTTTGTACCAATGGGCAACTTGCGGGCGAGTCGAAGGTTCGGGAGTCGTTCTCAAACGACTTATTTTTTTCCCCCTGGGATGTTGCGTGATCGGTTTCGTGAAAATCCAAACTTTCTTTTTCTTTGTAAAGTATACTGACGTACAAGTTTGGGAAATCTTTATGCCTCATCCGTTCGCTTTGGAACATTTCGCCATCCTCGAAAGGTAAGTTCTCTTTCCCGTCGGGAAAGCACGCGGAAGCGATCCATCGCGTGTCGAAATCAGTCTAAGAGTAAAGATGGGCATGAAATACGACAAGAACTGCTTCACTTGATTGGTAAAATGTAATGAATAACGAATCAATGGATGTGACAGATCGGGTTGATTTAAGAGTAAATAGATGAATTCGCTTTCGAACATTTTGTTCTTAGCATGGAATTGTCTAAAACCTCTTATATTCACTTCATATTGTGTGAATGGAATCACATAAAGTCAATTATAGCGGCTAATTTCACTGCTAAGAAAATCATTTCATACATTAGACAGGCACCTACATTCTCGTAGAGCATTTCATGATTCTAATCGAAATCACGGTGCATACACTCGAACCGACATAGGTGGCTGCACTGTGCGTCATTGCATGCATTGGACACACACCTAATCACATTCAATTTACTCATTATCATATAACATTTCACAGTTCAAATTGAAATTCGCAGTGCATATACCCGAACCAACACAATTGGCTACACCTTGCGTCATTGCATGCATCGAACACACATCTAATTGCGCGCAATTTACTCATTCTCATAAAGCATTTCCCAATTCAGATCGGGATTTGTGATGCATGTATCCAAACCGACACAATTGGTTGTATCATGTGATTTTTTTCATTTTATAGTGTTTTTATCGCTCGATCCTAGGTGACATCTTGCTTGGATTGTTTTTTCAGGAGAGGAATGCTTTCGAAACTTATTTTGTTACGAAGAAAGAAAAGAGAACAATCATTTGTATCGGTTGAAATAATTAACCAACAAAAAAAAAAAGAAAATGTCCAGCCAAGCCGCCGGCCGGCGTCCGGCGAGAGAATTTTCCGGTCAGACGGCCGGCGGATCTCGAGGTACGACGAATGGATAAAAGGCCCAAGCATCGATGAACCAGGTCTCGAAAAGAACTTTCTCTCTCTCTCTCTCTCTCTCTATAACTTCACCTCTTTACCTCATCGTCATCACCACCTTCATCTCTCTCTCTCTTACCTTCCAGATTGCAGACCACCGCCTCGCTTCCCCGCACATTCCTCGCCACTTTCTCTCTCCTCTGCATGGACTGTTTCTCTCTCTAGCACATACAGCAACGCCAACGCGCACCGCCATATCTCTCGAAGCTTCCGGACGTGCCCGCACCATCCCGCGGCTGCCGCCGTGATCGCACCCCCTCCCCGCCGCTTCAATGGCGATTATGGACTCGCTCGAGAGCGTCGGCACTGTCGAGACCGTCGGCACCGTGGAGACCGTCGCCGCCGCCGGCGCCGCGGATCCGAGCCTCTCCCTCCGCAGGCGACGCGCCGGCGGAGGATCGAAACCGGCCGCGACCGGTGCCGAGGACGCGGCCGAGGATTCGCGCGGCGGCGACTCCGCGGCCAAATCGGCTCGCTGCGACGACGGGGATCACGGCGGCGGCGGCGGCGAAAGCCCGGTGGAGTCGGCGAATTCCGCGAGCAACGAGAAGGCCGGGGCAGGGGAAGGCGGAGGGCGGGATGCGGTGGCGAAGTTCGCGTACCGGCCGTCGGCTCCGGCGCACCGGACAGTGAGAGAGAGTCCTCTTAGCTCTGATAATATATTCAAGCAGGTCAGCTTAGCTCGTGCTTTAGTAATTCAGTTGGAATGGGTTGACTGCAGATGCGCCTGTAATTTTACGTCGTGAGTGCCTGTGCAGAAGCATCGGGAAGTGGCTTTGCTTCTGAATTTCAGTTTACTTGTAGGATTTGGCAGCTCTTTGTAACTCAAATTTCTAGCTTAAGTTTTGCTACTACGGAAATCTGAATTGTTGCTAGATCGGGTATTATTCGAAGTTCTTCGTTAGAGCTTGGAGAGATTCTGTTGATTAGAACTGTTTGCAAGTATTGATTATTGGTGTCTCATATCGACACTTGCTTGCTATCAGTTCTTTCTAGTGAAAGATAGGCCTTTTCTCCTGCGAGCTGTAATTTGCAATGCTGCACCATTCTGTAATTCTTCTCTCTCTCTCTTTTTTTTTTTTTTTTTTTTTTTTTTTTTTTTATCTTTTCCGGTTGAGTGGTGAAGGTTGAGGAAATGGTTTCATTCCACTTCACTGCGTTTCCACTGTCCGCAATTCAGGGGAGGTCCCTGGTTGCATTTGACTTCTAAATCAGCTCATATGCAAATAATTTTTTTCATTTCCAGTTGGGTCTGGGGACGCTGCACTGTAATTTACCTGCTAGAATGCATAAGTGTGGTTCTCTTTTCAACAGAGTAATGGTTTCTATATCAGTTATCCAGTCATAAATATAGAAACCATTTGAGATTTTAAATCCAATTGGTCATGATGCGTCATGCTGTCAGTAGAGCTTTTAGCCATATGTATAGCCTGAACTTAGAATGTGCACTGCTAATATCCACTTCCTTTTTTTATGACAGAGCCATGCTGGTCTCTTCAACCTCTGTATAGTAGTGCTTGTTGCGGTTAACAGCAGACTTATCATTGAGAACCTAATGAAGGTTTGACTCATGCAATCAATTGAATTTTTTTTGTCTTTTAGCTGTTACAATCGGCCCAAAAAATCAGATGAATACTTGTTTGATTCTTTTAGCTCATGCTGAGTTTCCCTAATGCTCATCCCTCTTCTTTTGATCCTCGAGGTTTTCCTATCAGGACCCAAATTTTGGATGTTTACTTTTTAATTTCTCTTGCAGTATGGATGGTTAATTAAATCGGGTTTCTGGTTTAGTTCAAGATCATTACGAGATTGGCCGCTTCTCATGTGTTGGTAATGTCTGCTGGCTGCTGCTTTTTTCTATTAATGCTAACGACTTGACCTTGAAATTCCTATGAACTGATTAGCTCCTTATTCTGCTCTTCTACAGCCTCTCACTACCGATTTTCCCCCTTTCTGCTTTTCTTGTGGAGAAGTTGGCACAACATAAGTATCTTCCAGAGCCAGTAAGTTAATAGCACCATTTGACAAATATTCTGTTCATCAGGTCAAGTTGCTATGCTGTTTTAAGGAAAGAATAACTACTTAGAATACAGATTGGAAGCAACTTAAAATCAACATCTTGAAACTTCAGAAATGTACATAAATCTCCAGCAGACAAACCCCTTCCTTTCTTGATGTGAACATATGGTGTTGAAATGACGGGCTTGTATTTGCTACTAAATTGCATCTCATTTAGCGCTTGGCAGACTGATCAGAATAAGAGTAGGGACTTCAAAAAGGCAAAGGGTATTCTTGAGTCATGCAAGATTTAGTTTTTATGTTGAAGAAGTAAAAATGCTAGGCTCAGTGCCCCTTGTCCATTAATAGATCTGATTTCTGGGTGATTTTACTAGCATTCAAAGCAATCGTAAAAAGTATTAGCAATTATTTCAAGAGGCCACTTTGAGCAGCGCTTATTCTTATGGCCATGGTCACTTTAACCTGTTAGTTCCTAAGATTCTGTTTCCACCTGTCCGTTCTTATCTAGATTTTTTAAGTTGAAACTATATTCATAGAAGTTCGAATGTTTGATATTTATCGGAGATTAGCTTTATTAGCCAGTATTTGTCCTTCTGATGCTTGGCACAACAGTACTTCAGGTTGCTTCTGGGGCTAAATCCGGGAAAGCAAAGTACAGGACATTTGTCTCATCTTTGACTCTGGCTTATGCTTGCAGGTTATTGTCTGTCTCCACATTATTATTACAACAGCCTCCGTTCTTTATCCAGTTCTTGTGATCCTCAGGTTGGTTTTGCATCCTTATTAACTTCCTTCTAGTGTGCTCTCGTCTGCAAGTTTGGTAGTATGAACATTGAGCTAGGTTTCTTAATTTTCCTTTGAACTTGATTTGTCAGCATCCATGTTCCAAATTGATATCAATTTTCACTGGATGTCAGGAACCCCTCTCTCTTTTGCTATTATTTTCTTATTTTGTTAATGCAGCTGAAACTGGGCAAAGCACCTTTACAGAATGGATGCTTCCTCTAAATTTATTCAGACGTGTCTAATCTCTTGTATCTTTTTGAAGTTGACATCTCTAAGGAGGTTAAAATTAGTTAGCACTAGAGAAGTTGTTTTTATATTCTATTAGAAAAGGTTGTTGGTAGGAGTATCTCAGTGCTTCAACAATCAAGGTGCTCGCATTGGCATCATTTCATCAGCATAACATTAGGGTAGATCAACAATTTGGCAGCATCCCTTCAGGTCTGGTATAACATGAGGAGCCTGATGTCAAAGTGACTTCAATTTGTGCAGATGTGATTCCGCTGTTCTATCAGGTGTCACGCTGATGCTTTTTGCCTGCATTGTGTGGCTAAAATTGGTATCATATGCTCACACAAGCTATGACATGCGGTCTCTTGCCAAGTCAGCTGAGAAGGTGACAGTTTATTATATGAAGTTACTACTACTTTCTGTAAAACAGATTCGTGTGAATAAACTTGACTTAAATTTGATAGAATTTGTACTTACCAAATCTGCTACAATGTTGAGAAGCTGCTTTATAATATTTCGTGTCGGCATTCACTCTAGATGCCATTTTATCTCTGTGGTGCTCTCCTTCTTTTGTTGTTATGTCAATCTGTCAATTGACAAGTGCATCTTTCATGAAGCCTCTGCTACTTGTCAATATGCCAGGGTGACGTTGTTCCTAATTCTTTGAATTCGGAGTACTTGTACGATGTTAACTTCAAGAAGTTGATCTACTTCATGGTCGCTCCTACATTGTGTTACCAGGTAATGGAACATTGAGTGTTTGTTTTCTCTCTGTAGAGCGTTTTATTGTCATGAATTGCATGTCTAGAATGTACTGGTAACACAGTCAATTGCAGATTGGCGTGTTTCCCCTATTTTAATGATACTCAGGGGTTTCTCAATTGAGTTTGTGAAGTAATTTTTGGATGGAAAGCTGATTATAGGGTGCCGAGTGGTCCTTGGCTGGTTCTTAGTCCTTCCCTCATAGGTGAGGTGCCATAGCAGGCCCTCTTGTGATATTGAGACCTATCTTAACTCCCAGGCCTGTGTGCATGGCGTCAAGTATTGTTGAGTTTTAGATGCCATAGCCCTGCACTTCTTAAGAGCAAAATGTGGCCGCTGGCAAGTTTCTCTTTAATTTTCTCACCAGATAACATTTTCTTGTTTTTCATTTTGGTAATGGGTTTAATATGTCTTATGCAATATGGGAAAACATAGAAAGAAAAGCATGAGGGAAGCGCAAGAGAAATCTAGCTGTTCTTCGTACCAATGTTGAGATGGAAAGGTCTTGTTTTCATCTATTTCTTCTGCTGCCTTCTCTGATGATGGTTTAGCTGTCAAATATGGTTGGTGTATTGCTTTTCCATTGCAGAAGTATGCTTTTTATTGCTCACTGTAACTAATTGGTGGAGCCCAAATATTTCATCATTTGTTCATGCCCATTTAGCTTTGTATTGGGATTGCGTTGGCACTCACTTTCTTTTTTTTTTTTTTTTTTTTCGGTAATGCTATATGGTGGTCTTTAAGAGCTCTTGTATTGGTCATGCTGTGTCCTCTTTCTTTTGTGGCACAAATACATAGGTAGAACTCTTACATAAATGATGAGGTTGGAAAGCACTTTACTAATGATGATGCAACTCTATGCAGCTCAGCTATCCTCGCACTCCATGCGTCCGAAAAGCTTGGGTGGCTCGCCAACTTGTCAAGTTAGTAATATTCACTGGAGTCATGGGGTTTATCATTGAACAGGTGAGCTCCTATATCATTTGATGAGTAGTCCATATATTTGCAGATCTGACCTGTTCTTGCTGGCAATTTTTGCAGTATATAAATCCTATTGTCCAGAACTCACAACACCCTTTGAAAGGAAACCTTTTATATGCCATTGAGAGGATTTTGAAGCTTTCAGTTCCAAATCTATATGTGTGGCTCTGCATGTTCTACTGTTTCTTCCACCTCTGGTATTATCTTCGTTCCTCAAAGAAGCTTTTCCATTTCCAAGATCCATCGAATAAATTAGAAGCAAAAATTTGTCTCCAAATCTTTATGAAACATGTGAAGCTTGTCTCTCATGGGTGTAGGATGAACTCTTTGTACATGCTGGCGAAAAGGAAAAGAACTTTTATGCACAATAGTTTTAGGATTTTCTCATTTCTTTGATTATTGTACTAAAGGATTTCAAGACATATCTAAGGGTTTCTCCAGGTTAAATATACTTGCAGAACTTCTTCGTTTTGGTGACCGTGAATTCTATAAAGACTGGTGGAATGCAAAAACAGTGGACGAGGTAATGTCACAATACTATATTTAGGTTTCTTGGTTTTTTATTGGTGCCTTGCTGATTTCAATTATTTGTCATTTGTGGTCCTTCCATGCTCTTGAACTTGGGGATATTATCAGTACTGGAGACTGTGGAATATGGTATGTTCCTCTGCTTGTATTTGTCTCATGCAAAACTGGTCATGTTTTTGGCTCTAATGCTGTGGCCATTTCCTAGTTCTTTCTCGAAATATAAAATCTTTAATGTGTAATTTATCACCACCTGCAATAATATTAGCCACGCATGGTTTTAGTTCAATGAGGCCTTTGCTTGGATTTCTTACAAGATCTCAGACGAAACTCTCCATGAGTTTTATAGGGGAATAGAAACTTCCCATTACTTGGAAAACCTTTATTTGTTGACTGAACTGAGGAAGTTCTGGTTACAAAAGTCATGGTGCACAAATCTTCTTCTTGTCTCATCTCAAAATGAGATGGTAGTATTGTGTGCCTGGCACCTTTAAACTTGTGGTCAAATAGCAACTTAACAAGGTGGTAAAATTTACAAGAAAAGAGAGGAAGGAGCCTGCTGCCTAGTTTTCTGCTTGTCAACACGTGTCTAATTTTTCTTGAGTTCCGTATCATGGAACAAGATTTAGCTTCAGGTCATCAGCAATAAAAAGTATGATCCTTATATTTTTCAGCCAATACTTTTTGTGCAAAATTATTATTATTATTTTTTTTGGTAAGTTTGTGCAAAATTATTATTATTTTCTTCTATTCCTATTTCTGAAACTTTGTTGCTCTAGATTGTAAAATTACACTCGTCCAAAAGAAGAAAAGAAAATGCTGCTCACATGCTCCCTGATTGCACAATAAAGCCTCTAATCTTTTTGAAGAACTTGACATATGAAGATTGTTAGTTATTGAATTTCTCGTTTGTTGCAGCCTGTTCACAAATGGATGATTCGCCACATATATTTTCCTTGTTTGAGAAATGGGATACCAAAGGTAGTTGATCCCTCTCTTTGCTTTACAATGTTTGCATACTTAAGTGTTATGTTCAGGCGGTGTCTTCTCCTACACCACCTATTGATACTAGTGGAGTAAGTTGACCTTCAATGCCTGACACATAAACTTGACCTTTTGCTGAATACTAGAATAAAAAACTGAAGCATCTGAAGCTGCATTACTTTGGGATATTAGATGAAAAAGAATTGTTCTTTCTTTACCTTAGTACTTCTTAAATATCAGTTATATATTAGTCTCTGCAACAAAGAGCATAAAATTCCAACTATTCGACAGGCTTTCTTGGAGACATAATAATCTTAAATTACCTTGCCACTCTAGCGCATGTTTGATCCCCTCGGGGATTCCAATTTCCAATATTCAATTATCTCTGCATCACGTTGTTCAAGAATTGTCTGCAAAATTATTTATCTTATTTGTCAAGATTTCTTATATGGATGATACTCTCTGTTTAGAGATCACTCTCCTAATTGGGTGATCTTCACATTCTCAATATGAATGCTACAATGAACTCATAAGACCATGAAAACCGGACCCATCAGGTGGCCAATCTATCCTGTTGGTCTTTGTTTATCCAGATTTAGTGAGTATACGGGTTATAGGCTCTTATCTCTTTAGTTTTTCTTGATAAGCAATTTGTCTGTCAAAGTGCTCTATGGCTAGAAGTGGTTGATAATTTGCATATGGCAGTATGTTCATGTATTTTCCACCTCATCTTTCTTTTCAATCAGTTGGGTGTGAATTCTTCTGCTACTTTAATTTTAGGGTCTCTGAAATAAATTGCAATTTCTTGACCAAGACTCTAATCTTTTTTTCTTGTTTGGTTCTCTTCAATTTCAGATGGTTGCTGTTTTGATTGTCTTTTTAGTGTCTGCAATCTTCCATGAGGTAGGCCTTTTGGGATCATCGTGTTTATTTCGTTTGTATTTCACCAAATAAGGTATCTGGTTTTTTCTATTTGTCTAGAATACTTAATGGATAAAATGCTCTTATGACCTAAGCAAGAAATAATGTGTTTCTAATTTCTCTTTTGATTTTGGGTTTTGAGATTAACACGAATGTAAGGTAATAGTTCGGTGGCAATTTTCCCCAACCTAAGTCTGTTGCTGGTTGATACTTCATGACTAGAATATTCTCAGGACGTGAGCAAGATATACTGAATTTCTTTTATTCTGACTTGAGCAGTTGTGCATCGCCGTCCCTTGCCACATATTCAAGTTTTGGGCATTTATTGGCATTATGTTCCAGGTAAGATGATTTAGAGCTTGACCCACCTCATTCTATTTCTGTATGTACCTATCGAACATGTGTGGAGAGAACTGAATTATGCACTTCGTAGCATCTCTTTCATATGGGGATGGGTTTCGGATAGTCATTTATCTAGAGCATGTTTCAGCTTGGTAAATATTCTTTGGACAGGTTCCTCTGGTGCTGTTCACCAATTACCTTCAAGATAAGTTCAACAACTCAATGGTATGGCATCGTTTTCCTTTATTATGTCGATTCATTCGCCCGCTTCATCTCGTGTCCTGAATCCATATTCCTGAGTTCATATTTCAGGTGGGGAATATGGTCTTCTGGTTCATATTCTGCATTCTCGGCCAACCAACGTGCCTCCTCTTGTACTATCATGACTTGATGAACCGAAAAGGGAATATCGCTTGAGCTCTTGCAACTCCTCTCGCCGGAAAATGGAGCTGGTTAGTCCCAGACTGCGATTTCAGGCTCCCCGCTGTATCTTCACTCTGTATGTATTCATCACAAGTTTCGGGTTACTTGTAAAGAAAGGGGGGGAAAAGCAGTTTCTTTAAGCACGATGACTAGTGTGGCGACGACTAGTGCCACAGTCGGAAGCAACGAGCCGACTATCGTAATAACTAAAAAGCAGAGAATGGGCGCTGATTCGGTATCGCATTGTCTTGTCTTGGTTATGGCGCTTCTCACCTGTGTTCAGTTCTATAATGTTCTAGCGACATTTTTCATCTGCTTCTCAATTTACCTTCACTTTCGTGATTCCAACATGCGGAAGAACCTAGTCATAACACTTCGAAACTGACCTCTCACCTGCAGGTCCGATCTCTCGAGGAATTTATCCTTTCTCCTCCCGTATCGTCTTTTTCATTGAGGTTCCTCTACGAACAATCATTTAAACCTGACTCATGTTCGAATCTACTTCACCATTACCACCATCTCGATCGAGTGGCCCGACAATCCACATTTTCGCCTAACAGTTTGGATGTCCACAAAATAACATTTCGCACCACTTTGCCACAATCTAGTTGCACGAACAATCAAACATGTCGATTTGGAAGTCCTCCGTTAATCGAGCCAAATGGAAATGAATGGAACATTCAGCGACTGTTGGGACTGTGTACTGAGTATGATTCAATAAACAAATACAAGGGCCAATTTACAGGGCCAAAAGAAAATTCTGAAAATCAATATTCGTGTTAAACTGCTAAAGTAGAACTTAAAAAGGGAAGCACACGGAGACAGCGATTGCCGGAGGAAGTCACAGGAAAAAAGACTAAAAAGGTTAAAAGGAAAAAAGGGGCCAAGGATATCCATCTCCCAAAGATGACGCATCGCGCTTCGCATGATTCCGTTCGTTGAATCCAAGGATTTGAGATTCCAGAAATATATAGCAGCACAGCGAAGCATACCATTAGATACCTGGAGTTGGATGCTTAACTTGGTCAATTCCCCCAGAGAGTAGCCTATTCTACCACAAAGTCTGCATGGAAGGGTTCTTGATTTACAACGATCCGAGAAACTGGCCATTAAAAATGAACCCTCTCGTCACTGTCAAAGTGGAGCCTCTCAATGCCCTTTAGGGCGTTTTCATAATTCTTAAGGTGCACCGCATTTCTCCCAGAGGATGATTGCCTAGGGTCCGATGAACCAACTGGCGAACTTCTTTGGCCACTTGAAACCTTGCGGATTGCTCCAGGACTGGCTTCTGTCGTGCGAGCACGATGGGAATCAGACTCACCGCCCATAAATGCTTCACGGCTACTGGAAATTGCTGCCCGCCTTGACGATCCACCTGAGCGCCCCAAAAATGCTGAACTTGATATCTATGCATTCCAAAGACACATTGTGAGCTATGTGAACAAAGAAATGTGGACTATTATCTATACCACCACATAAATGTTTCATGTATATTTAAGAGGTGATATAATACTTTTCAAAATAGTTACACCAACTAAAATACATGAAACACTCACTTAATTGACCATTAAGTAAAAGCTACAATGGACGAAGTCGCAAAAATACAGTGTGCCCACAAGATCAGCTTTTAACTACTTCAAATTTGCTTCTGCGTTCTTGAGTCCACCCAAACACTATACTAGGATAATTCTACAACCAGAGTCGTTCTGCCTGAGTGTCTGCCAAAAAAGTGTTGCAAAATCTCCATTTTCCCATGCTTCGCCAAATTAAAATGTAAATTATTATGAAACTAACAGCAAAACTAACAACAAAAGTCCCAGTACTTTCTGCTGAAAACCATGCCCTTCGCAACCCCAAACGTTCAAATAACAAATACTCACATAAGGTAAGTAGCAATCCAATATAGATGCTTGACACCCTAGCAATGATATACAATGACGGGTAATATTACACACCATCCAATAACAATGCTTGACACCCTAGCAACAATTCACTGAAACCACAGGTGGTTCTCCATCCTCAACTGAGGATCCATATGAAGGTCAGTATAATGCAGCAACTTCACCAACTTAATCTGACCCCACCCAAACTGCTCCTACACACACACTCGAAAATATGCTTGTTTCTCTTCAATACATGAATATTCCCAACTCATCCAAAAGACGAGTAATTACCAGTGCTTCAGGCAGGAACCTCTGTCTATAAAAAAACTAATTTCTTGATATGTTTGGTATAAAAGGGCAGAAAAGAAAGGCAGAACTGGAGTTGAATGTAGGAAAAGAAACAATGATTTCTTTTGCCTGTCTAAAAGGAAGGAAAATGACATTAATTCACTAATAATCCTGCACAATTTTGCCTTTCTGAATGACCATTAAAGACACATTCAGAAAGCCCATGAAAATATAAGTCTTTCTCCCCAATACTCCAAAAACAAAAAGAACAATATATGTTGACCCAGGAAGGGTTTTTCCACTCCAAAACTTGGCGCCTTTTTCCCTTCCATTCTGAAAAATTGAAGATAGCTTTCCTTTCCAATAGTTTGCCTAGTAACTCTATCCTTCCACTATTCCAAATAGTGTTACCAGCTGTTTACCACTGTTTCCTCAGAAATTGCACCATCAGTTGTTACGCAAATATAATAGAACATCCGAGAGGCTCTTGGACTATCTTTCAACAAAACTTACTGTAAATATATCTTTCATACTATACATTTAGTATAACACAGAGAAACATCAAGGTAAAAGACAAAAGAATTACCATTGCTTCCTTGGAAATGGCACCATCATTTGTAACTGGACTCTTCTGCTTTGAGAAACTTCCAGCAGTTGCAGTTGCCCCAGATAGTCTTCTTCTAGAAGGATCCATAGATGATAAACCGACTGGACAACTGTCTTCTCCACCTGGAAAATTCCAGTCTTAATGCATATTAATTGGGAAAGTATACCAGGGAAAAGTCAACAGGTAGCAAGCACTGACAATTAGGAAATTTAAACATTCAAAATTTAGCTCCTACCTGTCTGCTTATCCACATGGCCAGCAACAGGGGGAATCCCAGAACTAGGTCCAGCACCAAGACCCTGACAGTAGAAACAAGGACTAATCATTTTTAACTAAAGTAAAGGAGCCAACAGTAAAGAAAATGGGAACAAAAATACATCACATCATATATATTCTCCCCTCCTTGCCACAAAAACTTCCAAAGTCTCACTCAAACTTGCATTTTCTCCATTTTTTCCACTTTCCTGAGCAGATCATAAATGGAACTCACCAGTGCACGAGATGGGGGTGTTGCCATTTGAGATTGCTGGTATTTCAGTATAGTCCAATCAAACACATAATCAAACTGGAAACCTGGATAGGCAATCAACTTGCAGAATGAGAAGGTGGAATTTATGCTGTGGCTCACTTACAGATAATGAAATGATCTACATTGGCAGTAACATAAAATATTCTGAGAATTCGTTGCTAGAAATGTATACAAAACCTTCACGTATGAAGAGGTCACGAAATAGTCTCTTTAAGTAAGAATAATCTGGCTTATCATCAAATCGCAGTGAACGGCAATAATGAAAATAGGATGCAAATTCTGTCGGATACCCACGACACAGAGCCTGTAAAGCATCAACATCCATGAGTCCATAAAGCCAGAAATGACCTCATATGCTCACGAAGAGACAACATACCTCGATTGAAGTAGAAACCTTTTTCTCACTAATCTTCTCATACTTTTGTTTCTTGGTTCCGGCTTTCAATCCCTGCCAAGGGAGACTGCGAAGGAAGTAGCAGCTCTAATTACTGAAACAAACTGAAACTTATCACCTAATCTACAATGTATGATATAGACAGCGACAGTCACCTTCCTCTTAGGAAATACATAAGAACATAACCAAGAGACTCTAGATCATCCCTCCGACTTTGCTCTATATAGACCAACAAAAGAAGGGAAAAAATCAGTAATGAAAGGAAATAAAACAAACAAGAAACCAACACCAAAAAAAAGAATAAGTCGCCCCACCAATGCCAAGATGAGTGTTCATGCTCGCATATCTTGCAGTTCCAGTCAAATTCTTGTTTTCCCTGAATGTTCAATCAACGAACACAATAAGCAACTGCTTACAATGATAACCAAAGCCTCGAATGGTAGAATTTGTTAAGACAAACACCAATATATCAAAAAGTTGAAATCAGAGCAAAAAAAAACAGTTGATTTCTTTGAGGTGACAACAATGGCAACAGACACCAGACTCCACAGTCCATATGGTCTTGAGTGGCCACTCTAAAACATAATAACTGCTGCTGTAGCCTCCACCAGTTAACTGGAGGACAGAGAGAGTTGGAGAAGGCCATAATTGACTTCAAACATGGAAAAAGCAACTCACTTTCCAGTTTAAATTTATTTGACACTCCACACTCTACACCCTCATAAAGATTGGGTGGTGTGACAAGTTTTTCATAGTTTTTTTGTTATTTTTGTTCATTGTTCTTGTATGATCCTCGTGTACTAGAACAGATTTTCACTAACTAACAAAATATCTCGGTTCAAAAAAGATAATGAATGCAATCATCACAATGATACTGCCTCAACAATGCAGGGTTAAGCTCAACATGACTGCAAGTAACATCATCTTTATAAACTCAGACAAGGATTGACGCATGACCTTCATTTCGATAATCATACTGATACATAACCCAATGCCAATGGCAAGAAGAAAAGAGAATTACTTCAAAAGCTTAACTCACCTGTAAGGAATGTGTTGATGAGTTGAGCTATCTCTGTATTTCTTGGCCAGACCAAAGTCGATAACGTAAACCTGAGGACAGGTATGGAGAGAACCACATTACATCTTACTAGGTCCAAAAGAAATCACAAAGTAAATCCAATATGTCAAAGCCATAAAAAACCTGATTGGCCCGTCTTCCCAAGCCCATCACAAAATTATCTGGCTTGATATCTCTATGCAAAAATGACTTCGACTGAACAAACTCGACACGGTTAATCTAATAAAAACATAAGTGTCAGCAGGGATCAAAGACACTACAATTATAACCATGAAAATATCACAAGTAAACGAATCAAACCATTTGATCTGCAAGCATCAAAACAGTCTTCAAGGAAAGTTTCCTACTACAGAAGTTAAACAAATCTTCAAGGCTGGGTCCGAGCAAATCCATCACAAGTACATTGTATTCTCCCTCGACGCCAAACCATCTTACATTCGGAATCCCAGCTGCCAAGACACAGAACGAGTAGTTAATGTAACAACATTGACAGAACAAGTTCAAAATTCAAAGCCGTGGAGAAGGAACATTACTTCCTCCTTGCAGGATCCGATACAATTTTGATTCATATAGCAATTGAGGATGCTTTGTCTTGATGTTCTCCTGAAAATCACCAGACCAGTAACCCATTATAGTAATCACTCTATCAGCATGCATACCAGAGAGAAAAAGCGCAAATGCAAATTCTAGCTCCACCAGAGACACGATAAGAAGCACTACCTTCCCCATCCATAAAAGTTAGATCCAATAGAACAATTTCCTCCTCCAAAACTGGTTACATGACTACAAATAGCTATACAATATGCTCTGATGCATTCCAAATCAACCAAACTATGCTGTAAGGTCTCTCAAAACAAATTCATCAAAACAAGCACGAAGAAGAAGACTCCAAAGGCCACTCACAAGCTTAATGGCGACCTCTTCATTTGTCTGTATATTGGTCCCTGCACAACCACCCAACATCAGCGAAATACAGCCGAAATCCCAAGAAACAAAAAAGGCAAAAAGAGAGAGGAAGAGAGAGAAAAGTTGATTGGCAAAATCAAGTCAACGACGGACCGAGGTAGATCTCTCCGAAGGAGCCACCGCCGATCTTCCTGCCCAGCCGGAACTTGTTCCCCACGCGAGGCTCCATCGCCGCCACGCCCCGAGAAAGCACTGATCCCAAAAACCCTAACTTCCGGCCCCTCCAAAATCTACGCCGGAAGCGACCGCGCAATCAAAGCGCCGACCCGCGCCGACCGACGGGCGAACGAAGGAACCGCAAGCGAAACCGGCGAAGCGAAGCCGGACCGGACGCCAGAGTCAAAGGCTCTCGAAGATCTAGGGTTTCCTGGGCTTCTCGAGGCACGAATCGATGAGGAAAAATCAAAGAAGGAAGAAGTCGGAAAATGCCGAATCGATCGACGAAGCTAACACCACCGCCGCCGCCGCCGCCACGCTCCTCGTCCCCGTCGCGGTCGCCGTCGCCGTCGCCGTCATCTCTCGGTGGCTCCCATCTCGTGGACGCTGCTCCGCCGCGCTCGCATTGCGCGCTAAAAAAGGTACGATCCGAATCCGAAAAGGAAAAGGAAAACACGACTCGGGGGGAGAGGAGAGGGTGGGGAGAAGGACAGCGAACGATGTTGCCCGGTGGCTCCCGTGTGGCCCCTTTTCTCTTTTTGATTTTTCGCCCTTTTATTTCCCTCTTCTCCTTTTTCCTTTTTTTTTGAAAAATCCCAAATAGAAACCCAATAAATCTTCCTTTTTATAGAAAAAAAAATGACCTTAAGTGAAATCTGTCGCAAATAAAAACACAAAATAATCATTTAATCTCAAATGAAGACCTTATTTGCTAGTTGATGAACAAATGCATCTTCGATGCATATTCTGATGGTTAATTTTTTTTTTTATTTTCGATTGTCCTATTTTTTTTTTTGGGTGTTAATGGGTGTGCTATTTATTATCTTATTGTCCCTTGTTCGGCTTCTTCTTGCCTAGATTAAGATAAAAACATGGACTTGGGAAAAGGGCCAGGTAGCATTGATCGCTGGTAAGGGCCAGTGAGGGGTGACCTCGCTGATGGCAACAAAGGGGCGACATCCCCTGCCTCCACTCATCATTCCATCAACAACCTCAGCTTCTACTAGGACTACCACTGGACGTCATCCCTTCCTTCCACCACCACTCCCAAATCTACTAAATAATTATTTTGAGTTTTTATTAGAGATAAATTTCATTTCGGGTTATCTTTTGAGAAAATGAAAGCACTTTGAATTCCTATTTGAGATTTTCCCAATTTTTTTATAAGAGATAATGATATAGATAATTTTATGATTTTCGAACTGTCAAATTTTTCAATGTAATTTCTGAAATTTAAACTAAAGTACAACATCAAAGATAACATTACACATTGAGCTAAAATTTATAAATTATATTAAACAAACTAAAAATTTAAAGAGCATGTTGGATATTTAGTCATAATTTAAGGATGATTTGCAACATTTGCCCCTTTTGAGAATTTCGTTATTCTTATTTTTCCGCTTTTTCGCTTTGCATGAAAAGGAGCGCGGCGTTCAGATACTTCAGGGGGACCAGATTTTTTTCCTCCTCTTTTCCTTGTTTTGGGTCCCCTTCTTCGTTTTTTTTTCGTTCTATTATTAAATTAGAAAGAAATATCTTTCAAGCTTTGATATTTTCTCGCGGCCTCGAACCGTTGACCGCGAGAACGCGTCAAGATCACCTCAACCGCTGAATCGTTTTTGATTGATGACGTTCGCCCACTGAGGCAATTCCAACATCTCGAAGGCTTGAGCAAAACTTCTGAGACTTCTATGTAGCTATTGATATGAACCAAATTATTACAACAAAAGTCATGCCACGTGTCGATGTCGCGATGTCGGAAAATGTTTTCTCGAGAGATGAATCGGAGCCCACGCTCTGAAAAGGGCAGAGGAGCTTCTCGCTTTTTTCCCTATCGATCTGTAGCGCCATAGAAAGGAAAGAATCAATGTATCTTATCGGACGTTCAATTACCGCAAAAAAATAAAGAACCTTTCCGTTACAACATGTTCATAGCTCTCTGAGATTCAAAATCCAAGTACTCTGCATTCGGCTGCCCGGCGTAATTGTAGACGTCGAAAACCTTGTCCTCCATAGGAAGGTTCCCGCTGTCGGGTCCCTTGAAGCCCTCCATCGGCGAAGGCCAAGGAAGAGGGGCCGGGATATTGGAGCCCGAGACTTCTTGGCTCATGCCGAGAGCTGTGGGGTTTTCGGGTGGATTTGCCGGGGGTCTTCGGTTGGATGCAGTGAGAGAAATGGAGACCGATTGGTTTTGCTGCATCTGCTGCTGATTCTTCATCGGAGATTTGGGTCGGAGAGCCTCTATTTCGGGAGTGGTCACCACGAGATGAGGAGCATCCGGGGGTGGGTTTCGCCCTCCCCCACCTTGCCATACCTTCCCATCCTTGTCCGCAAAGTTCTTAATGTATGCCTGAAAAGCATCAACATCCAATTTTCAATCGTCACTTGAAGAGTTAAGCTAGCAGAAAGAATCAAAATTCTGATATGCCCCCAGAACTTTTGGTTACAAATTCAGTCTTTAGGTTCCATATCATGGCAAGGATTTAGTCATTTCAATGAGGTGGGCAGGTGAGGTGCAATGACTGGTTTGTCTAATGTTTGGTAAAGTAGCAGATTTTTTTTGTGAGGTTGAAAACCGTTCTGAAAGGTAAACAAAAGAAAAATAGGAAAGAAATTCACGGACCATCAGAAAGCGAGTGGACATACAAGCATGATCGGTACACTGGCAAAAAGAATCAGAAAAGCTTTGGGATTCCGAGCAACTTCCAGAAGAAAAGTTAAGAATACAACAGACAACTGAACTGATCATGACCAACACAGCAAAAAGCCCAGCGTGAAAGCACACTTTAAGATCCGGTTGGAATGTCATGTTATTCATCAAAAGAAGGAACAAGCACCAACTTTAGACACAAATAAATTGTTCGGAAGAACATGTTAATAGTCTTTAACTATTCTTGCGGAGTCAATTTGAAATATCATCGAGTTTATTGTTCATTTCTTGTCCATCAAAATCTAGGCTAATTTCTGTCTACACTGAGTAAATTATATAGTCATTCAGTGGCACTATTATTCTGTTAGACCAAGGCCAGGCTTACTAGGCAGATCAAGAAGCTGATGACAAAGTGGCAAGCTTCTTCAAAGAAGATGGCAACATTTGTAAAACAAATTCAGCAAACCAAATACTGTACCTCAGCATTAAAGTTGGAAGAGGATAGTTCCTTGCCCACTGTCAACCAACCAGTTCGAATATTATGGTCTTCACCGAACAGTTCCAGCCTCCTGCGGCCAAGAGCGAAGTGCTCGATTATGCGATACATATCTTCAGGTTTCTGGGTTGAACCTGCATCTCCATTAAAATCAAGAAAAATACAAACATCAGAACCCCCTGACATGACAGGAAATGATGTCGACACACAAGCAGCCAGTAAAAGAACTGCTGAGACAAGGAAAACCAGTTGCTCAAAGACCCATTGCAAAGCTTTGATTGGAGAGTCCATTTGTGACTTCTATGGAAATGCATACAGAAAGTAAGATGCTTTCCTTAATTGTATGCTTCAGAAGGTTATGGTAGACTGATGGTGCATTATGAAGAACGGTAATAAGTTTGCTAACACTTCAATGCAGCTTTGCATCTACTTTTTGATTTTCCTTTTTTCTTTAGAAGGGTGGGCACCATGTGAAACCAAAAATCAATTTTCAATTGTGCTTTGGCAGAATGCAACATTTTGTCAGAAAGTCCAAACTGCTTGAGGAAACCCCTCATTCTTTCATGTTAAAAGTTTGGCTCCAGAGTAGAAGATTTGCAAGAAAGGTCCAGCCCATTGATTAAATCACTTAAATAATACACTAGCTGACTCAAACTTTGCCGATCGAGATGGCAGGCAGGGGCATCTGGGAGGAGCCTTGAGATCATGTATTTCCTTCACAGAGTAATTGCATTATGCTTTTGGAAAAGAGTAAAGAAAATCACCTTCGATAATATAACCGCCTGTTTACATCTAAAGAAAAAAGCAGCTCAGTTTGCTGAGCATGTGTGTCAGAACTAAAATGGCAGGGGGTCAATTCCTCTTCTGCCACCCATGCCACTAATAATCTTTTGCAAAAACCCAAGATGCAGTCACAAGGAGGTGACTTGTTCACCAGTTTAACCAGTTGAACCAGGTGAACTATAGATTTGACTAGTTCTAGACTTCCAACGCTAAGAAGTACTGGACTGTACCAGAGGAGAGACACGTACCAGTTGAAGATGCAAAATACTACTTATATGCTACATCATGTTTAAGAAGCCCAGCACAAAATTGAAGGGAGTAGACCAGCCACTAATGAGTTCAAAATTTGTATTTCACTGAGTATGCTAGGAATAGATATAAACAGCAAGCTCCCAGTATGAATTACTGACCATAAGGGGGTTCCTCAGCAATTATTACATCGGTATCTATGTTTGCATGAATTATGTGACCGTCAGTACTGCGGCGAACTGTTCCTTTAATGCCCATCAAGCAATGTTCCTTCATCACAATGACAAGCAACAGCATATTAGCAGATGAAGACATTCAAGGGGCATACAGTAGAAAATGACACATGAGGAAAACTAAGACAAAGTGGCAGAACAAACATAGAATCTAAGAAGAAAACCCACTTTAGAGTGCTGAAACAATGTGTGAGAATCATGTCGTAACCCCGGAGTTGCATTAGTTTTATTCGTCTTGACCCAACAGATATCCTCACATCTTCGGAATCCCCACTGTTACAAACAATAAATCAAATTAACCATCGAGCATTGAAACCTAAACATACCAATTAAATAAACACCTAAAAGGAAGCGTTAGGCTTGATCCGTACCTTCTTCAAACATTGACGGCCTTGTTCCAAACCCACTCCATCTCCCACCCAGAGGAAAATAAATGACGGGGTATCAGCAATTGCCTACGAACATGAAAAGACAATTCATTTCCATGAGTCAAAAAATAGAACTGAGCATTTCCCCACATTGTTTGGGATGTTTCATTATATAATCAAGGAAATTGGATATACAGTTCAACAAGATATTCCCATCCATTATGCTTGTTGGCTTTTCTTTTATTTCGGCACCCTTCCACTCATTATGCTTTGTTCGTATTGAGTGTAAGCCAGTGCCGTTGCTTGTACATATTGGCTTAGCTTACTACAATTACCATTCACCAAAAAAAAAAAAAAGATATTCCCAACCAAGAAAATATTTCATTTATGATAAACCCAGAATCTAAAGAAATCAAGCATAATCTCATTAACATAGTCCCTTGCAAACATTTTCTTCTTTCCTGTTTCAGCCAAAACTATATTTATGCATGAAAGCAGAAGTGGGGCGGCAATATCTTCCATCCCTCAGGGTTTGGGTCCTTCCTTAAAGTAAACACTAACGCCTACTATTGTCTATTTCTGTAACTTTAAGCCATTAACAACCCCAGCAGAAAATTGACAAGTTCAAATCTATAAACAAGCGGTAGTCTTAGTACCTCAATCTTCAAATTAAGTATTTCCTCAAATGTCCAGTATTCAGTATGATCAGCAACACCAGGAGCACGATGAACATATTCTTCCCAAGGAGGATCCACAAGAATGACATCGAACTTAGTTCCAAAGAACTCAGGAGTAAGCTCGAATTCACGGAGATCGCACTTGTAATACATAGGAGGAGAAGCAGCTTTAGACACAATCTCATCCTTCTTCTGTATAAGCTCCCTAAGCTTGGGATAATCCTCCACAACATTGGTGAGCTCAAGCTCCCGAATAAAATTCTGAGGTCGCATTCCAGTGTCAACAAAATTCTGAGAGTAATCATTTTGCTCCCCTCTTGAAGGAGCTTTATGTGAAGGTCCACCTGATCTAGGGGGAACCCAACCCCCTGAAGCTTTATCAGGTGGCGTTCCTCGTCCCATTGGTCCTGAAACATTAAAACCAGGGCCAGGTATGTTGGCAGGCCCACCTCTTCCAGGCCCAGATTGATTATAGTACATTGCAGGATTGGGTGGTGTCCCCAAATTGGAAGCAAACCTAGGGACTGATGGGCCCTGAGGAACAGGAGAGAGGCCAGCTGGAACCCCTAACATATTCACATCAACTCCTCGAGCTCCATGCCACATTGGAGAATATGGCGGCATAAAGACACTCGGAGAAATAGGCGGACCCGGGGCAGGTGACATACCGGGAGTCATAGGCCCAGGAGGCGGCATCCCAAGTGGTCCAAAAGATGCTCCAATCATAGGTATTGGGATTGCCACTGGTTGGTTGTCTCTTCCGGTTGGCCGACCACGTCCAATCCTGCCTGGTCTATTGCCTTTTGCCCCTTGATTAGGCCCTCTACTAAAGGATCCAGACTCCTGGTTAGCAAATGGGGGCTGTGAACCACTGCTAGACACCTGGCCACCAGGAGTACGGGCAGGCATAGGGCCCTTCTGTCCTCTCCCTTTCCCTCCCTGGAAGTCACCATCATCTCTCCACATATTCTGATCTCTCATTGATAAATCATCCTCAACATATCTTTCCTTTGTATCTTCACCAGATGGAGCGGACCCATAAATACTAGACCTTGCCCTTTCTTCCCGTGCATGCCCCCATTCTTCCTCAGCTGAAGGTCCTTTCGTGTCGGCTTGCTGACCAACTTCAAATCTTCTAGCAAAACTAGATCCGGCATCAGCACTAGCATAATCAATAGGTCTGGTCTGAATCTCTATAACATCGTAATTATCATTTGAAATCCCATAATTTGACGAAGTTTTCACAGCTTCACCTCTACTTCCATCTTTCCTATTGCCAGACCGACCATGAGACCTTTCATTATCAGGCCTCTCACGAGCATATCTGCTACTTCTATCAGGGGTCCTGGAGCGGTGGCTTCTCGCACTTCTCTCTCTTGACCAAAAGCTTCCATCTTCATCTGTATGGCGAGACCCATCCCGGCTTTCAGTAACATCCCTATTTGTAGGAGTCCTCTGCTGTCTGTGTTTTTCGTTTTTCTCCTTGCCTGTTCTGTCCTCATAATTAGCCGGACTTGCCTTATTATCCTCTTCTACGGCTTCCGACATGCTTCTACTCTTCCCATCATGTCTCCGTTCATCCTTTCGGTCAGATCTCATACCTTTGTCAACCATTGAATCTGTGACCCTACCCTTACTCTCACCAAATTCATGTCTAGCTGCCATACTTTTGTCCCTGACACTCTCATACTTGTTGTCAGATGTCCTGCTACTTCTGCCATCATTTTTTTCGCTAGTACTTTCTTTAACATCCACATCATCCCACCTTTTCTTTGAGCTCTTTACATACTCAAGAGACCCATGGCCCTTCTCATGGCTGCTTTCCTTCCTTTCTGAGTACTTCAAATCTTTATCAGGTGTATCCCCCTCATGAGACCTATCATGTTTGCTTCTACTTTTCCCCTGGGAACTTTCATACTCAGATGACTTTGGGGTCAGTTTTCTTCTGTCACTTTCATCAACCCTGCCATGTTTACTCCCCAGCTTGTCTCCACCATCCTGCCTATTTTCTACTTCTCCATCCTGATACCATGAACTCAACTTTTCCAAAGAACTTTCCTCTTGCTTTCTCTTCACCTGCTTCGAGCGCGAGTCTTTTCTAGTGTCGAAGTCTTCTTCATCGCTCCCGGCTCTGCTGGAACCAGTTGATCTCTTTCGGCTTTCATATTTATCTCCAGAATTTCTCCTCCTTCCACTGCTATCGAAACCATCAACATCATCTCCACTACCAGGTTTTCTGGACTTGCCTGACCGTTGTTTCCTCCTGTCACTTCCTTCCCATTCAGCATCATCCCCGGCCCTGTCACTTTTCCTATCGATATCATCTTCTCTATCTTTTCTACCATAGCTCTGGCTTATATCTGGCGAGTCCATGGAAAAAGAATCGCCAAAATCTAATTCATCTATAAATCAATCAAACAGAGAGAATGTCCTTGGGAAGACCCAAGTGACTTATTTGAGACTTCAATCCTGTAACCACACAAGCCAGAATGCGCAAATCAGGCACATTGAGCACAACGGTGACAAAGTACGCTGAAAAGTAAACCTTTAAAGCAGCAATGACAGACATGTCTAAGAAAATGACTAAAGGAAGGCAAAACCTCCATCTGAGAACCCAATTCGCGCACATGCACAAAAAAGGCAAAGTTCATACCATCTGCCAGTTCCACTACGATCGAAGCAGCCTACTGGAAACAAACTACAACACCAAAAAACAGCAACAAGAGAATGGAAGCAGGAGGGCATAATCTACAGATAATGCTGCTCGACAACAGAAATTGCACGCCAATTACTGCGCCAAAAGACAAGTGCAATTCAGGATTGAACATCGCAACCAGCCATTACCCACTGTCCGGTCGGACATGAAAGCCCACAAACATCAAAATGACCGAGATTCGTTAAAAGAAACGCACCCAATTGACATAACCCGGGAAAAATTCAAAGCCCTGAGCAGGAGAAAGCACGAAATGAGAAACCCACACGGCTCAAAGCCACAAAAATACCACACACGGCAGCAAAGCCCTAACCTTTAGCCCGCTATCCGAGGAAAAACGACACTCCAACTTTCAGACAATTCGTCGAACAGGTGGAGTGATGGGGGCCGAGGACTGCTCCAACTGATGATTCAATCGAACCTTCCCCGACGAATGTCTCTCCTCCGAATCGATCACCGAATCGACGACGACGCCGAAGCCGCGAGGGCAGAAGGCCTCGCGACCGATGCTGCAGCAGCAGCCGCTTCCGTCCTCTTCCCCTCCGCCGCCCCCGGGTCGCTGGCCGGCGAACGGGAACCGCCCGAGAGCTCGGTCGCCGACGGAGCTCTCCGGCTACGGAGGGCGGCGGTTCTCGCGGTAATCCGATCGGCAACCGCGATCGGCAAGAAGTGGTGGGGAAATCTTGTCGGATCCCAGAGAAATTAGGGTTTTCTGAAAGCAGATATACTTTTAATAAACCCCCAAGCCAAAGTCGGACCGGTGGGGTTCATTTTCTATCAATTTGTGCAATTTTGAAAGGATTCAAGTATTTTGGGTTTCCGAACCAACAAAAAAAATTATTTTTGAGTTAAATGAATTTAGGGTATGAGTTTTGGGAATCTATAGCAAGTGCAAAAATTAAAATTTGAAATCAGAATACCATAATTTGAAGAACTTACTTGTATGTATGTAGTACTCATTAAGATACTAAGAAACTCATAAATGTTACTATGATTAGTGGCTCGAATCTTGAATGCAATTCACGAAAAAGTCGCACGTTTTGAATTCACGCCCAGCTATTTGGACGTGCGAGAGACGCCACTCTACATCAAGTGCCTAAGGACTGAAACTCGTGGTTGGATACAAACCATATTTATTTCCAACAAAATTAGAAAAACTTTGGATCAATTTGATACACAAAACCCAGTCCAATTTGGACTTTCTTTTAATTTCTACATCTGGATGTCCTTTGGATAAGAGCTAGGATACTTTTTATGTGATTCGTTTATGGCTCAAATACAATATATATTCTAATAATTTCATCATATTCCTCCTTATTGAGTTTTTATATGTGAATGCTTGACTGAGTTTGATTTTCTAGTGACAAAAGATTATGTGTCTCATTTGTTTTATTGACCAAGCTTGATTAGCTTTGATTAATCAATATTCAAGCTTTTTATGTGTAAATGCTTTAGGGTTGGAAAACTTTCGGTCAACTTCTATATCCAAGGAGAAAAATGTTCCTTGCTTTGTTAAGAAAGTAAGTACAGCTTGGATTTTATTTTAATTTTTAAATTCAGATGACCTTAGGTCAAACATCTTAAATAGGACATTTCTTATGTTATTGGTTTGGAGATCAAACACAAGATATATTCTATTACTTTTCATTCCATTACTTATACTTGAGTTTTTATGTGTGAATGCTTGACTGAGTTTGACTTTTTGGCAACGAAAGTTAAATATCTAATTCGTTTTATTGATTGAGCATGATTAGCTTTGATTAATCGATGTTCAAGCTTTTTACCTGTAAATGCTTTAGAGTTGGATTAGTGATGTTATAACTTCTACATGTGGATGCATTTTCTAGGATCATGCTTTGAAATCACTTAGCATTTGAAATTTGAACACGTTGAGTATTTGATTTCTGACCCATTGAATGCATCATAACTTGGCTTTTCTTGAAAAATCAGTCATGCGTTCACACTAAATTATTAACGCATCTGACTCAATTACATTACCCGTGTGCCCACAGGCTTATGTCGGTAGACATAATTTTACACTTTTTTATGCCTCTCTTTTTGACTATCAATAATTTTTACATGTGCGGTGTTTGCGACTGTTTGTCTATTGAGCGTGGAAAGTATGAAGGAAACAATTTGTCAAGTTGAATTCTAAAGAAGGTTGCATGAACACTTAACCTTAACATTTAGTTAGATAGCATGCAATTTAATTTTGAGAAAAAGAAA